>CM021106.1:128374359-129070811 GCA_007115665.2 Sequoiadendron giganteum
GCTGATTTTCCATCACATTAAAATCCAATGCCATATAGTGTGCCAAATATAATGACCAATACCTTGAGAAGTAATAAGGACTAAACAAAAGTTAAGTTCTTAAAGCCAATTACAATACACAAAATGAACAAGAATGAAGAATGTGTATCTCAAAGCCCATAAGCACAGTAATGATCAATGCCCTATGTTATGCCAAAAATATATAATCAAGTGAATCACTGAAGCACATATTATCAAATCAGAAACATGTCACTTGATCAATGGAACAAAGAACCCGTAACTAGAATGCCTCAACTAAGATCTGCACATGGAGACAAGTTATCAGTACCACCATATATAGTATCAAAAATGAAGTAAGAATGCCAATTAGAAAAATAGATCAATTGAGTGAGTAACCATCAAGATGGTAGAGTAACATATATTTTCATCAAGGAAAAATTAGCACAAGAGAGATTCAACAAACTCCCCCTTTGTCCTTGATGGAAAAAACTGAGCCACCAAGCCAAGATGAAGTACAGGAACCGAATGATCATAATTCTCCTCCTTTTTGTCACAAGGATAAAAGGAAGTCAACATAGATAAACTAGAATCAACTATGAAATTCCAACAAACTGGTGATGTAACCTTTGAGTAGCAAAGTATGAGCTGCAGGAAGAGCTAACTAGCTCCCCCTATCACCAGGATAGACTAATTAAGATAATAGCAATTGAGGGACAACTCCCAATCTAGACCAAAGTCTTTCAAAAAAATCTTTAGCCAATGGTTTTGTAAAAATTCTAGCAACTTGTGCTTGTGTAGGAACATATTGCAAAAAAACCTCATTAGCCACCACCTTTTCATGAAGAAAATGAAAATTAATAGCAATATGTTTAGTGCGAGAGCGCATTACAATATTTTTCAAGATATTGATTGCACTAGTATTATCACACAAAATAGAAATAAGTTTAGGGATTTCAATACCCATGTCAGATAATGTCTGTGACATCCATATTACCTTAGTATAGCAAGAAGTGGAAGCAATATATTTTTCTCTAGTAATAGAGAGTGAAACAATTTCTTGTTTTTTGTTGTGCCAAGCCACTAAACAATCACCAAGAAAGAAAGCAGAACCACTGGTGCTTTTCCTATCATCCAGACAACCAGCCCAGTCAGAATCATTATATGCCACTAATGAAAATTCATTGCTTCTGGGATACCAGAGGCCATAGTCAATTGTTCCTTGTACATATTTAAGAATCCTTCTAACAACATTAATGTGAGATTCCTTAGGAGATGACTGAAATCGAGCAACCATGCAAAAAACTTGCATAATGTCAGGTCTTGAGGCTATTAGATATAATAGGCTTCCTATCATTGACCTATAGACAGTTGGATTGATAGCAGGAGATTCATCAACCTTGCTAAGTTTACAACTTGTAGCCATTGGAGTGTTAACTAGATGACATTCATCCATTTGAAATTTCTTTAACATTTCTCTAGCATATCTTGTTTGAGAGAGAAATATACTTGATTCAAGTTGAGAGATTTGAAGACCTAAGAAAAAGGATAGTTCTCCCAACATACACATTTTGAACTCAGATTCCATAATCTATGAGAATTTTTGACTCAAAGCAATGTTGTTGCAGCCAAAGATAGTATCATCAACATAAATTTCAACAACTAGTATATCAGACCCTTCAATTTTAACGTAAAGATTGTTTTCTACTCCTCCTCTAATGAAACCTTTTGATAGTAAGTGACTGTCTAATCTAGAGTACCAAGCTCTAGGATCTTGTTTTAGGCCATATAGAGCCTTTTTCAGCAAGTAGACATGGTTGGGTTTGTTTTTACAAGTAAACCCTTCAGGCTGTTCTATGTAAACTTCTTCATCCAAATACCCATTCAAAAAGGCAGCTTTAACATCCATTTGATATACAGTAAAGTTCTTGAAAATAGAATATGCCAATAAAATTCTAAATGATTCAAGTCTAGCTACTGGTGCAAAGGTTCCACCGAAGTCAATACCTTCTTGTTGAGCATATCCTTTGCAGACATATATAGTCTTGTTGCGAACAACATGGCCATTTTCGTCATGTTTATTTCTGAAGATCCACTTACTTCCTATGCCATTTTTTTCATCTAGTCTTCGAACTAGCTCCCAAGTCTGATTTTTCTCAATTTCATCAGTTTCATCCTACATTGCATTAAGCCAACATTCATTAGTTAGAGCTTCATCAAAAAAATTTGACTCAAACTAATTTATTAAACACAAGGCAGTAATCTCATCTATGTTAGGTTTTTCACAAAATAGTTAACTATTATTTTCCTTGTTTGAACTCCTACTGATTTATCTCCTATAATCAGATCTTTAGGATGGTTTCTAGAAAGAGATTTTGAAGGAGTCTTAGTTACACATTTTTCAGAGCTGGTTTCAGCATCTTCAGATTTTTCTTTAGCAAGTTTAGGACTTGCTGATTTTGTTTCAAGCTTTGAAGTTTCAAAGCCTTCAGAATTTATATCTAGTTCAAATTCTTCCTCCTCATCATCCTGCATAGGTTTAGCATCTAAAAGTATATTTTCATTAAATTTGGCATTGGAAGATTCAAGAATTTTATTCAACCTATTGTTAAATCATTTAAAGGCTTTTTTGTGGGTAGAGTATCCTAAAAAGATACCTTCATCTGTCTTAGATTGAAAACTCCCTAGTTTATCATTGTCTCTCTTGATAAAACATTTGCAGCCAAATATTCTTAAATATTTAATTGAGGCAGATTTACCATACCACAGTTCATATGGAGTGAAATTTGATTTCACTCTGATCTAGACTCTCTTAAAAATGTAGATAGTTGTATGAACAACTTCTTTCTAGTACATGTTTGGTAGATTCTCTTCATTCAGAATAGTCCTTGCCATTTCTTTAACAATCTTGTTCTTTCTCTCAACTACCCCATTATGTTGAGGTGTTCTGGCAACAACATACTGTCTTTTTATGCCATGTGTTTCACAGTAGTCAATGAATTATTGTGAGGTGAATTCACCACCTTTTTCAGATCTTAGACATTTGAATTTTAAATCTGACTCTCTTTCTACCATTTTTTCTAAAGACTTTAAAACGTTTAAAAGCTTCTAATTTATTCTTGAGAAAGGTAACCCATACCATATGAGAGTAGTCATCAACAAATAGCATGAAACATTTCTCACCATTGATAGATCTAGTCCTAGTAGGACCACATAAGTAAGTGTGAACAATTTTCAAAGGTTTAGTAGATGAATGTTCCTTGGATTTAAAGCTTACCTTGGCATGCTTTCCTTTGAGACATTCTTTACACACTGCATTATCGGGATTTTTCAAAATGGGTAGACCTCTTACATTCTGATTTTTACTAATTCTAACCATATTGTCAAAATTAATATGACCAAGTCTCTTGTGCCACAACTAGCTTTCTTCAACATGACTCATTAAGCACATACCTTGATTGTTTTCATTTCTAAAAGTGTCAAGTAAATTGTAGACATTTCCCTTAGTCCTTCCAGCAACAATAGCTTTTCTAATCTTATTTTTGATTTCACATCCCTGTGAAGTGAACAGGACTTGATAGCCACTATCACATATTTGACTGAAACTCAGAATGTTATGTTTTAATCCTTCTACATAATACACATTTTAAATAGGAGTGTCTTTATTCAGAAAAAGAGAAACTCTACCTTTGATTTGAATTCTAGAGTTGTCTCCAAACTTTACATATCCACCTACATAATCTTCCAGATTAGTAATTTTTTCTTTGTCACCAGTCATGTGGTTTGAACAACCACTGTCCAAGACCCATAAGTCCTTTTTCTTGGAGTGGAAGGAAATTTGAACTAACATAGTCTATTCTATGTTGTTGATAGCTTTGGGTTTCCAAACCTTGATAGTTTTTAGTTGTTTATTTTGTTGATTAGCATTACATTGCTTAGTAGAATGGCCCAATGACTTGCATGTGAAGCATCTAATCTATCTTGCAAAGCCATGATTTTTCCTAAAACAAAATCTAGGAGTTCTAGACTTCATAAATCTGTAAGAGTTAACCTTGTGACCAAATTTGTTGCAAAAATAACAATATCCATAAAAGAGAGGGTATGACTTATAAGCCATTTTGTTGCTCCTAAAAGGATGAACATGATCCTTATCAAAGTCAGGATATTTGAATTCAAGACTTTTGTTTCCAGCAACAACATTGTTCTTAGCACTGTTATTTGAACATTCACCTTTCACAAAACCAATACCATTTTTTCACTGTTCAGTTTCTATTTACTAAGCATGCCATTTAGTTTAAGAGTGCTATCATATTTATCAATGGTCTTTCTGAGATCTACATTCTCATGTTCAAGTTTTTGAATTTCTTGATCTTTAAAACTTATGCCAATGTGAAGATAGTCTTCTACTCTCTTGGATTCTTCAAGTTGAGTTTTTAATGAGACTATCTCAATATTTATGATTTGCTCCTATGAAATATCTTGAGAAGTATTTTTTTCTTGAGAACACATTTTTTTAAGTTTCCTTAGCTCTTTTAGAGAACATTTCAGTTCCCCTTCATAATCCACTTTGCCATCTTCAACATCATTGTTGTTAGTTTCATCTTGCTAAAAGATTTCAGCCATGAAGAGATTTTCATCCTCTTCATCTAATGAATCTTCAGATTCAGATTCTGTTTCATTTTTGCTAAACAAACTTTTCTTCTTTTTGAAATTGAATTTATGTTTGGGTCTATAAGCCTTTTTCTTGGCCAGTTTTTCAGATTTTTTCGTTATCACTACATGTGTCACCATAGGGGCACTTTGTAGCAAAGTGGCCTATTTTTCCATAGTTAAAGAATTTGAAGGGAAGTTTTCCCTTATACTTTCCAGAACCCTTTTAGAGTTTCCTCATAAAGTGGGATTCTTTAGAATCTGAAAGTTTTGATCCAATGGGCGCATCCTTATCTTTCCTTTCAGTATTAAAAGCAATTTCTTTTGTAGAGGTATTGTTTTTACTGATCCTCATTTCATAGGCAATCAGGGTGCCTTGTAGGCTGTCAAGGGTAAGTTGGGAAAAATATTTCTTATCTTCTAGAGTAGCAACCTTAGCTTCAAATTTTGTTGGCAAGGTTCTGATGACCTTAGTTACAACATCAAATTCCTTGAATTCTTCTCCTAGACCCTTCATGGAATTTACTATTTCATCAACTCTCAAAAAGTAGTCAGCAACTTTCTTATCATCTCTCATTTTTAGATCTTCAAACTGGTGTTTTAAAGTGAGGACTTTAGACTATTTTTCCTTTTCATTTCCTTGATAGATAGTTTCAAGTTTAACCCAAATTTCCCTAGCAGAGCTGCCATGCATGACTTTTATAAAGACATCTTTATTCAGTGCACACAAAAGAGCTTGTTTTTCTCTTGCATTTGTTTCCTATCTTTTCTTTTCATTAGAAGTAGTAGGTAGAGTAGCTAGTACAGTGTACCCAAACAATACTATGCTCCATACATCGAGGTCAATAGAAGTTAAATAAGTCTCCATTCTAATTTTCTAGAATACATGATCAGTTCTATAATATAATGCAACTCTAGTCATGGAAGTACCTTCATGAGCTTGAGACATTTTGAATAGACTCCAACGCTAGAATCAATCCTAGGATGGAAAGACCTAACAGAGGACCCTAGGCTCTAATATTGATTGTTGAAGTGAAAAGACACTGACAGGGGGGGTGAATCAGTTTTATTAACTTCTTTACCAATTTTAACTCAACCTGAAATAAACCAGATGTATGCTCTCATTTATCAATGATAAACTAATTCACGTATTTAATGCAATCACATAAAATGAAATGAGAATAGTTAACCATATCAATTTAAAGCATTAAATCACTAAATCAAATGAACCACAGATACTCAAATAGACACAAGATATGTTGAGTGGAAAACCCTCCTAGGGTAGAAAAACCACTCCTGAACCTGTTGCCTTTTTCAGGCTTTCATTTCAATAATCATTTTTGACAATGCCTCGTAGGCTGATTTCTGAGCACCAACTCAAGGAGCACCAACCCCTTTTCTATTTTTCAATAGAAAATACAATGATATAGAGGATCTCTCTATTTCCTTGATTTCTATCAAGTGCCTCTTGACAGACAATGTGTAGAATTCTCAAATGTCAATGATGACACTTTAGAATTCCACCCATTATCAAGCCTTAAGATAGCTTGAGGAAAATATTGTTACAGTCTCAATACAACTTCTCATCAAACTGTATTATTAGTGGTGTGGTTTTCTTTCTTTTTCTCACACTCTATTTCATACATTTTTCATAATACTATTCGAAATAGTTAACACCCTATGTTTCTCAAATTTTCTGCTAAAATGGATAAAATTCCTATATCTCATACCAAAAAAATTGTATATTTTTCTCTACTATTATCTTTTTACTTTTCAGGTTTTTTAGTAATGATTAAACCCTAATCTCTCTATTTTCCTCTTTATACATTTTACATCATTACAACCTAGAAGGGTTACAACAGTTGATTGTTTTTCACTTTCAAATAATTACTCAAAGATGATTATTAGGTTACCATGCTACTATCAAGCAACAGTTCCAAATGTTACCATGATCATGAGGGAAGGATCAATCTGAATAAGGTCTTCTAACAGGAGTACTCAAGCATTGTGCAAATATAGAAGGTAGACTGAAACCTGTCCTCCCAAGCAACCTGTACAAATAGTGGTTTAACCAAACAACATCAAGGCATGCATGTAATATTCAAATAATGGCCACTGAAAGAAAGATACAAAAAAAATTAACTGAAAGAACAGTGCTTCTATAACCGAAATCATGAAAGGAATAGATATTTTCCACTTTTCTTTCTACATAGAAAACTTAACTCGAAATAACCTTGCCTAAGATGTAACGGATCTATTAAGAAAACTAAAAGAATACCTAAGAATAGTGATGGAGTTGTTGTCACAAAAGAGTTTACCAGATTTGCAACTAAGCTGAGCAACCCGTGCCACTTTGCTATTTCGATCCTTCACCCAATGCCAAGAACCTAACAAGAGAAATGACCATGGTGATGGTCTTCCAATCTTCCCAATTCATTGTCCAAGAGTTGCAGAAAAATAGTTGATTGCATAGTGAAACAACTGAGAGAGAGATTCCATGGAGGTGGCAAGAATATGGTTCTAAACCCTCAAACAAGTGAAGCACAAGTTTTTTCCTAAACTTCTAAAGCAATCAATCGAAAAACTTTACCAAGATTGATATCATTTGAAGTCCGAGAGGACTGTCATTAATAAATCAAAAATTAAATATATCATTCGACATCCGCTTCCTTACCGCACAACTGCGGTCTCCCTTCAGACTACCCACGGTATAGCAGTAGCTCCTTGCATACCACTAACCATTTCCACCATGCTACCGTAGTTACTCTTCTAATAGCCTGTAGTATAGCGATAGTTGTCTTGAATGCCACTAGCTATTTTCACCACACTACCACGGTTTCCCTTCTGACTGCCTGCAGTGTAGCGGTAGCTGTCTTGCTTGCCGCTAACCATTTTCACCGCACTACCACGGTTTCCCTTCTAACTACCCGTGGTGTAGCGGTAGCTGTCTTGCTTGCCGCTAACCGTTTTCACTGCACTACTATGATTTATAGCTTAATTGTTAGTGGTACCGCGGTAAGATGTCTGCGGCCTTACCAAAAGCATGCTGACAAACTCATTACCATTTGACAATTGTTGACTATAAGAAATGCCAAAAAAATGGTGCCATAAAATATTAAGACCAAATGTCGATGGCTATTGACATTTATATCCCTAGGATATCAAGGCTAATTCACTTCCAATGTGACAAATAAAGATACTCAAAAACATTATTTCTGTTGTCGGCTTTTAAGACATGTGATTTAACCAAGATGAGACTCGATTCAAATGCTAATGAGAGATCAAACTTTATACCTTTAACCAAGGCTGATTGTCCATCACATTAAAATACAGTGCCATATAGAGTGCCAAAGATAATGGCCAATGCCTTGAGAAGTGATAAGGACTAAAAACAAGTTAAGTTCTCAAAGCCAATTACCGTACATGAAATGAACAAGAATGAAGAATGTGTATCTCAAAGCCCATAAGCACAATAATGATCAATGCCCTAAGTTATGCCAAAAATATATAATCAGGTGAATCATTGAAGCACATATTATCAAATCATAAACATGTCACCTGATCAATGGAACAAAGAACCTGTAACCAGAATGCCTCAACTGAGATTTGCACATGGAGTCAAGTTATTAGTACCACCATATATAGTATCAAAAATGTAGTAAGAATGTCAATTAGAAAAATAGATCAACTGAGTGAGTAACCATCAAGATACCAAAGTAACATATATTATCATCAAGGAAAAATTAGCACAAGAGAGATTCAACAAGTATAAAAGTCATGGCTCACTGCCAAGAGATGAACTGAAGAAGTACACCTTCAAAGTGCTAAAATCAATTCTAGTTAAGCTTTGAAAAAAATAAAGTCCTGCTCTGACTTTAAGGCATAGAATAACTTCACACTATAATACTTGTCGCATAGACTTGCATCACTATCCATACATCCATACACATACACTCCCATATTTTTTTCATACTATGCACATATACAACTACATATTCATATATCAATTATGTCAGCTTAATTGAGAAGTATTTTTGGCACTAAAAAAAAAAAACATATCAAACACAAATGAGGTCAGCTCGGACCTAATAAGGAACAATTTAAACATTCATAAGACAAGTTGTTCTCAACCCTATAGGCCAAAAGGATGCCAAACTTCTATCATTTAGATATCTTAGCCAGATTAACGAAAAATTCTGAAAGCTCATTCATATTTGTAACTAATGTTCTTGAGAAACATATCAAAAACTCATGGAATTGTCTTTTATAGCAAGAATTTCAAGATTAGAATACTGGATTAGTGTAGACAGACAATTTACTTAGCTAGTTACCAAACAATGTTGGAATCCATGATAACAAACCCAAAGGTCATCTTCTTCATTCTTCCAACAACCCCCCCCTTTTTCATTGATGGAAACATGTGCCAAAAATGAGAATTGCTTCATTATAAAATTGTACAACAATAGTGCACTCAACTTGCCTTACTCAACTATCACTTTCATACATAAAAAAACACATAACTGAACTCTAATAGAATCTTCTCTCAAAACATACCTTTATATATAAAATATTCTCCCCCTTTGACATCAAGGAAAAATGATGGGAAAAAATAAAATAGACTTTCAACTAAGAACTCGGGGCACCTTGTAACTCCTTGAGAATTGTTTCCCAGGCTGGATTTCCATCATCCCAGAATCCTTTTTCTCTGGTATGAGTTTTGTGTAGTGATTCAAGCTCTGCTAGGAATTCTTCTACTTCTTACGGAGTGGAGGGAACAATATTCATATGGGTATGTGCAAGATCATCATGGAAAAAATAGGGCCTTAAGTGGGAATGAAAATTTAAAAAATTAGAGTTAGGCAACTTGACGTAAAAATTTGAATGCGTTATCTATATTATTTAATAAATATGTAGCAATAGAATTTATAGAAAATTGAATGTAGTTTCTAAACTACTGGGTTTATTTTAAAAATAAATAAATCTATTTGTGAAAATTTAAAATTTCAATGTGGTAGTACTTCAATTTCAAGGAAAAAAAAAGAAACAAGTGTCTGTCTGACCACCCTAACCATAATAAAATGATAATATTTTTTTATAAGATTTTAGATATAAGTAGAGGACTCATGTCCAGATGTGATGCATATTTTTTTGTAATTTTTTTCCAAGTAAATATTTAACTACGATTTTTTATTACAACTTTTAAAAAATATTAAAACTCGTACATCTAACCACCTTAACTTGGTCAAAACTTCAAGAAATTTAATTCTTTTTTTTTTAGTCCAATAGTATGTGATGCATATTTTAGATTCAAAAAAATTGATATCGTTTGAAAGATATAGATGTTTTTCAATAATCCTATCAATCAAGAGTTTAGTCGTAATTCAAATAGAAAATAAAGAATAATTATTTATTAAATTTACAGTAAAGCACAATTTATATTGGTGTAAATATGAGAATATCCTCTAAAAACCCTTTTCGTTTCATCAATTTTGGGTAAAAAAAAGTTGTTAGCCACATAGGCCATCATATCACTTACATATCGCCACTTTTTGGTCCGTCATGATCCTTAACATACCCATATTGTCAAGTCTTTTTGCATCTATCAATACACTTGATACAAAGATATTTCTAGAGATTACTAGGTCTCCAATCTAGGCAAATTGTCTTATCACATCTTCCTTTTTCCTTTGCACAGTAAAGTATTTGTTCTGAAGATCTCTAATAGAATCCCAGCCAATATATCTCCTATCATTTGCAACCTTGTAAATACCAGACGCATCGAAAATCTAGGACTCTATTGAACTCATTAAGTCCTTGATACCTAGAGTGGTATCAGGCCACTTTATGCAATTGACAAATAGCAACTAAGCTTCCTCATCACAATCTCTGACTTCTTTCAATTTTTGTAAAGCTCTATTATGTGAAATTGCACACTTATCTTTCAAAAACATCAATCTTCTATCTAGAATATTTGACTCCACTTCTTTTACAGTTTAAAACTTGAGATTAGATGTGTATTCCTTGACTAAATGGATTAAAAACTTTAGGTTATCAATTGGTGTTAAAAATAATTTTTAGATGTGACATCGGGGGCTATCTCCTATAAATCTCTAATAGCTTCATTTATTAGCTCATTTAATTTTTGATATGATTCGGAAACTTCCTATGTGACAAAGCTAAGTAAAGTACCACTTATTTTTATCCTCTCACTCGATGAAATCTTAGTTAGATCCACATAACCTAGATGTGATGATAGCTTGAATAGATGGGGAGGAAGCACAACATGAAGTATTATTTTCCTTGATAGAATACCCTTAAGAGTGCTTCTAGATGATTCTTAGTCCTCTTTGACAACTCATAAACTTTGGGGTGTCCTCCTTTATACTTATTAGTCAGAGTAGCTTCCTTGTTTTTCTTTTTTTTCTTTTCTTCTTCATTTTCTTCTTCTTCTCCTTTTTCTTTTTCTTTGTCTTTTTCTTTTTCTTTTTCTTTTTCCTTTTCTTCTCCTTTTTCTTTTTCTTTTCCAAAGGATTTGTCTTTGTTTTATTTTTCCTTTTCATCCTCATCATCTTTTTCACTATTATTCTTGCTTCCTTCACTTTCATCTTTGTCTTCCTTATCCCTGTTACTGGTAGATTCTTAATGTTCTTCTTGCTTGTCACTAGTAAGATCTCTATGTTGATCATTAAACCTTTTGTTGGTTGTTACTTTTGTATCAATCAGAGGGGCATGAGTCTCTAAACCACCATGTGTCTCATCAACATTTTTCAAGATTGCATTATCCAAAACTTCTATAACATCAACATGCATTTATGCTTGAGTAGTGTGAAGAGGAAAAAGTGTACTAATTCAAAATGCAAAATGAAAAAGAATGCAAGAAGAACACAAAACACCTAACACCTCAAAACGATTTGGCTAAGTTAAACACAAGATAAAAAGAAGATAAAAGTTAAAATCAGATTGATATACCTTTTATCCATGTTTCCCTTGGTTTGCCCTTTGATAGTATATAATATGTGTGCTCCATGATGGAAAGATGATGCAAAGTGATTGAAATGGAAAATGAGGATGTAAATGGCTAAGATGGATGGATATTGAATGAAAAATTATGAGATAACAACTTATGGAGGCTCAAATGGCTCAAGATCATATGTTGGCTAAGAATGCATAAGGATTTTCTAACTTAGAAGATGTAAGATCCTTTAATGAAGGAAAAGATGGGTTATTTATAGAAGAAGTTGAATTCTCTCTAGAATTATATGATCAAGATTGAGCCACCATGGACAAGATGGAGGGTTGTGGTGAGTTGAGGACTCACAAGCCCTCACATCTTAACATGTGGAGGGTGAGTTGTCCAAAGCACAAGGTGAGATGGCAGAGGTAAAAATGACATGGAAGAGGCCATGTGGTCCCAAGGTACTTGAAAGTACCTTGACATGTGACTGATGTGACCTCTCAATGATCACATGGGGAAGGGGAAAGCTTTGGAGGAATAAAAGTGAATTTTAAACTCACTTTTTGAAAGAAACCAAAAGGTAAGACAAGATTTCTTCTAGAAGGTGTCTTTGTCCAATGGGTACGATGTGACATATGGGATGTCATAGGGAAGAAAAATGCATGGGGGGAATAAGTGTGAATTTTTAATTCACATAGGGAAGAGGTCAACCCAAAAAATGTAAGTACCAATAAGGTTGACTTATGAACATGTTAAAAGGGGTAAGTGATTAGGATTAGGATTGTGCAAACAGATGATTAGATTAATTAATGATGATTAGAGGCAAGTGGTAAGTTATGGAGGATGTGACATTAATCCTAATTAAGGATATGCACACCTTAATGGAGTATTAATTAAATTAATCTAGTTTAGTGAAAAGGTTATGGAGGATGTGACAAGGAGAGAGAAATAATGAATTTAAAACTGAAAATGATAATTGACTAAATTAAATAAATTGATTGATTTATTTAATTTAGACAGGAAATTTTAAAGGATAAAGTACATAATTAAATACTTTTGGGAACCTTAGGGAAAGGGGATGATATTAATTAAATGTGTCATTTAATTAATATTGATGGATTAGATGAATAAATGATTGGATTATGACCATATGAAAGTGGTCAAATTTAGGTGTCTATATTTTGCTCCTCTTTGAGATGGTGTTACAAAGTAACATCATTTCAAAGAAAATTAAAATATAGCACTTAGAGAAGATGGTTATATTAATGAAGATGCCTTAGTCATTTGAGGAGTGACTAGGAAGAAAGATGATGAGAGTGAAGATGAAGATTAGGGATTGAGGATGCCCCCACGAGAGGACATGTAGGTTCAAGAGAATAGGGGTGTTCTCTTGAAATAGATGAGATGATGCAAGGGTAGATGGGGAAGATGGTGAAAAATGATGGATGCGAGAGGATGATGATATGAAGAGATAAAGGCAAGCACAAATGGATTCTAGGAAAAATATGATGTTGCCCCAGTCAAGCTACAAGTCAGGATGGACGAATGGTCAATGGAGTGTTGTTGATGAGGGAACGATACATCCCCGAAAAACATAAGGATAGGGAAAGATACATCCCGATAAGAGTGTTGCAGATGAGGGAAGGATACATCCCAGAAAAACACAAGGATAGGGAAGGATACATCACATTGATGATGATGATGATAATGATGATGATGAGGAGGATTCGGTCAAGGCTTATAGCAACGCTAGAAATAAGACCAAAGATATGATGAGAGATGATTTGAGATTGAATGGATAAGGATGGGATGGAGATGTGAGATGGATGAAGATGGAGGTAAAGATGTAATACAACGGAAGATGCAAGTTGCCATTTTTGGAGCATTGATTTTTTTTGTAGCATAAGAGAAGACACTAGATACCATGGTATGTGGAACCAAGGCAGATTAGTGTCTAATGCATAAACAAACACAACAAACAATGAGGCTATCTGAGTACCCCAAAGTCATGATGACTTCAGTTGGGACAGGGATCTAGATAACCACAAGCACAAAAGTATGCTCCAGCATAACACAAGACCTCAGGGGTCTTGGTTGGTACTACGTGGGTCAACCAAGAAGACAACAAACAAAAGAAAAATCAAGATATGCCCCTATATCAACTAGTCAAAACACACCATAATATGAGAGATCATGGTGGCCTTGATAAGTGATGATAGGGAGCTCAAATGATAAACAAAATGTCAAAAACATCAAAAGATCACAATCAATTTTCAAGTGTTCTTTTCCATAGGATCAAAAGAATGGATGGGGTTGATGCGGTCTATTAGGAAGGATACATCCTGTTGAAACCAAAGATGGAGGATAGATTTGTTGATCGACATGATGCAGGATAGCTAAAACCGATTGAACCTCATGAGACTAATGACCTTTTTTTGTAAGCACCAGCTAGGATAGGGACATACTTGATGACAAGACAAGACGACGGGATGACAGGATTACAAGACACAAGAAAATAAAAACCCTAAAGACCTAGGGGCTCAAGGGTTGATCAAAGATCAACCTTTCCTATGTGAAAGCACATAGCCCTCATAGTTTGATAAAATACCATGGATAAAAGCAGAGAGAGCGAAATGAAGACCATGATGGATGAAAAAGATCAGACAGACAAATGCCTAGGGGGTGAATCAAATGATTGACCTTGCCTACGTGAAAGTACAGGGGTAACGTAGTTTGAAACAAGGCCAAATACAAATGATGGAAGATGACAAGACATAGAAAAGATAAAGCCCCGAGGGTGGATCAAATGATCAACCTTGCTTATGTGAAAGCGCAGGGGCAATGTAGTTCGACAAGATACCGATGAAAGAAAATGGATAAGGGATGATGACCAAGATAAATGGATAAAAGGATGGAGTGGATATGATGAGCTAGGATAGGCCATGCAGATGGGATGGTCAATATGTGGGATGTGGGTTATGCGAAGCTCAAGGATGGGAAGTGATCTAGATTATTAGAAGATGAAATGATGAAGATGAGAGGATGGATGGATGAGGGATGAAAAGTGAGGAGATAGTATGATGGATGGAATTGGATTGTGTGGGTGTAGCCTGTAGCTAGATACCAATGACAAGGGATTATGAGAGGGAAGGAAAATGGATGGATTTATAAAGATGGGGAGATAGAAAGATATTAGGATAGGTGGATCGAGGGAGGAAGATGTGGAAGGATGGAAGAGATTGCAAGATGGATGGATAAATGAATGAAGAAATAGAAAGATGTTAGGATGGGTTGATAGAAGGATAAGTATTTTGAAAGATGGATAGGAAGATAAGGATAGGGAGATGGATTCAATGTTTAGATAGATGAATGGGGAGATAAGGATGAAAGGATGAAAAAGGACTAGTGGATGAGAGGATGGAAGATAATGATTTGTTAGATGGAAGGGAGTATGGATGGATGGATGGATGGATGATATCTCCAAGGACTCTATCACAAATAAGGCGATACTCCCACTCTAGATGTGTCATGTGTGATGGGGTAAGATGGATATCAAGATGGGTAGATAAAGGAGTGAGATGGACATGGATAGGAGAGGTAGATAAGGAAGGGAGATGGATGGTGGTAGGATGGTATGGATGAGGAAGCTAGATGGATGTAGATAATAGGCATGGATCAGAAAAGTAGATGGGGAGGATAAGGAAAATGATGATGGATGAGGGGAAAATATGCCAAGAGATGTCCAAAGCATGTAGATATATGTGCCCCTATCTTTATTCAGATCACAAGGAAGATGGAGGGACTAGGATATGAACGAGATATGATGGGTAAGATGTGGAAGATAGGAAGACGTAGGAGATGGAGGAAAGGAATGCATAGGTGGAATTTTCCCCCAATTTGGGAAGGAGATCCAATGGGGTATTTATGCATGATGCCTGTTTTCCAGGTTTTCATCATGGTACTTATCCAATGCACTTGTTGGCCAAGTTTTCACCATTGGATGAATGATTTTCTCTTTACTATTTTCTTTTTTATTTTTTTTATTTTTTGCTTTTTTATTTACTTTTTGGACTAGGATATGGGTGAAGAAGGAAGAGGATATTGATTCAGAAGACATATGATAAATTGGATGGATGAAGGACTCAAGCATCAAGTTATATATGAGGTAATAAGATCCCATGTGTAAAGCAACTATTTGGATGTTGGTACAACCTTATGAGAATGGATGGATTATGCAAGAGGATGGATTAAAGGGAGTTGATGGGGGAGATATGAGGGATAATGGAGGGGATATTGGAATGTGTACGGATGGAATGATGGAGTGGATTTGTTATGGGGGAAGGTGTTTAGGATCAACATTGTCACATGTGTTGGATGTGAAATGATAGGAGCGTTGATGGATGGAGAATGTGGTAATAATGGAGGTGTTGGGATAGTGAATTTTGGGACATAAGGACCCAAAACAGATTTAGGAGATGGAGGATGTGAATTATTAGCATTGGGCATAGCAACTTTGGATGTCGTCATGGATTTTTTCTATGAAGGTATTGCTTTTTTTTTCTTTGGGATCCACATGGTTTTAATTTTTGCATTGGTGGGCCTTTGTGGCCTATGGGTTTGATTTGGCTTTTGGATTTGATTTTTCTTTTATGCAACATGTCTTTTGAAGGGGACATGAGGATCTTTAGATTCATGTGGATGTTTGGATTTATGCATTGTTTCTTTGACATCCAAATTTATTTTAGTAGCAATGAGATGGGTATGAGGAGATGGATGATATGGAGGATACGTGGCTGGAGTGATAGATGTAGGCTTTTGACGAGGATGTGTGGATGGAGGATATGAGATAACATGCATGGATGGGTTCCTTTGTTGATCTTGATTAGGGATTATGAATTTAGGAGTTATTATGGTGGATGGAGGGACAAAAGGGCCCAAAATAGATGTAGTAGATAGAGGATGAGAAATGGTGGATGGAGGCACATAAGGACCCAAAATAGACTTAGAGGATGAAGGAGGAAGATGGATGGTTGTTTTGTGGTAATACGATGGAGGAGGAGGGATGGTGACAAAGTATTTGGTAGAGCGATGAGAAGTGCCTCTCGTTCCTTTGGAAGAGGCTCAATTAGGATGTATGGAGGTTGTACCAACATTTTTGGATTGTGATTCTTGGGAGATATATCCAAGACTATGCACACTTGGATGTTCTTTGACTTGAATGGGTTCTAAAATACCTTGCTCATGAAGGCCTAAACCTTTTCCTTGATAGTTCATGTTCGCGAGCATGTGATCTATGGTAGGATGTTTATTCTTTTGGAAGCATGATGCGAGTCTGTTAGAATGTGGAGGAGGAACGGTGGTGCATAGAATTTGTTTTTCTCCTGTAAGAAGACCACCATGAAAGAGCGTAATGTTACCAAGGTGATATAACAGTACATTGGGATGGTGGAACTAAGCGGTGATGGAGGATTGTGCAATGGAGATGAGGGGATAGTCGCATCTTGATTTGGAGGAGGAAGTGATAAGGGATCTGAAGATGGATTAGGTGGTGTCATAGGATCCGGATTTGTGGTAGTGGGTGATAAGGGTTCATGAGTGCAAAGGGGATCATGGGATGGAGCAGATGAGCTAGGGTGATCTTGAGAGGGGCTGGATGGGATGATAGTATCATGACTTGGTTGATGATGTGGATCATGAGATGAAATGGATGGAAGACTATATTCTTGAGATGGAGTAGATGGGATGGAAGGATCTTGATTTGGAGGAGGGGATATGCTTGTATGCTTTGGATCAAGCTCTTGGAATGACTCATCTTGTGTGGGATGTATGATGATGGAAGAGTGTTGGAGGGAATCCTCAATTTGGGGAGATAGGAGGATGGAGGATTCATGAAGGTCATGGGATTGAAGTTTGTGAATATTAGGACTAGGAGGAGGGGATTGGATGTCTTCAATGGATTGGGTGGATCTAGTAGTAGAAGATGGAGATTCAATGGATTTGATGGGTTTAACTGGCTCAACCGTTTGGATGGTGTCAAGAATGGTGATGGGAGGGATAGGTGTAGGATGGAGGAGGGCCTCATCATGAGTGACAATACATGATAGAGTGGGAGGGAATGGCGTCTCTTCTATCATGAGTCCTTGTACAAAATTTGGAAGGGATGTAGGATTAATTAGGGTGATGGAAATGGATGGAGGATCAAGGATGGATAGAGGAATAGGATAAGGGATTGGTGGAGTAGAATTATACATGGGGATGGGATTGTATGGAGGACTAGGAGTAGATGGAGGATTAGGGTTAGGGATTGAAGGAGTAGATGAGTGAATGGGTGGATTAGATGGAGGATTATGATTAGATGGTTGGATGGGATTGGATGGAGGACTAGGAGGAGATGGAGGATTATGATTAGGTGAGTGGATGGGTGGATTAGGACTAGGAGGAGATGAAGGATTATTATTAGAGGAGTGAATGGGACTAGATGGATGACTAGGAGTGGTGGGAGGATTAAGATATAATGTGGTGAAAGGGGGAGTGATACAAGAGGATGCAGATGATGAATTAAGATAGGGGATGTAGATGTTGGATTATGTAGGGGAGATTGGGATGATGGGTGATAGTAGGAAGATGTGGATGATAGATTAGGATGAGAAGATTGGGATGATGGATAATAGTAGGAAGATGTGGATGATGGATTAGGAGAGAAATATGTGGAGGCTGGATTAAGGTAGGGATATTGGGATGGGGGATTATGATAGGAAGGTGTAGACGTTGGATTAGAATAGGAAGATTGAGGTGGTGAACTACCATAGGAAGCCATGTATGGTGGGTTGGCATAGAAAGATATGGATGATGGACTAGGATAGGAAGATTGAGATGGTGGATTAGGATAAGAGGAATATTGGGATGGTAGAGTATGATAGGAATGTGTGAGTGATGGATTAGGATGGGAAGATTGGGATGTGGGATTAAGGTAGAGGTATTGGGATTGCTGATGATGACAAGGAGAGGAGGATATGGATGTTGGGTAGGATAGAGGTTGAGAGGGAGGACGTGATAAATATGTCGATGGTGGGGATGCTGTATATCCCTTGTCAAGGGTAGCATAAGGACCATTATTAGATGTAGATGAAGGCATGGTGGGATAGTTTGAAGAAGTAGTGGGATTTTGGGAGGTTATTGGAGAGAGCTTGCTTTAAATGATAGCATCAAGGGGATATATATAAAACTCTTTTTCATCAACCAAACTTTCATTATCGTTGTCAAAATACTTACGATTCCCCTTGACTACTATTATTGGTTGTGTGAGAAGGGAATAAGGATTCATGATGGCTGCAAAATGGATATGGATTGAGAAGATGGAGGAAACTAGATGATGGAATGATAAATAGGATGAAGGTGTAGTTGGAGTAAATCTCAAGTTGGTATATTGGATTAAAGCTCAGACTCAGATGATGGGATGTGGAAGGATCGAATGATTGATCAGATAAGAGGATGAAATGGATACCCAGAATGGGAGAGCAGATGTTTAGAATGGGGAAATAAATACTTAGAATAGATGAATGGATGGTTGACACTTGAACGGGTACATAGATACTTGGAATAGGTGAATGGATGCCCGAACTAGGAGAATGACACTCAAAATGGGAAAATAGGTTGTAGGAACGGGTGAACGGCTTCTCGGAACGAGCGAACAACTGGTCGGAAAGAGGGAGTGATTGCTCAGAACGAGCAAATGGATACTCGAAATAGATAGATGGATGGCTGGGATGGGTACTCGGGACAAAGGAACAACAACTAGAATAGGAAAATAGGTTGTCAGAATGGGTGAATAGCTAATGAACAAGAGCTAAAAAATTCCATTTTGGAGGGCAAGGCCGCCCCTTGAGGTCAAGGCCACCCAAAATTAGGTTAGGGCTGCCCCTATGTAGGGCAGGGCTGCCCCTTTGGAGAGCAAGGCCGCCCAAATAAATAAAGATGAGGAATAGATCAAAACACGACTAGAAGGGGTCTTGAAAACAGTTGTTTCAGAGGGCGGGGCTACTCCTTGAGGTCAAAGCCACCCAAAAAGAGGCCAGGGCCACCCCTTTGTAGGGAAAGGCCACCCCTTTGGAGGGAAAGGTCACCCAAATAGATAATAATGAGAAACAAATCCAAAAACAACCAAACGGGGTCCCAAAAAAGGTTGTTTCGGAGGGCAGGGCCACCCCTTGAGGTCAAGGCTGCCCAAATAGAAAATACTTGACCGAATTTTGACTTAAATAGGCCAAACAACTAGGTAATCATTCTTGGAATGGGCAAATGGATACTCAGAATGGACGAGTGAATGATTGAGATAGATTGTTTCATACCCCAGACAAGGGAACAACACTTGGAATGGGGAAACAAGTTCCTAGAATAGGTGAACAACTTCTTGAAGCAGGATCATGTTAAAGCTCATACTTGGGTTGGATGAAAGCTTAGATTAAGATTAGATTAAAGCCAAGATTAAGATGATCGGATTAAGGCTCAGATTGGGATTGGATTGGAGGATGATAGGATTGATTTGAAACAAAGTTCAAGGGTTTTAAATAGAGGACGTAAGGTGTTGACAATTAGATTTTTGCTAGATTTGGCAATTTTCAAAAATTATCAAAATTTGCCATTTTAGGAAACTTCATAGACATACCTTTGAGAGTCCAGTTTTTTCCAAAAAAATATCCAATACTAAAATAGGATGAATTGCAAACTAACATCCCAGATCTGAGACATGCATTCTGAGTTATTAACGAAAATGATTTTTCAAAAACATGAAAAAAATATTGAATTATGATTTTGAGGGTCCAGATGAAACTTGAAGGTCTCAAAAATGTGTCAAAATGAGGTCCAATGGAATTCCAAGTAGTAGGGAATCCACATACCACCTCAAAATGCGACCACCCGTAAAATTTCAGCCAAAACCCACATCCGAGTCAAAAGTTATGGCCTCCAGAAGTTTCTACATAGAAATCAGAATCCTCGAAATGAAGTCTAAATGATTGGGATGGATGATTTGATGATAGATATAGACTTCAATGATGTTCTAAGAAGCACCTATGTGTTTTGGTTGATGAAATGATGACTTTCAGAAAATGTTGATGAATCATCGGAATGGGGAAAGGACCACTCGGAACAGGTGAATAGCTGGTCGAAAAATAATGGTTTGAATCTAACTTAGTCAAAAATAGTGATGGAAAAGGATGGAAAAAACAAGTAAAAATGCCAAGGACTAATTGAAAAGTACTGGTTTCTCACAAGAAGACACTTCAAACAACACAAGCCTAATTTTAGTGTTAAGGTATGGCCAACATGGTCCTCTATCTAGGATTAACAAGTTTGATAGTGGTGTCCCCAATATATGCATGGTGCATGGGGCACAACCATGAATACCAGCCTGTCTACAAGTGTGAGTTGGGAGCAGCCAATGAGAGTCTGGGAGCTTGGACCAACCCTTCACATCTATCTAGGTATCACCCTAGTTTCGACGCTCCGTCAAACACAACATGACTAGATTGAGGTACAACTTTCTCCTCCCCCATTTATATACCCCTTCGGTAACAAATGGTTGGAATCATCCCTTGGGGTGATGAAATCTCCAAGCAGGTTCCGCTAATAAATGAAAAAAGGATATAAAAATGGACTAAGTGGACTACGATTTTGCTTCACCTAGGATCACCAAATGGCGCAAGGGGATTGGATATGTCAATAGTCCATTGCCAGCACAACTAGCATATTCATTGACCCTTTAATTAGTCCTATGTTCTTATTTTAAGAAAAACAAGAGGATAAGACTAATTGAACATGATTTTTCTACCTACAAAACACTTGTTAGTAGTTTTGTTTTTTGTCTTTGACAAGCAGACCTACAGGAAATAGTTGTCAGAAAAATAAATAGAAAACAACAGTAGAAAAGTTGTTGTCAGGTCAAGGCCACCCAAACATGAAACCTGCACAAAAGAATGTCAGAAAATAGATAAAAAAAACAACAAAAAAGTGTGCTGCTAGGTCAGGGCCACCCAAACATGAAACCTGTCAAAAAATAGTCAGAAAATGATGAAGAACAACAACAAAAAAGTCTGTTGTTAAGTTAGAGTTGCCCCTCTAGGTCAGGGCCACCCAAACATGAAACCTACAGGGAAAATAGTTAGGAAAATGATGAAAACAACAGTAGAAAAATCTATTGCTAGGTCAAGGCCACCCCTCCAGGTCAGGGTCACCCAAACATGAAACCTATAGAAAACAGAGTCATAAAATGATAAGAAACAACAGCAGAAAACTCTGGTGCTAGGTCAAAGCCACCCCTCCAGGTCAGGGCTTCCCACACATGAAATCTGCACATAAAATAGATAAAAATAGCAACAAAAAACTCTGCTACTAGGTTAGGGCCACCCAAACATGAAACCTGCAAGCCAAACAGTCAGAAAATAGATAAAAACAATAGTAGAAAACTTTGTTGCTAGGTCAGGGCTTCCCCTCCAAGTTAGGGCCACCCAAACAATGGGCAAGGCCGCCCCTCTGTGTCAAAATCTACAAAAATCTTTTAAAAAATAGCAAATATTAGTACAAAAAGAAGAACCATGACATGGGTCCCACCGGGCGTGCCAGAAATGTGAATGGGAAAAAGTGTACTAGTTTAAAATGCAAAATGAACAAGAATGCAAGAAGAACACAAAACACCTAACACCTGAAAATGATTACCCTAAGTTAAACACAAGATAAAAAGAAGATAAAAGTGAAAATCAGATTGATATACCTTTTATTCATGTTTCCCTTAGTTGGCCCTTTGATAGTTGATAATATGTGTGCTCCCTGATGGCAAGATGATGCAAAGCGATTGAAATGCAAACTGACGACATAAATGGCTAACATGGATGGATATTGAATGAAAAATGATAGGATAACAACCTATGGAGGCTCAAATGGCTCAAGATCATAAGTTGGCTAAGAATGCATAAGGATTTTCTAACTTAGAAGATGTAAGATCCTTTAATGAAGGAAAAGATGGGTTATTTATAGAAGAAGTTGAATTCTCTATAGAATTAAATGATCAAGATTGAGCCACCATGGACAAGATGGACGGTTGTGGTGAGTTGAGGACTCACAAGCCCTCACATCTTGACATGTGGAGGGTGAGTTGTCCAAAGCACAAGGTGAGATGGCAAAAGTAAAAATGACATGGAAGAGGCCATGTGGTCCCAAGGTACTTGAAAGTACCTTGACATGTGACTAATGTGACCTCTCAATGATCACATGGGGAAGGGGAAAGCTTTGGAGGAATAAAAGTGAAATTTTAATTCATTTTTTGAAAGAAACAAAAGGGTAAGACAAGATTCCTTCTAGAAAGTGTCTTTGTCCAATGGGTATGATGTGACATATGAGATGTTATGGGGAAGAACAATGCATGGGGGGAATAAGTGTGAATTTTTAATTCACATGGGGTAGAGGTCAACCCAAAAAATGTAAGTACTAATAAGGTTGAGTTATGGACATGTTAAAAGGGGTAAGTGATTAGGATTAGGATTGTGCAAACAGATGATTAGATTAATTAATAATGATTAGAGGCAAGTGGCAAGTTATGGAGGATGTGACATTAATCCTAATTAAGGATATGCACACCTTAATGGAGGATTAATTAAATTAATCTAGTTTAGTGAAAAGGTTATGGAGGATGTGACAAGGAGAGAGAAATAATGAATTTAAAAATAAAAATGATAATTGACTAAATTAAATAAATTGATTGATTTATTTATTTTAGAGAGGAAATGTTGAAAGATTTAAAGTACATAAAAAAATACTTTTGCGAACCTTAGGGAAAGGGGATGATATTAATTAAATGTGTCATTTAATTAATATAGATGGATTAGATGAATAAATGATGGGATTATGACCATATGAAAGTGGTCAAATTTAGGTGTCTACAAGTAGTATGAGATGAAGAGCTGGTTCTTGCCACATAACTTCTTACTAATTGTCTGATTATGTCTTGGGTTTCTCTTATCACCTTTTCTATACTCTCTTTCTCCTTAGTCATTATCATATTAACTCTTTGTTTGACTCTAAATATAGTAGAACATTCTTTTAGCAAATTTCTAGCTTCTATCTCAAAAAGAGAGGAACCACAAGAAATTAAGGCATCATTCCTCATCTTATCTTCAACATTTACAACCTCTTACCTTTTGTGTACTAATTATTTCCAAAACAATTAGTTACTTTGTTCTATATATTCTCCATACTTATATTTCAAGTGAATATATACTAAATAAATGCATTTATGATTGTTTCCTTTCCTTCATCATTAACTTTATCATAAAACTCAATAGTTGGCATGAGATCATCGTCAATCATATTGTTTACTAAGGTTCGTATATTTAAAGATGGTTGATCACTTACTAGAGGAGATCCAGGCATGTCCTCCATGGGATTAGATGACCCTTCTTCATTCTTCTTCTTATGAACATGGATTCTATAAGTATCTTCTTCCTATATCTACAAATCCATGGAGATATCATCTGTATTTTTAGCTTCTTCTCTGGAGGTACTACTTTTATTTCTTTCCGTTTGATGCTCTTCTTCCAAGCAAGGAACATTTTCTTCCTAAATTACATCACTTAGACTTATTTTCTTGTCATCATTTTCTTTCATTCTTCTTCTTCCTAAAGAAGGAAATGGTGGAGCAGGAGGTATATCCTTTATTTTAGATGTCTGAGTACTCGAACCAGTAGGGGTAGAAACATCAACATATGTAGAGGAACTTCATTCTCTCTTCTTTCCCTTCTTAATATTAGCGATACTCAGAGTGGAAGTACTGGAGGTAGATACAATATTGGAAGATAATATTCCTGATATCCTTGGACCAGAGGGAAGTTCACCTTATTTAGCCTTTCTCTCATCAAGATCCTCCTTCAACTAATCTAAATCATCCTTAGTGAAATCCCATCTATGCTATAATGCTTCAACTTTCTTCCTTCTTTTGGATGAAGTAGCTTCTAGGAATACCTTAGTGATTTTTTCTTCATATGTTCCATGGCAAGGTAAAGAGGGGTCCTTAGGACTACTCAACATAATTTTATTGTAACTCTCGACTAGTTTTTCATCAAGTTCATATCCAATTGTCTCATCCATAGTATTCTAGGTTCAACTACCTCTATGATACATTCATCTATAGTTACAAGAAAGGTTATTTTCCTTTTCATATTTCTTTATCAGACTCCTAGGAATCTGATCTCCTTCATGCATCTCATTCTAGAATACTTCAAAGAAAGTAGTTAGAGCATTGTTCTATTCTCTAAAATCTCCAAGACTATGCAATTGATAAAAAACTGATCTGCAACTAGCCTATTACAATCCCATATTATGTCTTTCCTTCCTCGTAAATCCCTGAAGAAATAGAATACTAAAAAAACTACTAAAGTGCCAAATTTGAAGGGGTGATTCTTTGCCTTGGTCATCCTCAAGTTATCAATAAGTTGCAACCTAAGAAACTCACATAGATCAAAATCCATCTCATTTACTACCATTTCAAATGTGGTGTGAATTGCTATAGATGATACAAAATTCCCATAGATGGTAAAATATTTTTTTTTTCCAATCATAATAGCAACATACCTGACAACAAGGCTTGAGATAAGCTTTGTGGTTAAAGATCTTCCATCAAATGTAGCACTAGTCAACTTCATTACAACATCATTCTTCATGGCCTTTAGAACTTGAATGCATCCAATATCGCAAAGACAAGTCATAGCTTGAATCACTTCCTTGTTTATTAGTCTAGGTACACTTGTCTACAAAAATTTACTATGTACCCTACTAAGAGCCATTCTAAAAAAAAAATTTGCAATCTCACTAGAAAAGTTTGGAAACTAGTTCCAAACGTTCAGCTTCTTGTGAACTAGGTTTTCATATTTTGGCTTTAGCAATGTATCACCTCCTGTCAATTTGTTATCCCATAGATTCCTTAGCTCTTGGTTACCAAATTACTCTAGCTACTAGTGAATATATGTCCTATCATATTTAGTGGGTAACACATTTCTTAGAATGTGGAAGAACACACCCATGGGATCTACTTCATAAAATTTCCAAGAGTGTATTCTAAGTTTGGGTTGGGGTCTCTCAGAGACTTCCATAATAGTAAGAGTGGAAATTTTTCCTCAAAAAGCTTTAATATTCTTAAGAAAGAGTTGTGTCAACTTAGAATCCACAAGATTCAAATAACTGAAAATACATTTTTCACACTTTGTTAAGAGCTAGGGTTTTGATTCAAAGTACTTTGAATCGCCTTCAACTCTCTTCAACTCTCTCTTCTTCTTCCCAATAGTGAAAATGTGCTTTAGTTCAACTTAGCTTCTTTTCTTTTGAACTTATGAATTTATCCCTAATTTTGATTTAATGCAATCCAACCTCAAAAGCTGAGAAATACTTTATAGAGCACATTGTAAACCTTAAAAGGCTCTGTAATCCTTTGATTCTACATATTTTCAACTGGTTCCTTCTTCAACATCTACAAAATGATAACTTGCATCATATATCCTCGGGTAGCTGCTTGACACTTCACATATTAGTGGAATTTAAGATTTTCCTATAACTCCTCCCTTTGAAGCCACTATTAGGTTCAATGAGGTAATTAATGGGGGAAAAGGGGGAGATCAATGAATCAATCACTAACACTCTTTTCCCTTTTCCACTAAATTTTTAATTAGATGTGATTATAAGGGCCAAAATATGCAAATAATAATAAAAAATTCTACCTAACTATTATAGAAACTATGGGGAAAGTTGTTAGAGCATAAAAAGATATTTACTTTGTTAGAAAGTTGTTGTTTTTGAGCTATAGAGGACTCATTCGCCTTCAGTGGTGAATGGGTCCTTATTAGGGTTTATAAAACTAAGATCAAGGTCTTTTTCCTTGATTTCTGCACTCTCAAATTCCTTGTTATTAGGTTCTGGAAGTCTCTAGTTTCAATTCTTTGATTTTTCAATTTGAATGAAAACTATGCAACTTTTACAATCTTGCACTAATTTTTCTCCACTTGATCTTCAACCTATAAATTTGCAATCACACACTCAAGGTAGAAGAACTTTTTGATTTTTAGTGAATGGAGGTTTGCCTCGGTCAAACCCCTTGTAGTTAATTAAACCAAATGATGAAATGAAGCATGAATATGAAATAATGTAATTGATATCACCTTGGATGATTTCTTGTGAAAAAAATCTATAAAATAACATGTAGTAACCATGAAGAATGTAGATCTTGGGTCCTTGAATATGATGTCACTAATGCTTGTGAGTAGACCTTCAATGCTACATCCACTTGTTTAGCTCAACAACATGAATGCATGCTTCAAACCCTTGAAATGATGATATGATCTTGAATTACCTCAAATATTGATATCTACCTTGAAATTCCATATGAATTCTCTTGTAATGTTATGTAATGTTCCTCCTGTTGATCTAATGAAGTCACACAAGTTTTCTAGCTTGCTTAGGATGAAACTATGTGAATTAATCGCTTATTTATACTAAATTAGGAGATTAACCCCGAAATTCAAATAATTAAGGCTTAAACTAGATATGTCCAAAGAAACATTATTAAATTATCTCCAGAATGAAATTCCAAAAGGGGGTCTAATTAAGGGAGGACCCATTCACCCCCTTGGGTGAATGGGTCCTGGCTCAATTTACGAAGACCTAACCTAGGGGATTAAAAGAAGGCTAAAAATCCATTTCAAATCAACTAAAAAATGGTGGTCCTATTAAGGGAGGACCCATTCACGACCTAGGGAAAATGGGTTGTGGCACCATTTTCCAAGACCAAACCTTGCCCAATGAAATTATTTATTTATTAAATCACAAGTGTCGAGATAGATCTTCGAGAGGTTTCAAAATTGAGGCTTAAATCTAAATTAAAAGGGGGTTAATTACTCCAATTACCCACAATTAATTAATGACCACCTAGATAAATGTGAAAGTTCCTTATAACACTTTACAACACTTAAATGACGTACAAATTCAAATACATTTTTACAAAAAGGGCCCCATAAGGCTTAATTAAGTAAATACATCCTAGGAAAGTGTGAAAGTATGTTACAACACTTTACAACACCCTTGCAAAGGATCAATTAAGGCACATTTTAGTCAAATAAAGGTCCTAGAATAGTGTGAATGTGTACAACACATTACAACACCATTCCAAGACATCATTAATTCAGTTTTAATGTCAATTATCAAACCAAGAAAGGGAAAAGGTTTACTTTTTCTGTTACTACATTTTGCCCCCACTTTAGTGAGAGGATGACCCCATGTCAAAATCATGCTAAAATAGACATCCAAGACATGTAATTATGCAGAAATAAGAAATATACATGATCATACCCCATCAAAGGCCAAGATAAATAAATAAAAACAAAGGATCAAGCACAACCATTCTACATGATGCAAAGTGGGGCTATTTTTCGATAACATATGTTACTCACTCTGGGGTAGTGGAACCTCAATCTGTCCACTAAGTGAGTTGTCCCAATCAAGTAGTTTAGTGAGAAAGTCATGCTAATGTATCAGCTTTATGTCATATAATGAGAAATTCATGCCAGTGTATCGGCTTCCCATCATACTAACCATACCAAAGTTATCCTCATAGTTTTCATAAGGTACCACAATATAAATTCTTTTTTCAAATTCTTTTAAATACAATGTAATTTTTTTGTTAAAGGGGATTTTTATTTGTTCGTGTAATGGTCTTCCTCTTAGGGAGCATTGTGCCTAATGTATCCAAGAGAGGACAAGTCAAAAGTGTCATATCATCACCCATGGGATTCCTCATTTGCATCATGCCATGTCATTAGATCATACACTCTTGGATGGAATCAAACCCAATGAGATGATTAAGAAGAGGACACATCACAAAAAAAAAGGAAAATCATACCATGAAATTTGCAAAATAGATATCATCTATGTATGCCCCCACTTTAAAGCAGTTTCTACACCATCATTGTGAGAAGTTTATTTAAAGTATCCAATGTGTTTGTCCTAAGACATGAGAGCTTTCATCTGAAAACCCTATTCTAAGTCATATGTTTTCAAAATAAGCTACGTCATGCAATAGGAAGAAAGGGTTTCCCCCACAAATACATAAGGGATCTATGGATTTGGGGTCAATATGTATGTGCTACAATGTTTTCATAAAGCATGGAACTGTCATCATTCCTAAAATACACATAGAACTAGAAGAATGAAACAAAGAGAGTGAAAACAAGAAAAAATCCTTTCAGGTCAACATGGAAGAGACCTAAATATATCGACACCTTGCATAATTCCCAAAAGGAAAACACAATACAAATGAAAAAGATAAAGAAAAATATTTTGGGTCAATATGGAAGAGACCTAAATGTCTCGATGTCTTGCGCCATCCCCAAAAGGAAAAGACAAGACAAATGAAAAATTCTTACGACATAAAGAAGATTGAAGATACATATAGAAGAATGCAAAAAAGGAGAGACATCAAACAAAACATCACAGGGGATCACATTACGCACATGCAATCACATAAAAAAAATGAAGAAGAAAAATACTAGTAAGGCATAGGTGAGTCAACCTAAAGCATGGCATCTACCTCCCAATCTCGGTCGGTATAAACAAAAGGTGGGAAACTAGAAAAAGGGATAGCATCGAGTGCCAAACTAGGAAATGCACCAAGTTAAACACTCTTATTAGGGTATTTGTCATTTAATCTCATGAAAGAAGAAATCAATGTATTCAACTCATCATGCACTTTTTCATTATTTTTTCTATGTCAATGTCATCATCTAAATTAATCACGAAAGGAGGTCGAATAACAATGTTCATGCATTGTTGTTGTTTATGTTGTGGTGAGGGTTGGGAGTCATCATGCATTGCTTCAGGTAAGTTTGTATTTTGATTCTCTATGTTATTGTTGTTTTCTTGAGTTTGTAATCTACGTTAAATAGCACGATGTCTACATCTACACTCTCTAGCACTTCAATTTGTTTATGTGTAAGAACGAGTTTATCAATCATAGTTTCATTTTATTCCTTGGGAGGACTAGAAGATACAACACAAGGTTGTTCAACTGCTTTGTCTTTGACTTTTTAAACTTGTCTGACTCTAGGATGAACAACGAGATTGCTTGTATTATCTCTTGGTCTCTTGTAGGAAATTGTAGGAGGTTTTTCTATAGATTGTTCTTGTGTGTTTGAAAGTGTTTTTGGTTTAATCATTATCTCATCAAGGATTTTTAGTTCATCCATAGGTTGAGGCATGTTTTGAAGGGATAGTTCAGCTATTTTCTTTGTCTTGAATTTTTCATATCATTTAAAAAATAAATATTCATGAGGTTTGATAGGTTCCATAGGCTCGGGCAAAAAATAATCTAGTGAAAAATGCACTTTTGTCAATGCAGGATGAAATCCACTATGATGCACAAAGAATATGTTATTTCCTAATTGACACTTTAGATATTTATGCACAACCAAAGGAATTACATTCATGGAGTGAAGCCATAACTAGTGTAGCTTCACACAAAATTGGTCTAATTGTGGGATGATGGAGAATGAGATTGTTTATTTTTTCGGTCCCACCTTTAATGGAAGATCTATTGAGCCTATTGTAGGGAAAAAAAATCCATTATACATATTGATCCATGCTTTCTAGTTATTATATGTTTCTTGATATAGCCCATGCACATATAAGAATTCTTATGTGATCACATTCTCCCCACAAATGAGATCAATCAATATCCCATTAGTGGGCTTGTTATTGATTTGGCCAGCTATATAAAGGGGACCATCAGGTGAACATTTAGGTATTTCTTTTTGTGAGAAACAAATTTCAAGAGGTTGTCTAGCTGATCCCTTATGAGCTTTAGCTTTGTTAAATGATGTTAAATGATATCACACAATCAAGAGGATGTGATTCCATATCATCATTTGTGTCATCATTATTCTTAGCGAATTTTTTTTTGGTTTGTATGTAATTCATGTCTTGTTTGTTCAAGTATTCATGGATGAAGCAACTAAGGCTATAGCTGATTTGTGTTTCATTTCAAATTTTAAGAACTTTCCTTAGATTTTGTATGATAGGAACCAAGCTAATGTCTATGCATTCACTAAGGACATGAGATTGTAAGCTTTCTAGTTGTTCATCTATTTTTTAAATGACATTATGCACATTGATTATAGGAGGTGAATTCATGGGAAATGAAGTATGCAAACTATGAGCCATGGAGGGTTGATTCTCAACACTATCAAAAAGAGAGTTAGGAAACCTAAGATCTATGGTGAGTGAGATATCGCGCGATGACATGAGCTTCAAACTAAATCTTATAATAGTATTGTGAATAGGACACCAAGTTGTAAAGCTCATGAAATTTTTACAAACCTAGTGTGCAAACCTTGGAATGGAAAAGTTATAATGCAATAACCTAGAACGAAATATAATTTTGGAATTCTAAGCAATTTATTGATTAAAAAATGCAATAAGCTGAAAATGAAATGTTTTGATGCAATTTTGAACTTTTAACAATGCACTAAAATGAAGTAATTTAAGCTAAATGTAATGAAATTAATGAAATAGCAAATCAAGAAACTGGAACTGAAAGGTAACAATAGAAAACATATGCTAAAAAGATGAGATATTAAGGTCCTGAAAATGAAAAGCAGTAGCTAACATGAACTCATTCACTAATAAGTGTGAATGGGTCTTGGTTAGATATTTCTAAGAATTTTCTATGGATTTTAAAGTGAATTTTAATTCTTTTTCAGTTGCCAGAAGGTTTAGATCAGACCTAATCAAGGATTTATTCACTAGTAAAGGTCTAAATTGAAATAAAAAGATGAAATCAAAGGTTTAAATTGAAATAAAAGGATGAAATGCAAGGTCTAAATTGAAATGCAATTTTTTTAAAATTTTCAAATGCAATTATATGAGATATAAATGAGATGAAAAATGATTGATTTGTTTTTGTAATTTTCAGATTTAAGAAGTGAAAACCAATGCAAATCTAAACCCTATATGATATGAAATATTTCAATGCAAAACAAGTAACCCTAAATGAGATATTCATTTAATGAAAACCTAAATGGAAATGAATGCAATATCTAACTTAAGATGCAATGAGATTCTCCAAAAATCAAATAATTTCAATGTTCAATATGTTGGGTTCACCAAAATGATTAATGGGGGAAAAGGGGGAGGTCAATGAATCAATCACTAACACTCTTTTCCCTTTTCCAAAAAATCATTAATTAGATGTGATTATGAGGGCAAAAATATGAAAATAAACATATAAAATGCTACCTAACTATTATAGCAACTATGGGGGAAGTTTTTAGAGCATTAAAAACTATGTACCTGGTCAAAAAGTTGTTTTTTTGAGCTATAGAGAACTCATTATCTTTCAGTGGGAAATGGGTCCCTATTAGGGTTTCTAAAACTAAGATCAAGGTCTTGTTCCTTGATGTTTGCACTCCTAAATTCCCTCTTACCAAGTTCTGGAAGTCTATAGTTAATTTTGTAGCTTCAATCTTTTGATTTTACACTTTGAATGAAAACTTTTGCAACTTTGACAATCTTGCTCCAATTTTGATCCACTTGATCTTCAACCTATAAATATGCAATCAAACACTCAAAAGAACTTGTTTATTTTAAGTGAATGGGGGTTTGCCTCGATCAAACCCCTTGTAGGTAATTAAACCAAATTATGAAATGAATGAATTGAAGCATGAATATGAAATAGTGTAACTGATATCACCTTGGATGATGTCTTGTGAAACAAATCTAAAAACTAACATGTAGTGGCCATGAAGAATGTAGATCTTGGATCCTTGCAAGTAGATCTTTAATGCTACATCCACTTTTTTGGCTCAACAACATGAATGAATGCTTCTAACCCTTGACATGATGATATAATCTCGAGTCGCTACAATAAACTCTTGAAATTTTCCTTGAAATGCCTTATGCATGATCTTGTGATTCTATATAATGTTCTACATAAGTTAGCTAGCTTTCTTAGGATGAAACTATGCGAATTAACCCCTTATTTATACTAAATTAGGAGATTAACCCAAAAATTCAAATAATTGAGACCGACACCAGATCTGGAAAGAAATATTATTAAATTTTTGTTAGAATGAAATTCAAAAAGGGGAGTGTCATTAAGATAGGACCCATTCAACACCTTGGGCGAATGGGTACTAGCTCAATTTACTAGGACCTAACCCTGAGGGATTGACAAACGGCTAAAAAAACATTTCAAATCCACTAAAAAATGGGGGTCATGTTAAGGGAGCAACCATTCGCCACCTAAGGTTGATGGGTCCTGGCACAATTTTCCAGGACCTAGCCTTTCCCAATGAAATTCTTTATTAATTAAATCACAAGTGTTGCGGTAGATCTTCGAGAGATGTCAAAATTAAGGCTTAAATTTGAATTAAAAGGGGATTAAATACTCCAACTACCAACAATTAATTAAGGACCTCCTAGATAAATGTGAAAGTACCTTCTAACACTTTGCAACACTTAAATGAGGTACAAATTTAAATACAAATTTCCAAAAAGGGTCCCATAAGGCTTAATTAAGTAAATACATTGAAGAAAAGTGTGAAATTTTGTTACAACACTTTACAACACCCTTGCAAAGGATCAATTAAGGAACATTTTAGTCAAATAAAGGTCCTATAATAGTGTGAATGTGTACAACACATTCCAAAACCACTCCAATACATCATTAATTTAGTTTTAATTTCAATTATCAAACAAGGTAAGGGAAAAAGGATTACTTTTTCTATTATTATAAGAGGTATCTACACCTGATGCAGGTACAAATGCATTTGACTCATCCTTTTTCTCAGGTTCTTCCTTTTACCTCTAAATCCTTTCCATTTCTTTTCTTACTTTTGTGGGATCCACTTTGTTCAAAAGTTTTTTATTTTGTTTCGGATTAGGTTTCTTCCCTATTTTTCTTCTACAGAATTTTGAGATATGTCTAGGTTTGTTGTAGGTGTAGGACACAACTTTTTTTTGGCCAACTATAGTTTCATTTATCCTTGATCTGCACTGATTATCCTTTTTTCCATAAACATTTCATGTATAGCAGTAGCCATGAAAAGACATAATCCTTCTACCAGTATTGAATTTTATTTTACATCATCTAGCTTCTACATTCAGTATATCTATGTCCAAAATTATTGCAAGAAAAGTATTGTCCAACAAGGAATCCAATATTTTGATTCATTTTACTTCTAGATTATGTTTCCTTATGACTTAATTTATTGCATGAGAAACAAAAACCATTGAAGGATGGGTACCTTTGAGAATTATGCTGTTGAACAAGAATTCTTGTGGTATTTCTCCTTTGGTTCTTGATCTTTTTATTATTGCCTTGATTCTTCCTTTGATTTTCCACTTTGTGGGGAGTTTGATCAATTTTCTTTTGAACTTTGTCCCTCTTCAAGTCCTAGACCACTTTTGTCCTTAGAAGGTTTTTGAAATGCAATCAGCTCATCAAGCTTTGTAGAACTTGTTTTGAATTTTTATTCATGAGCTTTTTCTATTTCCAAATCAAATCTCAGGGATACCACTTCTTGTTCAAGCTTTGTACATCCATCAATTTTATTCTGAATTTTAGCTTTCTTGCATTCTTCAATTCTTTTCTATTCTTTCACTTGCATCTTTAGTCTATTAATGTCTTCATTGGCTTTTTCCAGCTAATCGCTGACTTCTCTATACCTTTCTTTGAATTTTCTGATTTATTCTCTTAATTTTTTGATACAATCATTTGCTTCTTTCAAGTTTCCTTTCAGATTTTCTTTCTCATCTTCGCTTTTTTCCAATTCCCCAAGGGTAGAATTGATTTTCTTATATGCAGATATTTCTTCTAAAGGAACAAGATAGCTTTTGATAGCCATGTATTCAATATTCTGGAACCTTCCTCAAGTTGTAAGACTTCTTTAGAGGAACTAGGTTGTGATACCAATTGATGAATACCTTGAATACTGAGAGGGGGGGTGAATCAATATTCTACTGACACAATTAATTGCTAACCATCCAAGTATTAACACATGTCTAGCTGCAACCATAAACCAAAGAATGAAAAGAATCATAACATATCATAATACATTGACACTAGGATTTTTATGTGGAAAACCCAAAATGGGAAAAACAACGGTGAGGATTAACTCACAATATATTATAACCGGTTACAATATATTACATGGCTCACTACCAAGACTCAATTTCCTTGAAAGGCTCACAGTCTGAATACAAAATGTCTTACAACCAAGGTATAAAAAGTATGGCTCATTGCCAATAGATGAACTGGAGAAGTACACCTTCAAATTGCTAAAATCAATTCTAGTTAAGCTTTGACAAAATAAAGTTTTGTTTTGACTTTCAGGCATACAATAAATTCACAGTATAATACTTGTCACATAGGATCACATCACTGTCCACACATCTATATGCATTTGTTTCTATATATTTCTTAATACTATGCATATATATCGCTACATATTTATATATTAATTAGGTTGGCCTAATTGAGAAGTATTTTTGGCACTCAAAATAAAACATATCAAACAAAAATAAGAAACAATTTAAACATTCATAAAAAAATTCTTTCTTAATGTTATCAACCAAAAGGATTATTAACTTATTTCATTTAAATATCTCATCTAGATTAACAAAAAATTCTGAAAGATCGTTCATAGTTGTAACTGATGCTCTTGAGAAACATATCAAAAACTCATGGAATTATCTTTTACAACAAGAATTTATGCATCAGAATACCAGATCAATGTAGACACATGGTTTACTTGGCCAGTTACCAAACAATGTCGGCACCAATGACAAAAAATCTATAGGTCACCTTCTTCATTCTTCCAACACCACTTGCATCATAGTCCACTTGAAACATGTTCATAAAATTAGGCAATGCTAATACCAGTTCTTCAATGACTTTCTTCTTCAAAATCTCAAAATATTTATTTGTTGTTTCTATCCACTTAAACTCTTTCTTATCTCCCATTAGACTTTCAGTTATGGGTGCACCTATCCCACTAAAATTTTGAATAAATCTACAATAAAAAACTTATTAAACCATGGAAATTTCTAACATCATGTACACTCCTAGTTTTTGGCAATTCAATGATAGCACACACCTTTTTTGTATCCATTTGTAGGCCTTCTTGAGAGATAACATATCCTAAATAAACCAATTTCTCCTTCATAAAACTACACTTTTTCAAGTTCACTAATAACCTTCCATCCTTGAGGGTTTGTAAGACTTTTCTAATATGCAATAAATACTCTTCTTTTCTACTATTGAAAATTAGAATATCATCAAGGTGAACAATCACAAACATCCCTAAAAATGGTTTCAATACTTCATTCATTAACCTCATAAATGTGTTGGGTATATTTTTTAACCTAAAGGGAATTATTAAACATTCATATAGTCACTCCTTAGTCTTTAAAGTATTCTTCCACTCATCACCCTCTCTTATCCTAATTTGAAGATGTCCACTATTTAAATCAATTTTTGTAAATTATCTAGCCTTTCCCAAACAATCCATGAGATCACCCATTCTTTGTAAAGGGAAATGATACCTTATTGTTGTTTTTTTGATGGATCTTGAGTCCATGGATATTCTCCATTCACCATCCTTCTTTGGTGTTAACACATCTAGTACCTATAGGATTCCTTATTGGGTAAACTTTCCCCTAGAATCAAATCAATATGATGGTTGATACTCCTCATAGGTGGTAGTCCTTTGGGTAAATCCTTGGACATAATTTCATCAAATTCTTGGATCAACTCCTTTATTTCTTAAGGCATGTCATTGTTTCCAACTTCTACACCTACTTGTAGCTCCTTGTGAATTATTGAAAAACATAATTTTCCCCTTTAAGATCCTTCAAACATTGCTTCCTTCATTATCAAAATTCTTGGACCACTTTCCACCTCTTCTTCCTTGGTTTCCAATGGTGTAAAAGTGTGTTTTCTTCCATTCTTCTCTAATGTATAAGTATTTTCTCTCCCATTATGGATTTACTTCCTATCAAACTACCATGGCCTCCCTAAGAGTAAGTGGCATACATCCATTGGCATGATATCACATGAAACCTCATCTTCATAAGAGCCTATTCAAAAAATTACAAGGCATTGTTGATCAACCAAGACTTGGTGCCATTTTTGTAAGAATGAAACCTTGTAAGGGGTAGGGTGTGTTTTCCTTTTTAACCCTAACTTATCCACCATTTCAATTGAACTATATTATTAGTTCTTCTACTATCTATTATGACTTTTCAAGATTTTCCACTTGATTTACATATTGTTCTAAATAAACTTTTTCTTTGGATAGATTCATATTTTGTCTTAGTTGGTTTTAGTAGTGTCCTCTTCATCATAAGTGATTCTCCTCTCTTAGTTTCATTTGGTTGACTAACAAATCCTTTAGACTCATTATCTCCCTTTGCTACATGTGTACTTTTTTCCACCATTTGCCTCGATCCTTCTAGTTTGCATTGTGGGAATTCATAAAATCTATGGTCTAACTTTCCACAATTGAAACATATTCCTTGAAAGCCTCTACCTTGGCCTCTTCCATATCCACCTCTACCTCTCATTGGGTATGGTATTGATCTTGTTTCCCCTTTATATTTTTTACTTTTAGAAGGGATTGCCTCCTTCCCCTGGCTATAATTTTTTTGTTGCTTCACTTTGGTTTTGTTGAATCCACCTTTTCCTTTGTTTTTTCCTTGCTTCCTTTCCACTTTCTCCTCAACCTTTAGAGCATACTGATATAATTCTTCCACATTTTATAGCCTTATCATTCTTAGTTCATATTGGATGTTCAACCTCAATCCATTAACATATCTTTCTACTTTTTCATGGTACTAGATCTAATGGAAATTTTATAAACTTCCTTCGTATAGACATTCACACTTAACTCCCTTTGTCAAAAATTCTATAATTTCTTCAAAATATCAAGTTGATAATCACTAGGTAGAAATTTAGCCTTCGTCTTTCTTTCTAATCAATCTTATCTTGTGATCTTATCTCTAACATTTATTCTTCTCTTAGGTTGCACCTCTTTTCGCCAGAGTGTTGCATTCCCTTTCAACCTTGTTTGAGCAATATTCACTTTTTTAGGGTCCTTTACTTCATCATATTCAAATTATTTCTCTATCTCTATATTATCGAATCAATTAGTTCATATGGTTCTAAACATATTGAGTAGCTAGGTAATTCTACCTTGTTCCTTTCTGAATGTTGGAAATAGCTCTTATAAGCCTTCTTTCACTTGCATCTATATCTCCATCTATATTTTCACCTTCCTATCCAACCATATCTGCTCCATCATCACTATTAGTGTCTTCATGTGCTCTACCTTTTATCATTCCACTTATTGCATTCATTATTTCTTTCATTCCCCTCAGGGTTTTGAACACTTCATCTATTCTTCTTGCTACTTCTGCAATTTTAGGCTCTACCATCCTCCTTGTTGGCATCCTATTTCTCAAAATCTCCTTATTTTCCTTTTCCTTCTTACTGTAGTCTCCTAGCTAGAATATCCCTTGTTGTAGGGATACACCCATAGTCACACTCACATGGATTCTTCCAAAACCTCAACCTCAACCCACTATCCTTCTTCCCAGAGATATAACTGTACTCTAATACCATGCTAATGACACCTACCTCCCTATAGGCTCCTAAAAACCCACTTTAAACGAGCTAACGGATGAAAAAAAGAGGTTTTGTTATTTTAAGCGACTACACACAACCTTTAGAGAGGTCTACACACGTGTTGCAGGTCAAACAAAAGGTTTAAAAGGCATAAAATAAACTACAGAGACACAAACTAAATTGCTCTTAAAATAGGCTATTATTGTGGGTATGTGTAGTGATGGATGTAGGTGAATGTGAACAATTTCATAAACTTAAAATACTTCAAACTTGCACATAAAAATTCACACTTCCAGAAAAACAAACTAATTTCAAATACCACTCACAAACACATGCATAGAGATAACAACTATGGAAAAAATTAAATTAAATATTTTATATTGAAAATCAAACTCTTTTACATTCATCTACATAGGTATTTACATAATAGATCTCCCTCTATCATTCTTCTTTCTTCCTTTTTGTCTTCTACAGTTCTACTATTGTCCAAGTCTTTCTTTCTCCTTTATTCCATTTGCCTCTTTTGTTCTTTTCCACACACTTTTGTTCTGAAACTTATCTTTTTCTCCCTTCTTCTTTATTTTTATTATTTTGATCTTCTCCTCAAAACTGCCTCCAAAATTTAGGAACTTGTCCAAAAATCCCACCTAGACCTTAGGGAAGTGCTACAAAATCTACCATTAATTTCTCCAACTACTTTTTTTATTACTAAAACTCTTGCCTAGTTTTTCCCTTTATCATTTCTTTCACTTTATCATTTCTTTCATTGATGTTTCTCATTAAATGAGCATACATGTAGATTATGCCACCCCCCAAAAAAAACAAGTATTAAATTTTAAAACTTCTAATAGTTCCTTTTGGGAAAATTAAAAAAAAAAACAAAATGATGCCACTGCATCATTAACTTGATGGGTTATATATCTAATTATTTTTACCTCGAACACTTCAATATTTCATTAAAATCAACATGAGGGTCCCATGGGATTGATTAAGGAAATCATTCAAACAGTTTCATGGAATCCATACATAAATTATTGCCTATGATGTATTAAATAAAAAGGTTTTACAATCAAATGAAAGTGTTCCTTATTTATTTTCTTGACATGAACTAAAATCTACGTCATAATAATTTCTCATTACACATTCTCATAGATTATATAAATCTACCTAGAAGAGTTAAGCTTAGTTATAAATCATTTTAGCCCTTGTTTCTTTGGCTTTAATTCAGATATGATCTTCCCTCATGAAGTTGTCAATGTCATCTTTAACTTGTTTTAATTTATCAAGCTAAAACATGCCATGACACTGCTTGATATATTTGTATGTAATGCATGCATGTATGTATGTATGTATGCATAAACATTATTGTAGAATTTGGGTTCCATCATAGCCAATTCTTAATCATGATAGAAAATAATGATGAGAAATATTGAATTCCCTATTAAATATAGAAACTATTGTGAGTCACAATCCCAAATCGATTTTGTATGAAAAATATGGTTTTTGTGTCTTAGAAATTCTATTTTTATGCAAAAAAAATTTGTAAGGAAAGTAAAGGTGTGGAAATGCCTTCCTAATGCTAATTCTCAGAGGAATAGTGCAGACTACAGGTTCAAACACAATTACAGCTCATTAAAATTGTACATTACTGGAAACATAATAGACAATTAAAGGATACATAGAGAATCGACACCAAATTTACATGGGAAAACCCTTTCCAGAGAAAAACCCACCACCAAAGAAAGATGACTTTATTCACAGTAAAATGAATTACAATAAAGTTACTGATCCCTTCTTCATAGGGTGATCCCACAAAGCTGGTTTACAATTTTTGAGAGGAATTGATTTTTGCTGAAATCACATATTTTTAGAAAATATAATGATTTAATCCTTTCAAATTTTCATTTCAAGGATTCCAATTGAAGAAGGTTTGATCAAACCACCTTAGATCAAACCCCCTTGGATAAAACCTCGCTAGTTTTAAACCATACCTATAAATGAGTCTCCTTTACACCTATCAAAATGCTAATAAAAAATCATTTTTTATTTACCTTTTGGGGGATCAAATGAATTCATTTAAAATTTATTTGAAATGATTATGGTAGTCCTAAAAATGAGCTATCCAACAAATATAATTTTAATATGTTTTGGTTTTATTATGTATTTGTTTTTTTAGTTTTATTAAACATAGGTTTTTCATCGAAAATGAAGGTCTTTGTTCTGCACATGTGGAAAAATGTCAAATTATCAAAAAAAAAAGTTTGAAAAATATGAGTGCACTAGATATTGAATTCTTTGATCCAACAAAAATAAATAAATTGAATTTCGATATATGCAAAAAAAATTACGCGTTATACGATCGCACTATGTCTGAATTGTAATTGGTTTGACTTCAAAACTTGATTAAAGAAAAATTATTCAATAAAATACTATCTAACCAAGTGGAAGCACTATATATCAAAGTTAGAAATATAAACTCAAAAGAATTATAATTTTGTCCTTCATGGAAAAAAAATTATGCGTTATATGGTGTGTGCCACTTTTTTAAAATGTTGTTTTTTGAAAAAAACCAGTTTTCGTGGGAGATGGAAAAAAAGTGCAATCTGATTCCAAAATTTTTGAAAAATATATTTTTAGAATCTACAAACAAAATGTGACGAGACTCTAGTTGGAATCATCTTCAAATTCCTCATGGTTTAGTCGCTATAGGTACTTGAATGTGAAGTTTTAGTTAAAAATAATAATTCTAGTATCTAGTTTGGCCAAAAATTGTAAACCACTAATGTGGGATCACCCCATAAGTATTCACTCTTTGATATTATGCAATATTATTAAAATCACACCAATCTCATAGTTCTTACAGACCATAGTCAAGAGCAACACTATTAAAATTTTCATTCAACATATAGTACATAATGACCAAAATGATATTTTCATCCAACAGAAACCCAACCTATACTATTATCACAAAGACCTTTTGATCTCCAAGAATTTCTATCCAAATTGATTTAGTTCATTCAATTGTCAAGGAATTCCAATCGTCAACCATTATCAATTTTTGGGATTACATTAGCCCACATTTTTCCAGGATAGAAATGGTCGATAGTTTAAATCCAAAAAGCCCAATGAAATTACATGTCCATGAGTTATCCTTTTATTATTTACCCATTCAAACATCCACAACCTCAATACACCCATCGACATAGCTCCACCAATATGAAAACCCATCGGCATAGGTCCCTTCTTTGACGTTCTTCTGACTTTCTATGGTACACTGATATGACCCTTGTTGGGATAGCACCACTAATAAAAATCCCATCGAGATAACTTCCTACATCGACAAAGAAATTATAGATAATTCTAATAATCTAAGTCACATCGATAGAAAAATCATTGGGATAACTTCCTTCATCGACAAAGAAATTAGAGATCATTCTGATACTCTAGGTCATATAGATAGAAAACTCATCGAGATAACTTCCTTCATCGGAAAAGAAAACAAATGCTACTCCAAAAAGTAGACTTACTCCAATATGGAATCTCATCAGCATAACTAAAGTTAGGTTACACCGCACTATTCAATAAGATCTATATGGTGATTCAACTTTCCATTGGTGTAACATCTTCAGGTTACATCGATATGAACAAGAAAGCAACACAATTTGAAATGGAGATCTTAAGGTCACTTAGAGGTTGATCAAGTCAAGTGAATTCGAGGCACAAACTCCAACAAACTCCCACTTGACATGGAATTCACTAGACTACCAATCACTTTCAAATGTCACTAAAGACTACGAGTACCAAGACCCATCAAATCTGTGCACCATTTGAACTTAGTTGTGCTCATAGGTTTTGTCAACGCATTTGCAACATTTTCTAGAGTATCCACTTTCTCTAAACAAACCTTTCCATCCTCCACCATATGTCATATAGAACAATACCGCACAACAATATGTTTCATCTTGGCATGGAAATTTGGATTTTTTGGCAAACAGATAGCACTTTGATTGTCACAACAAATTGTAATTTTCCCTGCACTTAACCCAATATCAGAACACAAATGTCTAAGCCAAAAAAAGTTTGTAGGTGTGAGTTGTTTTCATGTACTCTGCTCCAGTAGTGAATAAAGCAACTATAGCCTGCCACTTGCTCATTCAACTAATTGCACCACCATTTAACATGGAAATATATCCATTGGTGGACCTTCTGCTTTCAATGTCCCCTACCCACTCATAATCCACATAACCATGAATGTTGAGTGATCTCTATAAACTAGCCAATTTTCCATGATAGCACAAAGCATATTGTGATGTAACTTTTAGATATCTAAACTCTTTTCACAGCATCTCAATGTGGCCTTCCTAGATTTTCCATAAATCAACTAAGTACTCCCACTACTTGGGAAATGTCTGGCCTTGTATAGACCATTGCATATATTAAATTGCCAACTGCACTTACATAATTCACTCTTGTCATGTCCTCCATCTCAGTAGGATATTTTTGACAATCTTCTATAGATAGATTCATTCCCTACAAAACTGGAACAACTAGCTGCTTGCAATCGTTCATACCAAATCTCTCTAGAATAGTGTTAATGTACTTACTCTGGCTGAGCTAAATATTTTTGCTTTTTTTGTCCCTAGCTATTTCCATCCCTGCAATATACCTTGCTACACCAAGATCCTTCATTTTGAACTTTACAAACAACTGAGATTTTAGATCTGAAATTATAAACTTACTATTCCCTATGAACAATATATCATCAAAATAGAGGGCAATAATAAGAATACGATAATTTTCAGTTTTGAAGTACACACAATTATCTGATTTCAATCGTACAAATCCCAATGACAAAATAAATGTGTCAAATTTCTGGTACCACACTCTCAGTGACTGTTTCAAACCATATAAAGATTTATTTAACTTGCAAACCAGATTTTCTTTACCTTTTTCCACAAAATGCTCAAGCTGGGACATATAGATTTCTTCTTCAAGATCACCATGAAAAAAAGTTGTCTTCACATCCATCTGCTCAATCTCCATGTCATATGCTACTGCAAGTGACAAAATAAATCTGATAGATGTTAGCTTGGCTACAAGAGAAAATATTTCTCCATAATCAATTCCCTCTACTTGGGAATATCCCTTAGCAACCAACCTTGCTTTATATTTTTCAACACTGCATCTAGACCGATTTTATTTTTAAATACCCATTTAGAGCAAACAGATTTCCTACCTTCAAGCAAGGGAACAAAACTCCAAGTTTCATTCTTCTCTAATGATGTCATTTCTTCCTTCATGGCTTCCAACCAAGCGTTTGAGTCAGGCATTCCAATTGTCTATTTTACAGTCCTAGGCTCATCAGTGCTAGTAATTAAAGCATAGGCACATGTAGAATCTAACATAGATAATCCATACCTATCTAGTCGCTTCTTTTCATGTGCAGACCTCCTCATAGGTTGAGGCTGAGGTTGTGGTTCTTCTTCATAACTCTCAGAGCTGCTCAAACTCTCCTCAGATTCAGGTACACTATCAATCTATTGTTCCTTTTTTTCTGGTGTCAGAGGAATTTTAACATCATTTTTCTCCTTGACTTCTTTCATCCGTGACTGCAGATCAACTAAAGAAGGTTTCATCTCACAAAAAATAACACTTTTGTTATACACAAGCTTTTCAATCATAAGATTCCAAATCTTGTGTCCTTTCACACCAATATCATAGCCAATGAAGATACACTTAACAACTTTGTTCTCCAATTTAGATCTCTTCTAGTTTTGCACATAAACATATGCTTTGCAGCCCAAGACACAGATATGTCTCAAAGAGGGCTTATGACCAGACCATGCTTCCAAAGGTGTTTTATCAACAAGTTTTGATGAAGGAGACTGATTCAAAAAGTAACATGATGTAGCCATAGCCTCAGCCCAAAACTTCTACTCTAGACCAGCATTTCTCAACATACTTCTTGCCTTATCCATCAATGTCATGTTCAACCTTTCTGCAACTCTATTTTGATGTGGAGCATAAGGTGTTGTTTTATGCCTTTTAATTCCATGGTCTTTACAATACCTTTCAAAATTTGTAAAACACAATTCACCACCATTTCTATCCTCAAGCATTTAATTTTCTTAAACTCTTTAAACCGACTGAACACTTCTGATTTTATTTTTTTTAAATATACAAATTCCCTTCTTGAATAATCATAAATAAAGGAAACATAATATCTTGATTTCAATAATGAAAGAACATTTACTGGACCAAAAACATTAGAGTGAATATAATCCAGAACACCGGAAGATTTGTGAGGACTAGAGTAAAATGTAATACAATGATGTTTTCCATATATACAATGTTCACAAAATTCAAATTCTAAGTTACAATCTTCAAGCCCCTCAACCAGGTTTTTCTTTTTCAAGGATTTTAAACCTTTCTCACCAATGTGACCAAGCATTTGATGCCAGAGCATAGTCTTCTCCGCTAGAAGTTTAACTTCCAAAGAGTTTGCACTAACAGGAATATTTTTCTCCTCCTCTTCAAGAAATAATCTTTTGTGACTTTGCAGAGACACTGTTACATTGAACAACAAGTGCTTCCAACTTATACACAGTACTAATTCGAGCACCCCTTGTGAGCAATATGGAGCCTCTAGTCATTTTGCAGCCATTGCTTGAGAAATTGACTTGCACTCCAACATCATTTAGCTTTCTTACAAAAAGTAAATTTCAAGCCAAACCTAGTATATGCATTACGCCATCAATTCCCTTAATTCTTCCATTAGGAAACTGAATTCTGACTCTTCCATGGCCAATTATTTTCAAAGACAAATTGCCCACCATCATATTTTTCATACTTTGTGAACCAGTCTCTATGAGATGTCATGTGGAAAGATACTCCAGAATCAATCATCCAGACATCATCTGATGCTCGAGTTGTCAGGGCTGCAATGAAGGCATCTGCATCTTTTTGAGAAGAACCATTGTCTGAAGAGTTGTTTTTATTCTTCTTTTTCTCCTATTTACAATCCTTTTGGACATGAACAGGTTGCCCACAATTCCAAAATTTCACCTTGAACTTCTTGCCAGGAGACTTTGATCTCACTTCTAATTTTGATTTGGACTTCTTCTCCTTATTCTTTCCTTTTTCTTTCAATATTCCATGAAAAACAAGAGCCTCCTTCGCCATCTTAGAATATTTTCAACTCATCTCTTCTGATAAAAAAGAAGCAACCACATCTTCCATCTTGAAAGTGGTTGTTTTACTCCCTATAAACATTATTAAATGTTCCCAAGAGTTAGGCAAAGAACAAAATAGAAGCATACAATGATCTTCGTCATCAATTTTCACACTCACAGATGTTAGCTAAGCAATCAACTTGTTAAATGTATTCAAGTGATAAATAATAGATAGTCCTTCCTCCATCTTCAAGGAATACAACTTCATCCTTAGAAATAATTTATTCACTAAGGACTTGCCCTGATAAATATCTCCCAGTTTCTTCCATAACAAAAATGCGGTCTTCTCTTCATCAACATTTAGAAGGACAAAGTCTGCCAAATAGAGCGTTATTAGCCCCTTTTCTTTTCAATTTTCCAGATCCCATTCTTCTTGCTTCATGCAAGAAGGTTTCATTCCAGACACAGCAACCCAAAGATCATGATCCACTAACAAATCTTCCATGTTGAGTTTCCATAAATCAAAATTTCTGCCATTGAACTTTTTGATTTCTACTCTTTCAAATGTGCTTCCAATTTTAATCTGTAATTTAAAATTACCAAACTTCTACAAGAATTCCACTTCAAAATTGACACAAGAAACCAACCCTACCCACAAGGATAACACAAGTGGTGAGGCTTTGATACCACTTATAAGGAAAGAAAAGGTGTGAAAATGCCTTCCTAATGCTAATTCTAAGAGGAATAGTGCATACTATGGGTTCAAAAACAATTACAGTTCATTAAAATTGCACATTAGTCGAAACATAATAGTCAATTAAAGCATACACAGAGAATGGACACCAAATTAATGTGGGAAAACCCTTTCAGGAGAAAAACCCACCACCAAAGAAAGATCACTTTATTCATAGTAAAATGAACTACAATAAAGTTACTAATCCCTTCTTCACAGGTATTCATTCTCCTATATTACGCAACAACATTAAAATTAGACCAATATCGTAGTTCTTACAGATCGCAATGAAGAGAAATAGTGTTACAATGTTCGTTCAACATATAGTACATAAATACCAAAACGATCTTTTCATCCAACACAAACCCAACCTATCTAGAAAAACTTTTCACCATTCTCACAAAAACCTTTTGATCTCCAAGAATTTCTATCCAAACTAATATAGTTCGTTTAACTATCAAGGAAGTCCAACCGTCGACCATTCTGAATTTCTGGGATTACATTATCTCACATTTTTGTAGGATAGAAACAATCAATAGTTTAAATCCAAAATCTGAATGAATTTACATGTCCATGAGTTATCCTTATGTTATTTATCCATTCGAACATCTGTGGCCTCAATACACCCATCGACATAGGTCCCTTCTTTGGCATAGTATTTCTACACTCTTTCGACTTTCTAAGTTACACTGATATGACCCTCATCAGGATACCAACAACAATATAAAGTACATCGGGATAACTCCCTACATCAACGAAGAAATTAGAGATCATTCCAACAATCCAAGTCACATTGATAGAAAACTCATTGGGATAACTTCCTTCATTGACAAAGAAATTAGAGATCATTCTGATTGTCTAAGTTGCACTGAGAGAAAACTCATCGAGATAACTTCCTTCATTGGAAAAGAAAATAAATGTTACTCTAAATAGCATACTTACTTTTATATGGAATCTCATTAGCATAACTATAGTTATATCATTACACTGAACTATTTAATAAGATCGATATGGTGATTGAACTTTCCATCGGTGTAACATCTTTGGGTTACACCGATATGAACAAGAAAGAAACACAATTTGAAACGAAGATCTTCCAGTCACTTAGAGGTTGATCAAGTCAAGTGAATTTGAGGCACAAACTCCAACATATTTTAGGCAGGAAGTTTTTATCAGAGTCATCTTATTTTAATTGATCAAATTAAACCTAATGATGATAATGCTTGAAATACACACATTTAAAAGTGTAATACAAATGTGGGTCATGTTGATCATCAAATTTACACATGTATACTACACATGTATATATAATTGATGTGGGTCATGTACACATGTATATGTAATTGCATCACCATGGAAAGTTTTATAAAAATGGGACACAAATTGTAAAAAATTATCTATGATTTTAGAAGCTAGCTATTCATTGGATGTTTAATGATTTCACTTCACAAATTTAAAAAAAAGAGATAAATAAAATTGAAATAAAATCATAACTAATATGCAAAATATAAAATTAAAACATATTTTCCACACATGACTAACTTGCATAGGATTTACAAACATGAAACAAGATAAATATAAATGCAATAACAAAAGAGAATATTATAATGTCTTAACTTGTTGGAATTAATTAGTTTCAAATTCATAGATGAATTTTTTATGCAAAATTTAAGAAGGTCAAGATAATATTACAAAAAAATGAGCATAGCTCAATAAAGAGAAATTCATTTCATTTACATAATAGATTATCAATACCTATAATGTCTAAGGAAATACTTACAATTAACTAAAGTCTTCATATTGTTTTCTATCTTTTATGTTTATTCTATTTTATATACCTAAAAAATCCATGCAATAATATAAAGCTTTCAATTTAATTTAATTTTCTTATTCAAAATCCTCAAGGATTCATTCCTTTTTGATGCCATGGAAAGTGATAAAATATTATCTCATAAACTCCAGTATCTTTTGAAGTTCTTAATTAAAATAATTAAAAATATTTTAAATAATGTCATGGTTTTTCATGTGAGGAATAAGAAGATACAATAGTCATTCCTTTATGGGCTTATACTTAAAATCATTAACCTAATGATCAGTGAAACACTATTTAACAAGGGCAACGAAGTTCCTGCCAAAGACTGGTAGAACAATTTTGGTAATGATCCAGTCAATGAATCATAAGATCTTCTTGTGATACTGCCTATTCATGTTTGTGTCATGTTTTTAAGGTGTGTTGGGATGTATCTATACACTAAAATGTCGATGTGGGTATGTAGAGTGGGTGTTAAATGAATAAAATATGAGTTAGATCAAAGCACCTCTACTTTCAAGTAGTCAACTTGGACTATGGATTAGAGATAAAAAATTGACAAGAAAAGAGAGTTTATCTAAAGGTCAATGAAATGAAAACTCCTTAGAACATGAATTATGAAGTTATACAACTTTCTTATTAAATCTGCATAATATAATGCAAAATTAAATATAAAAGAGTGAAAGGAAATAGTTGTGTAGGGCTTATATGACAAAGGGAAATAACAGTGTTGGGAAATGACTATGAAGGGTAGTAGCTATGAAGAGAAGTTCCAAGCCATTATGTGAATCCATTTATGGTCACTTGCCAAATTTGCAACATTATTTGTGTAGGATGATGAGCTACGTTGAGGGATTTTCAGACAAAACTAAGAGGATTATGTGCTTGTTTGCACTCTTTAATTAGTTGTCATGCTTTACCTATTTATTTTTATGATTTTGAAGATATTTTTTTGTTTCTTTGAAATTTTTTGAGATTATGACCTATCATATATTATAATATTTTTAGTTCTATCTATGCAAAATTTTGGTTCTAGTTCCACAAATGTTATGTAGTAGATTTTGTTGTTTACCTAATGCAGTGGTATTCTATTTGTGTAGTTACTATGGAATCATCTTTGTTTTCATTTTACGAAATGGTGCAAATTATCTAATGAATTGGGTGTGATATTTTAGCAAATATTGAATCATATTTTACATTGAATTTCCCCATTAGATATTGTAAGTCTTGGTTATTTTACCTGTTTCTATGTTTGTATATGGCCCCTCAAAAAATTGACTTTGAAATGATATAAATGGAATGCTTTCATAGTGCCCATATTTGTTTTCATCTTTCACCCAGTCACCCTTGTAGCATTGGACCAATTCATTTAAATGAGGCCACTGCTCCAGGTTTTTGCTCAACTATCATACAAAAATGATATTAAAAGGGCATTAGACACCTTATCTACTCGAGATGTAGAACATTATCACATTTTGAGACATCTAAATTCTAACTTCAAGTATCAAATTCAGACATAAAACTATAAGTAGCTATCAACTTTTTGGAGATTGTGTTGGAAATAATTCCAACTCCCGCGCATATCTCTTTTTGGTTTACCATGTTACCTCGGCCTCATGATCAGTCTTCTACGGTGGTGTGGTGTCTACTGCCTTACCATGGCTCTTTGTTTTATCTCTTGTGGTACTGCGGCTTACCTCCTTACCACAACCTTTCTTCCTTCCTCCTGCGGTTCCATGGTGTCTACCTCTTTACCATGGACCTCCCTCTTGATGTATGCAGTGTTATGGTTCTACCTCTATACCATGAGGTCATCTTCTGTGGTGTGTGGTTGTGCGGTTATACCGCAGCCCCACGGTATCTCGATTTTCCTCCTGCTTCACCATGGTACTACCAGATGGTTTCTCCCTGCTCGCGGTTGTGTGGTCTCTTTTGGATTACCACGGTACCACTAGTGTGTTCATCATCATCCAGGGTGGAGCAATACCCTGCGGTACCGCATGCCTCTCTCTTCTTCTTGGCAGTTATGCAATTTTAGTCTTTTTTGATAGCTTGTATGGTGGTTGTCTCGCTAGCCTTAATAAATTTTGATTGGACTATGCAAGGACAACTTTAATGTGTCTAGACATTTACAACTGGGATGTCATTAGTTTTGTTATGTATGATTAAATTTTTTCTGTCGTAAAAGTTTTACTTAAGTGTGTAGTCGGTAAGTTTTTCTTAAGAAGATAGTGTGCTCTAAATAAGCAAAAAAAAAAAGAAACTTTCATCTTCTCTGTAAAGAAAATTTTATGAATAAGATAATTTTTCTTTTTTCTGTGACTATTTTGTGTTAAATTATTTTAGTTTCTACTTTGCATCCTCTACCTTTTCCTTCACGTGGTATCAAAGAAAGGTTCTTCACAACTAGTTTTGTCTTAAAATTTTTATATGAAAGTATGATTGCAAGTACAAGCTTGACAAATCCTCAAATCCCACAATTAAATGGGAAGAACTATGATTACTGGGAAATTACAATAAGAGCATTATTTTGTTCACAAGACTTATGGGAGTTAGTGGAGAATGGATTCCAGAGCCAACTTATGTAGCAAAATTCAATGCCTTGACACAAGTAGAAAAAGACTTATTGAAAGACAATAAAAAGAAGGATTCAAAATCTCTCTTCTTTATTCTGCGAAGAGTGCATGAGAGCATTTTTCCAGGAATTTCTGCAGCAATTAGGTCTAGACAAGCATGGGATATACTTCAAATAGCTTATCAAGGAATGGAGAAAGTTACAATAGCTAAGTTACAAATATTGAGAAGGGAGTTTGAGACTCTGTATATGAAGGGCAATGAATTAGTAGATTCATTCTTTACCAAGATTATTGGACTGGCAAACCAGATTAGATCTCATGATGAGACACTTGAACATGTAAAAGTTGTTGAGAAGAGTTTAAGAAGTTTACCCATAAGATTTAAAACAATTGTTGTAACCATAGAGGAAACAAAGGATCTCACCCAGTATTATGTTAATGAGATTTTTGCTTCACTCATTTCCCATGAAAAAAAGCAGAGAAGAACAAAAAATATATCATTGGAGCATGCTTTCAAGTCACAAGCTTCAATAAACCAAGAGGCGGAGGAAGATAAAATTTTAGAGGAAGAGGAATAAATTTTTCCAGAGGTGGAAGAAGCAGCCCGCCAAGTTCAAGTGGAAGAGGTAGCAGCCAAAACCCATCTCAAAATAAACCTCAAGGTCAAAGGTATGATAAGTCTCAAGTCTAATGCCACTACTGTAAAAATTTTGGACATTACATGAATGAGTATGAATGAGTGTAGGAAGAAAAAATATGATTTTGGTAAAAAAAATGCAAATTTTACAAAAGAGAGTCAAGACCAAAAACTAGATAAGAGTATAACTTATTTGGCCTATAATGTTGCATAAGCAAGTGAAAAAGATATTTGGTTTTTAGACTCAGGCTGTAGCAACCATATGATAGGAAATTTAGAAATGTTCTCAAGTTTAGATGAAAATATTAAGTCTGATGTCACCTTGGGTAATGCCAACAAAGTGTCAATTAAAGGAAAGGGAAATTTCAATATTCTAACCAAACAGGGGGAGCAAAATCATATTTCAGATGTGTATTTTGTGTCAGGTCTAAAACACAATTTAATGAGTGTTGGTCAGCTAGTTTAAAATGGATATAGGGTAGCCTTCAAGAATGGTCTATCCATAATTTTAGAAAAATATCCAAGTAAACAGCTCATTGCTAAGGTCAAAATGACGAATAAAAAAATGTTTCCCTTGAAAAATTCATCCAGATTTGAATACTAATTATTCTGAAGCACAAGAAACAACATATATCCAGACTATCTTTCATGTAGAAGTAAAAGATGAAAACTAGCTATGGCATTTGAGGTCAGGCCATCTAAATTTTGGGGGTTTAAATTTGCCTCATAGGAAAGGTATGGTCAAGGGACTACCTTTAATTGAAAAACCTAAGAGAGTTTGTGAAGGATGTATTTTAGGAAAGCAGCATAGGGTATCATTCCTAGCAGGGAAGTCAACTAGAGTGAAAGACCCTTTGGAGATTGTTCATTCAGATTTGTGTAGGCCAATGCAAACACCTTCAATAAGTGGGAGTGTTTATTTCTTGACTTTTATTGATGACTATTCAAGGAAGACATGGGTTTATTTTTTAAAGCATAAGAGTGAAGTGTTTGATTTCTTCCATCAGTTTAAGTCTCTTGTTGAAAAACAAAGTGGTCAATATATTAAAGTGTTGAGGATGGATAGATGAGGAGAATATATTTCGAAAGATTTTTTAAATTTCTAAAGAGATCATGGCATTCACAAGTAGTTTACTACCAGATATACACCTCAATAGAATGGGGTAGTTGAAAGGAAGAACAAAACAATCATGGAAATGGCTAGAAGTATGCTGAGAGCCAAACATTTATCAAATGAATTTTGGGCTGAATTTGTATCATGTGCAGTATATATAATGAACAGGTTCCCAACAAAAAGTGTTATGAATATTGTACCTGAAGAAGCATGGACTGGCAGAAAACACAATGTCTCACATATGAGAGTTTTTGGATGTGTTGCATACGCACATGTGCCTGATGAATTGAGAAGAAAGTTAGACAATAAAGGAGAGAAATGTATATTTGTTGGATACAGTGATGAATCCAAAGCGTACAAGCTTTATAATCCAAAAAATAATAAGGTTATAATCAGTAGAGATGTACAATTTTTTGAAGATGAAGCATGGGATGGAAGTAGAGAAAGTACAGTTAATGTATCTGATAGGATCATAATGGACCAAAAAGTGGCAATATGTAAGTGATATGATGGCCCATGTGGCTGACGACTTTTTTTTACCCAAAATTGATGAAATGAAAAGGGTTTTTAAAGGAGATTCTTAGCTTTCCACCAATATAAATTATACTTTACTTTGAATTTAATAAATTATTATTATTCATTTTCTATTTGAATTACGACTAAAAACCTGATTGATAGGCTGATTGAAAAACATCTATAGCTTTCAAAGGGTATCAATTTTTTTGAATTTGAAACATGTGTCACATTCTATGCTTCACATACTATAGGATTTAAAAAAAAATTGAATTTCATGAAGTTTTGACCAGGTTAAGGTGGTCAGACGTATGAGTTTTTATATTTTTTAAAAGTTGTAATAAAAAAATCATAATTAATTATTTATGTGGAAAAAAAATACAAAAAAATATGTATCACATTGGGACATGAGTCTTCTACTTATATCTAAAATATTATAAAAAAATATTATCATTTTATTGCGGTTAGGGTGGTCAGACAGACACCTACTTCTTATTTTTTCCTTGAAATTCAAGTACTACTACATTGAAATTTCAAATTTTCACCAAATAGATTTTTTTTTTTTTTTTAAAACATAGTAGTTTAGAGACTACATTAAATTTTCAATAGATTCTATTCTTACATATTTTTGAAATAATATAGTTAACTTATTCAAATTTTTATGTCAAGTTGCCTAACTCTAATTTTTTTGAGTTTTATTGCCACTTAAGGGCCTGCTTTTTCCATGATGATCTTGCACATGCCCTATACCTCAACAGGAAAATGAAATCTAACTTCTATAAAATACTCCTACTAATGTGACCTCTTCTATGCCTATTCAAGTTCAAGTAAGTGGTCAACAAGTGACACCATCATCAAATGTAAGAGAAGCAACAAGAGGACTACATACACCATCTATAGCAAGAATCTCTAGCACAGGACCATCACGTCCACATTTTGTAGATTCAAGTGATTTATCAAATCCAACACTGACAAGCATGAGAAGAAAAAAAATTAGAAACACAAGGGATATCTACAATCAAAATGAAGGTGAAAATAATTCAGAACAGTTTACACTTTTTGCATTTTATTCTCAAGCTGAAGATCCAATTCACTTTGAAGATGCAATTAAAGAAGATAAATGGATATGTGCAATGGATGAAGAGATTGATGCAATTGAAAATAATCATACATGGGATTTGGTGAGTCTTCCAAAAGACAAGGATGTAATAGGAGTTAAATGGGTTTACAAAACTAAGTTAAATGGAAATGGTGAATTGCAAAAGCATAAAGCAAGATTAGTTGTAAAAGGTTATTCGCAACAACCAGGAATTGATTATATTGAGACTTATGCACCTGTAGCTCATCTTGATACAGTAGGAATGATACTAGTCATAGCAGCACAAAACAAATGGTTAGTTCATCAAATGGATGTGAAATCAACATTTTTAAATGGTTATCTTGAAGAGGAAGTTTATGTTGAACAACCACCCGGGTATGAAATATTGGGCCTAGAAGAAAAAGTCTACAAGCTGAAGAAAGCAATGTATGGTCTCAAACAAGCTCCAAGATCTTGGTACAGTAGGATTGATAGTTATCTTATACAAAATAACTTCAGCAGATGCAGCAACGAGCCCACATTGTATACCAAGATGAATGAAAAAGGTGAAATTCTGATTATATGTTTGTATGTTGATGATTTAATATTCACTCGAGATCTGTCTATTGATCTATTTAAAGGATCTATGATGAATGAATTTGAAATGACAGAATTGGGTCTCATGAAGTACTTTTTAGGCATTGATGTGAACCAAGATGAAAATGGTATTTTTATTTCTTAGGAAAGTAAGCAAGTGATGTTTTGAAAAGATTCCATATGTTGAATTGTAAATCTGCACCCACTCCTATTGTAACTGGTTTGAAGCTGAGTAAAGAGGATATAGGCTCAAATGTTGATTCAACCTTGTATAAACAACTTGTTGGTAGTCCTATTTATTTGATAGCCACAAGACCAAACATAATGTATGTAGTAATTTTGATTTCTAGATTTATGGAAACTCCTAAAGACACACATTGGAAAGATGGGAAAAGAATTTTGAGGTACATAAGTGGAACAAAGAACTATGGGATTCAGTATTCAAGATCAGATGAATTCAAGTTTACCTGATACACTAACAGTGACTGTGTTAGGAGTATTGATGATAGAAAAAACACTTTTGGTTATGTTTTTTATTTTGGGATTGGTGTAGTTTCATGGCCTTCGAAAGAGAAGCCAATAGTCACTCTTTCATCAGCTAAAGTTGAATATGTAGCAATGAAAAGTACATCTTTCCAAGCAATATGGATGAGGAGAGTACTGAAAGAACTTTAAAATGAATAGGAGGATGCAACAAAAATATACTATGATAACAATTCTGCAATTGCACTTTCAAGGAATCTAGTCTTTCACAAGAGGAGCAAACACATTGACACAAGATACCACTTCATCAGAGAACTGATCAAAAATGGAGAAATCATTTTGGTTTTTTGTAGGTCAAAGGATCTATGCATTGAAATTTTCACTAAGGCACTTGGAAAAGAGAGTTTCATCTTTCAAAGAGATCTACTGGGCATCATCAAAAGTAATAGTTGTAATTAAGGGGGGGTGTTGGAAGTAATTCCAACTCTTGCGCATATCTCTTTTTGGTTTACCGCATTACCTCGGTCTCATGATCAGTCTTTTGCGGTGGTGTGGTGTCTATTGTCGTATCGTGACTCTTTGTTTTCTCTTGCGATAGTGCAACTTACATCCTTACCACAACCTTCCTTCCTTCCTCCCGTGGTTCCACGGTGTCTACCTCTTTATCGCGGACCTCCCTCTTGATGTATGTGGTGTTGTGATTCTACCGCTATACTGCAAGGTCATCTTCTATGGTGTGTGGTTATATTGTGGCCCCGCGGTCTATCCTTCTACTCCTCGCAGTATCTTGGTTTTCCTCCTAATTCACTGTGGTATCGCCAAATGGTTTCTCCTTGCTCACGATTGTGTGGTCTCTTTTGGCTTATTGCGGTACCTATGGTGTGTTTGTTGTTGCCTGTGGTGGAGCGGTACCTGTGGTACTGCAGGCCTCTCTCTTCTTCCTGATAGTTGTACAGTTTTAGTTGTTTTTGCCAGCTTGTATGGTGGTTGTCTTGCTGGCCTTAATAAATTTTGATTGGACTATGCAAGGACAACTTTAATGTGTTTGGATATTTACAACTGGGCATATCTTTAATGTCAATAATTTTGTTATTTATGATTTAATTTTTGCTATCGTAAAACTTTTACTTAAGTGTGTAGTTGGTAAGTTTTTTTTAAGAAGATAGTGTGCTCTGAAGAAGCAAAAAAAATAAAAAAATCATCTTCTCTGTGAAGAATATTTTATGAAGAAGATAATTTATTTTTTTCTATCACTATTCTTTGTTAAATTATTTTAGTTTCTACTTTGCATCCTCTACCTTTTGCCTTCAGATTGTTCCATAGAAAGCCAAATAGTTACAGGATTTCCCAAATTGGATTACCAATCATCCAATGAAGAGTAAGTGAAAAGGCACAGGGGTAATAATACATTCCTTAACTGCAGACCATATCTAAGTATGGGTTTGTCCCCACCTTAGAAGAAGAGAGAGGACATAATATTCTAATCTTCAATGCACTGCATAACTTACACCTCTTATGCTATAAATTCAACTCTTCTTGCTAACCATAGAATTTTAACAGGTTGTTCTATCACCTAAGACAAAAAGCATCTATCTTCAAATAAGAGAACCAAAATTAAAAATATCAATGTCAAACACTGTCAAATACATCCAACCTTAGCATCAATTTTTAAAGAAGCCCAATTTATCAATAAATCACTTTCAGCCCTTGGTGATGTTATATTTGCGTTAGCAAAAAAAAGAAGCCATATTCCTTACAATTTTTGTAGAAGTTGTCAAAACCAACTTTAGACTCCAAAATCACCTACATGCAAATGGATACTTGTCACAAGGAAGAGAATGGATGGAGAAAAAAAAAAAGGGTTTGAAGAAATATTCAACCACAAAGAAAATATTAATTGATTGATAGATGGATTGATTACAAGGAGTACATATGCCTGATTATATAGGCAAGTGCTAAACCTAGAATGAAAAGGATGTTGCCAAGTGTTCAAATCACACTTCATGTGACAACAAGAAACCCTAACCAACTACCTAGGGAATGATAACAAGATGGAGATAAGTTCTAGAAAAGACAACTCATCTTGTAGAAGGGAATCTTATCTGAACAACTTTATTAAATGATTAAATGCAACTTAGGACTAATATGATTAATTAAAACCTAAGTTAACTTATGCTAGTGTAATAATTAATTAATTACACTAACACCCCCCCATAAGTGCAACTTGGGGAGACTAGATAAGCATGCACCTAAAACTAAGATGAATGCAAGAAAGCATGAATGGGTCTTGGCAACAAGGCCTAACTAGGTACCCATGTACAAATGCAATAATGAGGTAGAGAAGGAAAACCCAATGGGACAACCCCCCTACAATGAGATGACTACAACAAGGAATCACTGGAAGAACACTGGAACCACAATCTGGCAAGCAAAGAAAGATACTTTTGTCTACAAGAAACCATATGAGAATCATAATAATACAATAGGAGACCCGATGCCACAAAACACTCGAAACCACCAAACTAGAACAACCCTGGAATCCATAAAGCAACAGTAGATGAAAAGATGATGATAGAATCTGGAAGCCATGAATCTCGATGCTGATGTCAAACTGAGACAAACTTTTCCATGAGAACAAGTACCATAAAGACTCAGAAACATTAACCACAAATTTAGTGGCCCTCAAACTGAGATGGATCTGATGTGAATCTGATATGTGTCAAACTAAGACAAAATATGGCCAAAAGAAACTAAGAAACTAGATTACAACCCATGCGAGTTGTCATCAAAACAAAATAAAGATCAAAGTGCATGCACACTCTAATCGGATTATTATGCAAGAAACCCCCCTGATGGAACTTTATATCAATTCATTTATTACAATACCTAATGATTGCAAAAGGAGAGAATGTGCAAAACATGCATAAATTAAAAACAAAATGCAAACCTACTACATGCAAACAAAAAAGAGTGCATGCATAAACCAATGTTTACATCTACCTCCATGATGAAAATAACTTAAGATTTGTGTAGATGACCAAATCTGAAAACATGGCCTACACCATTATGAAGTGCTTGAAACAAGCTTTCCGTCAATATCTCATTTGCCAAAAATGGACATCATAGGCAAAAGTTATGAATTTTTCAAAAAACTGAATTTAGCTTGTAGGAAACTAATTTTCTAGCAAAAAATGTTTATTTCTAACTTGATTTCTGGAAAATCTACTAACTGTTTGTAGACAAAAATAAAAATGCAGAAATATTTTGATGCTAAAAACAAAACCCAGAAATCGTTTCTTGATCCAACAAGCAGAAGATAAAAAATTGAAATTTTTTTAACCTTTAGCCAGGAGAAAAACAACGTCCAACACTTTTTAAACTGCGATATTCTCCAGATTTGTGCAAGATATGCAAAATCTAAAAAATACCCAGTTCAGATTTCGATGCTAACTACAAAACCCAGAAATCGTTTTCCCTAAAAATGAGTGAAAACCATATTTTTGAAGCAAAAAAGATGACCGCTCCAATAAAAATGGCATGCAACAAACCTTTGTAGCTCCAAATAGCTCCAAACTCTTCAAACAAGAACAGGCATGCAACAGGAAAACTCTAATACCATGTAGAAGTTGTAAAAACCAACTTCAAACTCCAAGATCACTTGCATGCAAATGGATACCTGTCACAAGGAAGAGAATGGATGGAGAAAACAAACAAGGGTTTGAAGAAATATTCAACCACAAAGAAAATATTGATTGATTGATAGATTGATTGATTACAAAGAGTACATATGCCTGATTATATAGGCAAGTGCTAAACCTAGAATGAAAAGGATGTTGTCAAGTGTTCAAATCACACTTCATGTGACAACAAGAAACCCTAACCAACTACCTAGGGAATGATAACAAGATGGAGATAAGTTCTAGAAAAGACAACTCATCTTCTAGAATGGAATCTTATTTCAACAACTTTATTAAATGATTAAATGCAACTTAGGACTAATATGATTAATTAAAACCTAAGTTAACTTATGCTAGTGTAATAATTAATTAATTACACTAACAGTTTTGTGGCATATCTGATATCAACTATCTATATTTGAAATTTTATCTTTGTTCCTCAGTCCTCTTTTTCATACTAATCTTCAATGTATTTGGAATCAAAGTGTGACATGATGTTCTTTTATTGATCATTTTAGGAACTCCAAGCTCACACATCTGCTACAGGATTCACTAGGTACTACTCTAATTATATTTCTTATCTAGTCTTTAATGCCTTATTGGTGGGAATGATTCCATTGCAAACAATAAAAATTAAGTTGATCATACTATAGGAGGAGATTCAAAGACGTTAATGGTTGTGCAAATTAGTCCCAATGAGAATTATTCGAGAGAAATCCTAAGCTCATTTAACTTTGCCACCAGAGTCTGAGGCATAGAACTAGGTCCTCCAAAGAAATAACTTGATTCCAGTGAACTTTTAAAGTATAAAATAATGGTATGGTACCTGGTTCAATCAACCAAATTTCCATTTACTTGGCTTACGTTGGACAGGCGATATTTTATTTTGAAAATTTCCTTGTATATAGGCTGATTTTTGAATCTTTGACTTGCCTTATAGTTTGAAAAGGCCAAACAAGAAGTCAAGATGAAGGATGACATGATAAAAATTATCAAAGAAAAAAAATTGAACATGGAAGCCAATCTCAAGGGGAGAGAATAGTCATGTTGAACACTTCAAGATACAGTACCTACTATACATTCCTTTGTTTTGTACATGTGATGAAGGAGTAACTAATAATGTGTAATGAATAAGGATTTTTGAGGCTCTGTAGATAAATGAACTAGAAGGAACAACTTGAAGCCATGCATAAAGAGCACCAGAAACAGTTAAAAAAAGAGAAAGTGCAATACCTTGAAAAGATAAATGAAAGAGAACAGACGTGTACAAATCTTGGAGAGCAGGTAAAGTGACTGAATATTTGTTTTTTTGTAGGAGTTAAGGCTTCTTATTTGTTAAGAATCAACTAATAGTTTGTGTACAGGTAAAACAACTTCAAGGGTAGTTGAATTCCAATATAAATGAGCAGCAACTATTGTCACAAAAGTTGTCTAAGAAACCACCAATGTCCTTCAATTAGGGGACTTGAGAAGCATGCCTTAAAATGCTTCTTTTAGGGCTCTAAGAAAATTCACCGTCAATAATTCACCACTAGAAAATTCATTGTCAACAATTCACCATGGGAAATTCACCACCAAGCAATTCACCCTGCAGAAAATTGAGATTAATTTTTTGTGGTGGTGAATTGCTGGTGGTGAATTTTCCTTGAGGTGAATTTGTCGTCCATGAATTTTTGATGAATTATTGGCGGTGGATTTTCCCATGGTGAATTGCTGGCCGTGAATTTTACTAATGCCCTCCTTTTAGAATGGATGAGAATATATGGTAGATCCATCAACAGAGAATAAATTGGGACTATCTTTAAATGATAATGTGATAGCAGGAACATAACTACTTGAAATAATACTTAAAATGCAGCAGAAGAATTCTAAAAAAGAGAGCATATATAGAAATCTTGGAGAGCAGGTAAAGTCAAAATATATTTACTTTGTGCCAAGTCTTCTACTTTTGAGTGTTAATCAATTTTAATTCTGTAGGTAAAATAATTTGAAGAACAACTTCAGTCCAAGGTAAAAGATCAGCAAGTGGATAAACCATTGATTTCCCATCAATTAGAGGACTAGGGAGATATGATTGAATGCACTTCTTTTAGAACAGATCCTACTCTAGCAAATCCTTTAACAGAGAGTAAATCTAGATTGGCTTCTAAGGGTAATGCAATTGCAGGCAAAAGAGTAACCCAAGAGAGGGAATCATTAACAAAGATGAGTACAATTGATTATTCTAGATTTTGTCCAGAAAGAGGTAATATTTTACAGAAAGAAAACAATGGGAAGGTGGATGATCTGCCTTATAAAACTCTTCCAAAAGGAATTGGGCGAGCTTCATGTCCAATGGTTCAAAGGGTAACTGCAATTTCTACAATGAGAAGAGTTATTGTGCTTCCTCTACATGTTAGAAAGAACTAGATAACTAAGCCAATTTTCTCAAATAAGAATGGAGGAATCGGAAATAGTGGTGATCACCAAATACAAAAATGTGATACTAATTCTCAGGGGATAAACATAGAAAACCGAGTCCGCAATGGGATCCAAGGAAAAGTCTAGTTTAGAGGGCCAAATGTCCTTGGGGATAGAAAGAAGAGAAAATTGATTACAACTACCAAGGAGGAGGAAATCTCAATTAATACTTCTTCTAACCTAATGTCAGGGAAGAAAAAATTGTACTATGTTCATAATGGTAGATTAAAGCCTTTAAGCTCAGCAAGAACCATTGGAAAAGGAAATATTGGTGCTCAAAAAATCCTTCGTGGAAAGGAAAAGCCAATCAGAGGATGAAGCAAATAGGTGACACCACTTGCTTATATTTGGGATTTGCTTGATTTGTTTTGGTGATTTTTCTGCTTTCATTTCTATCCTATAATATATTAAATGGATTGTACAAATTTTTCCCTTGATAGCATCTATTTAAATCCCACCAACATGTCAGAAGAAAGTAACAAAATCCATTTTCAGCTTCCATTTTATAGGTCAATTAGATAATTGTAGTGCGGAGGCTTCCTTGAGGTTTGAGGTCACGATTTTATCATATGATCCTAATGCACTCTCTAAAACACTCTACAAAAACCTTAGGCTCTGATACCATGTGAAGGAAAAGAGATAGAGAGTAGAGAAATTTACATAGAAATTTTGATATATTATATTCATTAAAATATTAACACAGAACAATAGAATTTTTTGCTACTTTAGAGCAATCTTAATTTTCTATTATTATGTCCAAAATTACATCTCCATCACCATATATCAACGTCATGGCCACATATATTAAATACAATATTAAAGGAAATTAAATATATGCCAAGTTGTAAAGTCCAATCGCATTCAAAAACAAGTCCTTCTGACTTAAATATATGTCCTTTAAACATAACAGACCACCAGCAAGGATTCCACTAACTATGCTGCCAAAACAACCCATACCGCTTTACCGCAGAGGAGTGAGAAGACTAGTGCGGTAGCGTGGTGGACACTGCTCCATCGTGAGGGTATTAGGAGAGGTTGTGGTGGTTGTAGTAACCGAGCTCCAACGGTTAAAACATGTGATACCACGGTCTGGGAAGAGAGTGGTCATGGTGTGGCGGTAGTCACTGTGGCACCGTAGGAGCTTGGAGAGGAGGTCGCAGTATCATAGTAACACCGCACTACCACAAACAAGGAAATTAGAGGCCACGGTATTGCCGTCAACACCGTAGTACCATGAGAAATTGAAAGTGAAGGCGCGGTGGAGATGTGAGACCTTGAGTGAAGCGCGAGAGTTGAGTGAAACTTCAACACTCCCCTTTGAATGCAACTCCTGCCATCTTTAACTCCCAATTGGTTTCTTTGATAGATGAAAGAATCTTTTCCCAAAAACTTTGTAAGAATGTCTGCCTGTTGTTCCCCTGACCTGCAAAAAACCAAGGTGATTTCACCATTGTTGATCAACTCCCAGATGAAATGAAAACAAGTGTCTATGTGCTTGCTACATTTATGAAAGACTAGATTTTTTGATAGAGCAATGGCCGAATTATTATCATAGAAAATTTGTGTAGCATCTAACTACTCATGCTGAATTTCTTTCAGAATTATTCTCATCCACATAGCCTAGCAGGAAGCATTTGTAGCAGCAACATATTTAGCTTCAGTCGATGACAAAGTTACTATTAGTTGTTTCTTAGACGCCTAGGAGACAACTCCACTACCAAAATGAAAGACATATCTTGATGTGCTCTTTTTTTCATCAATACTGCCAGCACAGTCACTGTCTGTATAGCCAATTAATTTAAATTCACCTGAGCTGGAGTATTGGATTCCATAATTTTTGGTTCCATTGATATATCTTAAAATTCACTTCGCAGCCTTCCAGTGAGTATCTTTTGGTGTTTCCAGGAATCTGGATATTAAACTAACTGAAAACATGATTTCTGGCCTTGTGGCTATTAGATACATCAAACTCCCACCTAGTTGTTTGTACAGGGTCGAATTCACATCTGAACCTTTATTTTCCTTGCTCAACTTCAGACCAGTTACCATTGGAGTAGGAGCAGATTTGCAATTTAACATATTAAATATTTTTAAAACATCATCTGCATATTTAGTTTGAGAAATAAAAATTCCATTGTCATCTTGTTTTACTTCAATTCCCAAAAAATATCTCATTAGACCTAAGTCTTTCATCTTAAACTCTTTCATCATTTCTCCTTTGAACAAATTAACTAATAGATTTCCAGTCAAAATTAAATCATCAACATATAGGCAAATAATCAAGATTTTACCTTCTTCATTCATCTTGGCATACAAGGTTGGTTCACTACAACATCTGGTAAAAGCATTATGTGTAAAATAATTGTCTATCCTACTATACCAAGCTCTTGGGGCTTGCTTCAGACCATACAATGCCTTCTTCAACTTCTAGACTTTGTCTTCTTGTCCTAATATCTCATATCTAGGTGGTTGTTCAATATATACATCCTCTTCAAGATAGCCATTAAGAAATGCTGATTTCACATCCATATGGTGAACTAACCATCTATTATGTGTTGCAATGGCCAAAATCATTCTAACTGTGTCAAGGCATGCTACAGGTGCAAGAGTTTAAGTGTAGTTAACTCTAGGTTGCTATGCATAACCTTTTACAACCAGTCTTGCTTTGTGTTTCTGCACTTCTCCATTTGTATTCAGTTTTGTTTTATAAATCCATTTAACACCTATCACATCTTTGTCTTTTGGAAGACTTTGCAACTCCCATGTCTGATTGTTTTCGATTGAATCAATATCTTCATCCATTTTTGTTATCCACTTATCCTCTTTAATTGAATCTTCATAATGAATTGGATCTTCAGATTGTGAATAAAAAGAAAAAAGTGTGAACTGTTGTGAATGGTTCTCTCCTTCATTCTGATTATAGATATCACTCATACTTCTGATTTTTTGTCTTCTCATACTTGCCAAAGTTGGGTTTGATAGATCACTTGAATCTGCAGAATGTGGACTTGAAGGTCCTACACCAGAAGTTCTTTCTGTAGTTGGCATCTACAATCCTCTTGATGTTGCTCTTACATTACTCGGTGGTGTCACTTTTTGACCACTTGCTTGAACTTGAACTAGTACAACAGGAACATTTGTAGGTACTGAAATTTCATTTTCTTCTTGAGGGATATTGACTGTTACATTAACTATTCTCTCTCTACTTCCATCCCATGCTTCGTCTTCAACAAATTTAACATCTCTGGAGATTATAACCTTCCTAGTTGTTGGATTGAATAGTTTATATGCTTTGGATTCATCACTGTAACCAACAAAAATACAATTCTCTCTTTTATTGTCAATTTTTCTTGTCAACTCATTAGGTACATGTGCATATGAAACACATCCAAAAACTCTCATATGAGATACATGGTACTTTTTACAAGTCCAAGATTCCTCAAGAATAATATTCATCACACTTTTCATTGGGCATCTATTCATGGTATATGCTACACAAGATACAGCTTCAACCCAAAACTCATTTGTCAAATGCTTGGCTTTCAACATACTCCTAGCCATCTCCATTATGGTTCTATTTTTTCTCTCAATTACCCCATTCTATTGAGGTATGTATCTGGTAGTAAATTGTTTGTGTATGCCATGATCTTTGCAGAAATTTAAAAATTCTTTTGAAACATATTCTCCTCCTCTATCTATTCTCAGCACTTTAATAGAATGACCACTCTATTTTTCAGCAAGAGACTTGAATTGATGAAAGAAATCAAACACTTCACCTTTTTTTTTTAAGAAATACACCCATGTCTTCCTTGAATAATCATCTATGAAAGTTAGAAAATAAAGACTACCACCTATTGAAGGTGTCTGCATTGGACCACAAAGATCTAAATGAACAATTTCTAATGGGGCTTTTGCTCTTGTGGATTTCCCTACTGGGAAAGACTCTCTATGTTGTTTTCCTAGTATGCACACTTCACAAACTCTCTCAGGTTTTTCAATTAATGGAATTCCTTTGACCATACTCTTTCTATGAAGCAAATTCAGACCACCAAAATTTAAATGACCAAACCTTAAATGCCACAACCATTTTTCATCTTTTACTTCTGCCTGAAAGATAGTCTGAGTAATAGCTGATACCTCTTTTTCTTGTGCATAGTTTGTCCTCAAATCTAGCTGAATTCTTAAAGGAAAAATTATGTTGTTTTTCATCTTGATTTTAGCTATCAACTGACTACTTGGGTATTTGTCTAAAATTGTGCACAAATCATTTTTAAAATTCACTCTATAACCCCTTTGAACTAGCTGTCCTACACTCATCAAATTGTGTTTCAGACCTGGCACAAAATACACATCTAAGATATATTTTTGCTCCCCCTGCTTGGTTAGAATATTAACATTTCCCTTTCCTTTGATTGACACTTTGTTGTCATTACCCAGGGTGACATCAGACTTAATATTCTCATCTAAACTTGTAAATAACTCTAAATTTCTTGTCATGTGATTTCTACAACGTGAGTCTAAAAACCAAACGTCTTTTTCACTAGCTTGTGCTACATTAGAGGCCAAAAACATTGAACTTTTATCTGGTCTATGATCTTGAATCTCTTTTGTAAAATTTTCATTTTTTCTACCCATATCATACTACTTCTTCCTACACTCATTCATATAATGTCCAATTTTTTTACAATAATGGCATTAGACTTGAGATTTTTCATACCTTTGACCTTGAGGAAAATTCTAAGATGGGTTTTGGCTGTTGCCTCTTCCACTTGAGCTTGACGGGTTGTTTCTTCCACCTCTGTTGAAACCTCTTCCTCTTGCTCTGAAATTTGATCTACCTCTTCCTCTTCCTTGGTTAATTGAAGCTTGTGTCTTGAATGCATGCTCCAATGACATATTTGTTGTTCTACTGAGTCTATGTTCATGAGAAATAAGTGAAGCATAAAGCTCATCAACTAAATACTGGGTGAGGTCCTTTTTTTCTTCTATAGTGATTGCAATTGACTCAAATCTTGTGGGTAAACTTCTTAAAATATTTTCTACAACTTTGACATCTTCTAGTGTCTAACCATGTGTTCTCATCTAGTTTACCAGTCCCATTATCTGAGTAAAATATGAATCTACAGACTCATTATCTTTCATAAACAAAGTCTCAAACTCTCTTCTAAGTATTTTCAATTTTGCAATTTTAACTTTCTCCATTCTTTGATATGCAATTTGCAAAATGTCCCATGCTTGCTTGGACTTGGTTGTAGCTGAAATTCTTGGAAAAATAATTTCATGTACTCCTTGCAGAATGAAAAAGTGAGCCTTTGGATCCTTCTTCCTATTATCTTTCAGTAAATCTTTCTCTGCTTGAGTTAGAGCATTGCATGTTGCAGCATCTACTAGCTCTAGAAACCCATTTTCTACAAACTCTTGTAAATATTATGAACAAAACAAATCTCTCATTGTTATAGACCAGTAGTCATAATTCTTACCATTCAACTATGGAATTTGGGGATTAGACAAGCTTGTGCTTGTAGCAATTTTTTTTAGACTCTCTAAAACACTCTACAACAACCTTAGGCTCTGATACCATGTGAAGGAAAAGAGACAGAGAGCAGAAAAACTTACACATACATTTTGATATATTATATTCATTAAAATATTAACACAGAACAACATAAATTTTTTCGACTTCAGAGAAATCTTAATTTTCTATTATTATGTCAAAAATTACATCCACATCACCATATATAAAAGTCATGGCCACATATTAAATACAATATTAAAGGAAATTAAATATATGCCAAGTTGTAAATTCCAATTGCATTCAAAAATAGGTCCTTTTGACTTAAATATACATCCTTTAAACATAACAGACGGGCAACAAGGATTCCACTAACTACGCTGCCAAAAGGACCCATACCGCTTTACCACAAAGGAGTGAGAAGACTGGTACGGTAGCGCAGTGGACACTGCTCCACCGCGAGGGTATCAGGAGAGGCTGTAGTTGTTGCGGTAACCGAGCTCCAATGGTTAACCCATGATATTGCGATCTGGGAAGAGAGTGGTTGCAGTGTGGCGGTAGTCACCATGGCACTGTAGGAGCTTGGAGAGGAGGTCGCGGTACCGTGGTAACACCACACTACCACAAACAAGGCAATTAGAGGCTGCGGTATTGTGGTCAACACCGCGGTACCGCGAGCAATTGAAAGTGAAGGCACGGTGGAGTGGTGAGACCCTAAGTGAAGCGTGGGAGTTGAGTGAAACTCTAACACAAACAAAATGTTTACAGAGAAAAAATGAATAATAATTCATTTTCCATTTGGTTATTTGATTGAAACAATTATGACAAACATAATGACTTTTAAATAACAAGTTAAATGATAAAAGAAAAAATTAACCTACAGAAAGTGGAAGCTACCATTAAAAAGGTAACTGTCATGTTTGTTTCAAAGGAACTACCTAAATGCCATTTAAGGGCCTGTAGCTATGGTTATGCCATTAAAACAGGGGTCCATAAATAGCTAATCCACCTGCACTTCTACCCTTTTGGTGATCACTCCACACAATGCCTCCTCTTGCACTCTCTGCACATCGCTATCACATTCCATGAATCTACCAACATGGGTTCTCGCTGAATGCACGAGCCTGGAACCTCCCTCAATTTCTTGGGAAATTTCTTGGCAATCGGAATTATGTCCATTGCTATTGCTGAATGATTTTCCAATTTTTTTACCAATAAGGTGTTCATGATTGGTGATTAAATAGGCAATCTGGGGATTGAGGAATGATGGTGAAGGATGTTGGTGGAATAAAAACATAAGGGTTGTGCATAAATCAGAGGTTGAGGTGGGAGGGAGTTGATGGGATTTGCTAAGAATATGGTGTTCTCGGCTATACAAGTGAGTGTCAATGTCTATGTCTCTGCATTGTTGAGAATAGTATATTACAAAGCCTCTACATTGATTTGTGCATGGATATGACATGTTTAAGTTTGAAAATCTATAACACGTGGAGAAGTGAAAAGATACCAAATCATGCCTAAATATTCATGTGCTCTCTGGCGTTGACATTTGCAGGCACCTATCATTCAATGAAGTAAAATCAAAATTTTATAATAAACAGTAGGCAGGAACTAAAAATAAGTACTTCTAAGCAACTTAGAATGTAGCACCAATAATTGATGGAGGGGGATGATGTGGACAAAAGAAATGGTCTTACTCCTCCTTTCTGATTTCTCCTATATCAAATTCAAAATAACTAAGAATTAGGTCCATTTAGAATCGAATAGTTTTGAAAAATAATATTCCATCCATGCATAGAAATATAAATTATTACATATTGCTTTATAGCCATGCAATTTTTTTGAAGACTTCATATAATTCACCATGGTTTGAGCTTACTCCTTATATTGCACATTGTTTATTTTTTATTTTTAGTATTGGTATTTAAAATTCTAATCTTTCCAACTTAATGATGGCTTTGATACCGTGTTAAATTTTTACATTCATGGACCAGCTAGGAATTGAACCTAGGACCTCTCATTTTAATGTTGGAGTGCTCTACCACTGAGCTACTGACCCACTTTGTGACCAGTCCATCTTCACTTCAAGTGTGGATTTTTTTGAATAGTTTTCTCATGCATTACATGTAATTTTTCTTTCATTTGGATGTTATTCATTGGCCATGTTGACTTTTGTAGATCATGCATTTTAATTTCACGATCTAGTGATGGTTTTTGCTATGAAATTTATTTTTAAATGACTAAGCCCCATATTATTGTGGGTACACATAAATTTTTTGATTGATGTAAATATTTGATTCCTTCCTCCTTATTTATATCAATTATGTGGCTAATGATATATGTGTAGTTTGATATTTTTTATCATGATATAAATGTATTTCCCATTTTATTTTATTTTGCTATAATATATAATGAAGTAAAGTTTAAAAATGTTGTGTAAAGAAATGACCCTATGGGTTACATCATCACTAAATTTGGTGGTCCATCATGATAAAATTTGATATGAGGAAAATATAATATTAACATTTGTTGTGGGTTCTATCATTGTGGGTTCACAGCTCATCATGACATATCATTGTATGTTGGAATGATGATATTATACCTTAGGCATGTTATTTTGTATGGAGAATAGCTACTAACATTATGTAATGGTACAAAACACTAGCGATAGTTATAATATTAACATTTACCTCAAGAAGAAGTAAAAAAAATAAAAAAATCATTAATACTGTTTAAGATATCTTACAAAACATGAACACAATCTATGTAGGTTGGAATACACAATATGTATTTTAACCTACATAGGTATACTTCATTATTTATAATATATCATTCAAATATTGGTGAACTAAACATGTGCATGTTCATTATTAATTTAATTACTAGAGAACTTATGAATCCTTTCAATGCACACATTTTCAGTAGATGATGAGAGGAGAGAGCATTATAGTAGAAATTTTATTATTGGAGATTATGAGGAGCTAAATTTCAATGATGTATATTGGTACCAAATTTGACTATGTATAATTGTGCTTGAATCATATCCCCTTTGTGCATTTGATCTTATTTAGTCCACCAATTACAATGGATTGCAGAAAAAATCCAAATGGGTCTCTTCTAGTCATAATTTACCTCAACTTTTTTCTCCATCATCTCCTATTGTCCTATAATGTGTTGGAAGTTGTATAAATCCCACAAATTTTAAGCGTGAAGGTTTTCTATTTAAATTCCAAAGGCTATGCTAAATTTTAGGATTTTAGTTTCGTATCCTACCATATCTTTAAATGTTGAACCTTCCATTTCCCCTTGTCTTTGTTGGAGTTTTAATTTATCTTACTAACATTATTTTCCACTTACCCCTAAACTTTGGAATTTTTTATTATGCTATCTTTCAGAGGCACATTTTTTGACATCCCTTTACCCACATGCCCTATGAAATGAATTCCTCTATATTCCTAATCCATAGCTTTCCATATTTCCTTTGATGTAATTTTTGGAGTTGGAGATATGGGGATACCGAGCTAAGAAGATATTTTGGGAAATGGGTGATGAAATATCTTTGAAATTTGATCCCCAACATTCCATACTATATTACCTTGTTTGTTTCAAAATGTTGGACCTACTTTTATTTTGATTCCTTGTTATGCCCAATCCTTGACTCTGGATAATTTTGTTCATCTATTATTTTGGAGTTAGTGATGTAGAGATAGATTTATTTTCTTTTTTTGGGAAATTAGGTATGATGTACTCCCTATCCTTGATCTTTGACAATTCCTATGGATTCCATAGTATCACAAATCCTTGTCTCTTAATAATTTATTTCATATTTTTTTTAGAGTTGGTGATGTGAGGGTCTTTTTATTTCTTGTATCATTCATGGGTTATAAGGTATCTTTGATCTTTGATCTTTAAGAATATTAGAATCCTTAAAAAATAATATTTTACACTATTTATCTTTACCTACTTCCTTGTATGACCTAGAAGATTACTAGTGATCAAGTTTGATATCACAACTACTCCAAGGTGTTCCTTGCCTTAAAATAGTTGTTCATCTCAAGGGTGTATAATTATTTTGATTTTTGGAGAATCTTGTTGTGCATACCCAAAAATCATATTTAATTATGTCATATTTTTTATTTGTGATGTATATATTTGCATAATTGATAGTCCTTTCAATTTCTTTGTACTCCTTTCATGATATCTTATGACTCTCTAACCTAATAAATAGGAACCGATCTTAGAAGTAATGAACTATTATGCACCTAAACTAAAAAAGTCTTTCACCATTAAATCAGAAATAAGAAGTAATTTGTATGCACCTCATGACTCATTGTCATTTTTTAATTAAATTGAAAAATATATAAATAAAGCTCTTTTATGTTTTTAAAATGTTTAAGATATATAAATATCAATATAAAAAATTAATCAAATTAAACTAAAAAAGTAATCAAATGATAATAAATAACACTTTATTCTATATTTTATTATTTTTTTATACATAAAAATATAATGAAGAGCCATACAACTATGGAAACCTGCTCAATTATTATTATTTTTTATCACTTATTTATCACAAACACAACTAATATCTAGACAAAATGCACCTATGTACATACAAAAATGCATAAAAAAATACATAACAACATACATGGAAACATACATAACATGATGAAACGACATAGTGCTTGGCTGACTAGATGAATGATAAAAGTGACAGAACTGAGAGATGGAAGAAAGCATCACGACAAGGAAAGAAAGGAGGTGTCCCATCATCAAATTGTGCCATATTTTTTCCTTGTGTGAGAAGTTATACATTGACCATGGGTAGGAAGGACGTTGATGTGATTAAGAAATGTGTTTGAAATTGTAACAATTACTATTCTTGGAAAACACTTTGTGTTCTAGGTTTTCTCATTCTGTAGGTTGAAAGAAAAATATTGGAGAGGGTTTTCTCATTTTGCAGGTTGAAAGAGAAACCATTGGAGAGCAAGGGGGCATTCCATGTGGGGGAGATGACCAAGAAACTTGAGGTGAGGGGTTTTTATGTATGGTTTCATATGTTTTTGTATGTACACATGTGTGTTGTTGTTGTGGGTTGCAGGTTTCTCAGTGTTTTGAGAACTTGGAATCTTAGAAAATAGTATGAATGTATTCCAAAGATTTTGTTATTAAGACCTTAGGAATGTAATGAAATGCGGACCATTTTATAAAAACCCATTTTTTTCCAACAACCTTTAACACTCTGTGTTTTCTACTCTTTCATTCTGCAGGTTAAAAGTGAAAGGTTGGAGAGTGGAGTTGTAAGTGAAAAGTTGGAGAGTAGGGGGAGACTAAAAAAATATATGATGTGAGCTGAGGGTTTTCTAATCATTTGGGTTGTAAGTTGTAAAGGGTTTTAAAACATTATGAGGGTTTTTGTTTGTAATTTTTTTTCAAAATTTAAGTGGTTTGCAGGATTTGTAAAACCCAATGTTTTGCATCTTAGAATTTTACAAAAGAATATGAATTTCTTTAAAATATGTTGTTATTTAAACCTTAGGAATGTAATGAAAGGCACCATTTTATATTCACCTCTTGTTTTTGAAGAACCATTAATAGTCTATGTTTCACCACTTTCAACAAGTTTACTCATTATTGGCGATAATGGTAAGAAATTGGTGTTCTTGCTATTTGTAATGCACACATACATATACAATCTTAGAAACCATGAGGGTTTGTGTATGTTGTGATGTGGGTTGCAATTTTATAAATACGTAATGTTTTCTATTTCATTATGCATTGCACATCTTTCAAACTGAAAGCATTACTTCACATTGTATAACTAATAAGTAGATGTTGGGTGATCCCACAATAATGGGTTACACATTTTGTCCAGACTTGACATTTTAATCAACATTTTTCACCAGATCTTCACTTTCTTACACCTATAGCAGCTAAACCATTAAGAATTTGAAGATGAAGCAAACTAGTGATTTGTGAGATTTTGTGAGTAGATTTTAATTATATAAAAAAAAAAAATTAGAAATAAACTATGAATCCTTTTATGAAATTTTTAATAACTTATTTTTTCTACAAAACAACATTTTTAAAAAGTGATGTTTACTTCGGCCCGCATAACTTTTTTATAGAAAGGATACAATTCTAACTTTTGAAATATAGATTTTTCACCCCAATATCTAGTCCATGGATATTTTTTTATATTTTTTGTTGCATTATTATTTTTAATTAACTTTTCAAGTCGGAGTAATTATAATTTGGATAGAGGTGTACTTCGGCCCACAACTTTTTTTGTATGGATTTGAATTAACTTATTCTTTTTTTGTTGTAATAAGTACATAAATACATAGTGGGCATGTATTTTTTAGATTTTTTTCCCTCTATTTTCCTATTTTTTCATATGTGTGAAACAAAGACCTTGATGCTCATTGAAAATCCTACATTCACAAGAAATAAAAAATAAATATAATAATAAAATTAAATATATTTAAAATTATACTTTTTGGGAAGCTTATAATAAGGGCTACATTCTTACAAAACATAAATTTTGAATGACTTCATTTGATCCCCCAAAAGCTAAATCAAAAGTGATTTTTTATCAGTATTTTGATAAGTGTAGAGGAGACTCCATTATAGGTATGGTTTAAAAATAATGGGGTTATATCCAAGGGTGTTTGATCTAAGGGGGTTTGATCAAACCCTCTTTAACTAAAATTCTTTAAATGGAACCTTTAAAGGCTTAAATCATTTAATTTTCAAAAAATATGTGATTTTAGGCAAAAATCAGGATGTCCCAAAAAGTGTAACCCATTAGATGACAAAATTTAAATTACAATATAGTTTTCTTACATAGTCAACTTTAAAGAAGTTATGCATTTACTTCACATTGCATAGGTAATAACTATACCCACAACTATAGGGATCTCCACCTACTCAACCAAGTACTATTCTCAAATATATCAATTTCTTCATTCTAGAGTGATAATTACAGCTAAAAATTGCATATTTTGTCATGGAATTCCACGAGACCACACTTTTTTGAGGTATTTTTTCAAATAGTTCACTTCCTTGTGTATGAATGCATAATAGTAAGCATAATAAAAAGAAACAACATAGACAAGGCAGTGAAGTGTGTGAAAAAATGGATGAAAGAAATGTGGTCTCATGGTCAATGGAATGGCATGCCAAGCCATAGACAAGGAAATGAACTATTTCTATGTATTATTGCTTATCTATGGCTTGCCACTATTTTTTGGCAGAAATACTCATCTCCCACTATTTTTTCCAAAATAATTGCAAATAGTTAGAGTAATAATTGCATATATATGATGATAGTTAGAGTGATATTTGTAGATGGAAACCCCCTAACCAAATTTTGTTAAAAAATGGGAAACACCTTATTTAACAAGAAATGTAGTTTGGTTCACAGATATATATTGTCATCTCTAGCAAATGTATCAACAATATATTCTGAAATTATACCCACAACTATAGGGAACTCCACCTATGCAACTAAATACTATTCTCAAAGATATTAATTCATGCATACTAGAGTGATAATTGCAACTGCCAATTGCATTTGTTTGTCATGGAATTCCAAGGGACCACATTTTTTTGAGGAATTCTTTCAAACAGTTCACTTCCTTGTCTATGAAAGCATATTAGTAAGCATAATAGTAAGCAACATCATAGACAAATAAGTGAACAGTTTGAAAAATGCCTCAAAGAAATGTAGTCTCATGGTGATTGGAATTCCATGACAAGCCATAGACAATGAAATGAACTATTTGTAAGTATGATTTCTTATCTATGGCTTGCCATTATTTTTTGACAGACATATACTCACCTCACACTATGTTTTCCAACTTGCAATCATACAATGCATGTATATGGTTGTTGGAAAACATTGTGTGTTTACTATCAAAGCATAATAGTAAATTTGGATTGTCATGGCATTCCAACACCATGGTGATTGGAATGACATGACAAGCCATAGACAAGGAAATGAACCTTTTTCTATGTATGATTTCTTATCTATGGCATGCCATTGTGGTTTGGAAAACATATACTCACCTCACACTATACATTTATATGGTTTTTGGAAAGCATTGTGTGTTTGCTATCAAAGCATAATAGTAAATTTGGATTGTCATGGTGCATTCCAACACAATGTGGGTTGGAATGACATGATAAACCATAGACAAGGAAATGAACTATTTCTATGTGTGATTTATTATGTATGGGTTGCCATTGTGTTTTGGTAGACATATACTCACCTCACAATGTGTTTTCCAACTTGCACTCATATTGTGCATGCATATGCTTGTTGGAGAGCATTGGGTGTTTACAATCAAAGCATAATAGTAAATATGAATTATCATGGCATTAGAACACCATGGTGATTGAAATGACATGACAAGCCATAGACAAGGCAATGTATTGTTTTCAAGTATGATTGCTTATATGTGGGCTGCCACTATGTTTTGGAAAAAATATACTCAACTCACATCGTGTTTTCCATTTTTCAAGCATATTGTGCATGTATATGCTTGTTGGAAAACATTGGGTGTTAACTATCAAATCATAATATTAAATATGGATTTTCATGGCATTACAACACCATGGTGATTGGAATGCCATGACAAGCCATAGACTAGGCAACGAGTTTTTCCTATTTCTTGACTATGGCTTGTCATGGCATTCCAAGACTATGGTGTTGGAATGTAATGATAATCCATATTTAGAATTATGCGTTGATAGATTTTTTCAAGAATCCATATTTACTATTTAGCCATGGTGTTGGAATGCCATGACAATCCATATTTACTGTTATTATTGTATAGATGTTTTGCAAGCATATGAAGCTTGTTCAAACTTTAACCTATTTTAGGCTTTTAGCCATGTAGCAACAAGGCAGTGAATTGTTTGATAAAATGATTCGGTAGACATGTATGCAAAATGTGGTAGAATAGTGAACTATTTGATAAAATTCCTCAAAGAAATGTGGTCTCATGGTGATGGAATTCCATGAAAATCCATATTGCAACTACTGCAATATGGATTTTCATGGAATTCCATCACCATGAGACCACATTTCTTTGAGGCATTTTATCAAAAAGTTCACTATGCTACCACATTTTTCATACATGTCTACCAAATCATTTTATCAAATAGTTCACTGTCTTGCTACTATGGCTAAAAGCCTTAAATAGGTTCTTTTGAACAAGCTACACATGCTTGCAAAAAATCTATCAAAGAATAATAGTAACCAACAACATAGACAGGGAAATGAACTGTTTGATAAAATACCTGAAATAAATGTGGTCACGTGGTGATGGAATGCCATGAAAATCCATATTGTTGCCTTACTGCTATATGAATTTTCATGGCATTCCATCACCATGAGACCACATTTCTTTGAGGAATTTAATGAAACAATTCTCCACCTTGTGTATGCTACCACATTTTTCATACATGTCTATCAAAAAATTTAATCAAATAGTTGAGTGCCTTAGTACTATGGATAAAAGCCTAAAATAGGTTCTTTTGAACAAGATATAGATGCTTGGAAAAAATATATCAAAGCATAATAGTAAAATATTGAACATAGTAAACCTATTAATGATAGTCCAAAAATCCAATCACATGAACTCAATTAGGTGCCCCTTAAAAGACAGTTTAATTACACTTAAGAATAGAGTAGTCATCATGATAATGGGTAGCCAAAACTTTAAATTTTAAAAGTGACTAAGGAGAAGCCTATATTATTGAGATTGAGACTTTTGGACAAGCATATGAAGATACATAAACTGAAAAATAGTGATTTCTTCAATAGATTATAGAGAGATGGTTATAACATCAATCTAGTAAATGAGAAGGGGCATGAATCAATCATGGATAGTGATAAACTCATGAAGCAGCAAATAACTATGGTGAAGTAGAAAGTAGAATGGACTTATGATAGTGGTATGTAATGAATAGTCATCATAAGGACAAAAAGGAAAAAGTTATTAAATGAAACCTTTGACAATCTATGATAGTCCCTTATGATGACAACCATGAAAAGAGTACATGCCTTTCTTCCTACCTAGGGTAGTCCTACCGATGAACTTCATTATGGTAGTCAAAAGCACAAAACTTTATTAGAAAATACAGTCAAGGACAATATTATCCTGAAGGTGAACATAACAAAAAGAAATTCTTCATGGAGTAAAAATCTTAAGGACAGTCATGAGAAGCAATCTTCATCATCAAAGGTGTATGGTCAATGAGATGAAAATGGAAAGTCAGACATATGATAATGGTGTTATATGACTCTTGAAAAGGTAGTTTTTCTATAATAATAGTAGTAGCAATCAAATAATGATGTTGTCAGTCCCTACAAAGGAATCTAGGGTAGAGTTTGAGAAGGCATTAGGTGAGGTTTTCAAACAATAGTTAAGAGACAACAAAATCATAATGTTGGCTCTCAAAATCAACACAAAATTCACCATTCTCAAGGACCAAAAAGGAGAAAATTAATTGTAAGCATGTGATAGTCACTCCAAAAGGATTACAACCATGATCAAGGAGAATCATTCAACTATCAAAGATTGCATGTCATAGTTAGTGTTGAAAGCCAAATAGGAGGAAATGCAAAGGCCTTTTAGACACATAAAAAATTCCTAGAGTCGTAAACCATATTTTTCTATGATGACCATGGTTCTCCCTCACCTACAATTAAATAATTACCATTAATTATTTAATAACATTAAACCATTTATCCTTCAAATAAATAAAATTAACTATTTAACCCACTTTCCATCCCACCAAATAAATAATTAAAATAATTATTTATTGTCTTCTATCTTATTCCCATTTATGACATTAAACTATTATTTCTCAAAAGTCAACTTTCCTCCATAAATTAAATAATTTATATTATTCCAACTACCCCTTTTTCTCCACCATTGATTTAATTGCTTTCAATTAAATCTCAACCTTTCATTTGAAATTTTTCCCTAACTTTGATCTAATGTTTCCCTAACCCTAATGCTCCTCATCACATTGAATCATATCCATTGATCTTAGGGATTTACCAACTTCTAATCCTAACCATCCATCATCAATTTGGAATTCTTTAAAAGGCTCCCTCTCAAGCCATTTTAGACATAGATTTATTTTCAACATGCTTGAGAACTTGAATACTTGAGCACTCATAATACTTTAATATCCTGCTTTTCTTTGGCATAGGTTATAGTTGCACTCCAAATTTGCACTCCAAATCTGAAGGTAATCATATTATTTGTAGAAAGATGGAAAAGGCATATGTAAGTCATTCAAGGGAGGCTTGAAAAATAGGTGACTTTGTTTCATTTTTTTATGTTTCTTGATTTCCATTATGTTCTATTGTTTATTGGGATTTAGTTTATGCTACTTGCAGCAAACTTGAAAACTTTTCTCCAATTACATATAGTGAACCCGACTATTCTAACATCTTTGGGGATTCTAGATTATAAGACTCAATTAAGTTTGTGGTAATGCTCAAATATTCCAGGCAGTCAAGCTTCTTGGAGTTGGCTAATAGGGACAACTATTTGTGAAACGTTTTCTTATCACCTCTCTTTCTTTTCATCTTGCAATTTTATACTTTCAACATTTATTTCTTTCTTTCACAATTTCCATCTATCAAAATAAATAGAATGTTGGAAAAATCCTTTTGGTTCTACATTTATCTTTGGATTGTTAGCATTCCTAATTAGTAATCTTTGCATTTATGTCTGAACTGCTTGAAAAAATCTTTTAGTTCTTCATTTACTTCTGGAATGTTGGCTTTTATTTCTAGTCATAAGGTAAAAAAAATGAAATGTGTGTGAATATATACAAGTGTTTGAGTGAAAATAATTCATGGTGTGGTAACAGGTATAGCCATCATCTCTATTTCATGCACTGAATATTTGTTTGATATACAACAACTACTAGTTATTGAATCTGACTTTATCCACCAATCTAGCATCTCTTGCACCGAATTCCACATCTCTGCATTCATTCCCTACTTGAAATATGTATTCATAAGAGTATCATTTTCCATAGTAGTTGGAGTACATCCCATCTCGCGCAATAACCTGAAACTCTTTACAGCCTCCTACAAGTTCCCTCATTCCATCATCATCGTTGTCCTCATAGACCCCTACATCATAGAGACTTCTCTTGTTTTCATCAGATTAAAAAAATAAGCCTCTTGGATCATCTAAAACTTCTTCTTCTTTGGAAAGCTTTGCATCTCTTGAAGCTGACCATTTATCTGAGTGACATCTCATGGCAGGGTTGGCTTAACTAGCATACTCTAAGCATTGACTGCTTATAGTGCTCTGGGGGGCCCTCCTAATCTGCCCCATTCCCCTACTCATTTTCGTTCCACTAAATACTCCCCATTACAGTTAGCCACTCATTGTTATACCTAGCAGTCAACAATTCCTATGTGTGAGGAAAATCAAACTCAAATTTCAAATACTATTCCTACATAGCTATGGAATCTAGTGGGTTCCATAAAGTGGACTGTTTCACTATATGTAACAAATAGGTCTCCAACCTGATCATTAAACTTTTGCTAGCATATTCTCAACCTATGCCAAAATGGGAGCGTTGGAAAATGGTTTAGGTATCGATCAAAATCATAAAGAATAGATGACTATTATCAGTTGTGGTTGGAAATAGTTTGGTAGGCATGCTTTCAAAATGTCAAAGCATAGACAAGGCTCGTGAGCTATTTAACCGAATGTGTCAAAGAAATGCGGTTTCATGAAATGCCATGATTGTAGGATATGCACAAAATGGATTTTTTGAAAAGGCATTAGAAACATTTATTTCAAGAAAATGCTATTGACAAGTGCAAAGCTAGCCTCTGCAACCTTTGATGGCATCCTCCCAACCTACACCAAAATGAGAGCTTTGGAGTAGCATATGGGCATCGCTGAAAGCATAAAACATGGAGAAATTGTGTCAGATGTTGTAGTTGCTACTGCTTTGGTAAACGTGTATGCAATAAGTGAAATCATAGACAAGGAATGTGAAGTTTGAAAAAATGCCTCAAATAAATGTGGTCTCATAGAATGCCACGATTGTACGAAAGGCACAAAATGGTTTTATTTACAGGGCTTTAGAGGCATTCAAGTAAATGAAATTGGCAGGTATGAAGCCACTCTCTGTAACCTTCCCCAGCATCCCTTTAGAATCGAGTCATTTTGAAGAAGAAATAAAAGCAATATTGAATTAAATATATATAAGTATGTATATACACTTTTCACCTTATTATCTCCTCCATTGCTTAAAAAAAAATTACTATTTATGTATGTAATACATTATATTTACTAATTAAATATATGTTATGCTTCTACATGATTAGATATCGGAGTGAAAAAGGCATTTCTTGGGGAGAGAAAATGATACTATTGATCTCAACACTATTGCATTGAGGTTTCAAATTCTTCATGTTTTAATTTTCTATTAAAGCCTTCATATAAGAGTTTTATTTTCTAGAGATGTCTTTTAGATGTATTTCACAACTTTAAGGATCAAAGGGGAAATTTATTTTCCCTACAAAATAATTTGAAAGAAAAATAAGAACTATGTTGGGTTTATACCTAACCTCTAAGATTTCTTTTCTGGGAGAGAATATCACGAGAGGCTAAAGAATTTTCCTCTAGATATGTAATACAAGCATTTAAAAAGAGTAATTAATTGAAAGACAAAACCCAAATTTTTAAGAGGCAAGCATACAAACTCTCCTTTTATTATTGTAAGACATAGATTTTTTGGACATTAATGTTATAGCTGCACAGATTAAAATGATCAATTCTAATCTAACAAATAATATAAATCAAAACAACAAAGAAAAAAGAAAGTAAACATAAATAAACTAAAAAAATCAATCGGGAAGCTCTCACCGAATATGCGTCCACTCCTTCGAATTATCTCGATTGTCCTTCTCTATTTTGTTGTTTCAGTATTGTTGCCCTCAGATTTTCAATATTGATGCAAGCATAACCTTGTTGAATGTCTAAGAAAAATATCGAATATTAAGTTTCTTCTCAAAAGTGTATGATTTCGGGAGGAGGAATAATGATACTGACAGGCCATTTTATAGATTTTGGGTTTTTGAACAATCGGATCAAATTCAAAAGAGAGATTGATGGACGAGATTGATGAATGTCATGCGATGTGAGTTATGTATCAGATAGAACATGAGTTAGAAAAGTCTACAGGATAAAGATTAAATTAGAACGAGAACTTAATATTTGTCAAGACTATTCGAAAATAGAAAGAACAAGAGTTCCAGATTAAATAAACAATTTAATCTTGAGTTAAGAATCTTCGATAATAGAAGAAATAGACTTTGAATGAAAAAGACAAAATTAGAACTCCAAGAATAATTCATTTGAATGCACACATGAATTAATTAATTAAATAAAGATATTTAATTAATAAACACATTCATGCATATGAGTTAGAACTAGTTAACTGACTAAATGTGACAGAGAGTCCTCTCACAGAGATGATAAGATATCGAACCCGAAGATAAATAGCGGATTTAAAATAGATCTTGAGTCAGAAGGTGAGTGAATGATTTAGATAACTGAACGATAGAAGAATGTGACATAAAAAATTAATAATGAATTAAATGTTAATTTAATTCAACATTCGAAATTGAAATGAATTAATTAAATAAATAAAGATAAGTTATTTAATTGACTCTTGAAAAGGTGGAATTGAACAATTAAATAATAAATATTTAATTATATTTGAAAAGGTTAAATTGACCAATTAAATAATAAATATTTAATTAAGAAGGAAGAATTAATTAGTTAGTGACATAATTAAATAAACATGACTTATTTAATTAATCAAGTTGAATAAATGAATTAATGAATTAGTTAATTAATTAAAAGAGGTATTTAATTAATAGAGGAAATATGTTTAGAAAGGTAATTAAATAATTAACATTATTTAATCATGACCATGGATAATAGAAAATTATGTCGAAAGTGGTGTTCGTAGGCCTAGACCAATTTTCGGTGTCTACAATTTGCCCCTCTTTGATACAATGTCGTTTCGGCATTGTGTCAAAGAAATTGAAAAAAAAATATGCCCTAGTGAAAGTAAGGTGAGGAAGGATGACGAGGAGGTATTGGTATGCCCCCTCAAGAGCATAAGCAGGTTTGAAGAACATGAGTGTGCTCTCAAAATGGATAGATAATGGTGGTGAAGATGTAGAAAAGAAGAAATGTTAGCATGGATAATTCAAAAAGTTAGTAAGAAACAACGAAGGTGGTTGATTTGAGAAAAACATATGTTCTTCGATATCTTTCCATATATGCTAAGCTTGCTTTTTTTTTATCATCATTGGGTGGGACTGACACAAATGGATAGTACACACCATGATATGAGATAGACCATAGTGTACAAAATCATCCATCTACGAAAAACAAACAATCGTAGACAAGGAGTGTCTTAACTCATACTAAGGACAAAATTTCCCTAGTCATTTTATCTTGAAAAACCACAGACAACAAATAAAATAAAAGACGGGTCATGAGATGTCATTGCTCCTCTAAATCCTTGATAGGAAATCCTTGAGGAAACTAGTAACATGGCTCAAAAACCAATGTTAAAGAGACAGTTGACAGACAATAGTCAAACAAAAAGAGTCCTGAGATACCCTTGCTTCTCTAAATCCTTCAAGGGACATCCTTGAGAAAGCTAGTAACCGGACTTAATTCACAAATCAATAAAAATTCAAGACAAAAATAAGATATAAAGTCATAAAGCCAAATAAAATTATTCGCCAAAACTTGATCTTGTGGGATTGTTTGATTGTTTGATGTTTGGCATAGCGTAGTGCGAGGGATGATGCATACCACATAAGACGTTGAGTCTGATTTCGAATTGGTGACTATCTATGTAAGGCATGACAAAGCCTAGTTTTAGAAAGACACATGTCGTATAAGATGTTGGAGCCTGATGACGTTGATGCGACAAGCTACATGAGACTATGACAATTTGATGACGTCTATTGACAAGAAAGACATATCTTGCTAAGACATAGGTTGATCAATTTGACAATGTGATTGATATTGACTTGATGATAGTTTTGAGATGATACCCTAAAGGACTGACCTAATGTGGCCTCGGGGGCTCATCGATTGATTAGCCTTGCCTACATTGTACACATAGAGACCTCGTTGTTCAACCAAACTTTAACTAACATAACTGACTGAAGATATGAACTTAAGTTGATAATATGCAACGTGTGTGATAATGAATGTGAATGTGATAAACCCTATTGGACTGACCTAGTGTGGTCTTAGGAGCTCATCAATTGATTAGCCTTGCCTACATTGTACATACAGAGACCTCATAGTTTGACATGACCAACGACTTTGAATGTACAAATATTCATGATTTTAATGTGTGTGATACATGACAAACCTAGACAAACAAACCTAATGCCTTGGGGGCACATCGACTGATGGCCTTGCCTACGTCTAGTCGCAGAGGTAACATAGTTCAACTATGTCTACTACTATCTTAACATGACTAACTCTGACTCTGTTTTGGGATTTTTTGACATGTTTTGATTTTTTTTTCTTTTTGAAGTTTTCTACTATTTTTGAAATTTTTCAGGACATTTTCCGATGGTGGGTTGTGTACAAGGTCCTCATGGCACAGAATAAGGATTTTTCCCCAGTCAGGAATAAGACTTGCAATATGAAGTGGGGAATGTGATGGAATAGACTTGATGTCAATCATTCCAAGTAATGGATAGGACAACCATTTATTATGAGGGATGGTGAAAAAATTTTGATTGCAATGATGGTAGACGAAAGAGCGAGTTTGACTACACATGGCACCTGTTTGCTAGGTTTTCACCATGGTACTTATCCATAGCGCCACCGAAGCGGTTTTTACTATTGGATGGATTATTTCTCTTTACTTTTTTGTTGATTTTTTAATTTTTCTTTTTTGTGTTACAAAGACACTTGTTTGCCAGGTTTTCATCATGGTAACAATTTTTTTGTTATCTCAATTTTTTTTTGTATTTTCTGGATTGCCTCGATACTTTAGATGATCACTGACTGTGTTGAATCCATTGATGGTGCTGATGAAGAGACTGGTGCCATGATATGCCAATAATGACCTTTATGAAGTAGTTGTCTTGTTAGGATCATAGTGCTTGCATATAACTGATCGATGTCTTTGTGACCCTTGTTGATACTAGAGTTGGCCTTATCATAATACACACATCGTGATAGAGTGCCATTAGAGTCCTTACAATAAAGAGTTGTTGTCAAGATGCGATGGATTTGTGACATGGGATTTTTGGACTTTAGATGAGATGTTGGATTATGATGGATGATGGTAGATGTGGGGGGATTGTTCAAAAGTTTAGATGAATCACTTTTTATTTTCTAAACTTGGGATGTTGGATACCAGAGTTTGGAATTTTGATTGGGATAGCGTTTGGAACCAACACTTTTATAGGTCTTTTTTGATAACCATTTTGAAGGAGGTGGACATTTATTATATGCGAGAGTCCTCTTTTCTTGTGGCTCCACATTTTGATTGACTTTTGGATTTGAAATATTTTCTTTGCTTGATCCATTTTTCTTTGGGATCCATATTAACTTCATTTGTCCACTCAGATTTTTGAATGATTTGATGGCCTTTGACATTTGATTTTTAACTTTGGATTTGTAATAAATTTCTTTTTGCTGGTTCCAAATAGAAGGTTTATTCATGTTGGAATGACGGTTTATGGTGTGGATGGAAGGAGTGTTGGCAACAATCTTATGGTAAGAACCACTCATGGCTCCCATTTTGATGTTTATATTAGATAATGTTGCCCCCAAAATTGAGAAGGTACCACTAACATCATTAGATTCTCTGACTAATGAATAACCAAGACCCTAATTTCTAGGATTTTCTTGAAGTTGTACTCGTTCTCGAATTCCTTGCTCGTGTAGGCCTAGTCCTTTTCCTTGGTATTGCATGTTTTGACAAATTTTATTTGCAATGGGGTATTTTTTGTTTTGAGAACAAGACGCAAACCCATCATTATGTATGTGGACACTATTACTTGGAATCTTCTCATCTGCAAGAAATCCTACTCTAACAAAGATAAATGATCCTAGCTGATAAGATGTTGTAGCTTCATTGACATGTTGGATATATTTTTGATTAACATCTTTGGTCTGATTTTGTGAAAAATTAGATTCTGACGGTTCTTCAAAAGATATCGATGCTTCCAAGTCGATGTAGAAACCGTCTTTATGGTCATTTTCATAGAGTCCAGTGAATTTAGCTATAGCTTTATCATTTGCAAATATGTCTAGAGTAGGAGACTCATGTTCTAGATTGTGATCATCTATGTGTCCCATAGAGGCAAGTGTCTCATTTTGGGCAATGAGGGTGTTGGGAGTTTGGGTAGAATCAACTTCACATGTTTGATCATGAATGGCATAAAGGTTGATGAGTGGATCATTTTGGATTTCTTCATCAATGGTAGTGTCTTGGTCAAAGATAGGTTTGTCTTGGATGACTTGATTGGCAATAAAATCTTGATCAAAGATAGGTGTATTTTGCATTCCATGGTTATCTAGAAGGAATTCTTGGATACACCTAAAGATAGGGTCATGGGATGGACTACTTTGATCTTGACATGAAGGTGAAGCCATGATGTCATGCTTTATATTTTCCATTTGACATGTATCCTCAAGTTTAGTAGATGTGAGTTCACTTTGGAGACCATAACCAATTGCATTTTCATGACTAAATGTAGGTTGGGATGGAGTGAGTAGGAATGGATTAGTGGATGATGGACTAGGATGGGATGTGGAGTCTTGGAATGGGTTGAGGGATGATGGACTAAGATAGGATGTGGAATCTTGGAATAGACTAGTGGGGGGTTAGTTTTCCTTGTCAAGGTTAAGGTAAGGGTGATTATGGATGTTTTTTGTGGATTAATGGCATGGATTGTGCTAAGAGACTCTTGATAATGAGCATAGATGGATGGAAGACTAGAGTTAATGGGTTGTTGATAAGAGGGATATGTGGGTAGTTGACCATGGGTTGAAGTTGATTAGGATTTGGATTGGATAAATTTTCTTTTGAAGTCTATGGCTTGTTGGTATTGACCCATGCGAAGTAATTGGTATTCAACTTGACTAGCTCAAGCATATCAAGGTGAAAAAAAGACATGGTGGTGGAAGGTAATGCAAATGATATGATTTGTAGTCTATTTTTTTTGGATTTTTTATATTTATTTATATTTATTTATTTTGGATATAAAAAATTATTGCTAATGCAACTTTTTTTTTGGTATTTTTTTGGCAACTAAGGAATGTCTAAAAATGATTTTTATGCTAGGATGACGTATGCTAGGATGGACAGTATGCAAAATCTCAAGTAGAATATGACAGTAAATGATTCTAAAAATGGGTATAACCTACCACCTATGGAATAAATGCATGCAAGGATTTGAGTTGACCAAGGAACCTGATTGTAGGACAAAGACAGTTGACAAGGTGAATTTCCCAAACTAGATTGTTGAGCTTGAAATATTCAGTAATAGGACTAAAGTGACTAGGTTCAATGATTGTGACAAACTGGAACATGAACATATCCAATGACGAGGAAAGTTATCTATTCTGTGATATGTAGTTTCCTAGGAAGTATCTATATGCATGCAACTTAGGATGGCTATGACTAAGACATATATGACACCTAATGATGCAAGGTTTTTGAGAAAAGTTTTCCACTTTTTGTCCAAGTTTGATCTTCAAAAACAGAAGCCAAAAATGATAGTTATGTTTTTGGACTCGGTTTGTAGTTTTCTAAGTTTTTGTTGACAGTCAAATGCGGTTCACCTATTAGATGTGGTTCTATTTTTTATGGATGTGGTTTATAATGTGCATGCGGTGTTTTTCACTAAAAAGAGGTTTTGAATATCGATTGGTGATTTTGACTTGTGACAGATGTGGTTTATTATTTGACAAATGTGACTCATAGTAACACTTACGACTCAAAAATATAGACTCTGTGAACCTAAACTTGTTGACAGACACATGTGGTTTTTCCTTTTATAGATGTGGTTTGCATATACACAGGCGACTCAAAAATTGAAAGTTGTGGCTCGTCAAATCTAAACTATGTAAAAGTGGACTTTGTTGACAAACACATGCTGCATTTTCCTTAACAATTGTGATTCGCTAGGACAGATGTGGTGTTAAAATTGACACTTGCGACTCAATTTGATAGTTGCATTTTTTTTTTAAGATTGTTTTCTGACTAACTTTGTTTTGTTGATGAATTTTTTTCTACGAATACAGCAAAAACAAGCACAAAAATCAATGTATTTTCAGTTTGTGATGATAGAACTGTTAAAGACTAGAAAAAATTGACAACCTAGGCTTTGTGGATAATACTTGTTGAGTTCTTACTTGGATAAATCCAGCTACGCATATTCAAGGCAGATGACTAGTAGCTTGACCCCAGCGGCTCCCCTCCACGACACTCACTTATATGAGGTAGCCAAGCTATTGTACCCATGAAACTCCCATGGCATACATCTCATCTCCACATATGAACTGTAAGAATGTAAGATGGCTTCATAGGTCTGAACCTGCTACACCAACAAATAGATAGGATTTTGGGAAAACTACAACATGGTTTTTAGTAAGGGCATTCCATTTGTGGGGCACTATTCAACTCGGCGAGAGACCATTTATGCCCTTCTCATCAGAATAGTGAGCATGATTTCTGGGGTTTCCCCAAAAATCCGTTTTTATATACCGGGTAGAAGTCACTTGGCTTTAGCATGTTACCGGTCTGAGTCGTCTTGGAGTGAGTACTCTTTCCCACCAAGATAGGCCCAAATTCTAGAGTCAATAACCATTTCTCTTACACCCAGGATCACATGACTGCGCAAGGGGAGAGGATACTTCAATATACCAAATCATAAAGGGTGACATAAATGTGCTTTCGCACCAAACAAAGCAAACACTGATTCTTTTTAATCCAAATGACAATGATCTATCTACCAAACAAAAAAAAAATTAAATAAAACAAAGTCATTAATTCCTACATGCAAACTGATCAGTAGTTGGTTTTTGGTTTCTTCGGCTTTTGTCCTGCAGAAAACAATGGTTTTTGGTTTTATGTGGTCTTCTATGCTTCGTCTTGCAAAAACTAAGTTAATCCACCTTAACACAACTATAAACAAACATTAGCGAAAAAAGAAATAACATGAAAAATGAAAATGAAAATGCAAATGTACGGACGTGAATAAAAAAGTGAAAAAATATTACCACGCAGATGCAGATTTTTGAGCCACAGATGTGGCTCGATGTTGACAGGCAGATGTGATACAGAGTGTCATGGATGTGGTGCGGAATATCACGGATGCGTGGAAAAATGCCAGATGCATCATGAAATGTAGTAGATGTGGTTTGTAAAGATAGATGTATCGTTTATTTGAGCAGATGCGATGTGTCGTACGATTCCTCCAAAATAAAAAATGGAAAGATGTTGCACGAATTTGAAGCGTGTTCACGTCGGGTTCACCAAATGTAAGATGTAGATTTTTTGGAGATTAATGCTATAGCTGCACAAATTAAAATGATCAAGTCTAATATAAAAAATAATCTAATTTAAAAAAGCAAAGAACGAAGAAATTAAACATAAATAAACTAAACAAATCAATTGGAAAGCTCTCACCGAATATGCCTCCACTCCTTTGAATTATCTCAATTGTCCTTCTCCATTTTTTTGTTTTAGTATTCTTGTCCTCAAATTTTTAGTATTGATGCAAGCATAACCTTGTTGAATGTCTAAGAAAAATATCAGAGATTAAGTTTCTTCTCAAAACTGTATGATTTCAAAAGGAGGAATAATGATAATAATAGGCCATTTTATAGATTTCAGGTTTTCGAATGATCGGCTCAGATTTAAAAGAGAGATTGATGGATGAGATTGACGAATGTCATGCGATGTGAGTTATGTGTTAGATAGAACGTGAGTTAGAAAATTCTGCAAAATAGAGATTAAATTAGAATGAGAACTTAATCTTTGTCAAGACTACTCAAAAATAGAAAGAACAAGAGTTCCAGATTAAATAAATAATTTAATCTTGAGTTAAGAATCTTCGAAAATAGAAGAAATAGACTTTGAATGACAAAGAAAAAATTAGAACTCCAAGAATAATTCATTCGAATGCACACATGAATTAATTTATTAAATAAATATATTTAATTAATAAACACATTCATGCATATGATTAGAACTAGTTAATTGACTAATTGTGATAGAGAGTCCTCTCGCAGAATGATCAGATGTTGAACCCAGAGATAACTAGCGGATTTAAAATAGACCTTGAGTCAGAAGGTGAGTGTGATTTAGATAACTGAACGATAGAAGAATGTAACATAAAAAATTAATAATGAATTAAATGCTAATTTAATTCAACATCGAAATTGAAATGAATTAATTAAATAAATAAAGATAAGTTATTTAATTGATTGTTGAAAAGGTGGAATTGAACAATTAAATAATAAATATTTAATTATATTTGAAAAGGTTAAATTGAATAATTAAATAATAAATATTTAATTATAGATAAAGGGGGTTTAATTAAATAATAAATATTTAATTCAGAAGGAAGAATTAATTAGTTAGCAACGTAATTAAATAAACACGGCTTATTTAATTAATCAAGTTGAATAAATGAATTAATGAATTAATTAAAAGGGGTATTTAATTAATAGAGGAAATATGTTTAGAAAGGTAGTTAAATAATTAACATTATTTAATCATGACCATGAATAATATAAAATTATGTCAAAAGTGGTGTTCGCAGGCCTAGACTAATTTTTGGTGTGTACAATTATTCTATTTTTATTCCAATTCATATTGTGTTAACAACCAAATGATCTCATAACTCTATTTCTTATAGGTGGAATATATTATGATATGCCCATGGAGATGTAGAGCAGTCAAATGGGAGGCATGGAACTCTATCCAAATATTTATATAGGACACAAATGCTTGGTTGTTGTTTCAAGGAATCTATAAGTAACCCCTAACAAACTTTTTTGAAATAGAAAAATCTTAATTGTTTTGATAATTCTTTCTTCTAGGGTGCCAAGTGTATGGAGAAAAAATATTTTAGAACTAGCAATGGTGGATTTCAATATCTTACAGTCTCACTAACAAAATGAACTCAAACAATTGGTCAAGTATCACAACTATATCTAAATTCTTTGTGATAGTTAATATCAAATTTTATATTGATTGTGCGTAAGAATTAACTCAACAATATTTTCTATAAGATTGAAAAGGAATGGAATCAAAACTACATTAAAAACATTAAATCTATCATTCATGACATGCATGCTCATTAATTTATCCTCAAAATAGTGATTCAAGTTTAAACTCATTGAAAGCTTATGGTTGTCTATACTTTAAATTGAGCTATATATTTGTAGTGATACAAATATTTAGATGGTGGGATGAGGTGATTGTGAAGAAACTAAGTTTCTTTATGAAGAAACTAAAATATTATTTTTGTTATACATGTGGATTATATGAGTGTGAATTTATAGCAACAAGATATTGCTATGTCAAATTGGGTACACACATTATTTTTGATAATATTTTTTATAGTTATGGAACAATTGAAGAGCTCATACCCTTTAGGGAGGCTTTGATGAAGTAATTTATTTATCATAGAGTTTATTACTATCATAGTCTAATTTGAAAATAAAATAAATTTTTAAATCATAATAATTTACATCTTATGTTTTTATTTTGAGTTTATTTGGTATATAAATTTATTTATTCTAACTTCAATATGTTATTGGGATATGCCAATGATAGATCAACTTCCATACTATATGCAAATTAGTCTTCAATTTTCCCATAAAACATATATATGAATATAGCTATTAAGGCTTAAATGATACATGGTCCTCGTGTGCAACAATGGATGAGAGATTATTTAAGTTATGGGTTCTGATTTATTAGCAAGTTGATGTTTATAAATCTATACATATTAATTTTATGCATTTATGATTCTCTACAAAAATATTTAATGATATTAATTTTCATTTTCATTTCATATCTCATATTGTAGTGGAAGACAATAATTTGGGCAAAATTCTAAGATGCTAAATGGATTGCTAATGACTATCATCCAACTTTATGTAAGTATTTAAAGAATTCCTTAGTATCTTCTAGTGTTCATGTGGCTACATTATTTCCCTTGATTTTAATTGACACCCATTTCCTAGATGACATTTTGAAGACAATTAATAAGTTTAAAAGTAGTGTAACCCTGGTTTGTCAATTAATCAATGACTCCAAATATTTTTAAGTACCTATCTATCATATGTCATAATATAAATTTGGATTTAATTATGAATTGTATTTTGATGTTTAATAGAAAATTTCATAACACATTTTTTCTTATTAATGTTGTTAAAGCATGAGAAAGAACATGGAGAGATTGCTCAATCAATAGAATTTTTTGTGAGAAACAACCCTAGAACAACTAGGGATGAGATTCTAGATCACGTAAGGATTCTTATTGGACTAAACACAAAAGAATTGAACAAGGAGCATTTGTTTATGATCATTATATATGAACTTGTTGTAAGAGGTTGTACTTTGATTTCATGTATAGATCTATGGATTGTATTTGGAGGGGCATAGATGGGTTCTCAATATCACATCAAGGTACTAAAAATGACATGAAAATTCTAATTAAAGCAATACCTCTCTAAGATAGAAGAGAGAACAAATGAGTTTATTTTATTTGTTGTTTCTTTGAAATTTGTATTGTAGACCCAAAATATAATGGATGAAAAATTCACAACTAGAGTGTTTGGAGAAATTGATTTCCAAGAAAATAAAGTATTGCCATATTTCATATAATCATTTACATATATGTGTGACTATTAAGGTTTTTAAAAATATCTAAATTTATTATCTTATATAGATTTCAAAGTTATATCATATCACTTACTTTTCATTGGATATCACAAATAATATACTTGAGTAAGAAAAAACATTTATTGATCTAGATTGTCCACTTGAATGCTAATCATCATATCTTAAAGCCTTTATTGAGATGTTATATTTATTGAATTATTGATTTCTCCTTTTGGACAAGGTCATTGGAAGGTTTGAGGACATTACTTGATTATGAAAGATGGAAACACCCTTTCCAAATATATATTCTATTATATGAAATGTGTACTTTCTCAAGGGTTGTTCCAACATGTACTAATAAAAACCCAGTTCAATAGTGAATATTTATGATGGTTTTGATTTTAACACATATGACATATTATGCTTATGTACCTTTTATATTGATAGTATAGATTTATCGATTTCATGATACATGAAATATTTGATGAGTTGGTTAGTACTTCACAAGGGAATATAATTTATTTCATTAAATTATTGTATTACTCTAATTGTTAGAGGGTAAAAGCACAAAGTTGTGTCACACTTTCAACCAACATATCGACACAACTGAATTTAAGTATTTCTAACTAAAAATCAATTTTGGTAAAACATATGACCTAGTACGATTCATTCTAGCTAAGTTATATACTTCCACAATTTAATATGAATGTTGACGTCTGATGGAAAGAGTTGTTTTTTATTCATGCACATTTTAATACTTATATACAAATATATATTTATCAAAATTGGAAAAAAATATATCCATGCACTAAAGTTTCAAGTTATAAATACACAAAAAAATTGAAAGAAAAAAATTAAAATTTACTATAAAAAGTTTGATGTCCCGTGCATCTTCATTTTTCAACATTTTATCAACAACTAAATTATAGTGTTAATTTATGAAAAACTAGTTTAAAATAATTTCTTAATTTCTTATAAAAAACAAAAACTTAAAATATACTAAAAAATACATATTTTACTAGTTTACATCATTTAAAATTTTAAAACATATATGCTACTTTTTAGTGATTCAAGTTTAAAAGTTGGATCAACATTGGTTGTTTCCTTTATAAAGTGTGACACAACTTTGTGCATTTACCCTAGAAGTGAACCATATCTCAATAATTGAAAATATCATAGACAAATTGTTACACATTTTTTACTAAATAAGAAATATATAAATTATATTACAAATGATACATACAAAAATGTGAAACATTTTAGAAATGGTCAATACCTTAAATATAATTTATTTATAATTTTATATGGAAGAATAACACTTGGATGTTCACTTGGATGGAAAATCTCATGACTTATAGATAGGAATGCACAAATTTATTTACAAACAATTTAAAAGAAAATATGTGTTCACAAGTCTTAACAACCATAATGTAGTGTAGGAAAAAGTAACCCTTTTTTCACACTTAATTTGGGAATGAATAGTTAGTGATAAAATGGACCTAATTGTGCCTTATTTAGGGTTTTATAAAGTGTATCTTAACACTTTCACACTAATCTAGGGATTCATTAGTTAATTGGGCTTATTTATGCGTTATTTGGTCCTATTTTGCATCCACGACCCTTATTAATTGCATCTTTCTATCGATAATCTTGACATTCATCAAATGGCCTACCATAATTCAATGTTTGGGGGGTTGTGTGTTCCAGATCTGGTGATTTGGAACTCATACACCACCATGGGCATATGAGTCCCACCTAGATCTTAGGAGCTGATTTAAAGTTGCACATTAAACAAGACACTCCTAGAGATTTGTGTCTCAGGTTTTAGCTACTAGGATTCATATGCCACAACTAGCATATGAGTCCCGCTTTAACTTGGACCTATTTTGAATCAAATTATTGGCAAGATTTTACTATACTAGATCTGATGTTGACTTGTAGTGTTGTAATTTTGAGAAATTTGGCATAAAAAAGTATAAATACAAGGTTATTTCACATATTTTCTCCTAACAAGTTGATGAGAGCATTCCTATAAAAAATTTATGATCAATAGAGTTTAGAAGAGCATTAAAGGGTTGATTATCAAGAATTTTGGATCATTATTCAAGATTCAAGCATCATGTCAAAGTCATCATACATCATGTTTGTTTTTGAGCTAACATTTGTGATGTAGGTTCTTATGATTCAAGCAAGCATTCAAGTAAAGATCCACACTATTTAATCAATAGTCGAGATCTATATTCATGCTAGACATTATACACAAGATTATAGCCTTTTATTCAAGGGTTTGGTGAGTTGCAACATAGCTTATTTTTTCATTCATCATTACTTCTTTCTATTTCAATTCATTTCAAGGTTTGATTAACAAAATGGGGTTTGACAAAGGAAAACCCCTATCCACTAAAAAAAAAAGAATTTTCCCTCTTTTTTATGTTTGATTTGAAAATCTAGGTTGAAGATCCATTAAAGAGCAAGATTGGAGAAAGTTGCAAATTTGTCATCTACATTGCAAGATCATGGAAAGTCACCTACAAAGCAAAATTAAGTGTTTCCAACTTAGAGATCGAGAGGGAGAGAAGTTACAGTAGACCACTAAAGGATTCTAGAGTTTCATATCAATCCTAATACTGGGAATAAATCACCACTTGTGGCGTATGAGTCCCAGTATACCAAATTTCAAGCCTTTTCTATCGATCTTAGTTTACTTGTTCCAGATTCTGGTTTTGACTCGAAACCCTAAATTGGGACTAAATCACCCCTATTGGCATATGAGTCCCATTTTGCATTTAAATTCAGATTTTTTGGAAGTACATACCTTGTTTCAAGGCTCTTCATATTTACAAATGCACCTTTATTTATCTTCAATTCATTATTCTGATTTGAGCTCATTTCTAGGTCATATAATTAGGTTTTGCATATTATTTACATTTCTTGTCTTTTTAGCGCTTTGCTTGGTTGGGAACCCCCTTTGTATCTTTAATCACACCATAGGACATCCTATTGCAAATATTGTTTCCTAATTCCATCGTTAGATTGAGATCTCTAGGGTTCCTTGAATTAAAATTGAAGGAAATAGGATAAGGACCCCTAAAATTTCCCCCTTACTTCCATCTCCAAAAGGTGGAATGCATATTTTCATCATTTCACATAATTACAATATTATAGGGATTATCTTTATCATGATTGTTTAATGTATGAGATGGTATTAAATTCTTTATAGTACCATGAAATATTTGTTTGAAGATTTAGCCACCCAAGAGCTAGGATTTAGAGTGAAAGCACAAGAGAGATAAAATATGAGAGAATAATGTTATTATATCAAAGGATGCAAGTATACAATGAGAATAAGTTAAGAACATAAAGATATCTTTTTGGTTATAGAGACCAAGGTCATATCTAGGATTGCATCTCCTAGAATGTGGTCCAAATGTCACAGAGACACACAATTCGAATAGTGGCCATCTAAGTGTGGTCTTAGGATATGGTTAGTCTTAAAATCCAACACAATTTTCTTCCAAGATGATGACGTAGGTTTAAGAACTAGTCCATAGAGATAGCACGAAAGATGAATCCACTTGCAATGTATCAAGATTATCTCACCAAGATTTATAGTTTCATATAACCAATATGATTAAAACAGAGTGTCTTTTGATATTCATGATAAAACCCTCAACTTTAGACACAAAATAGACCAATCAAGGGCATATCTTGATAGTCATGGATTTTTTTTCTAGTTACAACTAGATATAGATTTTTACTTAAGATTAGCATAAAATAACTTTTAGTACTCCTTTGGGTGCCTTTTTCTATTAGGTCATGTCATTTGGGTTGAAAAATGTTGGGACTGCCTATCCAAGAGTTATGATAGTAATATTCCATGAAATACTACATTAAATCATGCAATATTATGTAGATTCCATCTTGAGTTAATAAAAAAGAAGGGATGAACACCTACAACTCCTCCAAGGAATCTTTTTATGGCTACATGAATACAAGGTATGCCTCAACTCAAATAAATAAGTCTTTGGGGTCAAATTTGACCTAAGATATCAGGCTTCATTATCTCTAGGCATAACATACAGATGGATCCCACTAAATTTATAATGATCATTTAAATATTTCCATTGAGAAATATTAAGTATTCCATAGCCTCCAAGGAAATATTTAGGCTATCCATAGGTTCATTACACAACTATTCAATAAATGTTATTCATTATCCTATCCCCTCAAGAAAAGTACTAAGTTTCATTGGGATGAGTCTTATTAGAAGGCCTTTGGTCAGATCAAAGAATACATTTCTATGTCACCTTTGTTGATGTTGATGGAACCCATGGAAAACAAGTCAAATACTTATTTTATGTAACACCCCTCTGATTTTCTCTTATGTTAGATTAAGATGCTTTGTTATTTTATCATTTCTTTTTGAGCAATACGAACTATGTGTGTTAAGAGATGTAATTTTCCTTGATGTTATACTTGACATGCTTTGGTTTAAATAATGTTGGTTTATTATGACATGATTATTGCTTATGGATTTTATTAATGATGGAAGTGTCAGTTTGTTGATACTGTATTGGTGAAGGGGAGAAGATTGCATCACTCGCTTGCGAGCGCCCTGCGATTCTGTGATTTCATCTTCACGGTGTATTTTATAATGATTTTATATGCATGTGCTATTGATGCCTTGGATACAGGTTTGCAGGTACATGACATCGACTCCACTTGGCTTCATAGGTTTGAGCGTGTCGACCCAACGGTATGATGATAGGGAGATAGTAGCTAGGTTACCTATGTCAGTTCTACACCCTAGCCATAGTGTGTCGTCAGTTGAGTTTGTTCTGTCTTTGGTGCTTGTTTTAATATTATTTAATTCGGAAGGGCTCTTGTTTATGGAAATAAATATTTAGAGTTTATGTTTTAAGTTATGTTGATATTTATTTAGATTTAAATTATACATTGTGATAGAAGTTTTTATTTAAGTTGATTAATTAAATTTGATTTATTTAATTAATTAAATTTAATCCTATGGGTTGAATTTATTTATTAAATAATTAAAATTTAAATATGTTGTTGAGAAAATTAAAGGAAAAGGGAAATTTAATTTAATTGTAAATGGTAAATTTCAATTAGAATTAATTAATTTCAATATGGAATTAGATTAGTATTTGAGTTTAAATTAGTATTTGGACTTATTAAAATAAATGAAAATTAATTCATTTTGGAATTTAAAATTTGAATTAGAAGTTACTAAATTTATGTAGAAATTAAATTAGTATTTGAAATTAAATTGAAATTAGAAATCATTTTCAACATGCAAAATGGCTTGGAGAAAATATTTGATTGTTGAGAAGATATTTTGAATGTGACATGTGTGTGAGGTAAATGTATGATTTACTTTTAGTTGAGATATTATTTTTGGAGGAGGAATTTAATTAAGAAAAAAAAGGACAAGTTCTCTACACAGGGATTTTATGGAGAAACAAGATATTATTTTTTTTAAAAGAGGTTTTTGGTTGTAAATTTGAGAAAACTCAAAGGGGTTTTCAAGAATTCTGGGGGTTTTTGTATTTTTACATCTTCTTGGAAGTGGTGACTTTGGGAGAAGCATTGGAATTGATCTTTGAAGGAGAGACTCTGCTTCAATCTTCATCTTCTTCAAGCTTCAAGAAAATAGGTTTTCTCAATTTATGTTATTTATTTTATTGTTTGTGAAAGATTGTCTGTACCAAAGTTAGTTTTTTAGAAGCTTTGCTTAAATTGGTAATTGAAAATTGAAAAATTGTCCATGCAAGAAGTTTTCTATGTTTTGTTTGTTGAAGCTTTAAATTGTTTCAAATTTTTGTAAGGCTTCTTTATTGTTGAAAAGTTGTGAAATAACTCAGAAGAAATCAATCTATGGTTTAAGAATTTAGTTTTGTTTTTGAAAACCTTTGTGTAAATTTAAAGAAAAAAAAAGATTTATGTAATCTTCAAAGATTTGTGTTTAAATCTATCTGTAGTAATTTTGATAAATTTTATCATGAAGAATTCTGTAATACTTGATTGAAATCGAAATCCTTTTTATAAATTTGAAGAAAATATTGTTTCTATTGTGAAAAAATCTGTGAGAAAATTATTTATCCAATTAAACTTTTCCCTGTTTTTCTTTCTCAATATAATTTATTATTGAATTCATTAAATATATTATATATACATGCATATGTATATATATATTGTAGTATATATATACATACGTATCTACATATAATATATATGTATATTTGTTACTGTGGATTTTTTATTTAAATGCTGAATATCGTCGTTCGTACGACATTATTGTACAGAGATTGGAATAACCAAATTTTTTAATGTTTAATGGAGTCCGCCGGATTTCCTTTTTCGTTTGGGCTCCAAACAAAGGATTGAGGGAGGCATGGGAGGCGCTGCCTCCATCGCCGCCCCCATGAGGGGATGACTGTGGAGGAAGGGCCTCCACAGCCCCCTCCTCCCCTCTTTCCTAAAGCCGCACCCCTCTGTTTGGGTTCGGTTGTGCATAGCATAGCCACCCCCAAACATTGGGGATTCCCTCTATATTGAAGCGTCGGTGTATGAAACCCGACCCCTCCTTCATAATTATGCCCTAACATCTGCGAATTCCATTTCAATGGAATTTAATTTTATTTTTTTTAATTCGCTTTTCTCTAATGCATTTTTTGTTTAATAAATTCGTGGATTTTGAATTTCAGTTTTTGTTTGATAGTAAATGCAAACTATATTGTTATATGTATATATTGTTATATATATATATATAATATATATGTATAATTGTTAAATAAATATTATTATTTTAGTTTTAAAAGATGTGGTAAGCAATGTTATGAAAATTTATTAATCATATGAATATTGATTTTTCAAAAGTAATTTAAAAGAAAAAGATTGCAAGCATGATTATTAAAATAGAGGAAATACGTAAGTATTAGTTATAAATAATTGCATGGAACTGATGATTAGATAATTAGACTGATCACTTCTGATTTAAAAAGCATGTTTGTGTTCAAGTTGAAGTTAATTCCAAAATATATAATTCTTTTAATAAAGATAATGTTTTCGTTTAAATAGGCATTGGATTAGATGCATTCAAACACATGTATTATGGGAAATTAAAATAGTGTGTTTTTTTGGAAAGAGAAAATTATAATTTGTTAAAATGATGTAAATCGTTTGAGAAAATAAATATTTTATTAGTTTAAAATTAAGGGAATTGGAATAATAAATGAAATGAAGTTTTTTATAGTTGTTTAAGTTAAATTGAGATATTTAAGAGTCAATTAGTTAATTGATTGAAGTTCTCCTTCACCTTTTTAAGTGTTCTTATTAAATTAGAGGAGATTGAGTAAATTGATTTATTATTCCTTCTTATCACTGAATATGAAAGGATTTAGTAGATCCAAATCTTAGATTTAATTATCGTATTGGTTGCTTATGTGGTACTTTTAGTTGCATTTAGAGGAAAAGAATATTTAATTAAGTGTATTGCAGGAATAGGTATTTAAAGAATATATTCAATGTGTTAGTGGGATCAAAGGTTTTATTATTTTAAAATTGAAGAAATTAGGGAAACGGTTAGTGTGATGTTTATCTTTGTTAGAAGAGTTTTTTTCATTAATTAGTTAAATTGGGATAATTGAGTGGTGTGAATTGTTATAAGTTATTTAGCTGACTATATGCAAGGTTGTGTTAATTTCGAATATTGTATATATTAAACTATTATGTCTTTATGATGTGTTTGAGATATCTTTTGTGGTAATTAGGGGTAATTAAAAAAAGGTATTAGATGAGTTCTTGTAAGTCTTCCTATTGGAGTATGTTAACTTTGAGAGTTGTTATTTCATGGTCTTGACTTTTGTAGTTCTCTATGGTAGTAAGGTTTGTTGATTTTAGTGATTCACCCAGTTTCTACGAACGGGCAAAGGTTGTTCTTCTTTGAATGAATTGTTAGATATTTTGTACCTCCTTACTTTGGAGTGGTGTTGTATCACATGATAACCGTAGGAGGGGAGTGGTGTTGTATCACATGATAACCGTAGGAGGGTGAAGCTCAATGGGGGCTAAGATCTGAAAAGATTTGACGGGTAACTCATGTACCTTGAGTGACATTTATCCTAGGGTAGTTGTAAGTATAGGTTACTGGAGTGTCATACTATTAAACTCTGATTTCAATGTAATCTTGAGTTAGTGTTGAGTCAGCCTATGACTAGAGGCTGTAGGGATTGTCCTTGTATCCATGTTACTGTCTCCTAGCACGGGGGGTGGGCCTTCGAGTACCACTTGGTTGGGAGGAACGTGCGCCCTACGCCATTGGGTCCCCCTTTGATTTGTAGATTGCGTTGCGAGGTTTTTCAGTGGAGAGCTCATAGTGGTTTCATTATTTAGTTTAAGCTTTCCAATTAATTCTGTTTAACTCTTGTAATTATTATACTCCTCATTTGTATTCAAGGAGGAATCTTGTAAATGTAATAGTTATGTTTGATCTACCTCATTCTGGGAATGAGTATTGTAATCCACTATTAAGTTAATGTTATCTAAAGCTTCTTAATCTATTCTATGTGTTTGTATCTTTAATGCTTATAAGTATGTGAAATTAAATGTATGGTTAATATTTTAATAATTTATTTGTGTTCTAGTAGTGCGTATGTTGGTTATTAATGTAATCTTGTCATGATACCTTAGAGGTTGTTGCGAAATGTTGTGCATCTTCTTTGTTAATAATGCACTTTTAAGAAAAAAAAATTGGACGCTTCCGTGTTGAGTTGCAACTTCCTTTAGGGTCTCGTGGCAGGGCATTACATTTTACATCTCCATTATACTAGTTGACTTGGGAGAACTTCTACCACATAATGATGAATAGGGCCATAAATGAGAAATATATAATATTAGTAAAATATTGGCCATATATGAACTCCAATACATAGCTATGAAAAAGAATGTCTGGACATTGTCTTCACCTTACAAAATCTATAGCATTACATGCTTAACCACAACGTTCAACTTATTTCACAAATTGACCCATTCAAGTATCTTATAGCAAGGACTTCCCAACAAGATGCATGGATAAACAATTCATGATATTTAGTGATTTTGGCATTGAGTATCTGGATTGTAAAGCAATTAAAGACTAAATTTTAACTAATTAACTAGTCAAAGAATGATTAATCAACACTCATCCATTGATCCTAGACTTTCTTATGAGCACATATTGACTCTTGAAAATTCTCCTCCTAGAATCTATACGTTTTTTGTAGCCTTCCCTTGTACATTATTCTCCCCTTCCTCCACCCTTCATTCCTTCTATCACATAGCATACTTCCACTCCCTTGACTTAACAATATTCCTCACCCCATGCTTGGCATGAACCCAAACATAATTTCATTCCATTCATGTTTACCTTCCCTATAATCCTAATATGATCCCATTGTCCTAGCTCCCTCTACTCTCTCACCTTTATTACTTACCCATACTTCTTTCCCTACCATTTTCCCTTCCAATTTTGATCAATTTTCCACCATTCCTCCCACACTTAGATACTTCTACCATCTTTTCACCCATTTTAGTGCACTTACTATTCCCACCCTAATACCAACCCTAATAATATGTAAATTAATTATCCCATTACTATCCCTTACAACCCCGATCACCTCACAAGCTCTAGTTTTCCCCTAGATGACCCTCGCATGAGTTAAGATGTTCTACCTACTCTTCTAATAGAAGACATCTATCCTTTGACACTTCAATTTACATCCCACCTTCTAGAATTCTTCCCATCACAATGATCCCATCCACTTTTATTAACACAATTTTTAAGGATTTTTTCCTACATTTCAACGATTCACTCTATTATGAACATAGAAAATGGAGAACCTAGGGGAGGATAAAACCAGATGAAAGGAGGAGTAGAAATAATAAGAATAATTTAATTTCCAAAAGAAACACACTTTATAATGATAAAGACTTAAAAGAAAAATAAATATAGGAGCCCTTAGGCTCAAAACTTTAAAACATCAAGGCTTCACACATAAATCTTCTCACACCAAATTGTATGAGCTCAATACATTTACAGATAGATTAAAGGAAAGAAGTGTAGAGAAAAGAAAGGAATAATATCATTATCAACATCATGGTTTAACCAAATGAGCATTAAATCCACTCACAAAATTTCTTCATACCAACATGCCACCTATCACAATCTTGGTCACTCCTCATGGCACTTAATTTTATTTTGGAAGTTGGTTCATGCTACTATATTTAATTATTATGTTGATGTGGGAAGATCATATTTGAATTTTATATGGGAAATTCCATATTTAATTATGTTGGATATCACCTACAACAACTACCTATGTCAATTAGGGAGGGCTAGAGCCTTAATGGTGACATGACCACTTGCATCCTTAAGGTTAGATTTTGCATTATCCTTGTCCCTACCTCATTAGGCACTCAACTCTAAGTAATCAAATTTACTTACAAATCCCCTATTGAGCTATTGACATTTCATTGACAATAAATCAAATGTTTGATTGAGCCTACAAATACTTTAGAGTTTGTTGGCTTATGTAGTCCTTTCTTACTAAATTTATTTTGGAGAATTAAAGTCAAACTTGAAGTAATTTTAAATTGAGGAACTCATGGGTATCCAATCTGGGAATTATCATCATGTAGGATTGTCTCATCAAATAGTTAGAACCATATTTTATATACATTGAATGACCAATGAGCACCCACAACCATTTCTTCTTATGAACTATCTTAACTATCATGAGCTATTAGATCTTAGCCTAAATTTATTATAAAGTGTTGAGTACAATACCACCTCCTCATGCATTTTTCTATTGATGATCCATCCAAAGACAAAGTGGGCCCACTAAAAATTGTCATGATTGGAGGATCTTGTTATTGCATAGACCATGTATAAAATTTCCAATTGCTCACAAGTATCAATGAAAATGCATATCATTGTTTGAAGGGGCCCATTGTATTATTGTAATTAAATGGTCAACCTAACATAGACAAAAAATAACATAATTAATCCAAAAAAAATAATTATACAAAATATCAAGTAATTGTGAGCATCCCTTTCCCATTTCTTTCCAGTCAAGCATCTTTCAATTTACTTGAAGTGTTCCTCACCTTTTATTTTCTACTCATTCTCCACTTCCTCCTATAACTTTTCATGTATCGTATATATGTTGATTTTATGAAAGTAATTCAATTAGATATTCATGAAATTAATCTTTGATAGATACCTAGAGCATATATAAGTGGTGATCTACATTGCACCCTATGCCTATAATTTTATGAAGCCAATGTCAAATTCTATACTCTCAAATTCTCAAAACAAAAAATAAAAGAAAAGTCTAAGTTTCTAAAAATTGAAAAAAAATTGCTCCTTCAATATTAGTTTAGGTATGACATGGTGCACATTATTATAGTGTGAGCCTATTTTTTAAATCACTTCATTTAGTGTCACCAATAATCTCCATAAGAAAAAATTCTCCATGATTAAAATCATGGAAATTTTTTGTATCCCTCACAATAATTTCTCTTGTAGTAATTATGGAGATTAATTTCATTCCAATGTGTCAATCAACACATACTTGAAGGTTCTTCACAACTCTAAAGTTGTTCCTGAGGGGCATATGTACAAACCAAAAGCAATTTCCAACTTTTTACCATCAGGGTAGAGAAATAATTATTTTTCCTCCTTGTCCACATCACTAAGTAAATGTCTTGAATCTAAAAAATGTCCTCTACCTTAATATCCCAAGCCATTTTCTCCAACTTTGTATAAATCTTCTATGTCTGATTCGGTTTGTCTCCTACACAAAATGCATGTACCATTTTATGGCGTTCACTCCAACTACATCTAGGGATCTTTTAATTCTTTTATCTTTCATTAAACTCTTTACCATTTGAACTTCAAACCGTTTGCCCATTTCTGCATAGATGGTTGAGAAAGTCACATCAATTTTAAGATCCAAATCAGGAAGCACTGTCTTTGTAAAATAATTCTAAGACCATGGTCTTGTGGAGGAGCTTGAAGAACTATTTTTATGAAATAGGGGGTTCCTAGAGGCCAAAAAATGATATAAGATTAATTAAAATATATTTTTAAATAATTAGAAGTCTCTATTTTTTAGTTCATAATTTTAAACTAGTGCATTTAGGTTGGGGCCAGAAATTGTCTCAACCAGTTTATGAAATTTTTTGCTACTTGTCAATAATTTAGAGTTTTTAGATTCCCACAAATTATTTGATTTTATTATTTTATACTTCTATACTTTATTACACAAAATAATAAAATTCATGAGGCCACCAATTTCTTAAACTTTGAAGCTTAAACTTTTAAGCTTAACCTACACTACAAAATTCATGAGACCACTCACTTTAAAATACTCTAAAAAATTTCAATAACATTCAGTAATTTTTTTTAGAAGCATTCCTCCATGAAAAGTGCTTCATTAATTCGAAGATTTCAAAGACATTTTTTGCAAAATTCAATTTTGTTCATATCCTATAATTACTGCATTCCATGAGATCACATTTGTTTGAGACATTTTTTCGAACAATTCATGTTCTTTGTCTATGATTTCAGTTCATGCATACACGTTTACCAGAGCAGTAGCAACTACAACATTTGATACAATTCCTTCACCCTTTATGCTTTGATAGATGCCCATATGCTGCTCCAAAGCCTCATTTTGGCGCAGGCTGGGAGGATGCTGCCAAAGGTTGCGAAGCATTCCATGAAACCACATTTCTTTTGACGCATCTGGTTAAATAGCTCACGAGCCTTGTCTATGCTTCCACATTTTGAAAGAATGCCTACCATACTATTTCCAACCACAGCTGATAAAATTCATCTATTATTTATGCTTTTGCTCGATACCTAAACCCTTTTCCAACGCTCCCATTTTGGCACAGGCTGAGAATACACTAGCAAATGTTTAATGATCGGTGTTGGAGACCTGTTTGTTGCATAGGGTGAAAAAGTGCACTTTATGCCACCCACTAAACTTTTGTAGTTGCATGGGAATAGTGTTTGAGATTCAAGTTTGATTTTATTCACGTGTAGGAACTACTGATTGCTAGCTGTAACAGTGAGTATCTAACTGTAAGAACCAATATTTACTAGAACGAAAATGAGTAGGGGAATGAAATAGATTAGGTGGGCCCACTAGAACACTCTAAGTGGTCAATTCTTAGAGTGTGTTGGTTAAGCCCAGCCCTCATGGCAACCTTCTCATAGGCATTTCTGAGCTTTGAGAACGTGTAGTCAGATTTAAGCCCAAAATCAACATAAAATTTATTTGATTTCTCCCTAGAGATATTTCTTTTTGTGCCTTCTACTTTTTGAAGTGAAAGTTCCCTTGTCCCTATAGTCTGATAGAAAATATAGGGCATGATAATGTTATTATCATTCTCTGATGAATGAGTGCTTGCCAGTGCCGCAAAATCTTGAAACCATCTAAAAAATTTGAAATGGGGAACACAGCTTAGCATGGTTGTGCAAGGCAAGCAATTTGGTGACGTATCTTAGAGTTCTTTCCTTAATACTATTCCCTTAGATCATTTTCTCAATACCATTCTTCCAACATAACCCTCTAGCATGACTTTTTGTGTGACCACATTTGGAGTTTCGGTTTCATTAGGCAAAAATCCATGCATTAGAGGCATGCATGCCCCTACCCAACACACTCATCCAAAATTTTCTTCATTGGTTTTGATCTTTCACTTCTCACATTCGATGCACTTGGTGACCATAATCTCAGATTGAACCCTTGATCTATTTAGAGAGATAGTATCCCTTCCACATTACCTCAACCATGTAGGAAAAACCTCGATCCCTTGCATCAACCGAAGAGGGTAGCCACGTGCTTTTCAAAAAGGACAAATGAAGAGGACGGCATGGGCGGAAAGAGAGGTCAGAATGGCCTTAACTAGCCAGCCAAACACCCCAACAAAGTTGCAAATCTACTTTTGCAAAACATATTCAATTCACTGATTTTGTCTTATGATTGTGTAATCAGTAAGAAAGGAATGAGTGTGCTTCTAGGGATCTCTTACAACAGTAGTCAATAGGAAACTTTATCTTCTTCCCATTGATGCCATATATTTGAGGTCATTGTCATAGCTAATAGTTGGCTAAAAATAGAGAGTGCATTCATTAATGTTGGTTGACGTTTTTGCTTTTGAAATGATTACTTCATTGCTTTATCACAAATTTTGTTGAATTTTTTGTCAAATTTATTGCAAATATTGTGCGGAACTTGTTGGAGTGAAAAAAGACAATGAGAAGGGGATGAATCGGTGTCATGAACCAATTTTTCAATTTGTCAGAAAAATGAAACAAAACTAAATTATGCTCTCAATATTTCAATGACTAAAACATCCATGAATTGAATGCAACCATTAAGAACTGAAAATAAGAAGTATCATAGTAAAGCACTGCATATTACAACATTAACACAATGAAGTAACGATACTAGAAATGAGACCAAGAGACAAAATATTTTCCAAATGGAAAACACTCCCAAGGTAGAAAAATCACTCCTAAGTTGTTGCCATATTGGCTTATATATCTCAAATCACAGCTTATAGTGCCTTACAAGCAATTTCCAGAGCACCCACTCAAGGAGCAACAACCCCTCATTTAGAAACACCAATTTCAAGGGGCACCAACCCCTGTTTTTTTTAAGAACAATCAATATAACAAAGGATTTCTCTATTTTCCTTTTAACTCACAAGAGACTCTCAACTAAATACCCCTAATATCTTCAAGGCTCTCAATCCAACCTTCAAAATACTAGACATATTCAAATATCAAGACTATCACTTTGCATTCTCTTTTCATATTTTCAATTACATAAGTTATCAAATCTATCTTTGAAGAACAGTCAATACAATAAAACCAGTGTTCAATTCACTACATTTTCTCTTCTCTACAAAATGCACATATATTCCCTTTTTGAATCTTCATCTAAGGGTTTTAAGGAAAGACAAAGTGTCATAACAATTTTTTTCTCAAAACCCTAAAAACAACAAAATCTGTACAATAAAATCATTTCTTCCTATGCACAAAAAATATCACTTTTCTTTTTCAAAGTATTTTGATAGAACAATAATACCCTTATGGATCTATTTTTCAAAAACCCATAATGATTAGTGATAGATGGAAACAAAAATTCACTAGAACATCTTTTCCCTTCACACATTTAACCATTCTAACATAAAACAAAACAACTATCACTACAAATGCATGTCAGGAAATGTAACCGATCTCATATCACCATGAACCCACTAATCAAACAAACAACCCTTTCAGAATACCCATGATGGGAAAAGTATAACCAAAATCAAACCATTTTCACCCATTCATACTCGAGCAAAGAGAAAAAATAATTTCCCTTTGAAGACTTTCATCAACCAAAGGTAGGAATACTTGATATGATGAACAAAACTGAAAAAGAGAGCATGATAATCTGTTGTGAAGAATTTACCAACCCAGTTGTGGAGAAACCAACGAATCTTCTTCCTACTTCGAGCCCTCAACCAATGAAAAATAGCAGACCCAATAAACAACCACGACATAGCTCTTATAGTGAGCTTCATTTTATGTTTTTTGAATTGCAGCAGGTAATCATCAAAGCAAGAGCAGTTGCACATTATTCATGGTGGTGGTTAGCATTACCAACCTTAGCAAAGTGAGAAGCACAAATGAAATTTCCCTAACTTCCTTTCATTGCAAGTCATTTGATGCCTTTTCCAAAACAAGATAAAACTTGAAGTGCGAAAGGATAAGCAATGATTTAATAAAACATTATAATGAATTTAAATCCACTATCAAAATAACTTTTTACCATGGATACTGACACAATGATCACCTTGATTATTGTATCCTAGCCATCGATTTTACATTACCACATAATAGACTTTATTCCATGTCCAAAGATTTCAAAATGTTGACAAAGATAATGATATAAGAAGGTTGTCAATTGCACATGATAATCTACCAAGAAATATATTTAAAAGACTTTACAGAAGTGATCGATAGGCGAGTTATCACCATTAGTGTATGCTTTGGGAAACTCAATAGAGTTTTATTCTTTTTAGATTCCAACTTCATAATGCCACCCAAAATACTATCGATGTCACTTCTTTGAAGCCCAATCACATTACAAGGTGATTGTTAATAAATAAACCATATAGTAGACCAAAATGACATTGCAAGAGCCCAAAATGAACCACTTCTTCTAGGAAATGTGAGTTCATAGAATGTACCAAGAAGGTTTTTAGAGTCTTTATAAAGACATGAGTATATTGATCAAACTAAGATACCACAAAAGCATACAAAATAGTGTCAAGATGTCCAAGCAACCAAACTGGTCCATAAAGATTTCAATGAGCCAAAAATAATGTACTAACATATCATTCATGATAACAACCAACTGAGAATGCCTGAGCTTGAAACCAATAATGTTCAAGCTGAACATTGTCCAAAAAATTATGAGATACCCGAAGCACAATAGATCATCATATAAGCCAAGAAAGATATGAACAGATATTCTTCCAGATGATGAAAGACCAGTAGCATGATCATAATCAACACTATCAGTCCACTTAAGAAACATATACATCTGCAAATGAGATATTTGAAAAGAAAAGTTAAACATGAATGAAGTAGCATCAAGAACTTGTAAATGAACTAGTTGTAATCATCATGAATCAAGGAAAGCTGAAATCTGAAACTGACATCATCAAGAGCCATCAAGTATGTATCATGTCAATATAGATGAATACAGAATATGGATAGCATAAAGATCCTGAGAGACCAAATCTAAAGTAGTCAAATCATGAGACCCAAATAAGTGGATTTGTCATCAAGGAAAAACCATGATCACACTCGAGAATCAACAAACTCCCCTTCATCATTGATGGAAAAACACAAATGACTATCCCCCTTTTTGGCTCAATGACAAAGAATAAGGAGAATATAGTGAAATTCCATGAGAAACAACTGAGAATCCAATCCAAATATCAAAAGAACGAGTTGCAAGTAGAGCAATAATGCTACAAACACAATTTGCAAGAGAGTTGTAAATGAATAAATATTGTAACAAGCTCCCCCTAAGCCAAATATGGGTAATTTAGTGAAGTAAAGATTGAGAGATAACTCCCAATCGAAGTCTTAGCCTTTCAAATGCTTCTTTAGATAAAGGCTTAGTGAAAATATCAGCAACTTGCTCTTGTGAAGCAACAAACTGTAAACACACTTCATTAGCCAACACTTTTTTGTGAAGAAAGTGAAACCTCATAGAAATATGTTTAGTGCAGGAGTGCATAACAATATTTTTAGAAATATTAATCGCACTAGTGTTATCAAAAAAATAGAAATAGGCTTAGAAATAGTAAACCCATATCAGATAATGTTTGTGTCATCCATAGAACTTGAGTGCAGCAAGAAGTTGCAGCTATGTACTCTACCTCAGCAGTGGAAAGAGAAAAAAATTCTTGTTTCTTTTTGTGCCATGAAACTAAACAATCACCAAGAAAGAATGCAACACCATTGGTGCTCTTCCTATCATCCAAACAACCATCCTAGTTAGCATCAGTATATGAAATTAAAGAAAAATCATTGCTTCTAGGATACCAAAGTCCATAATCAAGAGTTCCTTGAACATATTTAAATATCTTTTTAACATCAGTAACATGAGATTCCTTAAGTGATGCCTGAAACCTTGCAACCATGCAAACTTCCTGCATTATGTCAATTCTAGAAGTAGTTAAATATAATAGACTGCCAATAATTGATCTATATTCAGATTGATTTACATTAGGGGAATCATCAACCCTGGTGAGTTTGTAGCCTATAACCATTAGAGTGCTAACTAGATGGCATTCATCTATTTTATATGTCTTGAGCATCTCTCTAGCATACTTGGATTGAGAGAGAAATATAAAATTTTCAAGTTGAGAAATTTGAAGTCTAAGAAAGAAAGTCAGTTCTCCCAACATTGACATTTCAAATTCAAATTCCATAATGTAAGAGAACTTTTTTCTTAAAGAAAAATTATTGCAGCCAAAGATGGTATCATCAACATAAATATCGCTAACTAAAATATTTGTATCTTCAATCTTGACATAAATATTGTTGTCAACACTTCCTCTAATAAATCCATTTGATATCAAACAATTATCCAACCTAGAGTACCATGCCCTAGGTGCTTTTTTTAGGAAATATAGTGCCTTTTTCAACCTGTAAACATGATTAGGCTTATTTTTGCAAACAAACCCTTTAGGTTGTTCCATATAGACCTCTTAATCTAGATACCCATTCAAAAAAGAAGTTTTGACATCCATTTGATAAATAGTGAAGGATTTATAAACAAAATAAGCCAAGAATATTCTAATAGATTCTAGTCTAGCAACAGGTGCAAAGGTTTAACCAAAACCAATACCTTCTTGTTGAGAATAGCCTTTCTAGACAAAAATTTCCTTGTTCTAAACATCATTTCCATTTTCATCAAGCTTATTTTTTTAGATCCATTTGCCACCTATGACATTCTTGTCATCAGGCCTTGGGACTAGTTTCCAAGTTTGATTTTTCTCAATATAATTTCTTTCATTATGCATAGCATTAACCCAACATTAATATGTGACAACTTCATCATAGTTTTTAAGTTCAAATTTAGTAACTAAACAAAAGGTTGTAGTCTCTTCTATTTGAGCTTGTTCTTCAGTTTTAGCAGCCTTTCTTCGAGTTTGAACGACTGCATATCTATCCCCAAGAATATGATCTTTAGGATGATATTTTGCAAAAGATTTTGAAGGATTTTTGGGCACACACATTTCAAAAATTGTTGTTTCATTAGGTTTGGGACTTGCTATTTCAACATTTTCATATTTTATCTCATGTTTTGTTTATGTTTCTTCCTCATCAACCTGGACAAGATCAATTCCTAAATGTGGACCTTTGTCAAATTTTCCATTGATTGCCTCAAAAAATTTATTAAGCCTTTTGTTATAACACTTATAGGCTTTACTGTGAGTTGAGTATCCCAAAAAGATACCCTCGTCACATTTTGATTGAAATCTGCCTAAATGATCATCATATTTTCTGATATAGCAATTACTGCCAAAGATCCTAAAATGTTTTACAGAGGTAGTTTTTCCATGCCATAATTCATAAGGAGTGTATTTTGTTTTCACTCTAAGTTTCACTTTGTTTAGAATGTACATAGTTGTATGAACAAATTCTTTCCAGTACATGTCAGGAAACTTAGCCTCATCTAACATAGTTCTTGCCATTTCCTTTACTATTCTATTTTTATGTTCAACTACCCCATTTTTTTGAGGTGTTCAAGCTGTAGCATATTACCTTCTAATACCATGCTACTCACAATGATCAACAAATTCCTGCAAGGTGAACTCACCTCCTTTATTAGATCTTAGGCATTTAAGTTTTAAATCAGATTCTTTTTCAACCATTTTAGGAAAGATTTTGAACCTTTCAAATGCCTCTAATTTATGTTTAAGAAATGTAACCCAAACCATTCTGGTGTAATCATCTACAAACAACATAAAGTAATTTTCACCATTGATTGACCTAGTTCTAGTTGGGCCACATAAATTTTGTATGCACTAACTATAAGGAATTTGATGAAGAATGTTCATTTGTCTTGAAACTGACTCTAGTTTGTTTACCACTTAAACATTCTTTGCACATAGAATTTTCTGGTTTGTTTTTGATACAGGAAAAAACGGTTTTTACAGGGAACTGAAACCACAAATTTTATAAGCCAAGAAAAGATAGATCAAAATAAAATCCTGGACAAGAAAGGCTGCAAATAAAAGATAAGCAGAAAAGACCAATGACTAGCAGCAAAAACCCATTAAAAGGACAACAAAAGACCAACGAAAACATAACCAAGCCTAACCTAGAGACTTCAAGGTCTCATCCACTTCCATTTCTAGGATGTCCATATCCTAGACCACCATCCTAAGATCCTAGGTCTCCAAAGGTGCAACGTCTTGCCTTTTCTTCATATTGGCCCTAGTTTTCTTTGAAGGGCCCAAATCCCCATCTTTGTTTTTATTCTTCTCAGCATCCAGATCCACAATTAAGAGTTTCAGCTGAGTGATGTCCATTTTTTCCACTAAAGCTCTTAGGGAAATAGAGTTATTCTTAACAATTTTATGATTTTGTTCAACAATGGCCTTTAGAGCTTCCCTGATTTTCTCAACCTCTCTTCCTAGGATCTCCCCATCCTTGTTAAGGCTTTTGGTAGATTCCACCTCTTCCTAGATGTAGTCCACCATGGCCATCTTCTCTTCTTCCATCCACAAAGGCTTAATCAGGTTCTGCTCCACCATGTTAGTTTCCAAAATTTCCAATTTTCTAGTCAATGCTCTGTTTTTCAAGTTTAGGTCCTTAATTTTGTGAAAGGCCCAATTCAAAAATTTGAAATTTGCAATTGCTTCATTTCTAGCCAAAGATAGAATATTTCCATGAAAGTCCCTATCAGGTTCAAAAGCTAGGTTATTAGGGTTCAGGTTTGCATGAGGGCTTGGCCTTTCATCTATACTAACAGACTGGGAAGAGGTGGAAGAGAAAGCTTGTTTAACAGGTTCCACAATGTTATCATCTGGAGAGTCCTCCAAGTAGTCCACCAATTTATTCATAGGAGGTTCTTCCCTACTTTTTTCCTTCGACACAAACTCTTTGAGAGGAGGTTTCTAAAGACACTCTTTTTTTATTGAAGGCTTAGCAACAGGAGCATTCTTTCTTTTTTTCCCAGGTAGAGGAGTAATCTCTTCCACCCAGTCTAGGTCTGAACCCTTGACATCCTTAGGGGAGCTTGACTCAGTGTCATAACCCTCTGAGGTAGAGGTAGAGATGGGGTTAGAAACCGTTAGTATACTTTTGAAGTGCTCATAAATGAGCCAAATTAGGCCGGCATGTTGGACCGAATTCTTATCAGGATTTTTCCTATTCTCCTCAATGCTATAATTCAAGGAGAATAACAGGTAATAAGGGAAAGAAACCCTAACTTTATATCTAAAATGGTTGAGTAAAATGAAATAATACTTGTATACTCTAGTAAATCTCCCATCTAGTGTAATGTACTCCATTAAGACTCTGAGCACCTCCCTCCAAATTTTATTTATCCTGCTCGAATCAAAATAGCTATTTGAGACTTTAAGAAGTCTAGTCTTTTCCTCCTCTGTCTTTGGAAAACTGATCACAGCTTCATGCGAGAATTTACTGTCCCGATAAAATTTCACACCATCCACAGGGAGGTCAATAACTTCTCCAATAAGTGCCTCATCCACAATCACCTTCCTACCGAATAAAATGATCTCACCTTTATTCTAGTGCTTCACAAAGTAATTTGTAGCTCTTAGTTCAGGCCCATAAAGTCTTTCAATGAACGGTTGCAGCCCTCCCTTCTCAATTTTCTTCCACACCTTTGAATTTTCTTTATTCTTAGTGCACACAAAGGGCTCAACTCTTTTCCTGGTTCCTCCCATTGTCAATAAAATTTTATCCTGAATACCCACTCCAAGAAAATGCAGAGTTAAGAGAGCACAACAAAACCAAAGCACCCACAAAATGTGTGAATTCAACCCATTAGTCATATTCATTACGATTTTGCCACCAAATCTTATAATATCGTGGTACTTGGCACCTTTCCCTTTAATCATATTTAAATGTGGCTTCTCTCCCATGAGTGCAATCATAGTTGATAAGGGCCCTGATGTTAGCAAGAAAATCTTGGAAATTCTGCCATGTCACCTTTCTATTTTTTCTTATTCCCTCATTGGCAAAGAAGTCCACCACTCCATTCCCTTCCCTATAAATACGGGAAATTTTATCTTTCTCAAACTTAGATAAAGAGGTCCTAGTCTCATCAATCCAATACTTAATAGTCCACGATGGGGGGGAAACACCAATGAGGCAATCAATGATGTTCTTGGAGTCGTGCTCAATCCAAATGGTCTTAAAGTTCAAACTATAAGCCAAATTTATTATATGGTAGGCTCCTAAAGCTTCAACTAAATGATTTTTTTTCTTCCCTAAAGAAACAATGACCACGGTAATGAACATACCTTTATCGTCATGTAACACACCTCCACTCCTAGCCAATCCCATATTCCATTTCACTACCCCATCAAAATTAGATTTAATCCAACCCCTAGGAGGGTGATACCACAAGACACCATCCCAATTCTTTTTTACAGGTTTAGAATACAGGGACACATCACCTTTAATCTCCCAAGATTTTGCTATTTCAGAGTCATAAGTTGAACACACCGTAGGTTCCATCACTACCTCCTGAAGAGGAGACAAATTAAAGTTTTCCCCAATGAGTCTTAAAATTTTATCAAACATGAGTTTCTCTAAAGAGTCCTTATCCCTGAACACTTTGTTGTTTCTCTCCTTCCAAACCCCCCAGATAACATAAGGAAAATTCAAGGACCATATCTTGCAAATATGCGGATTAGAGGATGGGGCCACCCACTGAATAAAATGATCCTTAATAGTACTAGGTGACACCCAAGAGATTCTCCACAGAGAGTAGAACCTATCCCATATAGAGTTCACAAAGGTAAAATTAATAAACAAATGATTAGCCATTTTCGCTACACACTTACAAAGGTAGCATCAGTTAGGGATCTGAAATCCCCTCTTGCAAAGATTGTCCACTGTAATCACCTTATTTTGAAGAAGGATCCAAAAGAAAATGTTAACCTTTAGATTCAAGTAGCTTAACCAAGATTTGGCCCAAAATGGGTGTGGGCTAGGAGAAAAAGATAGCAAAGAGACAATCGTCGAAACAAAGAAGTGGCCTGACAAACAAGATGTCCTCCTGAAAATTCAAGTCCAATATGAAAGCCATAAGGGAGGATTGGATAGGGGAAACATCCATACTTACTTGACAAAGATTCACCCAACATCCATTCCTCTAGTAATATTTAACTAGGGATCCAAAAGTAGTCTTGCAAATCTTCACCCGATGTTTGAAACTATCAAAAGAAACCAAAGGTTCCCTCAAAAGCCATCTATCCTCCTAGAACCTCGCAAGATTTCCACTTCTTATAATCCATCCCAAACCTAGATGAAGTAAATTACTGCCTTTTAAGATATCATTCCAGAGAGTCGAACCCCTAGGTAGACATTGAGACTCCAATAAAGAATTAAGAGACCTAATGTTAGCCAGATATTTAGTTTTTATGATTTTCTTCCATTCCCTAGTTGAGGAGAAAATTCTCTAGATCTACTTTGCAAGGAGATATTGATTAATAGTTCTAATTCTTCGGAGGCCCAAACCCCCAAGCTTCTTCGGTCTACAAACCAAGTCCCAATCAATAAGGGGAATCTGCCTCCTTTCTTCAACTCCAAAACAAAGAAAACATTTCTGGATTTTTTCAATAGCTTTTGCATACTTAAGAGGAATATTGAAAAGAATCAGAGCATAGATAGGAAGGTTTTGAAGAGTGGCTTTGCAGAGTTGACTCTTACCAGCTTGACTAAGAAGAGCTCACTTCCAACCGTCCAAATTTTTGTTGAATTTTTCCACCAAAGAATTCCAGAAAGAGTGAGAGGGCTTAAGGCCCAAGGGAAATCCCAAGTAAATTAAAGGAAGAACCTCCACTCTGCACCCAAAAATGTTAGCAATCTTGTTTTGTCTTCTAACCGGAGTATTGAAGAAAAAAAGAGAACTTTTTTTAATATTGAGTTTTTGACCAAAAGCTCCCTCATAGTCATCCAAAACTTTTTTAGGAGTTTTAGCTTCGGCTCAAAATGGTATAATCAACAAACTATTGATGGGAGCTAACAAGATTGCTAGACAAAGGGTGTAACCCAACAAAGATCCTTGAGCCACCAATCTATTTGGATTCCTCCCAAGGCATTCAACCATTATAGTAAATAGAATAGGGGAAATGGGATCACCTTGTCTTAATCCTTTGGAATTCTTAAAAAAATGTGAAGGAGATCCATTGACCAAAATGGTGATAGTAGTAGAAGAGATGAGCTAACAAACCAGTTGAATGACATGATTGCTAAAGCCAAATGCACTCAAAATTTTGAATAAAAACTCCCACTCAACCCGGTCATAGGCTTTGGAAATATCAAGCTTCAAGAGGAAGCCTTCACTCTTAGAAATGGTAAGTGAATGAATATTTTCATGCACAGTAATAATCGAATCCTAAATTTTCCTACTAGGAACAAAGCCATTTTGCTGAGGGGAAATTAAGGAAGGCAGAATAGTTAAAATTCCGGAAGTCAAGACTTTAGAAATAATTTTATAGAAAGAATTACAAAGGCTTATGGGCCTAAAAGCTTCAAAATCCACAGCCCTAGGATGTTTTGAAATCAAAACCAGGAAGGTCGCATTGAGTTCCTTTAGGATGCATCTTGATCCAAAAAAATCCTTAACCACAGTCACCACATCCTCTTCCACAATCTCCCAGAAACATTGAAAAAATAACATAGGAAAGCCATCAGGTCAAGGATCTTTGTTTCCTTCAAAAGAGAAAGTAGCCCTCTTAATTTATTCCTTCAAAGGATGGTAGAGAGAATTTTGTTTTCCTCCTCCTTAACAAGACTGGGTATAGCCACTAAAATAGATTCTTGAAGATTTTGATTAATTCCATCATTATTTTAAAGGAGATTTCTAAAATACTCAACCAATTGTCTCCTGATATCCTCTTCCTTCTCAGAATGAACACCATTTTACTCAAAATATGTTATCTTATTCACAACATGGTTTTTTAGGGTGGACATATGGAAATATCTGGTGTTTTTATCCCCGACAGCGAGCCCTTGAACCCTGGATCTTTGTCTCCAATATTCCTCCTCTTTAGCAATGATGTCATGCATCTCCACAAGAAGCCTATTTTTATTCTTTATAGTTTCCAAATTGCATCCCTCTTGCTGGATCCTTTCTTGGATGTCCTTAAGATCCAACTTTAGTTCTTCTTTTCTTCTTAAGATATTACCAAAAGAATCTTTATTCCACTCTCTTATCCTATTTTTGACTTCTCTTAGTTTTTTATCCATCCTGAATATAGCAATTCCCGAAATAGAAATATTCCACCATTTCCTAATCTCAACATGGAGCTTTGGATGATGCAGCCACATCCAATCAAATCTAAAAGGAATGTTTATTCTAGCCATAATAGGATCTGCCACAAAGCTAATAGGAAAATGATTAGAGCCCACCCTCGACAAGGCTTTTAAAGAGAAAAAATATTTCAGAATCCATTGATCAAAAATTAGGGTTTTGTCTAATCTAACTTGAATCAACTCCTTACCTACTCTACGATTAGACCAGGTAAAGGAAGCTCCTTGTAACTCTAAATCAATCAAAGCCTGATTATTGATGAAATCCAAAAGGTCCATTTTGCTTTCTATATTGATCTGGGACCATCCTAATTTTTCATTATCCCGTAGTGGAGTATTGCAGTCTCCCATAACCACCTAGGTCTCATTAATGTATTTATAACAAAAGGAAACTAAGTTTTGCGAAAAAACTTTCTAGCCTTCCTTCCATTGGTGGAATAAATATTTGACATGATCCTGCTGAAATTATCCCTAATATGAGTAAATCTAGTGGCCACATGATTCGCACTTTCAAACAACAGTTCACCTTTGATAAGATTAAGATTCCAAAAAGTGACAATACCTCCAGAGGCACCTTCCGAACTATTCCCCTGAACCCCATAGAATTTAAATAACTTAATCTTTTCCACTTTTTCTTTAGGAATTTTAGATTCTTGAACCAATAAGATATCAGGTTTATGATCTCTAACAAAATTATGCAAAACATCTCTCTTATGGAGGCTATTCATCCCCCGAATATTCCATGACATGATTTTCATATCTTACTTGGAGTGAGATTTCAAATTTTAATAATGGTCTTCTGATAATCATCAGCAATGTCCTGCATGCTAACATTTTCCCTATGCCAATGGGCAGTTCTTCTCCCCTGACTATTCTTTATGGCTCCACAATCTGCCTTGCATCTAGCTCTCGTTGAGATCCCTTTCAGAATGTTCACCTGAGGATTTTTCCTATTCCTCTTCTTGTTGTTAGAGCTTAACTCCTCTCTATCAGTCTCTTCCTGACTCTCCTCCTCCTTTCCAGAATCCTAATCTTTCACATAAAACCCTTTCTGGTCCAACGAAAGAGTATCCATCAACCCATTACTATTTTGAGAATTCACATTTATGCACTCCACATTCTGGCTCGAGTCCTTCAAAGATTCAGTCCCCTTCTCTAGTGATTCCATAGACTCGGGTACTAGGGTAGACTCTTCCCTTCTTCCAGAGGCCGGAGAAGAGAAAGGGATCCCAATCTCTAGTTTTAAAATTTCATCTTCAATCGGCATATTGAAACCCTAAGAAGGGATTTCATCTAAATCAAATTCAATAATGTCCCTCTCCACGTCATTGGTCTCATGAAAACTATCCCGAGGCATTAGACCTTCTAGATCTTCTTTACCATTCTACAAGAATCCATGAGTATTTTTTTTCTCTTCATCTTCCGCATCTCTCTGGTGGGCATCCACCAAAATATTCTGAATCAACATGAGTCCCACCCAAATATTTGTTCTTGGAGATAACTATGACAACAATCCTTTTATTTCTTTCATTTTCTTCAAAATGCTTTTCTTTAAATTGTTTATCTTCCCCATCACTCATTTTTTGCCAAAGCGACTTGGCCTTGGGTTGGGGCCTATCCTTCGACATGCTAGCATTAAGCGGACAATTCTTATTCCAATGACCCGATTTCCTTCACTTGAAACATGCAAAAGGGATTGTTTCAAACTCAACAGTTTGAGCCCAAGTGCCCAACTTAGAATGGAACTCAATAGTCGCAGGTAGATCTGCATTATGGGAAACACTGATGAGACAAAATAATGACCTATCTTTTAGCCATATAAAAATGTATATTTTGGCTAATTACGAAGTTATCAAGACTGAGCATGATGATGAAAGTAAGATATTTTTAGTTGCATCAGTCAAGATTTCATCATATCTTGCCAATTGCGATCTGGGTTCTAGAGATTTTTGGTCTGAAATTTAGTGACAATATGGTGAAAAAACCCATTAAGTTTCACAAAAACGTAGTCTGTGGTTGGAGACAAAAATTCACTAGAATCCGTTGCTCTGGAATTTGTGGAGAGTTGCTCTAGAATTTGTGGGACAACACTTGAAGTTGTTCCATAATTTGTGGGTTGCTCCGAAACTTTTCCAGAATTTGTAAAAATAGTAGTTATGAGCATTAAAATAGATTAAGGTGACTTGGACAAAATTTGAGAGCATTTAGGAGGAAATTCAAAACATTAAGGCAAGTTGTTGGATTGTGCAAACAAATGGATAATATCTAGAAGATAATTTTGGGTAGTTTAAACCATTTTGCAAGCATCTAGCAGTTGTTTTATGAACTTTAATGATACACAAGGGGAAGACATGACTTTTTTAGCAGTCAAATTCCTTTTTGGAGCTTTGTTAGGGGTTGCAAAATAGACATATTTATTTTGGACGACCAAAGAAGATTGACTCAACAAGATGAAGAAAGACTTATCTTTTTCCCTTAACACATGTTCCTATCTTCTAGCAAGTGGTTGCACAATCATAAAGCTTATTTTTCAAATTAGTTGAAGATAAGAATTTCATAAATTCATTGTAATCAAGAAATCAAATGGGGGAAGAGTTTATAAAATAATATAGTTTTGTATTTTAGTAGAAATCTCTTTGTTTCTAGCTTCATTTCTTAGTAGTCATTTTTGTACACATCTAAAATTGGTCACGGTTAATCGAACCTTTTAATTAATTAAATATGAATTATTTAATTAATATTCTTAAGTCATCTACATAGAAATAAATTTAATTATTTATTTATATTGTTCATTTTCCAATTCTCCTAGTTTAATTAAATAAATAAAGTTTATTTAATTAATGTTATCTTCCTGTTAATTAATTAAATAGATTTTATAATTTATTTACATTAATTATCACAAGTTTAAATTATAAATTTAAATGATATTCTTCTCTCCACATTTAATTAAATATTTTCGATATTTAATTAAAACACATTTCCAAATTTCTCACTCTTCCCACAAAATTAAATATTCTTAATATTCAATTAAAAGGCTTTTTCTCTTCTCACATAATTAAATATTTGCAATATTTAATTAAAGCCTTTTCATTTCTCTCACACATAATTGAATATTTATTTATTTAATTATGAAAGAGACCTTTCAATTTGTCTCTTCATTCTCCATCCGTCTCTTAAAATTCCACCTCCTTTTCGAATTCTCGATCTCTCACCATTCATTTCTATAGGTTTGAACCCAACCGTCGATCTTGGCCAATTGAATTCCTACCTTCAAAAAATCTATAAATACAGCCCTCTTATGAGTGGAAAAGAACCTCGAATCTCAGATTTTCATGTGTAGTTACTATAGTCACATCTTAGCATTCATAGCATTTTCAATTCAATATTTTAATATTTAGATGCATATGCATTTTTAATCTCATTCTCTCAAGCTACCATTCTATAAGCTGTTGTTTTAAACAATTGAGAGCAAGCATCTTGAAGCGAATCCTTGGAGATAGAGGACAATGGAACGAATTTGAAGAAACTATGGTTTAGAGTTTGCATTTAATTTATTTAATTTGATTTCTTCAATCTAATGTTTCATTGGTGTATTAGTTTAGATTCAATTTGATTGACATATTCTAACATACACATTTTTGGCACCCACTATGGGGCCAAGGCCCACATTTAATTTCTCTTTTTGCAGATTTTTTTGGCAGGTGATGGACAAAAATCATGTTTTAGTGCATACTAGTCATGGTTCGGTGCATACGATGACTGTTTTGGCGCATACATGACCTGTTTCAGTGCATACGATGACTATTTCAGTGCATCCCTGTGAACTCTTTCAGGGCATTCATAGCTTGATTTGGCACATATGACAACTGTTTCGGCACATCTACGAGATCTTTCGGTGCATACATAACCTGTTCCAGCACATACATAACCTATTTCAACACATACGTAACCTGTTTAGTGCATATCACTTCTATTTCGGTGCATATAGTTGTAAAAATTTAAATTCTGATTCCGACACAATCCGCGGACAGGATTTTTCTGATGCTATTTTTAATAGAATGAACCAATCCTAGGGTAGACATTTAAATCACAATTAACCAATCCTAGGATAGTCACCAAACATAATTTTCTTTTGGTTAAAATGAACTCCATGTTTTTCGTGAAGCAACATCTTCACTTAGAATAGAAAATTTGTCAATTTGGGATTTAAAATTGAACCATTATTTGCTTGTTGTGATTGTGGGTAATAGGTCTATGCACTCCCCTTAACTGGGTGATCAAAATATCAGACTTACCTTTTATTTTATGCAATTTAATGCTTTATTACATCCTTTAGAAGGCCTGTCGTAGTGGGAAAAAGTACTCACCCTACGGGAACGACCTAAGTGGGAACACCTAAAGCCAAGGTTTCCAACCCACTTTAATCAAAAGCAAGTTGTTGATGAAAATCCAACTTGACAGTAGTGCATAGGATAACCATCCCCAAAACCTTTGTTCTAAAGTTTGGGAGGTCTCTTGACGGAGTATATCTATTTGCCATACTGAACGGATACCCTTACTATGAACCATAGTGTAGAAAGCCAACCATGTCAGTATCCAAACATCATTTTAATCACGATGCAAGGGGAGGGAAGAATCTTCCCCCAAGACACTCACCATATAGTCGCCACGGATTGTTTGCTCAAGGGATTTAGTATCCACTTCCGTCACTTTAAGTATGCACCTGGAAAAGACAAACACACGGGCGCCCTCTAGGGGGTGACAAGGCTGTGTGAGTCGATGCGATTTTAAGCTATGGGTTGTGATTACTATGATGACCTATTTGAAAAATTAAGAGTGAGTCTAACTGATATGCTTATCTTGTTCCAAACTTGTGGAAATCTCAAAGAACATACACTCTTTGTTTAGATTCTAGGAGTAACAAAACAACTGTGTGCTTCTCTATGCTGTGTTTTTCACATTTAAATCAGATTAAGATCATCCAAAAACTTTAAAATATGGGTGATAGGGAAGAAAATATTTTTCATAGCTCAAATCAAGAGATAATAGAAGAAATGCTTCTATAAGCTGAACAAGATCCACAATTTCTCTTAGCTATGGAAAAGATCTTAGAGCAAAATAAAGAAGGATATTTTATTTTATTGGAAAAGCAAGGTGCCAAATTGCCCTCTGATTACAATATGGAGAAAATTAAAGAGAATCCTGAAAAGAATGAAACTCCCTTAAACGATCTTAGTACTCTTACCCAACAAGTAAGAGCACTCCAGAGGCAAGTCAAGGAAATAAAAGGGGGCACAACTAAAAATTCCTTTGACGAAAATATGAATGTGACCTTTCTCCTCCAAAAACAACATCAACCAAATTCAATGTTTCTGAATTTTTGCAAAGGTTAAAGGGGAAGCCCAAATCTAAACCATCAAGTAACATTGACCATTCGTGTCATGCCATGCATTTATCTTCATCTCCCATACTTCAAAATGAACCTCATGGTTCTTCCACCCAATTGAATGATCCCATTCAATTTCCTTCTTCTATCATATCCTCTACATCCAATGATTCATTTCAATCTACACATCTCGATCAAAACATTCTTTCCACTCCATCCCATGATACCAAAATTCTACAAACCCTTCCAATCTTTGATCAAGATCCCATATCTCAAGAATCATATGATGATCCCCTCCTTTCATTATTCACCCATGATAATCCTCTTCCATCTCAAGAACAAAATATTCTTCCAAGTCCTTCCTCCACCCCATCTTATGAATTCATACCCTCTCATGACTCAATCACATCCCAGGAGCATGATAATTCTTCCATCCTATCCAAAGATTCTCTTCCATCTAATGATCAAGCTACTCCATCTCCTTCATCTAATGATTCTTTTCCAGGTCAAGATCAAAGTATCCCATCATCCTCATGTCAAGGGCTCATCACACCTCTTCAAGAAATGCCAACATCATTTGATCATATGGTTGAAAATATTGGCAATTTCTCCACCATAACTATTGAAGACAATGATCAAAATCAATCCATCAATGAGAATTGTGAAGATATGTCTACCCCATCTAGTGATCAAATCAACATTCATCAAGAGCCATTTTTTAGTTTTGATCAAGACCCCTCCTACAAAGATCTATTTCAAGGAGTGTTGACAATATTTGATCCTATTGAAATAATCCAAAATCCTTCCACCAATGATCATGTTGACAATGTCTTTACATCAGCTAATGAGTTAGATGACATATCTCAAGAATTTATTCTAAAGCATGATCAATATGTTTCACCAATGTCTAGCAATGATCCTTTCCAAAATATATGGACATCCTTTGACCTCATGACATTTGAGAAACTTCCTATGCCTAATGAAGATATCCAAGAAAGCAATCCATTCTTTGAAATTCACCCATGTCAAGAACTTGATCCAAAGCATGTCAAAAGAAATTCCAAAATCATTTGAGATCAAGAATTTGTATCTCCAAGCTACTACAATGATATAATGGACACTCTCCTATCCATACAAGATGACCATGTCCGTATAGCACATACTCGTCCATCTACCCATGAGATGCTTTCTTTGGATGGACACATAGATTATCTTCATTCAAAACAAGAGTCTCATACTCTTACTAAGGAACAAGAGTCCCTACTCTTAACATTTGTACACATGATCAAAAAATAGAGAAATCTAGAGACATGTCAGAAATGGGTCATGAGGAATTCTACAAAAGTGGTGAATCAGAAACATCATGTGAAAGCATATCAAGAATCAATCATGAGGAAAATTTTTATGTGGACAATGAATCATCAACACTTCTTGAAGAAATAGTACAATCTGATATTTCACAAGATCAAGCTAAGGATATCAATCAGGCATTTATCCCATAGATAAAGGATCCTATCACTTATAAAGTTGGATCACTCACCTTTGTAAGGGAAAATCATTTTATCAATAAAGGAGCTATCACCTTTGAAGATCCACCACAAAACAGAGAAGGAGCAACACCTTGTTTCCAAGGGAAATCATATCCTATTGCAAATAGGCTTTTTCAGCAGATGAATTATCAAGGCAGAGGATTAGGCCTACATGAACAAGGCATCCTAGAACCAGTGCAGATTATTGGAAATCCTAAGAATCAAGGCCTTGGTTATTCTACCATCAAGGGATCTCAACATATTAGTAATAATTTCATAAAATTGGGGGCAACTTCGTCTCAAGAAAATTTCAACATAGGGGGCACGAAGAATCTTTACGATGAAACCAATGCCAACACTACAACCAACCACGTCATAAATCTTCATCCACCCATCACCCCATCCACAAATTGGGACCAACGTAAAAAGACAGACTTGAATCAAAGCATGAAGAATGTTATCAAGGAAAAAGAAGCTGAAGAGCATATAGGACAAATCAAATACATATGGATACCAAAGAATACAAAGAAAAATTATCCCTATCAAACTCCATTAGTCAAAGAAACTATGGGGCAAAATCAGAAAGGGAAAAGTATCCATCAAAGATGTCCACAAGGGAAAAAGCAGGCTTCTCAAGCAACGTACAAAGTGTATCAAGCAGTTGGTCCAAATTCCATGCACACTTCCATATCCACCCATTATTGCTCATCTTCCCAAGTTTTGAGAGTCAAAGGTTCCAAACTATTGACCAGTACATCTTTTACTCCTAAACACACTCCATCCACGCCTCCATGCATGATATCCAATTCTCACATTGACCATGTATTGGCAGCGGCCCTTCATCATAAGGATTTAGAAGGCACTCTATCGCGATGTGCGCACAAAGATGAGGTTAACTCCAGTATTAGCAAAGCAGATCAGATATCTCAAAAGTTGCATTCAAGTGCACGTATCTTGGAAAAACAACTTCATCAATATAGGATACCGATGGCACATTATGATAGAAGCATCAACATCATCACCACCAAGTGGTTCAGCATTACCTTAAAATCTCTCAAAAAATACAAAAAAATCAGAAAAATGTCCTGAAAAAAATGGTTACCTTGATGAAAACTTGGCAAACAGGCGTCTTGGTGACAACAAAAAAATCAAAAATACAAAAAATCCAAAAAAATCAGAAAAAAAGGATTGGAAATAGTAAAGAGAAAAATCGTCCTCTAGTGAAAAGCATTTCGATGGCGCTTTGGACAGGTACCATGATGAAAACCTGGCAAACAAGCGTCATGTGTAGAATCGAGCATCTACGTGCACCAATTCAGGAGAAAGCATCTTATCGCATCCATAATAAAGCCAACATTCCAGCCATATCATTCGTTCATCCATGAACCATTTATCCAGCTCATTACCATCTATTTACATTATCTTGATCTCGACAAATTTTGGTAAACACTTTACACTTGTTTATGGTAAACATCTTGACATGGGTCATTTTCATTGATCCTATCCAATCCAAATGTTATCTGATCCTTGAAGCACTATCCAAGTCACCATTCCTATGTTCGAACACCTTATCTTTTCATAAGATAATCCTTGGCATCCTTTGCATGCTTACAGTATCTATCCATACACCTATTCAAGAATCCACCCATGGCCATTCCATACATTTCTAGACACTGGGGACAAATGTTTACATCTTGCTTCAAGAATGAATCTTGATATATATCTTCCAACTTATGTGGTGATTTGAACATTGGAAGACGTAAAATCAAATTGGTCAAGCATTTGCAAGCCAAAAGATCCAAATAACTGGCCATGGCATATTTTGATAGGAAGACACTCCTTATCAAGCTTTATCTTTCATCGAACATCAATTTGAACAATTCATATCAGTCACATCTAACTTGCGTATCAGTGTCACATCAAATCATCAAAATAATTTTGTTCCAAATCAAGCTTCATCAATCTTGATCAATCGAATCCAATCAATTATCACCTTGTTTGACTTAACACACTTAGTCAAACTATCATCTTGTGAATAAGTTTACTCTAGGATACCGCAACTTCCTTGGGTTTACAAATTCATTATCATCTTTGTTTGGCTTAACACACTTAGCCAAATTAACGAATCCATTATCACCTCGTTTGACTTAACACACTTAGTCAAACTATCAATCCATCAATCTGATCAATCAACCTTAGCTTGGTTTTCAACAAAATCTAAAAACAAAGCACTTATATCATCATGCATGTCCATATCCAAATCATCAAAATCCAAAAAAATTAAAAAAACATCAAAATTCAAAAAAATAAAAATATTCCTAAAATCCAAAGAAAAATCAATAAATCATATGCTTTCATCAATAAAATGGTCGTGTCTCACCCTAGACTAGGGGTAAAATCCTGAACTCGTTGGGGGAAATCAGTTTTCTTTTAGCAAACAAGCAACATGTGTCAATTATCAAGTATCAAATCAACAATCGAATATCCAATGAAGCCTAGTCATAACAGCTTTGAGACATGTCATACTTTGAAACTGAAATAAACTGGATGATCTTAATCTAGATTCAATGAATGGAAAACTTAAAGCAATAAGTTGCAATTGTTGTTTTGATATTTGATGACATCATGTCTTTGGAGTGGTTCAATGATGTATTGAACTAGAATCACAAGGAAGAAGTATGATTTTTCTTTGCTTGTTGTCTGTATGTTAATCCTTAGTATGGTGCAAATTGGTCATGGGACATGCTCTACAACGTATCATTGATGATATTTCAGAATTTGCATAGGAAAATGGTTAACTTTTGTTTGTTTATGCAAGCAATACTCAGGTCATCTTGGTTCAATTATACCTCGATGCTTGTATTAACTTGCTACATCAAACATTATGCAAGCAGTACTTAGGTCATCATTGGTGCTAACATACCCTTTGATGCTTGTACTAACTTTCAACATATCAAAAGGCTCAATGATGACAACTAAACACAACATGAAATGGCAACAAGGAGAATGGTTCATCATTTCATTTAGGATTGCATAACTCATTATTAGGACTGCATAATTCATTTGCATTTCGAGGGACTTTTCAATAGATTTTTGAGGGAATGGTTAAGTATGACTGGACATTTGGTACATCTCATTTTCATTATCATTCACATTCATTTCACATCATTTTCCATTATCATTATCATTGCACTTGCATACTTACATCATCATTTCATTTCATTATCATATCCATCACATCTCATCTGCATCATCTCAATCAATACATCAAGCAAGTTCAAATTAATTTCTATTTATTTTTCATATCGCATGGAAACAAATTTAACAGTTATCATGACTCAAAATCTATCTATTTGACTTTCAATCGGGAAAGCAAATCTATCAATACTATTTTTTTTTCATATCGCATGGAAACAAATTTAACAGTCATCATGACTCAATCTATTTGACTTTCAATCAGGAAAGCAAATCTATCATTTCTATTTTTTTTTCATATCGCATGGAAGCAAATTTATCAATCAAATCTACTATTTGTTTTTCATATCGCATGGAAGCAAATTTATCAATCAAATCAAATCTACTATTTGTTTTTCATATCGCATGGAAGCAAATTTATCAATGAAATCAAATCTACTATTTGTTTTCCATATCCCATCAAAGCAAATTTATCGATCAAAAACATCATCAATCGGGGCAAAATCAAAGTTCTTCATCTTCATATCAATCTTTCAATAGTGGTTTTCATCAAATCATCTTTATCGGTCAATGAATCAGATAGAAAATCAATAAAAATTTCCAAAAATCATCTTTATCTGATTCATCTCTCGAGGGGGCATATAGCATCATCAGTAAATTTTTCAAAGCAGGGGAAAATTCTTTGAAGCAATACGTAAAATACATCACTTCAAAGAGGGGAAAAATGTACACATCTAAAATTGGTCACAGTTAATCGAACCTATTAATTAATTAAATATGAATTATTTAATTCATATTCTTAAGTCATCTACATATAAATAAATTTAATTATTTATTTATATTGTTCATTTTCCAATTCTGCTGATTAAATTAAATAAATAAAGTTTATTTAATTAATGTTATCTTCCTCTTAAGTAATTAAATAGATTTTACAATTTATTTACATTAATTATCACAAGTTTAAATTCTAAATTTAAATGATATTCTTCTCTCCACATTTAATTAAATATTTTCGATATTTAATTAAAACACATTTCCAAATTTCTCACTCTTCCCACAAAATTAAATATTCTTAATATTTAATTAAAAGGCTTTTTCTCTTCTCACATAATTAAATATTTACAATATTTAATTAAATCCTTTTCATTTCTCTCACACATAATTGAATATTTGTTTATTTAATTATGAGAGAAACCTTTCAATTTGTCTCTTCATTCTCCATCAGTCTCTTAAAATTCCACCTCATTTTCGAATTCTCGATCTCTCACCATTCATTTCAACAGGTTTGAACTCAATCATCGATCTTGGCCAATTGAATTCCTACCTTCAAAAAATCTATAAATACAACCCTCTTATGAGTGGAAAAGAACCTCGAATCTGAGATTTTAATGCGTAGTTACTATAGTCACATCTTAGCATTCATAGCGTTTTCAATTCAATATTTTAATATTTTAGATGCATATACATTTTTAATCTCATTCTCTCAAGTTTCCAATATTCCAAGGACCTCCACTTCTCACCACCAGAATCTCCTCCTTACAAGAGAACTCAAAAGAAAAATAACCCTTCAGTAGGGAAGAGACGAGAACATGGCCATTAGTTCTCCATTTTTTCTTCACAAACATCCTAACCACCTAAATATTAGGTGTAGGCCCCATAAATTTTCCCACCAGCACACTCTCCATTACTGAAATATCATGATCAATGACCAGATCCGAAATAGAAATAAAAAACTTACCCTTAGCTAGTTAAGAGATATTCCACACATGAGGGAAAGCCAATTTTCCATTTGGTTTGAACCCAAAGAGAGACGACCACAGTTTAGGTTTGGCTCCTTCCCCTCCAAATGTCCCTAGTGCATTTTTAGTATTATCACAGTGAAGTCCTTTGGTACTTCTAGATGAAATATCAAAAGGAGCTGCATTCCCTCTTGGGTCCACTAGGATGTTTCAACTAGGATCCAAAAAAATCTTATCTTCCTTAGCTTTCTTTTTGGTCGAATCTTGCTTTGATTCTCCTCGCGATTCCTCTAGTTTTGCACTTCCATGACCTACACCATTGTTCGAAGATCCTAAATTCTGGTTTTTTAAGGATTGGTAAACCTCTAACATTCTGATTTTTACTGATTCTTACCAGATTTTAAAAGTTTATGTGTCCTAATATTTTATGCCATAACCAAATTTCTTCAATTTGACCCATTAGATACATAACTTCATTGTTATCAATATTAGAAGTTTCAAGAAGATTATAAACATTACCTTTGGTTCTTCTCCCAGCTACAACAACTTTTCCAAACTCGTTCTTGAACTCATATCCCTATGAAGTAAACATAACATTATAACCACTATCACAAATTTTTCTAACACTAAGCAAGTTGTGTTTTAGGCCTTCCACATAATACACATTGTAGATAGGTGTATCCTCATTTAATAGAAGTGAGCCTTTACCCCTAATTTGTATACCAGTGTTATCACCAAACTTTACATATCCACCAGCAGAATCTTCAAGTTTGAAGAATTTATCCTTGTCACCTATCATGTGGTTAGAACAACCACTATCTAGGACTCATAAGTCCTTATTTTTAGAGTGAAATGCAGTTTGGAGGAACCTTGTTTGCTCTAGGCTCTTAACATTTTTAGGTCTCCAAACTACTTTAGTTTTATGTTGTTTATTATGTAAATCAGTTTTGCATTGTTTAACAGTGTCTTAAAGTGTTTCATTTAAAACATCTAATCTGATTGAAAAAGCCAAAGTATTGCTTATGCCAAAATTTTGGTATTCTAGAAATCATAAGCCTACAAGTACTTACTTTATGGCCAAATTTGTTGCAGTAAAAATAATAGCCATAAAAGAAGGGATTGAATTTGTAAGATGTTCTATTGTCCTTAAAGGAATAAACATGATTCTTACCATATTCATGATGATTTGGACCAGAATTCTTGTTTTTAGAAGAACCTTTTTTCTTTGAATTATCAATTGAGCATTCACCCTTTTCAAAATCAACACCATTTTTATCTTTATTTAATTTCTGCTTGTTGAGCATCTCATTAAGCTTTAAGGTACTTTCAGACCTTTCTATTTCCTTTCTTTGACAGACTACTTGTTCCGATTTTTGAATTTCTTGATCTTTGAAACTTATAGTTACATGAAGATAGTCCTCAACCCTCTTAGCTTCTTCAAGATGAGTTTTTAGAGAGATGTTTTCTTGATCAAATTTATGTTCTTGATCAAGAAATTGATCTGAATTATATTCTTGTGCAAGAATTTTTCTTTTGAGTCTCTTAATTTCCTTTAAGACACATTTTAGTTCACCTTCTAGATCAATTTCACCATCTTCTTGATCATTGTTGTTAGTCTCTTCTTGCAATTTGAATTGAGACATAAATAGAGCTTAATCTTCCTCAGCTAAAGAGTCATCTGTTTCAGTGTCAGATTCATCTTTACTAAAAAAAAATCTTCTTCTTTTTGAAATTGAACTTTCTTTTAGGTTTATAAGCCTTCTTCTTAGGCAATTTATCAGATTTATCATTGTCACTGATTTGATCATCATAGGGGAACTTATTAGAAAAGTGTCCAACCTTGCCATAGTTAAAACACTTAGGGAAGTTTTCCCTTGTATTTTCTAGAACCCTTTTTGAGTTTCCTAACAAAGTGGGTTTCTTTTGAATCAGAATATCCAGATTCACTGTCATCTACTTTTTATTTCTTTTCTATTGTGAAAGAAACTTCTTTTCCTATTGAGTTGTTTTTTCTCATTCTCATTTCATAAGTAGTAAGAGTCCCTTGTAGAATATCTAATGTAATCTTATCAAAAAAATTATTTTCTTCAAGGGTTGAAACCTTATATTCAAATTTAGGTTGTAAGGTTCTAATGACCTTTGTAAGCACATCAAACTCTTTTACATCTTCTCCTAATTCTCTCATAGCATTAATAATTTCATCTATTCTTAGGACATATTCAACCACTTTTTCATCATCATGCATTCTTATTTCCTCAAACTGATGTTTGAGTGTAAGGATTTTTGACAGTTTCAATTTTTCATTTCCTTTATAAATGGTTTCAAGTTTTTTCCAGATATCCTGAGTAGATTTGTAGTGCATAAATTTAAAAAAAACATCTTTAGTCAATCCACACAAGATGGCATGCTTGGCTCTAGCATTAGTTTCATACCTCTTTTTCTCAACATCATCTATGGGTATTGTTGATGGGACAGTATACCCATTTAAAATAATGCTCCAAACATCAAGATCTATAGAAATAAGATATGTTTCCATTCTGATTTTCCAAAATACATAATCCGTTCCATCAAACAAAGGATCTCTAGTCATAGAAGTTGCTTCATGAGCTTGAGACATTTTTAACAGACTCTAAGACCAGAATCAATCCTAGGTGATTTAGACCTATAGGAGGACCCCATACTATGATAACAATTTTTTAAATGAAAAAGACACTAAGAGGGGGGGTGAATAAGTGTCATGAACCAATTTTTCAATTTTCCAAAAAATCAAATAAAACTAAATTATGCTCTCAATATTTCAATGATTAAAACATCCATAAATTGAATGCAACCATTAAGAACTGAAAATTATAAGTATCAAAGTAAAGAAGTGCATATTACAACATTAACACAATAAAGTAAAGATACCACAAATGAGACCAAGAGACAAAAGATTTTTCGAGTGGAAAACCCTCCTAGGGTAGAAAAACCACTCTTAAATTGCTGTCATATTGGCTTATATATCCCAAATCACTACTTACAGTGCCTTAAAAGAAATTTTTAGAGCACCCACCTAAGGAGCAACAACCCCTCATTTAGAAACACCAATTTCAAGGAGCACCAACCCCTCTTTTGTTTCATAACAATCAATATAACAAAGGATTTATTTGTTTTAATTTTGACTCACAAGAGCCTCTTAATTAAATACCCCTAATATCCTCAAGGTTCTCAATCAAACCTTCAAAATACTAGAAATATTCAAATATCAAGACTATCTCTCTGCATTCTCTTTTCAGATTTTCAATTACAAAAGTTATCACATCTATCTTTCAATAACAGTCAATACAATAAAACTAGTGTTCAATTCATTATATTTTCTCTTCTTTAAAAAATGCACATATATTCCCTTTTTGAATCTTCATCCAAGGGTTTTTCAGGAAAGACAAAGTGTCATAACAGTTTTGTTCTAAGAACCCTGAAAACAACAAAATATACATGAATAAAATCATTTGTTCCAGGAATGCAAGAATACAATAACGTATCCACTAAAAATATCACGTTCCTTTTTCAAAGTATTTTGATAGAACAATAATACCCTTATGGATCTATTTTTCAAAAACCCATAATGATTAGTGAAAGATGGACACAAAAATTCACTAGAGAATATTTTCCCTTCGCACATTTTACCATTCCAATAGAAAACAAAACAACTATCACTGCAAATTCTTGTCAAGAAATGTAACTAATCTCATATCACCATGAACCCAATAATCAAATAAACAACCCTTTCAGAATACCCATGATGAGAAAATTATAACCAAAATCAAAGCATGCTTTTTTTACTCAATATTCAACAAACTATTTTCACCCATTCATATTCGAGCAAAGACAAAAAATAATTGCCCTTCAAAGACTTTCATCAAGCAGAGGTAGGAATACCTGATATAATGAGTGAAACTAAAAAGAGATCTTGATAATTTGTTGTGAAGAATTTACCAACCTAGTTGTGGAGAAACCAACGTATCTTCTTCCTGCTTTGAGCCCTCAACCAATGAAAAATAAGAGACCGAGTAAACAACCACAACATAGCTCTTACAATGAACTTCATTTTCTATTTTTTGAACTGCAGTAGGTAATCATCAAAGCAAGAGCAGTTACAAATTCTTCATGGTGGTGGTTAGGGTTACCAACCCTAGAAAAGTGAGAAGCACAAATGAAATTTCCCTAACTTCCTTTCATTCCAAGTCATTCGATGCCTTTTCCAAAACAAGATGAAAATTGAAGTCTGAAAGGATAAACACATGCTTTAATAAAACATTACAATGACTTTAAATCTATTGTCAAAAAAACCTTTTACCATGGATGCCGACACAATGATCACCTTGATTATTTTATCCTAGTTGTGAATTTAACATTACCACATAATAGACTTTATTCCATGTCCAAAGATTTCAAATTCTGACAAGGATGATGATATAAGAAGGTTATCAATTGCACATGATAATCTTTGATGAAATATATTCAAAATACTTTACAAAAGTGATTGATAGGAGAGCTATCACTATTAGTGTATGCTTTGGGAAACTCAATAGAGTTTGATTCTTTTTAGATTCCAACTTCATAATGTCACCCAAAATACTATCGATGTCACTTCTTTGAAGCCAAGTCACATTACAAGGTGATTGTTAATAAACAGACCATATAGTAGAACAAATGAATAAAATTTGTACCATCAAACAAATGACATTGCAAGAGCCTAGAATGAACCAATGCTTCTAGGAAATGTGAGTTCATCGAATGTACCAAGAAGGATTTTAGAGTCTTTATAAAGACATGAGTATACTGATCAAACTAAGATACCACAAAAGCATACAAAATAGTGTCAAGATGTCCAAGCAACTAAATTGATCCAAAGATGTCAATGAGCCAAAAATAATGTACTAACATATCATTCCTCATAACAACCAACTGAGAATACTTGAGCTTGAAACCAAGACTGTTCAAGGTGAACATTGTCCAAAAAACTATGAGATACCTGAAGCACAATAGATCATCATATAAGAGAAGAATGATATGAACAAATATTCTTCTAGATGATGAAAGACTTGTAGCATGATCATAATCAACACTTCCAGTCCACTTAAGAAACATATACATTGGAAAAGGAGATATCTAAAAAGAATAGTTAAACAAGAATGAAGTAGCAGCAAGATCCCGTAAATGAACCAACTGTAATCATCATGAATCAAAGCAAGCTTAAATCTCAAACTGACATCATCAAGAGCCATCAAATATGTATCATGTCAAGATAGCTGAATATAGAATATGGAGAGCATAAAGATCCTGAGAGACCAAATCTGAAGCAGTCAAACCATGAGACCCAAATAAGTGGATTTTTCATCAAGCACAAGTGTGATTACACCTCAGAATCAATAGATCTTTGTTTAAGTGCTATGATTGGGTGGATGAAAAGGGTGCTTAGTCAGATATGACTAGATGGCATTTGGTTGACCCCACGAGATGAAGATTTAATGAACACAAAGATTAGGGCACTATTGGTTTTAGTTATAGACACAATATTCTTCAGCAATATTGATCCTTGACTTCTCCAATTCAGCAAGCTACATTTGAAATTGAAATACCAGTTGAAAAGATTTTGGAATGGCTTTATTAATCTTTATTTAGTTTCTTTCGATTTTAATATACTTAGCTTTATCTCATTTAACTTTATTTTGATTCATTTAGTTTAGATTTTCATTTTCAATAAAATTTTAATTAGGTTTAGATATTTTTAGATTTTGATTAAATTTTAATTAGATTTAGATTAGATTTTCAATAAAATTTTAATTAGGTTTAGATATTTTTAGATTTTGATTAGATTTTAATTAGATTTAGATTGGATTTCAATTTTCAATTAGATTTTAATTAGATATAGCTTTTAAATTTAATTCGATATTATTTTAATTAGCTTGTATATTGTTAATTTAGTTTTTTAATTAAATTTTTGATTAATTAGATTTTCAACCTTAATTAGATTTTTTTTTTAGTCTACGTTTAGATTTTTTTATTTCAATTTTTGAACCACCAAAAATGAAATAGGGAAAGGGGATTCCCCAATGGGATCTTAGGGTTTTTCATCTAGGAGGTAGTTGAGAAATGGCCTCTTTCACAGTAAGTATCCTCGGTGTTCATTCCAGATTAGGGGTTCAAATAGGTGTTATGTGTGTGTGTCTAAGTGCTGAAAAGTAATGAAATGAGCTAACTATGAAATGTAAACTAATAGAATGCAAATGTATTAACAACACTATGTAAAATGACCTAGGAATGACCTAGAATGCATGCAAATTGAAACAAACCTAAAGGAGGCAAAAGTGGTGCACCTAGAAACTAAAGTTTGATGAGGAGGATCTCTGGAACCTTCTAGAATCTACTGAGAATGTTGTCTAGGAGATTTATGCTAGGTTGGGTGACTTAGTCCTTCTTTTGAGGAACTTTTCTAGAACAATTTTCTAAAAATAGGTATCAAGAAACATATAAACCACTTTTAAAGCCTGGTAGTGGGACTGTAGACATGGAAAATATACCGACACACTTGATCCTCATTACTAACATCTCTTTGTCCTAAATCATATGCTCAGCTTATCATCACTTTTTCATCTCTTAATTAGATAAATCATTATTTATCTAATTAGGTCTTTCTCCCTTGTTGATTAAATTAATCAATTTAATTTAATTAATCCTCAATTCCTCTTTAATTAAATAATTCATTAAATCCCTAAATTCCTCTAATTAAATTGAATAAATTAAACATTATTTGATTAATATAACATTATCCCCTTTGGTTAAATAAATTAAAATTTTTACTTAACTAAACCTTTCCTCTCAATTCCGATTTAAATCAAATTTAAGTCTAAATTGTCACATCTCCTAAAATATTCATTCAATTAATCAAACTTTGATTAATTTAATCTTAATCCATGTCACATCCTCTAGAGAATGTAACTTCCATAATAAATCAATTATTTTGATTTATTAAATTGCCTATTTTATCTCAACATGGAATAAAGGAGGAATATTGCTTCAAATGTGAATTCAAAATCCAAGTGGATTTGTCCTTCCAACAAAGCATTCAATCCTCTTACATTTCCTTATGCATTGAGCCAAGTGGCATTTATTTCATTATTTTTCCCCTCTCCCATGTTATTTCCTCAATTTCAAATTCCACATAATGACATTTATCATGCACATTGACCAAAATGTGCACAACCTTAAACCATTCACATCTTAACAAGTGGCAATTGGCCATTGGATGTTGAATGATCCCACATTGCTCAATTTCACTCTTTCTTCCAATTTGGAAATCTATAAATGAGAGACTCTTACTCTCATTCTATCATCCACAATTTGAGTAAACTTACTATACTCAATTTCATCCTTAAGCATATCTATTTTCATCCATTTCATCAAATTCTTAGCTAGGTTATGCAGATTTTTCATCATGGAGCTTGATTGAATCTTCATCAAGGTGGATCACTCATGAAATCAACAACATTGCAACAAAGGAGTTGGGAAAGGGCCAATTTTGACAGACCAATTGGCATCAATTCCCTAATGGGATGAAGAGTTTTCATGCTTAATTAGGATTTCACTTATCTTTCCCTATTTTATTTCTTCATTTTCCTATTTTGAGCATTGTAAATGGATTTCATGGGGAATCCTTGTTTTATCTTGCATATGAGCCCACTAATGTGTTTTATTCTTGTCTTTGTGTAGGTATAGGATTGGGGTTCATATTTTGGCACTAGAAGGAGGGCTGAGTTGGAGAAATTCATCACATTTTTTCAAAATTCTATGGATTTTGACATTTTTGTGCTTGCAGGAAATTGCACCACTTATAGACCGGCGGCGCCATATTGCACTGCTATCAGTCCAGCGGTGCTATATTGCACTGCTCCAACCTCAAACTCCACCGCACTTGCTTTCCCACCTATAAATTTCAAATTTGCAAATTGTTTCGCACTCCAAACTACGTCACATTCAAATATACCACCTCCTTTGTGCTCTCTATCTGCTGCAAAGCACCGTGCTCAGTCAACATGCAATGCTATATTGTGCCGCATTGGATGATTGCACCATTGGATGACAGTAAAAAGTCAAATTTGATTTTTTTTTTAACATGCACATGCCATTTTGTTTTCAAGTTTCTGAGTCATTAACTTATTTGTGGTCTTTGTATTTTGTGGTTTAAATAATTTTGCAGGTTAGGGCAAGGAGGAAAGAAAAATGGAGGGATACATTATGACATCATTCTTATCCTATACCAAGTGTTTTTTAACATGCTAGTGTTTTTTAACCCTCTAGTGTTTTTTAACACTCTTAGAGAGTTCTCTATCTCTCCTAAGAAATTTGTCATCTTTTATGCTTTAGGGAACAATAAATTTCCTTTTGGGCTCTAAAAAGAACAATACAAATTTTCTTTAAAATTTTGCAAATAAAAGGCTTAAAAAGAACCTTAGAGACAATTTACTAGATTTGGTTTAAGGTTTAACAATTGAACAAGGAAAATTCCACATTTGATTTAGTGCTTTAAAAATTATTCACTTTTGCTTTGTGGGCTTAAAATGAACAAGTGTTGTTTTGTTTTGTAATTATTTACTCAAAATAATATCTTCAAAATGACGTATGCGCTTCTCTCACGGCTCATGACAATCTTGAGAATCAAAATATCTTTTGGTGATCTTAAGTTGAGTAAAACAATTACCTCCACATTTCATTCTGGGTTTAAAATTGAACAAAAGATCTTGCGAGTGTGAGTAAGCATATTGCGTGTGTTCTCCCTTTGTTTCTAAACGAAGGTTGATCAAAGTATGAATATGATTGCTCACATTTTTTTATCTTAGTGGGAATGCCTTGTGGGAAAAATTACTCACCCAAGGGAATGACCCAACTAGTAACACACTAAGGACAAGTTTATTTCCAGCTGGGATATAAAAGTGGGTACTGGAACAAAAGCCAGTATCACAGGGTTGGTTCCGACAAGAATGGCAACAATGGTCTCTCACCGCATGGGTCAACTCCTATGAAAAAAATGTTCAAATTAAAACCCTTGTTTAGAAAAGGCCAAATCCTTAACTATTTTTTTCATACAAAAGGTCATGTCCTTTGAAGCCCCCCACGTATACATGTGGTTATATTGTAGAGATGAAAATTTTGCCATGGGAGATTCATGGGTACTGATGCTTGATTGACCTGAGAAGTGAGTGCACTTTAATGGGGAGCGTATGTGGTCAAGCATCTAATCATCCACACTGAATATGCACAACTAGATTTATCCAAGTGGGAACCCAAAAAAATATTGTCCGTTCATCCTAGGGTTTTACATGTGCTTGGAATCAAAAAATACATTGCTTGGTCCTCAAAACATTTGAAAACAAACATTCAAAAAGAGCTTAAAAATTTCAAACCCTTTGGAGAAAACAAATATCCTTTGACGAATCTAAGTGCTCTTTCTTGCCCTAGGGATTATATCCTTAGAGGTTTCTAACTCCTTAGGTTTAATCACCATTTGTTTTCACTAAAGTCAACCTAGGAAACTATGCTCTTGAAACCTTGATTTTCACATAATGGACCATGTGGAATGAAAAGGATTGAGACATAGACATTTAGTTTGAAATCATAATCAAGAAAGTTATTTTGATAAAAGGAACTCATTAAACAAAGATAAGGACAATTGTACCTCACACATGTGTTCTCTCAAAGGATTTCCCATAAAACCAAAATCCAAAAACCAAGATTTAAAAGGATTAGCACAAAAGCTCATGAGGAGCATCTTGAAAGGCTTCTTGAAGTTAGAGAAAGATTGGTATATAATTTCTACAAGAAGGCCTCAAAGAAAAACCCAAGTTTGTATGAGTTCTATTATCAACAAAATCTAACTCTTTTTCAAAGGTTTTCTTTTCTCACTTATAAGTATGGCATGTTCTTCAATACTAAGGTCTTATAAGAAAGAGTCTTGTCTAGGTCAAGTTTAGGATCAAAATCGATCACTCTCATCCATCTCTCAATCATCAAAATCAGATTCCATTTCACAAAAATACTCTTGATAGCTTTGAAACATCATTCATGCTAAACTTATAGGCAAAATAATCATCACCTTGTTTGACTTAATACACCTAATCAAATCAGAAACCCTCTTGAGCCAATTTACCCCTAGGATAACACAACTTCCTAAGGATTACAAGTTCAAAATAACTTCATTTGGCTTAACACACTTAGTCAAATCATCCTCTCAAACGATTTTTCTCTAGGATAACACAAATTCCTAGGGTTTACAAGTTCATCATCTTGTTTGGCTTAACATAGGTAGTCAAACTATCAAAATCAAATCAATTCAAGCCCTAAATTTTTTAGCATCTCCTCCCCCCAGGGTTCTTCAAGAGTTTCACTCACCCGCATCATCCATATTTCATCCCCATTATCACTTTTGATCCTTAGAATCTCCTATTTCTTCTCTTTTGTGCCTAAATATCAAGATCAAATGATCTATTTTATGGTTCAAACAAGATCCCAATACAAGAAGAACAATAAAATCACTAAAGAAACATGAACTTCAAATGACCTAAGTCAAACAAACCTCGAGAAGAATCTAGTGGAATCAAGTAACCCTCCAAACAACTCCTCTCTACCATCACAAAAACCTCTAGAGGAGGGTCATATAGAGGACATCACCAACGATGACTTGGGAATGACACAAGAGGAAATAACTGAGATGGTTCAAAATACTAAGAATCATCAATTCTATGTTGAAACTAAATCCCTCTCTGTATATACATGCATTAAAAGGGGCCAAAATCCATTCAGAAGTTCACATGAGTACCAATATGGAAAGGCCTCTTGTGAGCATACCTCCAATATCACTCTCAAACATCACTCAATATATTCCACAAGTCATATCAACAATCTCTTCAACCCCGCCAGTTATTAACAAGGGAAGCGCCATGTTTCATGAATTACGAAAGCATCACCTTGTAAACAACAGAGAGATAAACATCAACACCACACAAGATAACTCCATCCTAATAAATTCATTACACCTATATGCTCCACTTAATTTTCATAATCATGTAGAATCATCCTCATTTCATGCAATGCCAATCTATCCATTGAATGTACAAACTTCTCTCCCCATGATTTCATAAGGAGAGGGTGGGTTATTCAGGACAAAGGGAGTCATTGATCCTTCTTCATCATCACTCTTCCAAGGGAACACACCACCATCCCCTCCATTATTTCTCACATTTGTATCACCTCTTGGATTGGGTCTTCCTCCCCTACTCGTCACCAATCTACCAAACCAAGGAAATCTAAGCATCACATCAAACCCCCTCCTTTTCCCATTAGTATCGCAACAATAGAGGGAAACCATTCAAGCCACCGTAACGGTCAACACATCCACCATTCTAGAAATATCTCAAAGCATGGTTTCCCAGGGACCAAGTATCTTGATCGCACCATCCACAAATCAAATCCCAATCACCAACACAACTGTTTCAATCACCACAATAGTTAACACCATTCCCAATCCACAATAAATTCCACCAAAATTTTACACGACTAACTCATTCATCATGATGATTCAAGTAGTTCAAAATGCCACTCACCAAAGGGTACTTCAACAAAATCAATAAGCTACATAGTTGGCTTCTCAGCAAGCGTAAACAGAATTAGCCGCACAAGCTGCACAAGCTAGACAAGTTGCACAAGCCACAGAAGTCACACAAGCTACGCAAGCAGCACAAGCAGCCCAAGCAGCACAAGCAACCCAACAAGCGTAGGCTCGGGCTTAGGCTCAAGCCTAGCAATAGGCTCAACAAGCGCAAGCAGAGTATCACAGAAAACTACAAGCAATCCACAAACAAGCATACCAACAATTCTTAAAAGACTTTCAGGTACATCAACAAGCTAAACAACAAGCTTTGTTGGTGCAACAATAACTAGACCAAGAACAAGCTTTGTTGGTGCAACAACAACTAGACCAACAACAAGCTTTGTTGGTGCAAGAACAACTAGACCAACAATAAGCTTTTTTGGTGCAACAACAGCTAGACCAAATACAAGCTTTGTTGGTGCAACAATAGCTAGACCAACAACAAGCTTTGTGGAAATAGCGGTAGCAGGACCAACAACAATCATTGTTGGAATAGATACAAGCATGTCAGCAACCTCAAAAGCACAGTAGATTTTGGAGCAAACCTTGATCAATACCCCACCTGTCAATCAAACACCGTGAATGCCTCAAAACACATTCATCCCACCTCCTGATCTGCAAAACGATGTTGCGACACAAATAAAACTACTCTCATAGCAAGTGTTGGACCTTCAGTCAGGAAAAACAACCAAAATGCTAGGAAATTTCACCCCTATCCTTTTGATATAATTCTTACAATGATATCATTCCCAAAGAGATTTGAAATCCCCAAATTTGATAAATATAATAGGACGGGAAACCCTAAAAATCATGTGAGGGAGTTTCAAGTGCATTGCATGGAAGTTGCATATGATAATATGTATCTAATGCGACTATTCTCTTGGAGTATGACTAGTCTTTCCATTGAATGGTTCTCTCACCTACCCACAGGCATCAAAACATTCCAAGAAATTTTGGACCCATTTATCAAAAACTATGCATTCAACATGGGTATGGATGTTAGTCTAGAGGAACTATCAATGCTGAAACAAAGAAAAGGAGAGTTATTCACCTCCTCCTTGCAAAGATGGTGATCCAAGGCCAATCAGAGCAAGTGGACCATGCTAGAAGAGCAACAAGTTTGCACAATCATAGCCAATCTAGATGAAAACTTGGCATTTTATCTAAAAATGCAATGCATCACAACATATGATCAATTGATCCCAAAGGCACTCAATATTAAAAGAGCCCTCACTGTGTGAGGGAGCACATCGATATTTCCTACAAAAAAGGATAACCACCCATCCACCAGTTATAATGATAAACCCTGCACATGGTCAAGGAACAAAAATGTCACAAACAACAGAGCAGTTGATGCTAAGGTTGTCATCATTCCTCCAAAGAAAAATATTCAAACCCATCATCAACCACAAAATCACAACCAAAACAATGTGAAAACTAATATGATGGAACAACAAAAAATAGTTCTGAACAATCAAATCAATAATCTGAGCAATCAAGGAGGACCACCTCCCTAAAACAAGTATCCTCCCAAGTGGAAGTTCATAGCCCTTAGGGAGCCAATCAAATCTATAATGAAGAAAATGGTTAAAGAGAACCTTATCAAAATTTCCAATTTGGAGCAATATATAGAACCCATGACAAAACCAACATGGTACAATGAAAATATCCTTTGTGATTTTCATAAAATCAAAGGGTATACAACTCCTAATTGCTTGAGATTGAAAAACAACATCCAAGACCTCATTGAGGACTAAATCATAAATGTCGAGCAACTTTCCAACAATCAAGATCTCAAAATATACACGAATTTGATGCCCAATCACAATCAGGGAAATAATCAAGGAAACAATCAAGGAAATAACCAAGGGAATAATAAAGGGAAACAAAATTATGCTAGTGCAAACCTTGTATACGAAGGTTTCATCGCATGCATAGATGAAATGGTCACTATCATTAGCGTAAAAGGATCCAACGTTGATTTTGGAGTTACCACAAGTGGCGGAAAGGTTACTATTATAGGGGCATCATAGCCATCTAAGACCCCCATATTAAATATGAAAGTTGTTCCCTATGATAATAACATCATTGACCAGCTAAAAAGAACCCTCACTCAGATCTCCATCATGGAGTTACTAAAAATATCCGCTGCCCATAGGAAGATCCTTGATGAAGCACTAGTTGGATCCACTATCTCTTTTAACCTTGATATGAAATAATTCCTGGCTATGGTTGGTAACATTGTCACACCAAATCTCCTTACTTTCTTTGACCAAGAATTCCTCGCCCAACCATCTCACAATCGTGCACTTCACCTTCAAGTCTTGGTTCATAAGAAAAAGGTCAAAAGGGTCTTGGTGGATGGAGGCACATGCCTCAATATTTTCTTGCTTAAACTTATAAAGAACTTGGGAATCTCAGAAGACTCCATCGACAAAAACAAAGGCATTACCATCAGAGCATATGATGATCAAAAAATAATGTCTCAAGGCACTATTAAGATCCCAATCCAAGTAGGGCCAGCTACTATGGAAACCATATGTCAGGTCCTCGACCTTGATTTTCCCTACAACATCCTCTTAGGATTCCCATGGATCCATGGAATGAAGGCGGTCACCTCAAAATTTCATCAATGTGTAAAATTTTCATACTAGGATGAGGAGGTCACAATACATGGTGATCAAGAGCCATTTTCCTATTGCAAAAACTTGGAAGCCAAGTTTTAAAAAGTTCCCCAAGTACCAAAGAACGATGAAGGCCTCTGCACTCCCTATGTGGATCCATCTAACCTTGCCTCCACTTTTATGATAGAGACACCTTCCATCCCTGATATATCCAACATCAAGCTCATGATCCAAGATAATGGGTGTGGAGATTACAGAATGAGAAAAATGCTTTTATTGTAGGAGAGTTACCTTAATCTCCTAGGTCACATGGATGATCTCAATCAGTTGAAACACTTGCCTACACTTTTAGGGAAGACCCTTCTAGATTCCATTGGTGGGAGGATCTAAGTCAGGAAAATGTGGACAAAAGAGAAATTTCAAGCACACTATACCAAGATGAAAGACCCACACTCACCCTACCCACGGATGAAGCTAGTAGAGGACTACAAATGATGCTTGGTATGGGCTACAACATAAATGAAAGCCTTGGAAGGAACAACGATGGACAACTAGAGCCCATCATTGTAGAAAGATGAATGAGAAATCTTGGCCTTGGATGTACCCCTCTTAGTATAACTATATGTGGCAGAGGAACCCCTAGTAGAGCAATCAGGTCTCCTCCTTAGTTATTGGTAGTTTCCTTTCAACTACCTGTATCAACAAGTCTGCCCCTATATAATTTCACCTTCGACATAACCAAGGTCTATAGTAGTAGTGATGAAGAGGATACCATTACAAGCATTCCCATGATTTTTGAGGACTCCTCCTTACTCATGATTAGTACATCATATTTTGAGTCAGACCACTAACCCCAGAAGATAAACCTAGTTTACCCTCAACTCATCGATTATGAACAACGAGGACCACTAGTTCTAGACAAATTTGAAAATGATGAGGCTCTCTTGAAGTTCATGGGACTAAGGGGTACAATACCATACAAAGATCATAAAGTTGGATTCAACATCACACTAGACACACATTCTTATTATGGGGAGACGATTGAGTCCTTCAGTTGCAAAAGAAAAAGAATGAGAATAAGCTTAGGGTCATTAGGTGAAAACCACACTATGACACTCTCTAACAATAGAATAGTAAAAATAAAGGACGCATCCAATGGTGAAAACCTCTTCGAGGCACCAGAGGATGAAGGATTCAATCTCCCCCCTACTACACTTCATCAAGAGAAATCAATAGTCTTAGTAGAACAGTGCAATCCTGTCAACCTGGGCACAGAAGAGCTACCACACATCACTTTCTACACTGAGTCACTTCTATCAGAAGAAAAATAACTCTTAGCAGCATTCCTAAGAGAAATAAAGGTGAACCTCGTATGGACCTATGCCAAAATGTTGGGTCTCGATCTAGAAGTTGTGGTTCATCATTTAGCTATCTACCCAAGGGAAAAGTGAGTGAGAAAAAAATTGAGAAAGATGCACCCTCAAATAGCCTTGCTAGTCAAGGTAGAATTACATAAACTCCTAGATGCCGGTTTTATACACCCAATTGATTATCCAGAATGGGTATCCAATATTGTGCCAGTTTCAAAGCCAAATGGGGAATCCATATTTGCATAGATTTCAAAGACCTAAACAAAGCATGTCCTAAGGATGATTTTCCACTACCCAACATTGATATGATAGTGGACATGACAGTCAGACACGAGATGATATCACTAATGGATGGATTCTTAGGGTACAACTAGATTATGATAGCAAAGGAAGACCAACATAAGATAACGTTTACTTGTCCGTGGGGCACCTACTACTAGAACATGATGCCATTTGGGCTAAAGAATGTGGGAGTGACATATGAAAGGGCCATGACACTAAATTTTCATGACATGATTCACAAAACTATGGAATATTATGTGGATGATATATTGGCCAATTCAAGGAAAAGACAAGATCATATAGCAGCTCTAAGTGTCATCTTTGACAGACTCGAGAAATATGAGGTTAGACTTAACCCCAAGAAATGCGTTTTTTGGTGTGCAATTAGGAAATCTCCTACGATATTTAGTATCGATGAGAGGAATAGAAGTGGATCCCACCAAGGTCAGAGTGATTATCGACATGGAAGCACCCAAGACACTAAAACAAATCAGAGCACTATAGGGAAGGCTCCAATCCATCTACAGATTTATAGCACAACTGGTAGATAAACAAATCCCATATTCATATCTTCTCCACAAGCAATTAACATACACGTGGGATGATAAGTGTGATCACGCATTTAATAAAATCAAAGAATATCTACTCATTCCACCAATGTTAATGTCACCTACTCTAGGAAAACCACTAATTTTATACATTCCAACAACCATGGCAGCTCTCGATGCTTTACTAGCTCAACATGATGAAAACGAAAGAGAAAGAGCAATATACTACATTAATAGGACAATGGTAGGGCATGAGATCAATTACACACCAATAGAAAAATATTGCCTGCAAGTTGTGTTTGCAACCCAAAAATTTAGACACTACATGGTGGCTCATCAAATCAAACTAATTGCAAAGATAGATCCACTAAAGTATCTGCTCTCTAAGGTCACTCTCATAGGACAAATGACCAAGTGGGTCATGATATTGACATAACATGATATTGAATATGTGGATTGCAAGGCTATCAAGGGGAAGGTGATTGTAGACCAACTAGAAGAGGCTCCAATCTATTTAGGGAATCCACTCATATCAAAGTTTCCAGACGAATCCATCTTTAATCTCAACATAGTCGATCACTGAAAACTCTACTTTCATGGCTCATATACACAACATGGATTAGGAGCTGGTGTTTTATTCATCACCCCATAAGGGGATTGTATACCTAGATCCTACATATTAGAATTCCCTTGCACTAACAACATTGTAGACTATGAGGCTTTAACCATAGGTCTCAAGATTGCATCATAGTGGCAGGTCATGGCAATTAAAGTTTTATGGGGTTTCATAGCTTATTATCAACCAAGTCAATGGTGAATACCAAACTAAGGATGATAAGTTGACACCATACAAGAAGTTATTATAAATCCTCAAAGATTCATTCATCGATATCACCTTTGAGTAGATACCGTGGGCTAACAATAGAGCAACCGATGCCATGGCAACAATTGGATCCTTACTGGATATCCCTCGCAATCTCCTAAAACAAAAATTCTTGGTAGAGCAGCTTCTTGTATCAGAATTTGAGGTACCAAAGTCATAATATGTGTGTGAACTCGTTTGTCCCAGTGATCCTGGTATCACAAAATCTACACCTACTTAAGCATAGGATTCCTCCCAGCTGACATAACCCCAAACCATAAATGAGTCTTTGTCAAAAGGTCCTTAGGTTTTTTCATCCTAGGAGAAAACCTCTATCGTAGGAGCATTGACGAAACCCTATTATGTTGCTTAAATCCTGAGGAAGCCTTGACTACTCTGACTGAGGTTCAAAATGGAACTTGTGGTTCTCACTTGGTGCAGGAGCACCAAGTTGCTTTCAAGCCTCCATGAGGCCATTTGTAAATAGTTGCTCTATTTTGTGTATTGGGTCTTATAATAAGGTTTATAAAACTATTTTATAGGTGTTTGAGTCTTAGGAAGTAATATTTGAAGTCATTTGTCAAATAATGTTTAAAGTTGTTCCATATTGTAAAAATTGTAAAAGTTGCTCAATAAAGTTGTCAAGCAACTTGTCAAAAGTGTCATTAAGGTGTTTTTTCAAAAAACTAACTAAAAGGTGGTTGAAAATAGTTGGTTTTTGTTGTAAATGTATAAGTACACCCTCCAAAACTCGAATTGGGGGGTTGAAGACATTATTTTGGAGTTTGATGAATGACAACCTCAAGTTTGGTGTGCATTTTATGATTTCTACATTGTTTTCAGGTTGAAGTTGTGCTTTGTATGGCCTTATATGGATTCAAATAATAGAGTATCATATATGGATTCAAAGTTCTCTATTTCTAGTTTCCAATTCTTTTTGTCTCATTGAATTTTATTGAGTTTTGTGGAAGATATGGTTATTTTGGTGAGGGCAGGTTTGAACACTGCCTAGGGTTTGCAGTTTTGGTAAAAATGCAATAACTTTATTTTCCACCATTGGATCTTCATAAAAATTGGAAGGAAGGTCTATACTTATGTGATTTGAAATCTCACTGAAGGGATTGGCTTCATTATTTGTTTTATGGAAGTTATTAATGACTGTTTGTTGCATTGAATTGTGGGTTGTTATGAGAATGATTACACTATGATCTAGAATGCACTTAATAATTCATTGAGATGATTAATTTTATGAAAGTTGTGAATTAAATGGAATTTTGAGTTGTGAATCCTCTTTTATCTGCATCATAGTGGTATCAGAGCCTGAAGATGCTCTGGGAAGTTGTTTGTGGTTTGTGTGTGGTTGTTTGCAGGTTGAGGAAGGAACCTGATTGCCTAGGTGAGGCAAGGTGAAGTGGAAGCAAGGAGAGACTTGCTTGTGAAGATGGAATTTTTAAAGAGATGTTGGTAGGCTGAGGATTCATGAAGGAAGAAGGAAAGAGAGGAAAAGGAAATGAGAAAGAAGGAAAGAAAAAAGGCAAGACAAATAGAGTTTGAGGAAGCCCTAGAAAAGATAAGCCAAAAGTTGGAAAGATTAGAAAAAGAACACCAACTTCTTAAGGAAGCACAAAGGAGTTGGAATATACCAATTTCAAAGAGGTTAATATGGACTCTAAAGAAGATTATGAAGAAGCAAAGCAAACAAAAGAAGGAAAAAAATGAGATAGAGGTAAATTTTGAATCTACTGTTCAAGTTGAGCAAGATAAGTTACAAGTTAAGATGCATGATATTTCAATTGTGTTTGAAGATGAACAAACTTCTTTGTTGGTTAATAAACATGTTGATGTTGAGATTAGTGATGTGGTTGTTGTTTTTAATCAAGTAGTTAATGAAATTGTTGTTGATGAACAATTTGAGAAGGTTTTTGATGTTATTGATAACCCTTGTATTGATACTCAAGTTGATGATGATAAAGTTGTTGATAACATTGATGTTGATATTCATGACCAAGTTGTTGTTGATGATAAGGTTGTTAATAAAGATGTTGCAGATCTATTTGCTAATGAGGTTTATGAAGGTTTGAAAGAGTATGATTTAGATTATATATGGTACTCTAATGATAATAATGAAGATATAGATGATGCTAATGAGGTTTATACACAAGAAATAGATTTTTGGAGCCTATATGTTGAGAAGATGATGGAGAAGAGATGGTATAAGGAGAAGAGGAAGACAAAACCATGGGTTAAGATGAAGATACAAGTGTTTTTTATTACAGATGATAGTGAATAATCATTTATTTTTGCAAGTGCTTTATTCTATGCTAACTCAGGGGACTTGAGTTTTTTCTTCAAGGGGTGTATGGTGCAGGAGCACCAAGTTGCTTTCAAGCCTCCATGAGGCCATTTGTAAATAGTTGCTCTATTTTGTGTATTGGGTCTTATAATAAGGTTTATAAAACTATTTTATAGGTGTTTGAGTCTTAGGAAGTAATATTTGAAGTCATTTGTCAAATAATGTTTAAAGTTGTTCCATATTGTAAAAATTGTAAAAGTTGCTCAATAAAGTTGTCAAGCAACTTGTCAAAAGTATCATTAAGGTGTTTTTTCAACAAACTAACTAAAAGGTGGTTGAAAATAGTTGGTTTTGATTTTAAATTTATAATTACACCCTCCAAAACTCGAATTGGGGGGTTGAAGACATTATTTTGGAGTTTGATGAATGGCAACCTCAAGTTTGGTGTGCATTTTATGATTTCTACATTGTTTTCAGGTTGAAGTTGTGCTTTTTACGGCATGATATGGATTCAAATAATATAGTATCATATATGGATGCAAAGGTCTCTATTTCTAGTTTCCAATTCTTTTTGTCTCATTGAATTTTATTGAGTTTTGTGGAAGATATGGTTATTTTGGTGAGGGCAGGTTTGAACACTGCCTAGGGTTTGCAGTTTTGGGAAAAATGCAATAACTTTATTTTCCACCGTTGGATCTTCATAAAAATTGGAAGGAAGGTCTATAATTATGTGATTTGAAATCTCACTGAAGGGATTGGCTTCATTATTTTTTTTATGGAAGTTATTAATGACTGTTTGTTGCATTAAATTGTGGGTTGTTATGAGAATGATTACACTATGATCTAGAATGCACTTAATAATTCATTGAGATGATTAATTTTATGAAAGTTATGAATTAAATGGAATTTTGATTTTTGAATCCTCTTTTCTTTGCATCATCACTCAAGTGGTATGACCTTGGCTAAGAAGTTGTTGAGAACTGGGTACTACAAGCCAACATTGGAAAGAGAGGCACACAACTTTGTTAGAAAATGTTTACAGTGCCAATAGCATGGAGACCTTATTCATGCAACAACTCAAGATCTTCATCTTATTGTTACACCTTGGCCCTTTTTGCTTTGGGGGCTTGATCTCATAGGAAAAATCACACCCACCTCCTCCAATGGCTACAAATTCATCATCACTACCATGGATTACTTTACCAAGTGGGTTGAAGAAATTCCCATGACCTACATCATCGAAAACTAGATATCTAAGTTCATCCTGAACTATCTCATTTGTCGATATGGTGTCCCTTAATCCATTATCTCTAATAATTTGACACCTTTTAAGAATCAACATGTCTGTGATCTATGCCACAAATTAAAAATCCAACATCGCTTTTCCATTCCTTACTATCCCCAAGGCAATGGCCAAAGCAAAAGCCACTAATAAAACTATCTTGAAAATCCTTAAGAAAATAGTCAATGACTTTGGTCATGACTGGCATCTTCAGCTAAATCCTACCTTATGGTCCTACCACACTAGCATCTGCATGCCAACAGGTGTCACCCTATTCTCCTTGGTCTACGGATCAAAAGTCATCCTCCTAATCGAGATTGAGCTCCCATCATTGAGGATATCACTGTGAAACCTCATTACAGATGAAAAATATTGAGTTTGAAGGTTAAATGAGTTTGAGCTATTAGATGAAAGGCGCATGGATTCCCTCAACCATCTACAAGTTTTTCAAAACCTTCTAAAGTGCAGCTACAACAAGAAGATTAGGAGATGAACCTTCCAAGTTGGCAAACTTGTGCTAAAAGAAAATTAGAAGAATGTGCTAAATCCAGAAAGCAAAGGAAAATTTGAGCCCAATTATTTGGGACCTTTCGTCATTACAACAATCTATAAATCAGGAGCATATCAGTTATCAACACTATAGGGTGGGCCTCTATAGGAGCCCCTGAATAGCTCTCATCTCAAAATGTTTTATGCCTAAGAACTTGCAAGGTATAAAACCCAAAAATATAGAAAAGAAGAAAAATGACCGGAAAGAATGGTCACCCTAATGAAAACCTACTAAACAGACATCTTGGTGACAACAAAAAATAAATAAAAATACAAAAATCCAAAATAAATCAGAAAAATGATTGAAAACAGTAAAGAAAAAAAATCATCCTCTAGTGAAAACCACTTCGATGGCGCTTTGGGCAAGTAACTTGGTGAAAACCTGGGAAGCAGGCACCAAGTGTAAATAAAGAAATCTCCATCCACTAGGATCTTCATGGCATATTTCACACACTCACTTATCCATTACATTCCATCCATCCTTCCATCATCCATTCACATATGTACCATAGCTTGATCTTGTGCTCGTATCATATTCCATCCTAGTACTACTTGGTATATTCCTAAGGTCAATTTTTCCTACCTATATCGAAGTAGTCTATCACATCATGTTGGGGGCATGTTCCTCTACCTACATCAGATTAGATTCATGTATATTCTTGTGATCTTCCTTAAACATCAAAAATCCAAAAACATCCAAATAATTCAAAAAATCCAAACCATGTCGAAAACCTGAAAAAATCAAAATTAGAGTCATATGTTTGAACTATGTCATCTCTGAGCTTGAACACAGGAAAGGCTTATCTTTGATCATTTGCTGAGACACCGTAGGTCAATCCTTTAGGTGCCTATCATAATAATTTGGAAATCCATTTTCCCATCTATCATCATCGAGTTTGTTGCCAGTCGAACTAATAGGTCTTTGCATATATAACATAGGAAAAGATAATCTAGGTATCAGCTCTTGAGACCCCTAGGATAGGTCTTTAATTTAGTCTATTTTTCATAAATCTCAAAAATTAAAAAAAATCCAAAAAATCAAAACAACCTCAAAACATTTGAAAAACCCAAAATGGTGCATCCATCTCATCTCGATTTCACCCACGATTGTCTCATTCCTAATAAATTAGTCATCACCTTCATCCTTTGATGGCTCATTTGGAACCAAGTCTAGTAGATTCCAAAGTGAACACCCTAATTGTCAAAGTCTCAAGTCTAGGTCAATAAGCAAGCAAGTTGATCAACTCGGAGTATTAATAGCTTATCACCCAATCAATCTCACCAAAACTGTGATCACAACATGTCCTAGGATGTATCCTTCCCACGATGGACATAAGCATCAGGTATCTTGCAGTATTTTAGCCTTGGTTAGCGGTATGAAGAACATTAGCTTATTTTTTTAAGTTTTCCTTGGTCTTTGTGACTTATCTTATTTTGCGCTCATTCCAAGGACCTCTGGATGATGCCTACGAAAAAAAAAGTTTAGAGAGAAAGGAATGGGGCAATGATCATTATATCTTTTATCTGTCATGCTTGTGGGATACTCTTGTAAAATAACTTAGCCATGCATGCTTTGTTTGGTTTGTAGGAAGGGTGTTTAAGGTATATTGTTGACCACATAGGAAGACTTTCCTTTCTATGTTTTGGCTCGAGATATTTAGAATATTTGAACTACATCCTAAACAAGGTTCTGTATGCTAAGTGTGAACAAAAATACTCCTATCTGATCTTCGATTCAAAGTCCATCACACTAGGTACAACACCATCCTAGGTCTTTATACCTTGATGCATTGTACCTACATGTGTTATCAAACATAAAGTAATTAGCCCTTCGAAAATCCTGACTTCTGGTAAGAAAATCATCATCATCTCAATGACTTGATTGGATTTATTTTCTTCTATCTTCTTTCCACACTAACAAGGTATCATGAAAGTTAATCAAAACATCATTAATGCATCTACCCTGCATCCATAAGATCATCAGCATAATTTCATATCATATCATATAGATCATACAACATTATATCATCTCACATTATCATCATCTTAAGTAATGAGGAATAATATAGATTTGTTATTCTAATTATCTTAAGAATTCATTGTATTACATTCATTTCACATAATACATTGCCCAAATCATTAAGGGCATAATGGAAATAATGAGAATATCATTTACATCCATAAATCACTTGTATATCATTAACATTCAAAATGCATAGAAAAATACAAAAAGAAATGCATCCATAATCATTGTCACATCATATAGAATCATATATCATATTGCATGAGCATAAAATAGAAGCATTTCGTAACATCTCTTAGGAAATTAAAGTGCATTCACGCATCATACATTGTAGGAAATATCATAAATCGAACCATCTCATATATATCATAAAACACATACAACTGTCATGATACGAAAATTGGATCAAGTGTATAGTACATGATACAATAGGGGAAATAATTAGAGCCCATGAATCGAAAAAATGGAAAACTGCCTATGATCAATAGGCTAGCCCTGCTGGCTATGCCCCTTACCCTCTTGCCTATCATTGTGATCTTCTAGTGAACTCATCCTGGTTCTACTATGAAAAGTCTGGCACCCGGCCTGCTGCTAGAACTTCCTACCTATAGTGTTGCTGATAGTACTTGGCCTCTCTCACCACCTCCTAGTATGCTTTCAAAGATACTATCTAGCCCTAGGTGGATGAGGTTGTACTCTCCAATATTCACCTCTGTTTGACCTCTTGATCCCTCTAGGATTGAACCTGGTCCCTCTCATCACTGATTGTCAAAACTTGTTGCTGATCTTGATCTCTCTCTGTAGTCAATATCTGAATCTGACCCTGCAACTGCTCAATCAGTGCATCTCTGTGATATGGATGCCTTAGTGGGTGTTGCTATGGGACTTCTCTATCCCCATCTCTGGGATGATCATCTTGTATCCCTACCCGTGGAGGTGTGCATTGTGCTTGATCTCTGGGGGTTCTCTGATGAGGAGGTGGTCCACCTCCTCCTCTGTCCCCATCCCCATCACCATCACATTTGACTCCCTACCCTCTACCCTTATTAGCTGACTTGCTTCTAGGCCTCCACCATGGGATAGCCACATCTAGAACTATCAATCTCAATGGAGGCCTAAACCAAGCTCTATATTCCTAGGTCACTCTTGCATCTACTGACCCCTGATCATATGGCCATGACCTAGCCACTAGCTTTCTGAAGGAGGACACTACCTTAGCTATCGGGATGGGTTGGCCCCATGTTGTCTCTCTTGTGCTACAAGTGAAGGTTTCCATGTACTGATCATCCAGCCTGTCCTGAATCTTGTTGAACTGTAAGGTCGCCCTATCTAGAAGGTGTCGCTCTATCATAGAATGTTGTCGGCCCTGCATCCATTTTCCTTTCTGAGTGAAAAAAAAGTGCTCTACATCATCATACCATGGGTCTATGCCTATCCAAGGCCTCGAAATGAACTCTCTCATCTCATCAAGAGACTATCACCAATGGGCAATGCCACCTATGCTAGTATGAGTGAGATGGATCTTTTCCTCACCATACTGCCAAACAACGGGGTCATCAATATCAAGAAAAATTGGTGTGACATCTGGATGAAGCACTAAAGTCTGCTTCCATGCCAAGATATGCAGCAAAGTAACTCTGGCCTCGAGAGGCTGACTTTCTAGGTATGCAAACTCATGTAGATCCCGATATAGGGAAGCCAACATCACTGGCCCCCAAGCAAAGCACTCCTGGAAAATGACCATCCGCTTCCATGCTAGTCCTCAGCCTAGATTGAAGTATCGACCCCACTGATCTGGTGCAATAAGACTGGAAATGATGGCTGCAATGATCAATTTGTAGGTAGGCACTATACCCTGGTATCGCTCGAAGTCAATTTGTCCATCAGACAAATAGATCTCATCAACACCCATCACATCAAAGTAGGCATTCCTTCCAACATCGGGATCATAAATCACTCTGGCTCCATGGATAGGAAATTGGAAGATGCGCCAGACATCCTTGAGTGTGATGGTGGCCTCGCCGGTAGGAAGATGGAAGGAGGAGGTTTCACTATGCAACCACTTGGCCAAGGATGTCACCATACCCAAGTGCATCTGAATAGGAGGAACATGTTAGGGGAAAGGTTTTAACTTAATTATGTTGATTAAGTTACCTTTATTCCCTTCTTAAGATTTCACGTTAGTTTGCATAAAGTGACATTTAATAATTATATTAATTATTAAATGTTATCGTATTAGGGCTTCTATTAGGGTTTTTCCTATTAGGGTGTTATTAGGGTTTGCATGATCTCCTTTTTATAAGGATTGATCCCATTGTATTTCACATCAATTCATTCTCTCATTTTCTCTGATATATACATTTTTAGTTTTCAAAGAACCCTTGCTTGTTTGTCTCCATCTCTTCTTTTGTGACAGGTTATTTGCATGCAGGTAATCTTCGAGGTTTGTGGTGTTATATTTTCTCAACTCTTACATGGTATCAGAGCTCCACACCTACTGCTTCCTATTCTTGTTTTGAAGATTTTTGGAGCTTCAAGGGTTTGGGGATTTTTTTCTTGATCTAGGGCACACCTGCATTTTTGAAGCATTTTCAACTCAAACGGACATTGCCATTGCATCTGCAGCGGTCCAAAACCCCTAAATCGACTGTCCATTCGTCCTTTTTGGACAAAGTCGAAATCTACGAAAAAAAAATTTTACAATTCAGCCGTACGGCCATCCATTTGCTGGTAAAAAAATTTTCATTTTATTTTTCGGAAAATTCCTATATATTTTTTAGATTTTAAAAAAAAAAAATCAAAATAAAATAAAATAAAATAAAAGGCAGTTTAAGGGCGTGCCGGCCCTTGTACTGGGGTACCCGCAGGTACCTGCGTATGCAGGCCTACTGGCCCATAGTACGCCGCCTAACGTACTGATAGCCATCAGTGGCCTTACTGCCAACCAGCGAACTGTCAATACCGTCGACGGCAGTACAGTGGCCGCGGCGGTACAACCCCCGCCCAACCAAAAAAAATTTAAAACATTTTTTTTATTGTTTTTTATTTTTTAAAAAACAATTTTTTCCAAAATAAGCCCAATCGCACTTTTACGGTGACAACCGTTTGGCCATCAAATTTAACCCAGTGTTTTTGTTGTGACGGCCGTATGACAGTCAAATTTAACCCAACACTGGTTTTTTCCCTCTTTGAAGTTGATTTATTCTAGAGGCCATAACTTGGGCATACGATATTGTTTTTTGGCAAATGAGATATCGTCGGAAAGCTGGTTTTCTCATCTTTCTGGTGGTGTGGGTCTCATCACTTCTTTTTTCCATTGGTCCATTCTATAGTCAGTTGAAGACAAATGGGCTATTTTTTATCTGAAGCTCATATCTTTTGATCACTTTCTCCATTTTTTGCTATCTCAACAGCGTTGGAACCGTATTTCAAAGCTCTTTAGTTTCATCCATGCTATTTTTCCATATTTCACTCTAGGTATATTTTATTCAGTTATTTGTGTTTTCACACTCTAGTGGATTACCTAGACATATTTGCTCTTGAAAACTTTTTGTTCGCATGGGATGCTTTGTTCTTGGCTGTTCTTCATGTATTTCTAGCATTTTGTCTTTTGAGGACATTTTGAGCATCATTTGTAAGCTATCTTTTATGTAAACACACTGAGATAAAGTGACACACTATTGTACATGCATCTTTTGGGATTTTGCACATAAGGTTGTGCCATATTTTGTACTTGCACTGATATTATAAAGTGCCATGAGGGGTTGTGTAGTTTCCCTTTGTTTTGCCATCACATCTTTGTCCGGTGAGCATCCCTCCATGATGACATTGAATCCATACCATGGGGGGTTGTGTAGTTTGCCTTTGTTTTCCATCACACCTTTTTCTGATGAGTGTCCCTCCACGATGACCATGGATCCATATGATTCAAGCCTCATGCATGTGTGCTTTATTTTGCACACCACTTTTTCAATTGCAAGTGCTTTCTTGTGCACTTTCAGATGTTGTATCTTTTTCTCCATGCACTACAGGGTGTTGCACACCATTTCAGTTGATCTGTTAGGCCCCCAGTTCACCATTATGGGGGGTTATTATACTGTTCGTGCTAATGCTTCCTTGGTTTTGGCTTGGAAGGAATCTTCCATTCTCAGTTGATCAATGTTTCAGACTATTGGTTCTTGTGCCATTTGTATCTTCATTCTAGGTGTTTGCCTTTGTTTGCCATCTGATTTGAGTAGTGTCATCTGGGGCACTCATATAGATTGTTGTCTTTTTTATCCTGATCATCCTATCTTCAATGGAGGTTCTTCAGCACCATAGCAGTCATCTTTCAACAGTTATTTGTAGCTTATTTTGCTTTAGTGATGTTCTTCTTCTTGGCCTTCTGCATCTCTTTTTGGAGTAGAGTTTTTTCCCATGAGTTTTTCTCTATTTCTCCATTTTACAGAGATTTGGTTGCATTTGGGTACATAATCTGGCCTAGTTGCCAGGACCCATGTTGCCTTCTTGCATTGTAGTTACCTTTGCTTTTCTGCATTTGTTCGTAGCTGCACTATTTCTCATCTTAAGGGGGGGTGTTAGGGTAAAGGTTTTAACTTAATTATGTTGATTAAGTTACCTTTATTCCCTTCTTAAGATTTCACGTTAGTTTGCATAAAGTGACATTTAATAATTATATTAATTATTAAATGTTATCCTATTAGGGCTTCTATTAGGGTTTTATTAGGGTTTGCATGATCTCCTTTTTATAACAATTGATCCCATTGTATTTCATATCAATTCATTCTCTCATTCTCTCTGATATATACATTTTCAATTTTCAGAGAACCCTTGCTTGTTTGTCTCCATCTCTTCTTTTGTGACAGGTTATTTGCATGCAGGTGATCTTTGGGGTTTGTGGTGTTGTATTTTCTCAACTCCTACAGAACATACACAACAAACCAAAGACCAAGAATATCAAGCTGCTCCTGAAGGTACATGTGTATACCCTGCAATCTATCGAGCACCAACCATATTTGCTCCCTCAAGTGAAGTATGTTGAGGTACTCCTGCACAAGGGAAACCATCACTCCAACTCTCATAAAAAATCTTCCTCTCGCATCATCTTTTTGCATTTGAAATAGCAAATGCGATGCTATTTGCAAATACGACATAGTTTTTAAAGTTCTAAACTGCACCGCCATGATGAAGTTTGAAAAATCTTAAGTTCCTAAGTGATCCATGTGATGTGCTATTTGCGCTTGTGACTAAGTTTGACCAAAAATACGAATCTGCTAATTGTCTCGAAGTGATTCTATTTTCAAATGCGGCACAATTTGGGACCGTGCAACACCGACTAAGCATTTTCAGCGGCGCTATATAGCGCCACTCGACATCAAATTGACCTAAACCCTATTAAATGCACGTAAATCAGAAAAAATAAAATTCAGGATAGGGGTACATACCACGGGTCCTATGGAGGCTAGCCACTGGTGCACTCGTACCCTCTCTGACATGTGTCTCGGAAGTTGTCGTTGCACCATCTCAATCAGGACTCAAAGCTCAAAGTGCATAAAATTCTAAAGGCTAAGTATGCAAATATATTGAAAGTGACCCCTCAGGGTCTATTTAAGCCTACAAATTAGGAGTTTTTTACCTAATTTGACCATCCAGTTAGGGTTTTTGTCCCCCGATCCCATTTTTGTCCAATCGGGGACCTTGTTGCATCCTTTTTGTCGTATCGTGGGGCATTTTTTGGACCTGTCTGGCATCGTGTCCTCTATTTTCATGAGAGCATTCAAAAAATCATAATTTTCATCCAATCTCTCGAGGGGGCAATATATTAGCATAATCCTTCCACTGGGGAAGCAGTGGGGCATTCAAAAAAATTGAGAAATTTTGGAACTATGATCACAATAGTTTATTCTTTCAACCAACGCAATAGGTGCATTAGTTCAAAGAGGGGAAAACTATAGACATGGAAAATATACTGACACACTTGATCCTAATTACTAACATCGCTTCATCCTAAATCATACTCTCAGCTTATCATTACTTTTTCATCTCTTATTTAGATAAATCATTATTTATCTAATTAGGTCTTTCTCCCTTGTTGATTAAATTAATTAGTTTAATTTAATTAATCCTCAATTCCTCTTTAATTAAATACTTCATTAAATCCCTAAAGTCCTCTAATTAAATTGAATAAAATAAAAATTATTTGATTTAATCTAACATTATCCCCTTTGGTTAAAAAAATCAAAACATTTATTTAATAAAACCTTTCCTCTCAATTTCGATTGAAATCAAATTTAAGTCTAAATTGTCACATCTCCTAAATTCTTCATTAAATTGATCAAACTTTGATTAATTTAATCTTAATCCATGTCACATCCTCTAGAGAATGCAAATTGCACAATAAATCAATTACTTTAATTTATTAAATTTCCTATTTTCTCTCAACATAGAATCAAGGAGGAATATTCCTTCAAATTTGAATTCAAAATCCAAGTAGATTTGTCCTTCCAACAAAGCATTCACTCATCTTACATGTCCTTGTGCATTGAGCCAAGTGGCATTTATTTCATTTTTTTTCCCTCTCACATGTCATTTCCTCAATTTAAAATTCCACCTAATGGCATTTATCATGCACATTGACCAAAATGTGCACAACCTTCAACCATTCACATTTTGACAAGTGGCACTTGGCCATTGGATGTTGAATGATCCCACATTGCTCAATTTCACTTTTTCTTCCAATTGGCACCAATTCCGCCATGGGATCAAGAGTTTTCATGCTTAATCAGGATTTCACTTATCTTTCCATGTTTTGTTTCTTCATTTTCCTATTTTAAGCATTGTAAATGGATTTCATGGATAATCCTTGTTTTATCTTGCATATGAGCTCACTAATGTGTTTGCTTCTTCTCTTTGTGCAAGTATAGGATTGGAGTTCATAGGGAATAATTTACCAATGATGGTGACTTATTCCACTTGGAGCTTTTGAGAGTCTCGAGGTTGGAATCTCTAGGTACCCACTTGTACTTTTGTTTCTAATAGAGACTAATTTTTGAATCTTCAGAAAGTGACCTGCAAGTTGTCTTCAAGCTCCTTTTAGGCATTGTTGACTTGGAATGATGTGGATGGAATGATGAAACCTTTTCAACACCTTACTCTTTGGCCAACTACATACAAACTTGCAAATCACTCATGCAAAGAGGGGAAAATGGTTAATGTTATCGAATAGGGGTTTTCCTTAGGCAAACCCCGTGTTGGTGATGAAACCTTAAATGATGAAATAGAATGTAAAGGGAAAGGTGATTGAATAACATGAAAGTACACAAACTCACCAAGCCCTTGTTGAAGAAGTCTTAAGATATGCAAGTGATCAGCTCCAATGGATGTTGCTTGAAGTTCTTAGTGCTTGAATGCTTGATGCTTAAGTGAGAAGATAGATTGCTTGATCATGAGAGAATGAGTGATGTTTTTTTGGAGGGAAAAATGAGGATAAAAACCCTTATTTATACAAGTGATTCCCTAATTCCCAAAAAATAACACATCACAGGCCGACCTTAGGGTTTTGGAGACAATATCCCAATAGAAATTTGATTTAATTTTTATTTTTTTGTCAAATGGGACTAAGTCACCCAAGGTGACGACTTAGTCCACTTGGACAATTACAAGTGGTTATTGAGAATTAAAATGTGATTAATGATGTTTTTCAGGATTATCTCCTGAAACACACTTAAGTCAAGCCTACAGGTGCATTAAGGGGCCATTTTTTCATAAGAAAGGGTTAATTTAGTGATGACAAGCCTAGGAAAGTGTGAGGATTGGTTACAACACCTTCAAAAACTTTGGGCTAAGGCTTGGGAATGGTTTATTTAGATGAATTATTATAGAAAACTCCTAGAAAAGTGAGGAAATCTGTTACAACACTTCACAACACCCTTGTAGGCTATTATTAAGTTTTTGTTGATTTGCAAGCATTCAAGGCCTAATGTGAATGTGGTGGCCATATTACAACATTAGATTTAAGAAAATTAAGGCCAAAATCCAAAGAAAAACTTCTAAATGAGTGAAAAGTGTCAAGGCTACACTTTTTTGCGACACATTTTTCCCCCACTTTAGTGAGAGGATGAACTTGCTTCAAACACACACTAAAGTAGAAAATAAATTCATATTGAGAGGGATCTAAATGAACTCATGCTAGTAAGATGAGATGATTATAATCAAGAGATATGATCAAGATCCCATGGAAAACCAAATATCAGTACAATAGATCACATAAGAAAGTGATGTGAAAGAGTGAAGAGAGAGGGAAAGTCAGATCAATCTTTGACTGCTTGTCTAGCTAGTTGTGGATTAGATCTAGGTTGTTTGTCTAAAATAATGTGTACTCATTCTAGGGTGATGATACATTTGGATGTACACTAAGTGAGAAATCCCAAAAGGTGAGAAACATACGTTTGATATGTACCCACACACATGCAGGTGGCTATGGGGAAATTCATGCCTCTGGTTAGGCTTCCCACTTAACCATACCAAAGTTATACCTCTTGATAAATTTGATAAGGTTCCACAAAAAAAAAGTGTTTATAGTTCATGAGACAAGATTTGTATGCTTGGAACTCATGAACAATTGCATGATGGCACCACAAGCATGCACATTGTGTTATGCAAGGTGGCCATATATGCAAAATGAAAAATGTAACATGTAAAATGCAAAAGGTAAAATGAAAAAGGGATATTCAAACGAGTCTTGCTTAGTTCATGCGAGGTCTTTAACTTAGGGAAAATTGTGTCTAATGTCTCCAAGAGAGGACCAATCGAAGAATAGAAAATTTAGAACTTAGGGGATGCAGTGTGTTGCATTAGGCCACTAAGACAAACGTAATATGCTTAGATAGATAACTTTCATGTAGGACATTACACCCAATATCATCCACAAAGAAACAAACACATTTTATGAAGTAATAAGACTGCACTAAGAACCAAGAGAAAAGAAAAAGAAAAATGCAGAAGGAAAATAATGCCAATGTATGCTCCCACTTCAAAGGAATTGTGAAACATCGTACTGTGAGAAATTTCTTTAAAGTAGCAGAACAAAAAAAATAAATGAAAAAAGAAAGAAAGGATATGAGAGCCAACATGGAAAGCCCTATGCCAAGTGATATGTTTCCAAGTGAGGTTGCATCATGCAAAGGAAGAATAAAATGAATGGGAAAGGGGTTGCCCAAAAAATGAAAAACATCAAACACATAAAGGGATCTATGGATTTGGAGTCAATATATTCATTTCTGCAATGTTTATGTGGAGAGCTCGTAACTCTCATCATTCCCCCAAATACATAGAAATAGAAGGACACAAAGAGAGCAAAAACAAAGAAAAATAAAAATTCATTTTGAGTCAGCATGGAAGAGACATAGGGTGTATTGATGCTTTGCATTATCCCCAAAAGGAAAATAAAATCAAAAGAAAAAGACAAAGGAAAAGAGTCCTTTTAGGTCAACATGAAGGAGACAAAAGACAAAAAGAAAAGGAAAAGAAGAGTTACAACATATAGAAGAATTAAGTTACAAATAGAATAATTTCACAAAGAGAGAGAACATCAAACAAAACAATATAGAGGAACATGTCACACACAACAAAATATGCAAAAAGAAAGATAAAATACTAGTAAGGAAAATGTGTGTCAACCATCAAGCAAGTCATCCGCCTCCAAATATTAGTTGGTATAAGTGGGTGGTGAATAACACAACTAAGGGACAAAGACAAGTGCATTACTAAGGCAGGGCTAGAAACTTCTTTCCCCCATTGAGTGCAAGGAAAGAATGAACCGATTTGGGTGATGGGAAGGAGCATAGAATAGTGAGAAGGGAAGGTTCTAAAACTATTACATGATAGGGTGTGTTATAGTAGTTTATATTTTTAGGGGGTAGAAATTATCATCATCGAAATGATATTTGCTCAATATCTCTTTCAACTGATGACACTCATTGCTTCTATGGATGAGAACATGATGGTATGCACAATGTGGGACATTAGCATATCTAGGGAATATTACCAACCTATTCCTAGGTGGTAATGTAATGAGGTCTTTATTGAGGAGCATTTACAATTCCCTCTCACAATATGGTGGTGGATGAAGAGGAAACTTGAGTTTCTATAATTTATAAGGCCTCTTGCATCTACTGGATTCTCCCACTTCATGAGAAGAGAAAATGGTAGGAGGTCCTGATATGATTTTATTACTGTCCACATTAGTGTTAGATGGTGGGTGTTCTTTAGGTGGGAGAATATTCTAATCAAGGAGTGAATTTAAGATCACTGTGTCATCATCATGAAGCTAGAGATAATCTCGAGTAGGCATATGATGATGAGGGGGATCTTGATAGCCTATCCCCTTATTAGTTTCATCAGGTGAGAGTTGTTCATAAAAATTGTGTATTTCATTTTCATTTGTTGTGTCACTGCCTTGTTTACTTACAATTGTAAAACATTTTCCATAGGTTTGTTGAAGGTTGACTGGGGTGTTTGTCATTTGGTTATTGTAAAATGGTTGAGTAGTGGCATGTTTAGAAAAACTAGGTTCACCTCGAGTAGGGAACTTAGGTTCGTTGTGGGTTTCAAGATGTAGATAACCAGATTTTTTATGAGGTTACATGGTAGGAAGCTCGGGATGTTTCATGGATGGGTAGAAGGCTACATTTTCTTCAAGATTATCATGGAAATCATTAAGGAACTGATTCATGCCAACATCATCATTTCCAATGATGTCAACATCATGAGGAGGCCATGCATTAGGAGTTGATTGAGCAGGAGTGGGTTCAAGTTCATTATGATTAGTAGAAAAAGGTACAACTAGATATATCAACTAGGGATTTGAGAGACATCCAAAACATTTTGAAGGCATAGCCATAATGCAAATAAACTAATATGCAAGAAATCAAGTGAAACAACAAATCTGGAAACAAAAACAAAAAAACAACGATAAAGAAGTTAAGTTTAGAAAATATTTTGTTAATACCAAAAATTATAGTGCAGATGGTACAAGTGGACTAAGTAACCCAAAGTGGCGAATTAGTCCCAACAATGATATTTTTGACACTTTTTAAAAAAAATGACTAGTTTTTATGATTTTAAAGCTTTTTTAATGCAAATTTAGAATGAAAATGTAGATTTTTTTTACCTTTTCAATGAAAATGCAATGCAAAATGCAAGCTAACATGAAATTTTCACTAATGCAGTTTTAAGAACCCTATAATGCAAACAATACAAAATTCTAATGCAATTAAAACTTTTCCTTAGGATGTAAATGCAAAAATTAGAAGTGAAAAAGAAGTGTTCTAAGGATAGGTTCACAAAAATGAACCACCAAAAATGAAATAGGGAAAGAGGATTCCCCAATGGGCTCCTAGGGTTTTTCACCTAGGAGGTAGTTGAGAAATTGCCTCTTTCATGCTAAGTATCCTTGGTGTTCATTCAAGATTAGGGGTTTGAATAGGTGTGATGTGTGTGTACCTAAGTGCTACAAAGTAATGAAGTGGATTAGATATGAAATGTAAACTCATCGAATGTAAATGTATTAAAAACACTATGTTAAATGACCTAGGAATGACGTAGAATGCATGCAAACTGAAACATAACTAAAGGAGGTAGAAGTGGTGCACCTGGAAACTAAAGGTTGACGAAGAGGAGCTATGAAATTTTCCAAAATCTACTGAAAATGTTGACTGGGACACTTATGCTAGGTTGGGTGACCTAGTCCTCCCGAGAAACTTTGTCGAAACAGGTTTCTAAAAAATGAGTATCCAGAAACACATAAACCACTTTTCAGGCCTAGTACTGGGGCTAATTCACTAGTGATGGTGACTTAGTCCACTAGAAGCTTTCAAGAGTCTTGAGGCTAGAATATGTAGCTACCCGCTTGTACTTCTATTTTTGACAGAGACTCGTGTCTGAATCTTCAGAAAGTGACCTACAAGTTGTCTTCAAGCTCCTTTTAGGGATTTTTGACTTGGAATGATGTGGATGGAATTATGACACCTTTTTAGCACCTTACTCTTTGGCTAATCTACATAGAAACCTGCAAAGCACACATGCAAAGAGGGGGAAAATATTAGGATTAGAGAATAGGGGTTTTCCTTAGTCAAGCCCCATGTTGGTAATTAAACCCTAAATGATGAAATAAAATGTAAAGGGAAAGATGATTGAATAAGATGCAAGTACAACAACTCACCAAGCCCTTGTTGAAGAAGTCTAAAGATATGCAAGTGAAGAGCTCCAATGGATGTTGCTCAAAGTGCTTAGTGCTTGAATGATTGATGCTTTCTTGAGAAGATAGATTGCTTGATCATGAGAGAACGAGAGATTTTTTTATTTTTTTTTGGGGGGGCGGGGGGCTTAAAATGAGAATAAAAACCCTTATTTATACAAGTGATTCCCTAATTCCTTGAAAATAACATATCATAGGCTAACCTTAGGGTTTTAGAGATAAAATATTGCTAGAAATTTGATTTAATTTTTATTTTTATGTGAAATAGGACTAAGTCACCCAAGGTGGAAGCTTAGTCCACTTCAAAAATTTCAATTGTTTTTCAAGAATTAAAATTTGATTAATGATGTTTGTCGAGATTGTCTCCCGAAACACACTTAAGTCAGGCCTATGGGTGCTTTAAGGGGCCATTTTGTCATAAGAAAGGGTTAATTTAGTGATGATAAGCCTAGGAAAGTGTGAGGGTTGATTAGAAAACCTTACAACACTTTGGGCTAAGGCTTGGAGAGGGGTTATTTAGATGAACTATTGTAGAAAAGTCCTACAAAAGTGAGGAAATGTGTTATAACACTTCACAACACCCTTGTAGGACATCATTAGGTTTTTGTTGATTTGAAAGCATTCAAGGCCTAATGTGAATGTGTTGTCAACATTAAAACATTAGATGTAAGTAAATTCAGGCCAAAATCCAAGGGAAAAAGGCCCAAATGAGTTAAAAGCGTGAAGGCTACACTTTTTTATGACATAATTTTATATTGTTTTAGATTTTTAGAATAAATTAATGTTTATCTATTCATTTTCATTAGGTAGACTAATTTTATTTGTTGTTTCTAGTTTAGTTTTGATTTATGACTAATCTTTGACCTTTTTGTTGTAGGTTCGAATGTCCCAGATTTGAAGTAAAAACCTCAACTATTGTGTGTCAAAGATTGGAGGCTCAAAACTACTAATCATGTTTTGCAGGGCTCTCGCTTTAGTTTGCTTTATCTTGAGTGCCTTATTTCCACATAGAATTATTAGTGGGCCTAAAAATAACTTGAGTGCTTGATTTAACTTCATAAGCGGGTTTAGAATTTACTAGCTCTTGCGTTGTCTTGTGGTTTGTATTTTATTTCTAGGTGCATATGCTTTTCTCCCATGCCATTTGGTGATCTTGAGAATCAGAAACACCTTTAGATATTTTGTACAACCACCCACACATTTGGAATTTTTAATTAAAATGAACCCCATGTGAGTGTGAGGTAGAGGTCTTTATGTATGCACTCCCCTTGAGCTTTGTACGATCTTGGGTGATAAAAAAATCTTTGTATTGCTTTTGTTACCTTTAGAGGGGCCTGTCTCAAAAGAGGGAATGAATCCATTCAGTCTTTTTCTCGGGCCAATATATAAAAGGATAAGACTAAACTGTTAAGTCCTCATGGTATGCAGGCCTTAGACATGCAGTGTCACTCGAAACAGGGTACCTACCATAAATTTTTTCTAAGATCCCCTAGTAGAGTGATTAAAGCCTTAAGTGGCTTGTTGGAATTTCACTAAGGTGTCATGTCACCAAGTATAGTGGCCAAAATTCCTTCCACTTGCTAGCATAGGAATGGTCATTCTGAAGCTTCCCCACATTTTCACTAAGCATGTGTAAAGGCAAAAATTTATCTTTAGGTAATTGAGACATGGTGATCTTAAGAAGTGGGTGTCTTGGAGGGGAGCCAAATCCACCAAGTCTCTAGTTTTCTACCTTTTTTAAGTGGTTGGAGAAATCCGAGTGGGGATCCAATGAGTGGTATCCCTTGAGAAGCCTAGGTTGTACAAAGTGCTTTCAAAGTGTTTTCCAAGATCAAACAAAAAAAAAAAATTTTGTTTGCTTTTTTTTTTATGTGTTTTCCTTTAAAATAAACAAGCAAACAAACCTTACACTTGAAAATTACAACACTTCACAACATTACTCGAAGATTTTTTTTTAAACCAAACAGTCAAAATCAAGTCAACCTCTTGTCGAAATCATATTCAAACCTTCGCGAACCATTTTTAGACCAATTTCTTGTTGTGAATCCTATTTAAAACCAAAAAATTTCTCAATTCACCTTGCATATCATTTCCATTACTAGGTCTCCATTTTTGGTACCTAAGCATCCTCATTACTTGCATATCCCAACATCAGATTAGGTTACCTTTTTCGGACTTTTAGGCTTGACACATAGTGGATTTTAGGATAGAGGAACTGTCTATACCTTGGCATGAAACATTGCTTCAACAAAATATTGTCATTTGACCAAGTCACTTCTTAACCTAGTCCCTTGTCATTTTGGTGATAATTTCCTTCTCACAAATCTAGTTGGGAAACTCACCTTGTCACTGTTTTAAATTGTCCCAGAAAAAAGTCCATTTGACAATCCCGGTTGAAACATTGGTTTACCCTTGGATAGTTAGTAATCCTATTCTTACATCTTTGAAAATTGTTTAAGCCCTCAAGTTCACTATAGTTATCCATCACCTCTTAGGCAAATAAAAATTTCCCAGACTCGCAAACTATATTTTCTATGAAAACCATGCTTCTCCCTCACCTCCAATTATATAATTACCATTAATTATTTAATAACATTAAACCATTTATCCTTCAAATAAATAAAATTAATTATTTAACCCACTTTCCATGCCACCAAATAAATAATTAAAATAATTATTTATTTCCTTCTATCTTATTCCCATTTATGACATTAAACTATTATTTCCCAAAAGTAAAATTTCTCCCATAAATTAAATAATTTCTAGTATTCCAACTACACACCTTTCTCCACCATTGATTTAATTGCTTTAAATTAAATTCCAACCCTTCATTTCAAAGCTTGTCATATCTTTTACCTAATGTTACCCTAACCCTAATGATCCTCATCAAATTGAATCCTAACCATTGATCTTAGGGATTTTCCAACTTCTAATCCTAGCCATCCATTGTCAATTTGGAATTCTTTAAAAGGCTCCCTCTGAAGCCATTTTGGACATAAAGTTATTTTCAGCATGCTTGAGAACTTGAATACTTGAGCACTCATAATACTTCATCATCTGGCTTGTCTTTGGCATAGGTTATAGTTGCACTCCAAATCTGAGGGCAATCATACCATTTGTAGAAATATGTAGAAGGCCAATAGAGGTCATTCAAGGGAGGCTTGACAACCAGGTGACTTTGTTTCATGTTTTTATGTTTTTTGGTTTCCATTGTTCCCTATTGTTGATTGGGATTTAGTTTATGCTACTTGCAGAAAACTTGAAACTTTTCTCTAATTACATGACTTATATGATACAATGGTATGACTGAATAGGTATTCCAATGTTCAAGAGTGAGATGATAGAGTATAAAGGAGATAGAGGAATACTACAACACAAAGATAAAATAATGGTTTTGAGAAGGATAGTATCATGAAGCATATAGAGAGGTTTGTTATATGACAAAAAACCTTAAGGAAAATGAAATAGGGATGAGTAGTCATAAGACAAAGACATATGATATTAAAAGGGGCATGAATATCCATCAAATCATTATATAAAATTGAATTTTATCAAAGGATTCATTTACAAGTGCCCTGGTAGACTATTGGAGTAAGTAGTAGGGCCAGCATTACATAAGTTATTGAATTTATAATCTGGTTAAGCCAAGGATTAAGGCCATTTTATAAAGAGTATAAAACCCTCAAGACACAACTAAAGTGCCTTTCCACCGGTTACAATGTCACTAACCAAATATAACAAAAAGTAAACTTGTTATAAAAAATTTGAATAATGAACCTCATTTAGGGTGTATGAGAAAACTTGCAAGAAATGAAAGAACCCAAAACAACTTCAAACAAAATCAATTGGTGTGAAAAAATGTAATTGATCTATAACCTTTTATTATTACCATATACCTTTTATGCAAAATATTATGCTTTTGTCATTGGTTTAGATCCTTGTAGAAGCATGAAGATCTCATCAACAAATACCAATCATGTATTTATGCCAAAAACCTATCCATTGAATACCTTTGAGTCACAACATCAAAATATATTAGCCATCAACAATAAAATGTCAACGATGAATGTGGAATGAGTACTTGTTCAATAAATTTGAATTTTTCATGAAACAACTTTGTCAAAAAATTTCAAAAACTATCAATACCTTTTGCACCAACACCATGTGAACAAGTAACGAATGAACAACAAGGAATTTGACATTAATATCAAAAACCAATTTGGATATAGGTCACCAAATGAATGAACAATCTCTTTGAAACCAATCCATGACAACACAATGAAGCAACTTACTCTGCATGTAGTTGGCATCAAACACATTTTTCATTACCAACTCCATTTATCTTTGACATCAATGAAAAAAACATCAATGTAGACAAGTACGAAAAATGTTGAATTATACATAAGGCATATTGTTTGTTTGATGGAATTCCAAGAAGGGTTGTAGTCATGCCTTAGTTTTGAAGACAGTTCAAGGAAATACCGAAATATGGTAGAATATGAAATTTAATGACCAATAAGTTGTGAAGGTGTTAATCATGTAAATAATTCAAGAACCTTCTGATAGACAAGGTAGATAGTCACTATTGGTGTAAATTAAGTTGTCTTGATAGTGAGAAGATATTAGTTACATGTTATCCATAATACCTTGAACGAGAGATGGGAATTTTTAAAACTATTCTATAGACCTGATCACAGTCAATAGATCTACTATGAAGGTTAGGGTAGCAAGCTATAACTAAAAAATGAAGAATGATCATAAATATAAGGACTTATCTATACCATATGGAAGAGAAATATAGGAAACATGCTCCACTATCATGTGCCAAAATTTTGACAAAATAATGATCAGTTGAGGATCTGGAAAGCATCTAGGAGAAGATTATGGAAAAATCAAGGTAGTTTGGTAGTAGCTAGGACACCAATGAGCAGTTTGAGAGTTCTAAGGGAAATTAAACTTCTTCCACAAATCTAGAAGCCTCATCACTAACTAGAGAACAATTTAACAAGCCAAAGAGAGTAAGTCAAACAAGGAAACTTCATTAGCATATGAAGGAGGTTGGCCTAATTTTCAACCTTCTAACCTAGTCAAAAATACTTCTTATATGCTCTCCTATGGTTGGGATTAGATATAGGGCCCCCAAGCTAGAATTTTAACTTAGCTCTTTCATATTTTTTAGTTGCTACAAGTAGAAAACAACATTGTGACTCGTACATTTTCTAGTCGCAACAACTAAGAACACTTTTTAACTTTTCAAGGAAGAAGAGACATAAATTTAGAGTTTTGTATGAACACATGTTAACATTTGAGATCTATAAAAACCAATTGTAAACCTCAATTGTGTCTAAGAGCTATACGATAATGCATGTATGAAATGAAAAAAACTCTCCAAGTGAACATGGACTCTTGATATGGTTGTTTCTCTTAGTATTATGATTGCATAACCTTGATATTTCCTTGATATTGATCTTGATATGATAGATGAAGGTATGTTTGAGCTGTAGATAGATAATGATATGCAATATTTAGAAATATGAATGAACAGGGTGGATGCAAAGAATAAATGAATGTGATGCATTGATTAGATGCAAGAAAAGCATATAAATGGCTTATGAAAAGTATTTTATATGGGAGGAAAATATATGAAAGGTTGAATATGGAAATGAATGGAATGGAAAGGCTATGAAGGGATCATTTTTGAGTTGTAGATAGAAAATGATATGGAATATTTAGAAATATGAATAACCTAGGTGGATGAAAAGAAGAAAGGAATGGAACACATTGATTAGACTCAAGAAAAGCCTATAAATTTATAATGAAATGTATTCAATATGGGAGGAAAGGCTATGAAAGGTTGGATATGGAAATGAATGGAATGGAAAGGCTATGAAATGATCATTTGTTTCACCATAGAGTGGAACAAATCCCCCTTTTTTATTGGTTATTATTTTTGTAATCACCACAAGAGGAAGTGAATCAATACACACACAAAAGAAAGACTCATGCCCCATTCCTCACTCTCCTTCGTACACAACAAGGTGTAGAGATCCTCAAGCTTCCTTGAAATGTGACAAGAAAAGAAAAGATATATAATAATATAATGATATTGAAGAAGAAAAGAGACAAGACTTAAGATAAAGCACAAGTTATCATGCATAAAATATGATAATGATAAATATGCAAGATCATGATAATGAAAAATGAAAATTCTAATGCATATGATAAGGACTAGTGCATAAAAAAGTTGAAGAATGGAAAACAAAATGGGTTGTGACTCACTAAATCCCAATGTTTTAGAATTTTAAAGATTTTATGGTTTGTTTAAATGTGTTTCTCAAAAAAATGATAACACAAACAATTTAAATGATAATGATAAACAAGATCTTATTCCTTAGTCAAGATGAAAACCAAAGGAGGTATGGATGGACAAGGATCAATGATATGGGTTAATGATAGGACATGTAAGGATAAAGCCTATATGGAGTATGAAGATAGATTGATCAAGATATGGAACTCTATGGTTGGAGGGAGCCAATGAAAAGGGAACCCAAAAATTTTTCTCTTATACAAAGGATAAATAGAGGATCTATGGAGGACTCCAAATATGGAATTTCAAAGTAATAACATGCCCCCATGCTAAGAGGTATGGAAAGTTATAATGACATGACATGGATATATAAGATAAATGGATATGAAAGGAAACATGTGATGGATGAAAAGTCAAATGGAGGATGGAAGACACACGTAGTATAAAGCATGCATTAGATAATTGTTCTTTCTGTTTTTCCCAAATAATTTATGCAAGATAAAAGGATGGAAGATGGATAAAGTGGATATCATGGAATATAAATGAATGATTATGATAGCTAAGTGAAAATAGGATAATCAATAATGTATCATATGAATGGAAAATTCTTTCCCCCAAGTGTAGAAGAAATGGTACATGGAAGGATGTGAAAGCTACTGGATATGAATGCATATGGATGGCCATGAAAATGGAAGCTAATTAAGGTGTATGGATATGAATGGAGGACTCAAGTGTCTCTTTGCAAAAGATAGTACTCCACTGAATAAATTTTTCTTATAGAACATGGCTAACATGTTCCCACTTAAAGACGTTAGTAGGAAAATTGGTAAAGATAATGCAATGGATAGGGGTAGGTAGAAGGAAGTTAAGGATCCATGCAAAGGATTGGATTAAAGGTATGAAATGAAGGGTGAAGGTTGGATGGAATTATGGAATGGATCCATTCTGATGGAATGAGGGAAAGAACAACATTAGCACACACCTTGAAGGGTGGTGAAAGTTGAAGGATTAATAAGGGGTTGGGATAATAAACTTGGGCATACTTAGATGGAGGAATGGATGATGGTGGAATAATGAAGTCTTTTGAATTAGCAAGTTGGGATACTAATTTTAATTTTTTATTTGAATGCATGGATTCTTTTTTTTTCTTAGGAACCCACATTGTTTTTGTAGACACCTAAATTTGACCACTTCCATGTGGTCAAAATCCTATCATTTATTTGTATAATCTGTCTATATTAATTAAATGAAACATTTAATTAATATTATACCCTTTCTCTAAGGTTCCCAAAAGTATTTAATTAAATACTTTATCCTTTACCATTTCCTCTCTAAATTAAATAAATCAATCAATTTATTTAATTTACTTAATTATCCTCTTCATTTTTAAATTCATTCTTTCTCTCTCATTGTCCCATCCTTGATAACATTTCCAATAACTTAAATTAATATAATTAATCCCTCATTAGGATGTGCATATCCTTAATCAAGATTAATGGCACATCCTCCATATTTAGCCACTTGTCTCTAATCCTCATTAATTTTCCTAATCACCTATTTGCACAATCCTAATCCTAATCACTTACCTTTTCTACTATGTCCTTAAGTCAAATTTTCATGGTACTTACCTTATTTGGTTTGACCTCTTCCCCATGTGAATTAAAAATTTACACTTATTCCCCCCATGCATTTGTCTTCCCCATGACCTCTCAAAAGTCACATCAAGCACATGGACAAATACCTCCTTTTGGAAGACCTTGTCTTATCCATGGGTTTCTTCCAATATTGTGACATTTAAATTCACTTTTATTCCTCCAATGCCTTCTCCAATCCCCATGGTCACAAGAGTGGACTTTCTAAAAGTCCCCACTTGTCACTTTCATCCCCATATGGGGCCAAGGAATACTTTTTTGAGGAAATCCTCTCCCATCCCAAGGTACTTGCAGTGGCCTTTTCCACATCATGTATACCCTTTCCATCTCACCATGTCCTTTCTGCACTTCATTCTCCACATGGCAAGATGTGAGGGCTTGTGAGTCCTCAACTCACCATAGCCCTCCATCTTGTCCACGGTGGCTCAATCTTGAACATTGAATTCTATAGAGAATTCAATTTCTTCTACAAATAACCCTCCTTTTCATTCATTAAGGGACCTTATGAATTATTATCACACTTATTCTCTCAAGCCATTATTGCATAGCCATTATTTCAGAAATTAAGCCATTTGTATTCAATCCATTCTTATAGACATTATTTCACTCCCACCTACCATTTTCCCATCCTTCAACCACCACCATCATTGCAAGATTTCCAGCAAGGAGCACACAATATCAACTATCAAAGGGCCAACCAAAGATCAACTCAATACAAGGTAAAATCTATTTTTTTCTTTATCTTTATTTTGTGTGAGTTAACGTAGCCCTATCTTGAGGTGTTAGGTGCATTTTATTGTCTTGCATTCTTTTTTTTTTTTTGGCATTTTCACACTAGGAGATTTCACCTGATCACATTTTTTGCATGCCCAATGGGATGGTGGGAATGGTGGGAAGTTCCTCTCATTCCTTTGAAAGAGGTTTGCTTAGGATGCATAGGGGTTGTACCAACATTTTTGGATGGTGATTCTTGGGAGATATATCCAAGACCGTGCGCACCTGGATATTCTTTGACCCGAATGGGCTCTAACATACATTTCTCATGAAGGCCTAAACCTTTGCCTTGATAGTTCATTTTCTTGAGCATGTGATCTATGGCAGGATGCTTATTCTTTTGGAAGCATGATGCGAGTCCATTAGTAGGTGGAGGAAGATGGGTGGTGCATATTCTTTATTTTTCTTCTATAAGAAGACCACCATGGAGGAGGGTACTATTAACAAGGTGATATCAAAGTGGTTCTGGGATAGTAGAGCTCATCGACAATGAAGGATCATGCAAAAGAGATGGTGGGATGACAACATATTGATTTAGAGGAGGAGGTGATAAGGGATCGGGAGAGGGATTAGGTGATATGAAAGGATTTGGATTTGTAGTAGTGGGTGGTAAGGGATCATGAGATGGAGTGATTGGATCTTGGGTGCCAAGGGGTCATGGGATGGAGTGGATGAGCTAGTGTTATCTGGAGATGGAGTAGATAGGATGGTAGGATCAGGATTTGTTTGAGGAAAGGATTGATGAGATGGGATGGATGGGGCAATATGATCTTGGGATGGAGTGGATAGGATGGTAGGATCTAGATTTGGAGGAGGGAATATGCTTGTATGTTTTGGATCAAGCCCTTGGCATGGATCATTAGGTGTGGGAGGCATTATGATGAAGGAGTGTTGGAGGCACTCCTCAAGAGCGGGAGATAGGAGGATGGAGGATTCATGAAGGTCATGGGATTGATGTTCAGTAATATTAGGACTAGGAGGATTGGATTGGATGTCTTGAATGGATTGGGTGGGTCTAATAGTAGAAGATGAGGATTCAATGGGTTTGATGGGTTCAACCATTTGAATAGTGTTAGGAATCGTAATGGAGGTGATAGGTGTAGAATGAAGAAGGGCCTCATCACTAATGATTGTATATGATAGAGTGGGAGGGAATTGTTTCACATCAAGATATGGATTTGGGGATGTCTCTTCGGTCATGAGTCCTTGGATGAAATTTGGAAGAGATGTGGGATTAGGTGGGGTGAGGGGAGTGGATAGCTGATTAGGGATTGGTGGATTAGGATTAGATGAGTGGATGGGATTGGATGGAGGACTAAGATGAGATGAAGGATTAGGATTAGAGACTGGTGGATTAGGATCGGGTGGAGGACTAGGAGGAGAAGAATTATTAGGATTAAAGACTGGTGGAGGACTAGGAGGAGATGGAGGATGATGATTAGAGATTGGTGGATTAGAATTAGATAAGGGGATTGGATTGGATGGAGGACTAGGAGGAGATGGAGGGGGAAGTTACATGGGAGGATGTGGATGCTGGATTAGGTTGGGGAGATGGGGATTGTGGGTCATAGTAGGAAGATGTGGATGATGGATTAGGATGGGAAGATTGGGATGATGGAGAAATGTAGGAAAATATGGACATTGGACTAGGATGGGAAGATGTGGATATGGGATTAAGATAAGAGAATGTGGGTGGTGGATTGTGATAGGAAGGTGTGGATGTTATATTAGAATGGGAAGATTAAGGTGGTGGATTACCATAGGAGGACATGGATGGTGGATTGGCATAGGATGATATGGGTGATGGATAAGGATAAGAAGATTGAGATGGTGGATTAGGATAAGAGGACATGGGTGCTGTATTTTCATAGGAGGATGTGGATGGAGGATTAGGATAAGAGGAATATTGGGATGGTGGATTATGATAGTAAGGTGTGGGTGTTATATTAGGATGGAAAAATTGTGATGTCAGACTAAGGTAGAGATATTTTGATGATTTATGAAGATAAGGATAGGAGTATCGGAATGTGGATGCTAGATAAGAGGGAGATGTAGAGGGAGGACATGGTGGATATGAGGATGGTGAGGGTACTAGATATCCCTTGTCAAGGGTAGCGTAAGGACTATTATTAGGTGTGGATGAAGACATGGGGGGATAGTTTGGAGGAGTGGATGGATTTTTGGAGGCGATTGGAAAAAAATTGCTAGCAATAATAGCATCAAGGGGATCTATATTAGACTCTTCTTGATCGAAAAGACTTTCATTATCGTCATCAATGTAGTTGGGATTCCCTTCAACTACTATTACTAGTTGTGTAAGAGGAGGATAAGGATTTATGATGTTAGATGAAATGGATACGGATTGAAAATATGGGGGGGACTAGATGATGGAATGATAAATAGGATGGATTGGAAGAAGAAGGAAGATGAGATCGTAAGATTTGTTTTGATATTGGAAGATGGATGAAAGATAAAAATCAGGATTCAGGTTAAGCTCGGATTGGGATTGAATAAAAGCTCAGATTTAGATTAGATAAAATCTCAGATTAGGATGACTAGAGGATGTGATATGATGTGATAATATTGATGAGACAAGATCAGATGATTGATCAGATAGATTCTAAACCTAGTTCAGAGATTTGAATTAGATGGCGTAAGGTGTTGATGATCGGATTAGATTACGAACGAGATGATTACAACACCGAATCCACCTAAAGATGGAAGTAGATTGATTAGTTCATAATGATGATTAACTGAATCAAGATGGATGAAAATCTTGAGTAGGTACAAATGATGACAATCCGGATCAAACACCTAAGCCAACTTGGATAAAAACCCTAAGAAATGAAGTCTAGGAGATTTTAAAACAATGATGGATATGTGATAAAAGGATGCCCTGAGACACTCCCAAATGATTGATTGGTGAGATGATGAACTTTAGAGGATGTAGATGAAGGGAAATTATGATTATACAGAGAAATATAACCTTTCGTATTCTATTTGGAAAATTAACCCGAAGGCTGGCTGGCGAGGGACCAAACAGTTGCAAACACAAAAGAGCGAGCAAAGGTTACGAAAGAACGAGAAGGGGTGATTGAAGAACCGGAAGGGGGAATTTTGAGAATTTTTTAATGGGATGACAAATTCTCCTATATATATTCAAATAGAGGCTTAAATGAAGAATAGGATGAGAACGAAGGAAACATACACCAAAACGAGTCTGAATGGGGTCTCAAACAAAGGACGAGATAGCCAATGGAAAGGATGGATTTTTCAGAATAGACCCAAAGGGAGATTCATAGGGAGGGTATGACCACCAATGGAGAAGTGAATATTTCTTAAGTGATTGACATGACGACTCACATGAAGAACGGGTCTGAAAACAGTCGAACAGATACCAAAATGAACCCGAATGGGGTCTCCGATGAAGAAGAAAAAGGTTGTTTCACCTCTCTATTTAGGTCAGAGCAGCCCCTTTGAGGTAAATCCCATCCCTTTGAGGGGAAGGATTCCCAAGGCAAGGGAAAGGTCACCCAAATCAAAGAGGATGAAGAACGAGGCCGAATAGACACCAAAATGAACCTGAACGGGGTCTCAAATGAAGAAGAAAAGGTTGTTTCACCTCTATAATCAGGTCAGGGCCACCCCTTTTAGGGTAGTACCACCCCTTTGAGGGAAATTATGCCCAATACAAGGGAAAGGTCACCCAAATCAAAGAGGATGAAGAACAAGGCCAAACAGACACCAAAATGAACTAGAATAAGGTCCCAAATGAAGGAGAAAAGATTGTTTCACCCCTTTGTTTAGTTCATGGCTGCCCCTTTGAGGGAAATAATTCCCAAGACAAGTTCAAGGTCACCAAAATCAAAGAGGATGAAGAACGAGGCTGAACAAACACCAAAAAAAACCTAAATGTGGTCCCAAATGAAAGATAAAAGGTTGTTTTGCCCCTCTGCTTAGGTCAGGGCTGCTTCTTTGAGGGAAGGGCCACCCCTTTGAGGGTAAGGACTCCCAAGACAAGGTAAAGGTCACCCAAATTAAAGAGGATGAATAATGGGGCTGAATAGACACCAAAACGGACCTGAACGGGGTCCCAAATGAAGAAGAAAAGGTTGTTTTGCCCCTCTATTTAGGTCAGGGATGCCCCTTTGAGGTTAGCAACACCCCATTAAGGGAAATAACACCAAAGAAAAGAGAAATATCACCTAAATCAAAGAGCATGAAGAATAGGACCAAACAAACACCAAAACGGACCTAATCGAGGTCTCAGATGAAGGAGAAAAGGTTGTTTCGCCCCTCTATTCAGGTCAGGGTCACCCCTTTCAGGTAAAGGATTCCCAAGAAAAGGGGAAGGTCACCCAAATCAAAGAAGATGAATAACGGGTCTAAAAAATGGTTGAACGGATACAAAAATGAACCTGAATGAGGTCTAAGATGGGGAACGGGATGACAAAACAGATGAAGGGATTTGACAAAATGGATGTATATGGAGACTTGGAGGGAGGATAGGACCACCAATGGAAAAATGGATATACCTAAAGTGATCAAAATGAGGGTTTTGATGAAGAATGAGACAAAAACTGACTAAACGGACATCAAAACAGACCTGAACGGGGTCTCAAATGAAGCAGAAAAAGGTTGTTTCACCCATGTTTGTGGGTAGGGCCGCCCTTTTGAAGGAAGTACCACCTCTTTCAGGGAATGCTCACCCCTTCAAGGAAAGGTTTCCCCTTTGAGGGTAGGGTCGACTATTTGGGGGTAGGGTCGGCCCTTTGTGGGTAAGGTCACCTATTTTAGAAAAAAATGGTGAATTTTGACCTAGTCTGGGTGAAAAATTGTTGAAGCAAGAAAGACGGGATCACGCCTATGAAGGAAAGGTCACCCCTTTGTGGGCGAGGTTGCCTCTATTTTTGGTCTAGACTTGACTTAGCAAAACCAACTATGGCAAAGGACAAAAATAGAAAAAACAACAAGAAAAAGGCCAAAATTGAATTGTCTAAACAAATGCGCACTAGTTTTACACAAGGAATATAGTTCAAGCAACACAATCCTAAGATTAGTGTTAAGGGTATTATCAACACAGTCCCCTATCTAAGAAGAACAAGGAAACTAAGGGCACCCTCAATATAAGCATGGTACATAGGGCACAACCATGAACACCAACCCATCTACAAGCTTGAGTCGGGAGCAACCAACGAGATACTGGGAGCTAAGACCAACTCTTCACATCTTATCTAGTTATCACCCTAGCTTTTCCGCTCCGCTAGACATGATGTGACTAGATTGAGGGACAACTTTGGCTCTCCCTCTTTATATACCCCATTGGTAACATGTGGTTGGGATCGTCCCTTGGGGTGATGAAATCCCCAAGCAGGTCATGCTAAGAAAAAGAAAAAGAGTACAAAAAGGACCAAGTGGACTATGATTTCTCTTCACCTAGGAATCGCCAAATGGTGCAAGGGGATTGGATACATCAATAGCGCACTCACAAGCATGACACAAGTTATTTGACCCCTTTTAATTAAATCTATGTTCCTAGTTAAGATAAAAAATTACAAGAAACTAACTAGAGAAAACAAACTTTCTCCCCCTCTAGCAAATGTGTTAGTAGTGTTTTTCTTTTTGTCTTCTACAATCGTTAGCTACACAAGTGTTAGCAAAAAAGCAACTCACCAACCAAAAAAAATTAACAGGTCAGTAGAAAGGAAAAATAACATGAATCCAAACTCTGAAATGAAAAAATAACTCTTTGTTTTACCTGATTTAGCTTTGTTTAGGGCAGGGCCACCTCTGTATTTTGGGCACAACTGACTATTTGGGTGCAACCGAGTCTTTCAGCATAGTTGGCTCTTTGGGCACAACCGACTCTTTGGGCGGTGTCGCTTGTTTGTGGGCAAGGTCGCCTATTTGGGTGGGGTCACCTGTTTGGGCGGGGTCACCTATTTGTGGATGGGGTTGCTTGTATGGGTGGGGCCACCTCTATTTTTTGGGAACAACTAGCTCTTAGGGTGGGGTTGCTCCTTTGTGGGCAGGGTCCCTTTTTCAGTCCAGAATTTGCAAAAATAGTCAAAAATAGAAAACAAAAAAAAATAGAGTCAAAGTATTGGGTGGGGTCATCTATCCATGGGTGGGGTCACTTGTTTGTGGGTGAGGTCACCCCTTTGTGGACCTAAACCTACAAAATGTTAGAAAACAAAATCACAAAAAATAAAAGCTAGGTGGGGTCACCCCTTTGTGGGTAGGGTTTCTTGTTCGTGGGCAGGGTTGCCCCTTTGTGGGTAGGGTCACCTATTTGTGGGTGGAGTCACCTCTTCATGCTGGGAAAGACCACCTTTGTGTTCTTGAACTTACAAAATGTTAAAAAATAGAAAACATGAAAAAACAGACCCATGACATGGTCCCACTAGGCATGCCAAACATGTGTGGATTGAAAATCCTTAATCTAAAATGGAAAAAAAAATGAATGCAATAAAAAAGGAATACAAAAACACCTCGGATTAGGCCTAGTTGAAACTAAAAAAACCAACAATATAACAACAGGAATGATTATACCTTTGCTTGTCTAGCATGATGATGTTCTTCATGTATGCTCCTTGATGGCAAGCTTGCAATAATAATGGTGGTTGAATTATGGAAGATGGTAGGTGGGAGTTAAAATGGCCTTTAATGTAAATTCTTGAATGCAAGAGTGATGTAATAATGGCTAGAATGGTTAATAATCTTCAAAAGTCTTAACCACTAACTTGAGGTCAAGGCCCTCCATTTAAAAAAAATGGATGGTTGAGATTGATCCACCATAGACAAGATGAAGGGTTGTGATGAGTTGAGAACTCACAAGCCCTCACATCTTTCCATGTGGAGGGTGAGATGGAAGTACCAAGTGACATGTAAAAAGCCATGTGGTCCCAAGGTACTTGCAAGTACCTTGGGATTGAAGAGAATTTCCTTAAAAAGGGATTCCTTGTCCCCAACTGGGGTTGAAAGTGACAAGTGAGGACTTTTAGAAAGTCCACTCTTGTCATGATGGGGATTGGAGAAGGCATTGGAGAAACAAAAGTGAATTTAAAATTCAAAAACTTGGAATAAACCTATTGATAAGACAAGGTCCTCCAAAATGAGGTCCTTGTCCCATGTACCTGATGTGACCCATGAGAGGTCATGGGGAAGATAAATGCATGGGATAAATAAAATGGAATTAAAAATTCCATTGGTATGTGGGAAGAGTTGACTAAAGGAAAGATTAGACTAATGATGAAGGGTTAGAAGAGGGTTAGGTGTCTAACGATGATTAGGAGCCAACTTGCAAAAGTTGGAGGATGTGACACATCCTAATCATGGATTAGGCATGTGTTACATCCCTAATGATGGGATTAGAAGATGAATTAGGATTAAGTGTGGATGGGACATAAAGAGAATTAAATAAGTGGGCTATTTATTTAATTCCTTGGAAGAAAGGGATAAAGGGGTAATGTGTTTAATTATTTAACTAAATACCTTAGGGATTTAGAAGACTTTAGGGGTATTAATCAATAAATGGAAATATTATTTAAATAATGTGGTTAAAATTATATTTAGATGAAAAGGGTAAATCTAGCCAAATACAAGTGGTCAAATTTAGATGTCTACAGTTTTCACTTTTGATTTTTCTTTATAGCCTTTTGATTTTTTCTTAATTGGCACCTTCCATTTTCTTGGAAATGTTTTTCTTTTGATTTTGGAGAATATTTTTATTTATTTTTGCATGATTTTTAGTGAGACATGATGATACTTAGGTTTTTGTGTATTCTTCAATTTATACATTTCTTGTTTGGTATCCCAATTGCTTGGATAGGACATAGAGATAATTTATGAATAAAGATGATTTTGAGGTAGAAGGTGTTGGATGAAATTCAAGGGTACGTGTCTTAGTTGTTCTTGAAAGGTCATGTAAGGATATGCATTAGTAACACATGGGACCAAGATGGATGGAAGGGTTGATGTATATGGTCCAACAATAGATGGAAAATATGATGGAGGAGGTGGATGTATTGATCTAAGGGTAGGCCTTTTGTGTTTGAAAGATCTACCATCTTGAGAAGGAGGTATGTAAGCAATGCCATAATAATTTAGATGTGTTTTGATATTAGGGTTTTCAAGTAAATGGAACTCATGAAGGTGTGTGGTATTGTAGGAGAAAATCAACTTTTAAAAACATGGATGAACCAAGCTTATATGTTTGTGGTTCATGAATGGGATCTTGTTAAAGATTATTATTATCATTTTATGTGAGGGAAATACTTATACCTTGGGGCTCTAGAATTTAATGAATGGATGGAATGAATTTGTGGACTAAAATTATGGTATTGAGTTGAGAGACTTGGATCATGAGATGGTATGGCATCATGAAATGAAATGGAATAATGAGATGGACTGGGATCATGAGAGGGAGTACTTTGATCTTCACATAAAGGGGGGTCTATGATGTCATTCTTTGGATCAATGAGGTCAAGTGAGTGACATGGTTGAATTTATATAGGTGCTATGAAGGTGGATAAACATGACATAGATGAGCTGAAAGTGGGTGGAACTAGAAGACTATGACTACCATGTTGGGAAATAGGATTTTGCATTAGGTATTGTATTCCTTTTAGGGTGACTTTCGTTGTTCTTTTGGTGAAATAGGATGGATAGGTGTTGGTTAAACATGGGAGAAATTTTTGTTTCCCTCTTCAATGGAGGAAAAGGATGACATGGAGGGTGACATGAGCTGGGTATAAGTTTCAATGATATGAGCTGGATAAATTCAAAAAGATATTGAGGGAGATGGAAGATGGAGGATATTTTAGGCTCATTTTGATCCATGGCTTTTGGTAGGTTTATGGTTTTTGTTGATTTATTAAGATTTAGATCTTGAATACCCCATCCCAATATGGAATATCTCACATGCCTCCAAGCATATATACATTATAATCAACTATCGTGTTAAATTGTATCTTTGGATGTTTGATAAATGCACAAATAAAAATAATTTGTATGATAGTCAAATGTCTTGTTGCAATGAGCACTTTATGTTTTGTACACTATAACAATGGATTGAAGTCCACCTTCATATTGTAGGCTTGAAAACATAGTGGGTTGTGACTCACTTCTCAATTCCTATTCTATAGACTGTAAAAAACAATGTATTGAAGTTCACTTTCATATTTTATAACAACCCTTGGTTTGACCAAACATTGCATTTGAATATCTCCATACATTTCAAATAAAAAATGCACATAATAGTTGTAGGTTGGAAAAACACAAGGCTATGACTCACTTCTCAATTCTTGTTCAATGACTACTTTATGTTATACAGATTGTAACAAATCAATGTATTGAATTTCACCTTCATATTTTATAACAACCCTTGGTTTGAGTAAACATTTCATTTAGAAAATAATGTTTTTTCTTTTAGAAAATTTATGAATATCTAAAAGGGGGAGTTAGGTTGAGTTGAATGAACAAAAAACTGGTTTTGACTTGTGAAGATTTTTTTTTTGTAAGCTTCATTTTTGGCACATGTTGCCATCAATGACAAAGGAGTAGATTGTTGGAAGAATGAAGAGGAAGACCTCTTGTTTGTTTTCATTGATTCCAACAATGTTTGGTGACTTCCTTTGCCCATCTGGTAGACTCTATTTGTGTTACCTTGATCTAGTAATTTTGTCTATATTCACTCACAAATAAATATTGGCCTATATGATTTTAATATGTTATTTAGGATTGTTAGATGTAGCTTTGGATAGGAATTTAGCAATTTTGGTTGAATAGGCTAAAAGAAATAAATGACAGTAGTTCAACTTATAGTTTTTGGTATGGTCTTCATCTGGAAAACTTAATTATGTGGTATATATATGTTTCATGAATGCTTAAAGTAATTTTGTTTTGGTTTGGGTCAACCTAGCTTATGTTTGCATGTTTTTTTTTTAGTGGAAAATATTTTTTTGTTTTGAGCTAGCAAGATATTTTGAGTTGAGTATGCTAACATCTAATTAGGCTGATTGAATTGGTGTATGAGAATATAATCATGTATATACATGTGAAACATCTTTGTATTAATATAGAAAAAAAGATAGATAAGTGGTGATGTGAGAGATGTGATAAGTAATGAGCAATGATGTGAATTTGTGTTGTGTTATGTCAAGTTTTTGGTAGTTACTATATACCTACAAACATGAGAATTTTTTTTGTTTTCAAGAGCCTAATTGGAACTAAACATAGCACACATAAGGTTTAATTCATTATTTCATATTTTTGGCAGTGACCCACACATTTGTAATCTTTTGAAGCTAGGCATGTGCAGGATAATCATGGAAAAAATAGGCCCTTAAGTGGCAATAAAATTTAGAAAAATCAAAGTTAGGAAACTTAATGTAAAAATTTGAATAAGCTAAGTATATTATTTTAAAAATATGTAAGAATAGAATATATTTAAAATTGAATTTAGTTTATAAACTACTAGGTTTATTTTTATTTAAAAAAAATCTATTTGGTGAAAATTTGAAATTTCAATGCAGTAGTACTTGAATTTCAGGGAAAAAATAAGAAGTAGGTGTCTGTCTGACTACCCTAACCACAATAAAATGATAATTATTTTTTATAAAATTTTAGATATAAGTATAAGACTCATGTCCTGATGTGATACATATATTTTTGAAAAAAAAATCAAAATAAATAATTAATTATGATTTTTTTATTACAATGTTTAAAAAATATAAAAACTCGTACATCTGGCCACCTTAAGTTGGTCAAAAATTCATGAAATTCAATTCTTTCTTTTTTAATCCTATAGTATGTGAAGCATAGAATGTGATACATGTTTCAAATTCAAAAAATGTGATACCATTTGAAAGTTATAGATATTTTTCAATCAGCCTATCAATCAAGAATTTAATCGTAATTCAAATAGAAAATGAATAATAATAATTTATTGAATTCAAGGTAAAGCATAATTTATATTGGTGGAAAGCTAAGAATCTCCTTTAAAAACCCTTTTCGTTTCATCAATTTTGGGTTAAAAAAATTGTCAGCCACATGGGCCATCATATCACTTACATATCACCACTTTTTGGCCCATCATGATCCTGCACATACCCAGTTGTAAACCTTTCAAGGACAATGAGTCCTAGTAGTGTGCCCTGTAATATCTTATAATTGGTTATAATATATTGTGAGTTAATCCTCATCGTGGTTTTTCACATTTTGGATTTTCCATGTAAAAATCCTAGTGTTCTTGTGTCATGTGATGTTATGATTCCATTCATTTTTTTGTTTACAGTTGTAGTAAGATATGTTTTTAATTATTTAATGGTTATCGATTAAATGATTTAGTGGAATATTGATTTACCCCCCTTTCATTATTCTGAGTGTTCAACACTTCTAGCAACAAGAACCTCTCCACTTTTGCATCCTCAAAATGCGAATACTCTACATCTTCATCTACAAGTGCAACTCATGCATTACCCTAAGCTCTTATATTTTTCCTTCCTTGATGTTGAGGAAATCCATAAGCTCTATGTCCTTCTCTTACACATTGTAAATAGGTTCCATGAAAGAATCCCCTTCCTAGTCCTTGTCTAGATATTCTTCTTCCTCTTTGGTATCCATTATTTTGATCACAAAGACGATATGTTTTATCTCCTTTCTAGTTTTGGTTGTTACTGAATTATTCACCCTTATTTTGATCTTCATTCCAACCTCCATATGACAATCCACTATTCTTTCAACCATGACCCAACATTGTTTACCTCTTTCAAACCTTTTATTCAAACTTTCTTCTACCTTCAAAGCAAACTGATATGCATCTTCAATGGTAGACATTCATACTAGACTCAACTCTTCTTGAATACTTGGCTTCAACCCATTTATATAATAGGAAACTTTATCCTAATTGACCTCAAACTGGCCTATTCTAATCAAGACATGATATAATTCCTCTGTATACTCCTTGATAGATTTTCTCGCTTGTTTCAACCTTTGCATCTTTAACAAATCTATCTTATAGTCCACGAGAATGAACTTTATTTTTAATTTTTCCACCATTCGGTCCCATCTGGTTATTTTCTCTTTTCCTCTTCAATTTATTTCTAGTTCTACCTCTTTTCACCAAATATTCACAAGACCCTTTAGTTTGGTCTTTGTAAGTTTTACCCTCTCAGGATCTTTCACTTCCTCATACTCAAAGTACTCCTCCATATCATTGATCCAATCAATCAACTCTTTTGGGTTGAGATTTCCACAATATGTAGAAACATCAATCTTTGGCCTTTTTCTAATCTTGGAGAAAACCTTAAATAATATGACTTGCTTTGGATCTATTGCATCTAGTTCTTCTTCGAATTGTTCCTCATTCTTAGATTCATTTTCACTTTCATTTTCTCTTCTGTGCTCAAACCCTCAACATAAATCCTCCTACAATACTTGAACTTATCTTTGCAAGGCTCTAAAACCATCTTCTAGTACAAAACCATTTCTTCCACCACCATAGTTTCTTGACTAAGGCATTCCAAGAACTTTTCTCAGAAACCCTCAACCACAAGTCCTGGTGCAAACTGACTCACATTCGAAAATCTATTTACACACTTAGGAAAACCTTCTCTAATACCATTTGATGAGGGCTACATGACCCAAACCCACACAAAAAAAAATACAAATAACAACACCAAAAATGCAAGATAGAAAACAACCCACTTTCAATTATTTTCCAAAAATGAAATTATAGATTTAGAAATTATAGGGCTATGACCTCATGGGACTTATTGATTACAAATAGACTTTGAAAATAAAAGTTATTATTAAGAGCCACAATTTGTACTAATGGAGCCACCTTCTACAACCTCCACTTAACCTTTTTCTTTCACCCAATAACCACCCTAGAATGTTCTAGAAAGTGTAACTTTCTCTTCTATTTTGGCAACAAAAGTCTCGTCATTTTATTTTTCTCATGGCAAGATATTTTAATGAAATTCACATTTTAGTGGGGTAGCTTCTCGAGGACATAAATTTTGACTCGGGTGTTTTATTTTATATTATAATATATCATTGGAAATCTCATGAAGATATCTACAACAACGAAACATCATAGATTGTTTTGTCCACTTTCCAAGCTTTTTCAAGGCTTCTAAGATTTTTAAATTTGAATTTGAAGCTGCATTGGACAAATTTGTCTGCACAGAAACTTTAATATCTCCCAAATCATATATGGTATTGAGATGATTCTCTCACAAATATTTCTTAATTCCGCTCCTTGGGGTAAATTTTTAGGCCCATACAAGCCCGTTTAGGCTGACTTGCTAAAAATAGTAAGTGACCATTTCTCACCTTTTTTGACTTTTGATTGTCTTACACCTCTTAAGTGCCATCATGGGACATAAAAAAACTAAAGAAAAATAAGGAATATTTTTTTTTGGGTGATGCAAGATTATCCTACAGCACTAGATGCTTCTACCTTTAGAGATTGGTTTGTTGGTTTAGTAAAAAGGACTCAATGTCTTTATCTATGATAAAATTTGAATACATTGTTGTAACATCTTGTTCCATCCAGGTTATTTGGATGAAGCAAAACATAAAGGATGTGAAGGTGGTATATGAAGAACCTATTCCAATATTGTGTAATAATACAAGGGGAATTAACATTTCCAAGAATCTAGTAATGCATTCAAGAATGAAGCACATCTCTATTTGGTATAAATTTTTGAGAGAGAAGGATGCAAAGAATGAAGTCAAAATGGAGTATGTACCTACAAGGGATCAAATTATAGATATCTTCACAAAGGCACTTTCAAAGTATACTTTTGAGTATTTCAAATAGAATTTAGGGGATATTGCCCCTCCTTGTTCTAACTAGATGCATAAGTGGTGCATCTTTCTAGGGGAAAAAATTATGCCATATCATTTTCTCTTGGATTGATGTGTGCTACCACTCAAGAGGGATTGGTAGTAAGGAGGAATTTGATGTAGTTGTGCAGGTATTAAGAATAATTTTTGTTGGTCAAAGGGAGAGTATATGTTAATGTCTAAATTAAAGACCTTTGACCGTTGTCCTAAAGTCATAGAATATGTTGGTTCCTTCTATTTGCAAGTGTATTTTTTCCTTTGTCCTCGATGTCAAAGTGGGGGAGTGAGCAAGTGTGTTGCCATTAATTCCAAAAAGGGGGATATTTTTGGTAATTTTTATCATTGATGTCGACACTTGAGATGATTCATTTAAATATTGTTTGTAATTTTATCAATGATGTCAAAACTTGAGGAGATTTAAGTAAAATTGGTTCACATTGGTTGTCATTGATGATAAAACTTTGTGAATTGTGTGTGGTTTACATAATTTTTAGCACTTGATTGTTTCATGATGTTGCTAAAGTGCATGTTTGGATGACATACCTTATTCTATGTCAGTTGTTTGGCATTGGTTTTCATTGTTGATAAAATTCAATTTGGGTTAACAAATATCTACTATGTTGTTATTAATTCTAATTGTTGGACATCATTCCTTATCTAAGAAGTATTGAGTATAGTTGTGTAACATCAAAAAAAGGGCCATTACGCTTTTTCACACTCGTTTAGATCCTCCTTATGGATTTTGGCTTAATGTGGCCTTGATTTGTGTTGTAATGTGGATAACACATTCAAATTAGGTCTTGGGCCCTTGTGAACTAATTTATTTTAATGATGCCTTGTAAAGGTGTTGTAAAGTGTTGTAACACACTTTCACATTTTTCTAGGATTCCTAAGCATAACAAACATACTTTCAATTATAATTTATCTTAGCCTTTCATTATTTGGTGTGTTGCAAAGTGTTGAAACACACTTTCACATTCCTCTAGACTTGTTATTAATAATTATCCTTTCTTATGCTTTAATTGGCCCCATATTGCATCCACAAGCCTTATTTTTGTGCATTTTTTAGGATAATCCTGACAAAAGGCATTTAAAACATCAAAATCTCAAAAACCCACTTTAAACTCCTAAGGTGGGACTCATTTTCCATTCTTGGAGGATGAATCCCCTTAGGTGGGACCCATTCGCCCAAGGTGGTAAATGAGTCCCCTTTTACTCAAAATCAAATTTAATTTAAATCTTTGGCAAGATTTCATTCTCCAAGATCCAATGTCAGCATGTAATGTTTTAATTTCATGAATTCTTGCATAATTGAGTATAAATACAAGGTTATTTCACTTATTTTCATCCTAACATTCAGGAAAGAATTCAAGTATTCATCCTTATAGAAAATTGAGTTGACAAGAGAATTTAAGAAAGAGCATTCAAGGCATTCAAGGGCAGATTATCAAGCATTCAAGAGAATTCTTCAAGCATGAATCATCATGTCAATGATCATATTCTTCATGTTTTTTATTATGCTCACAATTGTGATGTAGAGTTCATGATACAAGCAAGCATTTCATTCAATATCTATCAACATCAAGTAAGAATCAAGAACCACATCCATTGCATCCATTCCAAGCATAATTGCAACACTTTACTACAGGGGTTTGGAGAGTTGCAACATTACCTTTTTTTCATTCATCATTCTCCTTTATATTTTCTTTTCATTTCAAGGTTTAATTACTAAGAAGGGGTTTGACCATGGAAAACCCTTATTCTTTAACCCCACAACCAATTTTTTCACCTCTTTGGATGTGATTTTAAGGTATAGGTTGTAGATTTATAAAGGATAAAGATTGGAAAATTGTTGATAAAGTTGTCAAAGTTGTGAACAAGCCTTGGAGGAGCTTGGAGAAGACCTATAGGCTGAATTTTACAAGTTTGGATCTAGATCTGAATTAGGAACAAAGAAGGAAATTAAGAGCTATAGGATCCAAATTTGAATTTCAAGAAATATACAAGTGGACTCATTCACCACTATTGGTGAATGAGTCCCACTATACTTGTCTATCAAGGATTTTTGTAGATCTGAGTACCCATTTGTCCAAAACCTGTTTTGACACAGTTTACCCAAAACTAGACTAATTTGACCAACTTGGCATATGAGTCACAGTTGGATTTAATAGTGGATTTTCAAGATTCCAACTCTCCATTCTACCTTCTCCAGTTTCCCAGCTGCACATTTCTAGTTTTACAGGGTTCTGATGCATTTTACTTATGTTTCTAGGTCATTTTGCATATCACATTATGTTTTCAAACATCTTCTTTTCCATGTTTATACTTGGTGGTGAACCCCTCACTTCTTTCCATTCAATCCCCCTAGAACATTTCCCTTTGTCATATTTCAATCTCCTTTTCATTGAAATCTCAAGGTTTGTTCTTGAGTGAACCATGCCTTAGAATAAAAAGGTGGATCTCTTTCCTTTTAGGTCTAAAATCCTATAAGTCCTAGAGAGAGACATCCACCCCCCATTTTCTTTGGTTCATTTTGGTGAATGTTCATTTAGAGCATCATAATTATGATTTAGATTGCATTTACATCCTAGATTTAGCTTGCATTAGGTTTGGCATTGCTTAATATGCATTCTAGGGTGTCAATCTTTGCATTAGTGAAAATATCATTTAGCTTGCATTATTGGACTTCATTTCATTCAAAATCAATAAAATTCTACATTTTCACCTTCTAGTTGCATCAAAAAACATAAAAAACATAAAATTCAATTCAAAAATTCTGAATATTTTCAAAAAAATCAGTACCTAGACTCATTCACCACCTTGGGAAAATCCGTCCCTTTACATATTTTGCATTGAATTTTTTGGCATTTACAATTCATTTTCTCATTTTGTGTTTGTTGCTTTTGCATTTCAATTTTAATTTCCAAAATTTTTGTTATAAGCATTTCATTGTTATTAGTTTACATTTCATTTACACTCAGCCCACATTTAGTAGCTTTTGCATGAGTGTTTGGTTCCGTATTGATAATACCATAGTGAAAAGAAGTTTGAGACTCATGTCATCCTATGATAGCATAATCTTCATAGATCTTGAGTTATCTAGAGCTTCCATTCCTAGTATTGACACTAGTACACTAGGCATGGATAACACCTTTAGTAACTCTTTGCCTTGAAGTAGCATGTAAGTTGAACCAAATAATGATAACATTCTGAAAGAAAACCTAATCCAAATTCATGAGGACTTAGTAAACTTACAACATCAAATTAGCCTTGAAAAAAATTCAACTACCGCAATTCCTAGAATTGAAAACATTCACATATGCTTGAAAGTGAAGATGGCCTTGACCTTGTGAAGAATATAGTACATATCTTTGGAAAGCATCTTCCCTCAACCACTAGTTATCCTTTTCCAGAAAACAATGTTTCAAGCAAAGGAGGAACTCAAATTCCTCCTCTGAAAATACCCTCAATCCCTACATACACCCCTCCCCAAGTCACAACAATGCAACAAGTTAGTAATGTGATTCCTTCCTTGGGTATTCTAGCTAGTATCCCTAGTTCTTGTTTGGAATCACATGTTATAGCTCCTACTACCTCACCACCTATAAGAATTCCATTCACTTGTCCCACAAATACATACACTCCATCACCACATTCATTTCCATCTCATAACACAAGCAATGACCCCCTCATACATTAACTTTTCAAAACCATGTCATCTCTTTAAAAAAAAGTTTCCACCATCAACCAAAATCAAAATTGCCCACCCACATATTATGTCAAAATTAGTCCATTATCCTTTGATATATTACAAACACCGATGCCATAAGGTGTAAAGGTGCCTAGATTTGATAAATATGGAGGGAAAGGAGATCATTCTAACCATGTTAATTCCCAGATGACCGTATTTAGTGACTTTGTCCTTGATGACAAACTATTGGCAAAGCTCCTTCCTAGGACCTTATAAGGCACTGCCTTGGAGTGGTTCTCTTCTTTACTAAATAACTTGATTTGATCATTTGATGAACTTGTTGAGGAATTTATAAACCATTTCCAAGTCAAAATGACTCCTAAGATGTCTTTGTCCGACTTGATGAGATGTAAGAAAAAAGAGGATGAAAAGATAACTGAATTTATCTCCTGATATCAATCACTTTATTCCCTAGTCAATGTCAAGATCCTCGACCCACACCTTCAAAATATGTCTATTAAAAACTTGTAAAACAAAATCCATGACATGTTGACCATGATGAAATTCCCATATTTCATGCACTTGTGCACTACCCTCCTGATTACAAAAATTCAATTTGTAGTCAAAATACAAAGTCCACTACCAGCCAAATTGAGAGATCCAAGCCTATGCACCCAAATAATTCCAAACCCTTTATAAAAGAAATTAAATGGTCCCTACAATTTAACCCTCCTCAACAAGCAACTCAAAAATTCCATAACCAAGATGTTATTGTCAAAGCCACAATGCCCTTTAGCTATGGAGATACAAATGGAAAATTCACTCCCTTACTTGACACCCTTAATTATACCATGTCCCAACTTCTAAACAAATAGATGATTACCTTACCTCCCATCAAAACACTTGACCCTAATAAGCCTTTACCTTTGAGCTTTAAATCAAATACTTATTTCCACTATCATTGACAAAATGAACATGACATGAAACATTGCAAGTGTCTTAAACATCTTGAGAAATACCTCATTGATTCTAGTCATCTATCAAGGCAATATGTTTGTTGCCCCTTCAAACAAAAGCTTGCAAATTTTCACCAACCCCATGCCAAAACATAAAATATCATTTGTCAAGGCTAGCGACACACCTAAGAATGATGTGATGAATGTTGATACAGATGATAAAAAACTGATTTTGTTCCAATTAATGCTATCAATATCAACCTTATAGATGAAATGATAAGGGTGATAGATGAAATCCCTTGTAAGGGTTGAACTAAGAGTCCTCTTGATATTTATGTCTCCTCTAAGACATACTTAAACATTTTCCTGATGGTCATCTTTACATAGCGGTCATATCTATGATAAGCCCACTAATGGGATATTAATAGATCTCTTTGATAGAGAGAATGTGATTGCCAAGGAATTCCTACTCTTGCATGAGCTCTATCAAGATGATGAATATGAAAAACCAAAAGCATGGATCAAGACACACAATGGTTTTGCATGTCGTATGATTGGATCAATCACCCTACCATTACAAATAGGACCAAATGAAGGAGCACAAAGACCACTAAGAGGGGGGTGAATTAGTGGGATGAAAATTTTAACTTTCTAAATAATGACAAACTACACTAAAAGAATAAACTAAGAACATAGAGAAATGAAACAAAACCAAACTCACAAAATGCATCCACAACACATGATATACAAGGAAAATCCAAGATGGGAAAAACCTCAATGAGAATAGTTACTTGAGACTACTGCTCTAATCTAGCCTCACAATGAAAATGATTTATGTTTACAATTTATGGGAACCAACCCAAAGGAACACCAATTCCAAGTTTATGAGCACCAAATCAAAGGAGCTTCTACCCCTAATCTGAGCATCCACTCAGATGATTATACAATAAGAGATTTTTTATTATAATTTGAATGTCATGTTCCAATGAATTTTTGTAACTCAAATAGATTTCGACACTCTTGAAGACTTTGATGATTTTTTTGTCCTCAAATAGCTTATAGTATTTTTATCATCAACTAACTTTGCAAGTATTCATGCACTAGCTCTGCAAAACTCTATGATCTTCATCCACACAATAAGTCTCTACAAAAATCTCACATACCTTCACACACTTCTATAGAAATAAAAGATTCAACACACAGAAATGTATACACTATTTTAACAGAGTTATCTAATCTCTTCTCCAAAATTGTACCTTCTCTGGGTAAAAGTACAAAGTTGTGTCACACTTTCGGCCAACTTATCTGCATAAGTGAAATTTAGTATTTATAACTAAAAATCATTTTTTGTCAAACATATGATCTAGTAAGATTAATTCTAGATAAGCTAAATATGTCGACAACTTTTGAAATTAAAACTACTGGCTAAATACATATGTAGCACCACTTTAAGGCTGATTTACTAAAAAAAAGAAATTATTTCAAAATTTAATATTTCAGCAACTCCTACTCATATAAATAATTTTTTTTTAAATGTAAAAATACCCTTTTGTAGATCCATAAGTGTAGTTTTCAAATATATATCTATTTTAATTTTAAATACTAAAAGTAGGTTATTAGAAAAAAATATTACTGTATCAACATTTTATTAGTTTACATCATTTCAAAATTCAAAACATATATGCCATGTTTTAGTGATTCAAGTTTAAAAGTTAGATTAGTGTTGGCCATTTCCTTCATAAAAGTGTGGCATGGCTTTGTAATTTTACCCCTCTCACTCTTTCTCAAAAGGTTGAATAAAATGAATAACTACCTTTGATATATATTAATTTTATAGAACAATGAAATTATGTAGCTCTAATCTTCAAACCAATATTTCTGCAACTTTCTGTCAGTAAAATTATGACACTCCTATAGCAACTTTCTGCAATTTTCTAATATATTCTTGTACATAGAAATATTATTTTGTATTCGAGACATCTTATCTCACTCATCACAACTTCTGAATCTGTCCTAATATTCTTTATTAGTCTACTATGATTGCAAAAATATTAAAAAACTAAATATTTTTTTTGTTCTTCCATTTGCAAGGTTTTAATGCTCTTCTTGAGCAACTAAATGATTCAATACTGCTACACATATTTGGACTGACTTCTATTAATTTAAAAAATGTCTTTGCTATATTTTAAACAAAACAAATATCATATTTCTTTTGCATCGATTTTCTCAGTTTAACTGCAACTTGCAAATCTGATTGCAATATCCAATCTAAAATAAATAAGAAACTTTACCTACAGAATCTGCAAGAGGTATAAAATATAGATAAAAGATTTTAAAAAAAAATCATTTAGCACTACTATAGAAAGTTACTCTATCACCAAGCAAAGAATGACCAAAAAATCTGATTTGAGTTGAATCAAATTTATCACCAATATAACAAGAAGATAGATGAATGAAGATTATAAAATATGATTAAAATTTAATACGCATTGATCATAGATAACCACCTTTGTGAATGGAGGTGAAGACAAAAATTGATGCATCAAATTAGGGTTTAAACCACCATACCTTATGTTGCAGAAAATGAAAAACATAAAAGTTTGACTTAGGGTCAAACCTATTGAAAGTTATCTTGTAGCTATCATAACATCTTAACAATGAATTTTAGCAATGACATAATACAACCAATCTTCTTAGGTTGCGCAAAAAAGAATCATGTGCATACAAAAACCCTAGTAGATAAAATTGAGTTAATCGACCAAACTTCCACCTAATCACAAAGTCATCATTCTTCCACATTTTCTTTGCCACATGTTGGCCTTGTTAGTTTTCACTAATCGACCCAAGCTGTAAATTTGTCTTTTTGCACATTAAAATATTGATCATCGTTGACTTCAATTTGAGTTGTTAATTTTCTATCACTGTGAAGCTCCTTTCGCTATGCTTGTTTCTGTAGCTTGAACTACACACTATTGTAGTTGCAAAGTATGAGGTTCCTATAGCATAAATTTTATGTCATTGTGAACTTCCTATAGCTCCATACAATGGTTTTGATACCATGAGTTGACATCAATTAAAATATAATACCAACCAGCAATCTCCCCCTTTGACATTGATGTCAACCAATCGATTATTATGCTTGCAACTAAAGTTTCTCCAGATCATACAGATAAACTTCTCTATCCAAATACGCTTTACCAACCATATAAATTTCTCCCCCTTTGACAAAAATGGAAAATGGTATAAAGAACACTTTCAGATTGGATACCACCGTGCGTGCATAAAACCAAAGTGTCTTTTCCTTTTTGGCATAAAGCCAAAAGAACATCTCACTGAACACACCACTTTCATATTTTCTCCCCCTATCATGAACATAGCAAGATTCAGATCTGCACTATCCAAATGGTAATGCACTTTCTAGTATGAAGGACAACAATAATATTATCCCCTAAGAAACATGGAAGGGTTAGAAATAATTAGAAACTACTGTTAGAGATAGCCATGATCTCTCCTTGAACTTCAAACTTGACACTTCTACCCCCTTGGAGTAGAACAAACTTAGGGATTTAAGATGAAGTATAATAAGCTCCCACTGAATCATAAAATGCTATGTCCAACTAAGTGTGAGAAGAGGGAGATACAATTCCCAACCGTATTCTCAAATACACAAATTTATCTTTGGGCAATGGTTTGGTAAGGATATTAGCTATTTTCTCACCAGTATTCACATATTCAAGTTGAACTTCCTTTTCACTCAATTTTCTCTCAAGAAATGGTACTTAATGGATATGTGCTTGGTTCTTGAGTACATGACTGGATTCTTATAGATATTGATGGCATTGGAATTATCACACATAATGGAAATAGGTTCTAAATATTTTACCTAAATATCTTTTAGAGTTTTTTTCATCTAGAGAACTTGAGAGTGACATGAGGGGACAGTTATGTATTTTTCTTTAGTTGTAGATAGCGAAATAGATTCTTTCTTTTTACTATGTGAAGAGACCAATCTACCACCATGGAAGAAATAACCTCCACTCATTCTCTTCCTATCATCTATGCACCCTACCCAATCTGCATTTGTGTAAGCTTGCAATGTGAAGTCATCATGTTTAGCATACCACAAACCATAGGTCAAACTTCCTTGAAAATATAAAAAAATATTGCTTACTAAATCCAAATGATATTATTTTGGAGAAGATTGAAATCTAGATACCATACATATTGCTTGTATAATATCTAGTCTAGAGGAAGTAAGGTACAACAGACTTCCAATCATAGATCTAAATATGGTTTAATCAATATCAGGTGAACAATCATTCTTGGAAAGCTTGCATCCAATCACCATAGGTGTACTAGCATGTTTACAATCATCCATTTGAAACCTTTTCAACATATTTTAAGCATACTTGGTTTGTGAAATAAAAAATCTAATGTTTAATTGAGAATTTTTTAAACCAAGAAAGTAGGATAGCTCACATATCATTAACATTTCTAATTCTTGTTGCATTTGATTAGAAAATTTCTTGCATAAATTATCATGACTTGCAGCAAAGATGATATCATCTACATAAACAACAATGATAATCATATGGTTACCTTCTACTTTGGTGTATATATTGTTGTCCACACATCCTTTATTGAAGCCTTGTTGATGCAAATAGTTTTCCAATCTAGAGTACCATGCTCTAGGTGCTTTTTTTAACCCATATAATTCTTTTCTCAATTTGCATACATAATCTCCTTTTTTCAAGTGACTTAAACCCTTCAGGTTGTTCCATGTAAACTTCTTCCTCAAGGTTACCATTCAATAATGCAGACTTAACATCCATTTGATAAACATCATAGTTATTATATGCTAAGAATGCTAAGAAAATTATAATAGCCTCTAGTCTTGCAACTGAGGAAAATGTTTCCTCAAAATATATGCCCTCGACTTGTGAGTATCCCTTGCATACTAGTCTAGCTCTATTTCTAATCACTTTACCTTCTTCATTTAATTTGTTTCTATAGACCCAATTTGTCCCAATAATATTCCTATCAACTGGCCTTGTAACTAAATCCCATGTTTTGTTTCTTTCAATCTATTGTAGCTCCTCTTTTATAGCCTTTACCCAATATTCACTCTTGTTGGCCTCATTGTAATTCTTTGGTTCTATTTCAATTAGAATTCACAAGTTGACTTGATTGTCATTTCCAACATGTCTTCTTCTGGTTTTTACACCAAGATCTTTGCTTCCTATAATCTGATTTTCAGGGTGGTACTTCTGAACATACTTACTTGAGGGTTTATTTGGAGTTTTTCCAACTACATCTTCATTTTCTGATTTCTCTTCACCTTCATCATGATGTTTTTTAATTTAATTTTCTTTTTTTTTCCTTTACTACTGCAAGTCTTCATCTATTCTCACATGTACACACTCAACTACTCTCTTGAGGCATTTTTTGGAACACTTATATACCTTACTATGAGTTGAGCATCCTAAGAATATTCCATCATCACATCTTAAATCAAAGCTACCAAGACCATCATCATCTTTCTTAATGAAACAATTACTACGAAACAATTTGAATTATTAGAAAGAAGGTTTATTACCGTACCATAGCTCATAAGGTATCCTTTTACTATGCACTCTTAGGTGTGCCTTATTTAGTGTGTATATTGTTGTATGAATCTCCTCTTTCCAATAAATATCTAGTAGATTAGACTCATTAAGAATATTTCTTTCCATTTCTTTCACACTCATGTTCTTCCTCTCAACAACTCCATTTTGTTGACTTGTTCGGGTAGCAGAGTATTGTCCTCTAATCTCATGTTATTCACAATAGTCTTCAAACTAATTTGATGTAAATTATCCACCATGGTCTGATCTTAAACATTTCAAATTGAAACCACTTTTTTTCTCAACCATTTTTCTTAATACCTTGAACCTTTCAAATGCTTGTGACTTATCTTGTAGCAAAGTTACCCAAGTCATCCTTGAGTAGTCATCAATCAACAACATAAAGTATTTGTCACCATTTAAAGATCTTGTACTTGTGGGACCACATAAATCTATATATACTAACTCAAGTGGCCTTGTGGTTGATTACTCTTTAGTCTTGAAACTCTCTTTAGCTTTCTTCCCTTTTTGACATTCATCATAAATAGTGTTTGTTGGTTTAGTTAACTTTGGCATGTGTCTCACATAACTTTTTGATCTTATATTTGATAAGATTGCCAAAATTTAAGTATCCTAGCCTCTTGTTCCGTAACCAACTCTCATCCATTTTTCCAATCATACATTGAGATTCATGACATTCTCTCAAGTTGTAGAAATTTCTATCTATTCTTTTACCTTCAAAAAATAATCTTTCATTTTTCTCTTTCTTGATTTCACATCCTTTAGAATCAAATGAAAACTTATAACCACTATAACACATTTGACTTAGACAAAATAAGTGATGTTTGAACCCTTCAACATAATACACATCCTTCATAAGTATTTTCCCATAGATAATTAGAGTTCCTTTACCTTTTATCTTAATTGAGGAGTTATTACCAAGCTTAATTGAACAACCATTCCAATCTTCTTGTTATTTGAATTGGTTCTTGTTGCCAGTCATGTGGTTGGATTAGCCACTATCTATCACCCATAGATTTTTCTTCTCTATGTGTAATGTTGTTTTTGCTAACATGATTGATTGAACTTTGTCTTTACTCACCTCTTTCCATTCTTTCTTGGTTTCATTCTTGTTTGCTACTACTATTTGTTCTTAGGGGCAACAACTGTATTCTTTTCAATTTTAGTATATTTTTCTCTACAAAACTTTGCAGTGTGTCCATAGTTATGATAGTGGTAGCATTCAATATTCTCATTGAACATAGGAAAGTTGATGCTTTTACTAGTCTGACTTAAAATTTTAAAATATGCACTCTTATGTCCTAGATTATTGCAGTTATAATACATAATATCCAAAACTCTCAATGGTGCAAAAGATTTTTTTTCTCATGAAATTTGGAGCTGGTCTTTTCAACATTTTGCAATGTATAAACTTATGACCATATGCATTGCATCTAAAAAAATAACCATAAAATCTAGGGGCATACCAACCATTATACCAAGGAATACTTCTAGTTGTTTCCATACCAGCAGTATGTCTTCTCATCCTTGGGGCAGCAACATTAACATGTAGGAAATTAGCATTATCCTTTGGGGAAGCAATACTAAATCTTGGAACACCAATTTTTTCACATGTGGTAGCATTAATATTATCACTTGGGGCGGTAGCATTTTCACTTGTTGCAGCATTGAAAACAATCCTCTTCTTGTATTTTTCACCCATATTAGAGCTCTCACCATTTTCACAGCCAACACCACTAAAGTTTTTGTTCTTTTTCTAATTACCAAGTATATCATTTAGTGCATTAGTGCTTCTCTAATTTTTCATTCTTGGCAAGTTTTTAACTCTTTTCTTAGAGTTACTACCTCTTGTTCCAACCTTTGACATTCTTTTTGTTTTGCATCAACTCCTGATTTCAAAACTTTACCCATTCTTTGTGCTTCTTCCAACTATGTCTTTAAAGTGATAAAACTCTTTTCTAACTGGTCTTGTTCTTTTAAGGCACTGTTCTTAAATTTGGTATGCTCTTTCTTCATCCTGTTTAATTCACTAAGATCACAAATCAGCTCTCCTCCAAGATCAACCTCAACATCATATTCATCTTCCTCATCACTATCAACTATTTTTGAATTTTCAGATTGAGCATTATTTTCAATCTTCTTGTCATTTGAAACTTCTTGAGCCATGAATAAATTTACCTCTTTCTCATCTTCACTAGTTTCTTCAGCTCAATGAATTTCATCATCTGATGTTTCACTTTCAATAGTGAGAAGACTTCTCTTCTTCTGAATTTTTTTTCTTGAATTTATAGAACTTCTTAGGTTTTAACTTATTAGTTTCTTCAATGTTTTCTTCCTTCTTCTCATAAGGGAACTTTTCAAGAAAATTTCCAATCTTTCCACAATTAAAAAACTTGAAGGGTAACTTGTCCTTATACTTGCCCGATCCTTTCTTCAATTTCTTGACAAAATTTGCTTCAACATTGTCAACTTCTTCTCGATCAACGTTTGCAGCTACTTATTTTCCTTTCTTCACTAATTTGAAGGAGACTTCTCTCTTAGAAGGTTCAACACTCACAATCCTCATTTCAGAGGCTGATAATCAACCAAACAATTCATCCATGGAGAAAGTCTTGAAGTCCCTAGCTTCTTCTATGGCGGAAACTTTAGTGTCATATCTTGTTGTTAATGACCTTCAAAATTTCTTAACAATTACATTATCATCAATTTCTTCACCAAGTCCTCTTCCAACATTAAAAATCTCATCTACTCTTAGTAGGTAATCAATAATATTCCCATCTTCCCTCATCTTCAATCCTTCAAAATGAGCTATGAGATTTTATAATTTAGCTTCCTTCACATTCTCATCACCTTCATAAATATTTTTTAGTTTATCCAAATTTTGTTTTGCATATTTTTAGTATATAACTTTGACAAACTCAATATTATACAATCCACTAAGAATAGCATGCTTGGGCTTGACATTGTACTCATTCCTTTTTAACATCAGGGTCAATTGGAGGAGTTTGGGGAAAATTATACCACACATCACAACCTAAGGAGGACAAGTAGGTTTCCATTCTTCTACTCCATAAGGCATAGTTAGTTCCATCAAACATAGGCACTTTCACATAAGAGGATTCATGCTTAGACATTCTGTTCACCAATCAAAATCTACCCAAGTTGGAGAAATCTTTCTAACAGGGAACCTAAGGCTCTAATACCAATTAAAGGAACACAAAGATGACTAAGAGGGGGGTTGAATCAGTGGGATGAAAATTTTAAATTTCTAAACAATAACAAACTACACTAAAAACATAAAATAAGAACTTAGAGAAAGGGATCCAAACCAAACTCACAAAATGCATCCACAAGACATGATATACGAGGAAAACCCAAGATGGGAAAATCCTCGGTGAGAATACCTGCTAGAGTCTACTGCTCTAATCCAGCCTCACAATGAAACTTTTTTTTGTTTAAAATTAATGGGCACCAAGCCAAAGGAATAAAAATTACAATTTTATGAGCACCAACTCAAAGGAGCTTCTACCTCTAATTTGATAACCCACTTAGATGATTATACAATAAGATATTTTTTATTACAATTTGAATGTCATGTTAGAAATAAAGTTTTGTAACTCAAATAGATTTATGAACTCTTGAAGACTTTGATGATTTTTTTGTCCTCAAATGGCTTCCAATATTTTTATCGTCAACTAACTCTGCAAGTATTCTTGCACTAACTCTACAAGAATCTATGAGCTATATCCACACAATAAGTCTTTGCAAAACTCTCACATACCTTCACACACTTCTACAAAAATAAAACATTCAACACTCATAAATGTATACTTTGTTTTAATAGAGTTATGTACTCTCTTCTCAAAACTTGTACCTTCTCTCTCTCTTTCTCAAAATATTTTAGAAAATGAATAACTACCTTCGATATATATTCCTTGTGTAGAAAAAGGAAATTTTGTAGCTCTAATCTTCAAACCAATATTTCTACAACTTTCTATTAGTAACATTTTGACATTCCTCTAGCAAATTTCTATAGATTTCCGATATATTCCTATAGAAACATGATTTTTAATTCGAGACATCTTATCTTAGTCATCAAAACTTATGAATCCTCCCTAATATTCTTTATCAATCTTCTATGATTGCAAAAAGATTGAAAAACTAAATCTTATTTTTTTCTTCTATTTTTTCATCTGCAAGTTTTTAATGCTCTTCTTTAGAAAATAAATGATTTTATGTTTCTACACATACTTGGACTAACGACTATTAATTTAAGAAAATTCTCTACTATATTTTAAACAAAAAAAATATCAGATTTCTTTTGCATCGATTTGTCTAGTTTAACTGCACCTTGCAAATCTGATTGCAATATCTAATTTGCAATAAATAAAAAACTTTATCTATAGACTCTGAAAGAGGTATGAAATGAAGATAAAAGATTTAAAAATATTTTCATTTAGTTCTACTACAGAAACTTACTTCACCGCCAATAAAAGAACGACCAAAAAATCTGATCTAGGTCAAATAAAATTGATCATCAATATAACAAGTAGATCGATGAAAGAAGATTATAAAATCTGATTCAAATTTGATATGCATTGATCATAGATAACCATCTTTCTAAATGGAGGTGAAGACACAAATTCATGTGCTGACTTAGGGTTTAAACCACCATACCTTATGGTGTAGAAAATGAGAAACAAAAACCATTTAGGATTAAAACTGCTGCAAGTTATCCTATAGTTGTCATAAAATTTGAATAAAAAATCTAAGCAATGACATAATATGACCAATCTCCTTTAGCAACAAAAAATAGAATCTTTTCTATACAAAAACCCTAGCAGATAAAAAATGAGTTAATTGGACAAACTTCGACATACTCACAAAGTCATCATTCTTCCACATATTCTTTGTCATGTGTTAGCCATGTAAGTTTTCACTAATTGGCCCGAGTCGTAAAGTTTTATTTTTGCATATTAAAATATTGAGCATTGTTGTGTTTGATTTGAGCTATTATTTTTTGGTGTTGTGAAGCTCCTATCGTTATGCTTGTTCCTATGGCTTGAACTACACACTATTGTAGCTACAAACTGTGAGGTTCCTGTAGCATGAATTTCCTATCACTATGAACTTCCTGTAGCTTCATACAATGGTGATCTAATACCAACCAACAATCTCAATTCCAATAGAAAAAACATTAGATGTTATATTCTCCGTCATCCCATAGTGGGACCAATTTCATATGAAGCTAGGCCAGCCATGGCTTTGCTCCATGAATTTCGTCCCTTCAATTGTGCACAAATTCTTAAATTTTATCTTTGACAATGAGATATTCACTATTCACCATAGCATCATTAACCCCTTCTCATCTAAAGGAAAATTTTCCCTAGATGCCTTTTGGCCCGAACCCATGGAACCTATCAAGCCAAGAGAAGACTTTTTTTTCTTATCCTATGAAAAGTTCAAGGAAAATAAGATAACAAAACTATATTTTTGAAACATTTACCCATCCACCTCCAAGACTACCATCCTCGAAAAAACCATGCTTGAACCTAAAAAAGATAAAAAGAATTAGGACCAACCTAAACCTGAAACCTTACCTACCTCTTACAAGTGACCAAGAAACAATGAAACAAACCATGCCACACCTCCTAGATTAAAACAAATTTTCAAAGTCAAAGAGAAAGTGTTTGAACAACCTCTCATGGTTCCTTCCATTACTCCCCTTCGAAAAGAAAATAAACTTGTGATTGATCAACCCACTCTACTACAACTTGAAAACAAAACTAAATGAAACAAAGATGCTAGGGAGAATAGACATAGACATCGTGCCCTTGCTCACAAGTTCCATGATGAATTAAAATAAAATCAAGATCCAAACTTTACTGAAGCAATTCCTGACACTCTTCCCCCCTAGCCACAATAGGAAATTTCCATGCATCCTCCACAACAAGAGTTGAAATATTCTATGGATATCATCCTTTGACCTCCTATTGTGATAAAATTAGATGATGATGATGACGATGCCAAAATTGATGAAGGGGTGCATAATGAACTAAACACATTGTTTTCCTCTTCCATGAGATTAAATGACAAATATTCTATAGAGAGTGTTGGACCCAATGCTTCTCCTAGTTCAACACTTGATTTTGTCCCTCTGGCTAGTTTCCCGCCTTCATTATATAATGAACATGATTTGGATGCAGACGAATTTCTCATAGGTTTACTTGCATTTTCCTTACTAGCCCTTTGCATTTTCATTTTATTTTGTGTGATTTCGTGTGCATAATGTGATCCCTCGTCATGTTTTTTTCTCTTTCTTTGTGAAATTCCTTTATTTGTACCTTCATTCTTCTCTATGTCATGCATATTTTTTATTTTATTGTATTTTCCTTTTGGGGATGATACAAAGCATTGAGACATTCATGTGTCCTTCATGTTGACCCAAAAGGCTTTCTTTTTCTTTTCCTTTTTCATTTTTATCTTTACCCTTTTCTTGTTTTTTCCTTTTGGGGATGATACAAGGCATCACAACACCCTATGTCTCTCCCATGTTGACCCAAGAGTTTTTTTTTTTTCACTCTCTTTTTTTCATTCTTCTAGTTCTATGTCTATTTGGGGAACGACGACAGTTCTGATCTCTAATACCATTGCAGAAAAGAACATACTGACTCAAAATCCATAGATACCTTATGAATTTGGTGTTTTCATTTTGGGGGAAACCCTCTCTTTTCTTTCACCTTTTCTCTTGCATGACACAACCTTACTCAGAAACATATGAATTGGCATAAGGGCTCTCTAATTTGGCTCTCATTTCTTTCTTCTTTTGTGCATTTTTCATTTTCTAATTTAATTTAATTACTCACAGCATGGTGTTCAACAATTCCTTTAAAGTGGGGGCATACATTGGAATTATTTCTTTCACATTTTTTTTTCCTTTTCATGGTTCTTAGTGCAACCTTCTTACTTCATACAATGCGTTTTTCACTTTGTGGATGATATTAGGTGTGATGTCCTTCATGAGCATGATCTCTCTTAGCATATTATATTCCTGTTAGTGGCTTGATGCAACAAACTAGATCCCCTAAGTTTTGAATATTCTATTATTTGATTGGTCCTCTCTTGGAGAAATTAGGTACAATGTTCCCTAAGTTAAAGACCTCACATGAACTAAGAAAGACTCCTTTGAATGTTTCCTATTTTTGTATTTTTTATTTATTTAAATTATATGGCCACCTTGCATAACACAACTTGCATGGCTATGGAGCCATCTTGTTTATTCATGAGCTCCAAGCATATGAAGTTTTTCATGTCTCATGAAGCTCAAAAATCAAGTCATTTTTTGTGGTGCCTTATTAAAGTTATCAAGAGGTATAACTTTGGTATAGCTGAGTGGGAAGCCCAATTTGACACATGAATTTCTCCATAACCACTTGCATGTGTGTGTGAGTACATACTAGCCATGAGATTATGTTTCTCAACTTTTAGGATTTCTCACCTAGCGAACAACCATGAGTTCCATCACCTCAGAGTGAGTATGCATTTTTTTCTCAAAAAAAAAGACTAGATCTAATCCACATCATGATTGAAAAATGGTCGAAGCTTGTTCCATATTTCTCCTTTTATTTATTTTGTAGCTTTGGTAGTGTATGATTGTCCTTGTCACTATTTTTTTGTATCATTTTCATGTGTGTTACTTTGTACTTTTGTTGGTTTTCCATGGGATCTCGATCTTGGGGGCTTGATCATCCCTTTTGATTGTTTTCATCTCATCTCACTAGCATTGGTATAGTGGAACCCCTCTTCATGTGTGTGTTTCTACTTCAGTGTGATTTTGAAGCAGGTTCTTCCTCTCACTAAAGTGTGAGCTAAATGTAACATCGAAAAAAGGGTCCGTAGGCTTTTTTGTGCTCATTTAGCTCCTCCTTACGGATTTTGGCTTAATGTGGCCATGATTTAGTATTTTTATGTGGATAATACATTCACATTAGGTCTGGCCCTTGTGACCTAATGCATTGTAATGATTCCTTGCAAAGGTATTGTAACAAACTTTCACATTTTTCTAGGATTTCTAAGCATAACAAACATACTTTCAATCATAATTAATCTTATCCCTGCGTTATTTATTGTGTTGTAAAGTGTTGTAACATACTTTCACATTCCTCTAGGCTTGTCATTAATAATTAGGATTTCTTATGATTTAATTGGCCCCATCTTGTATCCACAAGCCTTATTTTGGTGTATTTTATAGGATAATTCTGACAAAAGGCATTTAAAACATCAAAATCCTAAAAAACCCACCTCAAATTCCTAAGGTTGGACTCATTCTCTATTCTGGGTGAATGAGTCCTTATTAGAGTAATAAGTTATTATGCTTAATTAATTATATCATACTGGTTAATTAATTAAGTCACTTATTCCTCTAGTTGCTTAAGCTAAACTTAGGCACATTAATAATTATTTATTAATTATTAAGTGTGCACACTAGGGTTTCATTTAGGGTTTCTTGATCTCCTTCATAAGGATTGATCTCTTTCTAATATTTGAGATTCTCATAATGCATTTTACACTTTGAGGTTTACAAATCTTGTTTGTTCTGAATGTCTTTGGCATGTGACAGGTGATTGCATGCAGGTGATCTTGGATTCTTACATGGTATCAGAGCTCCAGACCTACCGCTGCATGTTTGTGATCTGAAGATATGGATTCTCAGTGAGTTTCAAATGCAAGGGTTTCCACATGCATCTTTTCTGCAAGATCTTGGGGTAGCCGATTTTTCAACACACAATGGGCTCAAACGGACGTCGCCATCGCGTTCGCAGCACCTCAAAACCCTAGGAACGCTTGTCGTTTGGTTGATTTTGGTGAACTTGATCTAGGAGGCAAAAACAATTTACCAGGGAGGTCGTACGGCCTCCCCAGCATGCATTCCGAGGTCGAAAATGGCTCAAAAACTTTAAAAGAATGCACTTTTTGGGGATCTGTGCCTGCGCTGCCAGTGAAAATGTTAGGCGCCACCTGCCTGCCACTCAACGGCCACCCAAGCACCACCCACGCACCACCGCCGCTAGTGGCTCTACCACCCTGCACCACCGATCTAGGTCTCCAGCCCCTTCCGCCGAGCCCATGGTCGCATGGAGAACCAGAGGCTCCGCCCAGCCCCCTACCCTATGCCCACAATCGTATGGAAGACAAAGGGCCAAAAATTTTTTGTAGGGAGGCCGAATTTTTGCACCGACGGCCAGATGGCCATCAAATTTTTTTGCAGTGAAGTGTTGACGTCAGCATGATGTCATCATCGTACGGCAGTTTGTCCACCTAACCCTTATTTGCCTTAAAAGAGCAGTTGTTTTGCTTTTGGCATAACTTGGGAATACGGTATCGAAATCAGGCAAACGAGATATCGCCGAAAAGCTAGTTCCAAGTACATTTATTTGGTGCAGTTTATTTTATAGTATTTTCCTATTTTATTGCATTTATTGCTGGTTGAAGTCAGATGTTTATTTTATGCTTCTGAGCTCATAGCTTTTTGCCATGAACTTCGATTTTCGCTATCTTTGCAGCATTGGAAAGGTATTGAGGAGCTCTATGTTTCTATCCATGCACTTTTTTCTGTATCTGTCTAGGTTTATCATTATTCCAGATTTGGCCCGATGGGTCATTTGGAGATTACTTGGATATTTTGATAGTTGGGAGAGTGCAACTTGCATCTTTGCACTTCATTTTCAGTGATAAATCATTCAATAATTGACTGCTGCTTCATAGATTCCAAGGTTGTTCCCATGTGGAGTTTTCAAGTGTTCGGTGGCATTGGGTCTGCTATCACATTATGATGATTCCGATATGGTTTCTTGTAGATAGAAGTATCTTTCCTTGCTTGCCGGATTGCGGTTCCAGTGCTTCTTTGCAGCATGTCATATCATTGTAGGGGGGTTTTGTCCCACTGGGTTTTCCTCCTCTACCTCTTTCTTGCATTTGTAAATGGGTACCTGATTAGGCCTAGTTGCCGCAACCCATCTTTGCTTGCATGCATCTTATTCTAATGTTTTAGCTTCTTCCTAAGTTCATCTTAAGGGGGGGTTTTAGAGTAATAAGTTATTATTCTTAATTAATTATATCATACTGGCTAATTAATTAAGTCACTTATTCCTCTAGTTGCTTAAGCTAAACTTAGGCGCATTAATAATTATTTATTAATTATTAAGTGTGCACACTAGGGTTTCATTTAGGGTTTCCCTTTTAGGGTTTCTTGATCTCCTTCATAAGGATTGATCTCTTTGTAATATTTGAGATTCTCATAATGCATTTTACACTTTGAGGTTTATAGATCTTGTTTGTTTTGAATGTCTTTTGCATGTGACAGGTGATTACATGCAGGTGATCTTGGATTCTTACAGTCCCCTTAGGTGGGACCCATTCACCCAAGGTGGTGAATGAGTCCCCTTTTACTCAAAATCAAATTTAATTTAAATGTTTGGTGGGATTTTATTCTCCAAGGCTGAATGTTAGCTTGTAGTCTTGTAAAGTTGGGAATTCTTACATAATTGAGTATAAATGCAAGGTTCTTTCACTAATTTTCATCCTAACATTCTATAAAGAATTCAAGTATTCATCCTTATAGAAAATAGAGTTCACAAGAGAATTTGAGAAAGAACATTTTGTTGATGGTGTTTTTATGCACTTCTCAAAATAGGTAATGCATAGACGCATCACCTCTCTTGAAAGACAGTCTTCCATAATCAAATTGTAGAACACTACCCAAAGATCTCTCAGATGTCAAGTCTTGATGATGCTTGGAATATATCAGTTGTTTGATGTGATTTGTTGGAATCACAAGGCGGTCTTACATGAGTTAAAGCTGTAGGAGAATTGGTTCAATGAATGGAGTTCTTTTAATATGAAATTACTGCACTTTGTTGTAGGCTCAAACAGTGGTTTCAGACTCCATTCTTTTGTCAGATTTGGCTTTACAATGTGCAATAAACCTTAGAATAGATTGTTTCTTTAAAAAAAAGGAAAAGAGGCAAGAAAAAAGGAAGGTTCCTAGATCTGCAACTATAGATGAATAGTGATCATGGAGGTTCATGTTGTGGATAGTTTCCTTAAATAGGATTTCACTTAATCTGAATTCTCACAATATCATGAAATCTATGCTATCTTCTAAGAACTATAAATATTCATCATTCATTCACCATGTAAATGTGAACAAAGACAAATTTTAAAGGGCAGCTATGAAATTATAGTCCAGGCTAACTTTGCATAGTCCCTTACCAATAGCAAATGACCAAAAGTATGGACAAGGAAAGCATACACACAACAAAAAACTTCATAACCAAAGACAACATACTAAGTCCACTAAAGCTAACTAGAGGAAACTTAAAATAACAAAGTAACTTGAAGTAAAGTTTTAACTAAGGGGAGAAGAATCATGCAACATAGGAAGAAATCCAGAAACACACCAAGTCAATGTATTTCCATTAAAAAATTTGCAGCATGCCTTTACAACAACTCAACTATCTTAAAATGAGAGAGGAGAGCCCTATTTATAGTTTTCAAAAAGCAAAATGAGTGGCCAAGATTCACTTTACACTAGGGTTTCACCTACCCCCAAATATATTACATTTTCAAAACAAATTTTGTCTTTTCCCTATTTTGTCATCTAGTGACAACATTGTAGCAATTTCATCATTTTGTTGTTTTCCCTTTGCTACAGCTACTCTTTGAGGAATTCTTCATCGATGACAGGGTTGCCTTCATGCTTCTTCAAAGCTACATACTCCATGAAACAGAAAATCAGTGGCTAAAGCTTTTCCACCTCCATAATATCCTATTGCAACACTTGTTAGCTCCATTCCTAGGAGTTGTTAATGAGCTTCTTCCAGTCGTCGTCAGATTTGGCAGCTTTGCTTCTAAAAAGCTCAGACTGGGTAAAGGCTCAAGCAATAGAACTCATGAAATCCATGCTGACTTCAGTCGACATCCCATCTTCCATGTTCTTTAAGAAATGGGGCTTTACGCTCTCTGGATGAATTTCAATAGTGGGCAGCTCGTACCCCGTCATTAGCTTGAGGTACCGAGCGCAATCCTCTCTGGCCTCCTTGGCCCATTCAATATCCAAAACTACCCACTGCAGAATTTACTCCAGCTTTCCCCTTCGATGGTCAAAATCTCATTTCCATACATCCCCTAACTAGTGGTCATCGTCCTTGAGGGCAAGGTCTCTCTCCCAAACCTCGCTTGGCAATGTGAGTATGCCCTCAATTTTTGAGTAGGCTGCTTTTTATTTCCTTGGGAACTCCTTGCAGACTTGTCTTGTACCCTCAAGAGTTTTATGTAATTCAGGGAACTTATTTTCGGTTCAGACCACCAAGTTGATGCCTGTGTTTCCCATGTCTAAGAGCTGTTGGAACCGATTTTTCGTAGTCTTATCCAAATTTCTTCTCTTTTCCAATTTATTGATCTATTCCTGAGACAAAAATTGAGGTGGGGCTGATGACGTTATGGGAAGCTCATCCAAGGATGATTATTGCTAGATATAGGTCATCAGATCAGCCACCTGTGCTTTGAGTTCTTCCTTCGAAACCTTATCCTGTTGGATAAGGTGCACCACTTTGGCAATCGATTCGTGGAGGTGGTCGACCTTCTGCTCTCTCATGGCCACCCCTAGGTCAATAGTGGAGATGTTATAAGTCACTCCTTGTTCTCCAACTATCGGTGTTGCTATTTGTACTGCCCTGAATCTAGAGGCATCTATGGTTACTTTTGATCTGATCTTTGGCCTTTTTTCTTTCTTGGTGCTTATTTGTGCTCTGGCTAGTATGGCTTCTAGCCTTGCCTTAGGATCTTTTAGGGTGGGAGTCTTTTGCTTCAACTGCTTCTCAAGCCAACTGGGTATTTGGGGCTCTCCCCTAGGTGATTCACATTGATTCTTGTTGTCCTCCTCCTCAAGTTCAATGGCTCTAACAACAACAGCCCCCTTCTCAACCCTTGAATCTTCCTTCTCTTCATTGGAGTCATGATCGAGCATCACACGCTTAATGGGAGACTTGGTGTGCAATTTCTCATCAAAGGGATCCTCCCTTCCAACACCCTTCTCTTCTTCATTTTTTTTGTGTTCATGTTCCCCTAGCTTATCCTCTTGCTCACCTTCATGGAGGGATGCTTCCTCATCATGTTTCGGGGTTTGGCCATGCCTTTCAGTTGGAGACTTGCTTCCTTCAGTCTCCAGAGGAGTAACTTCTTCATCAACTGTAAGTTGATCTTCCACTTCCTTATCCTCAATCTCCTTAAGCTGCTTGCTCCACTCGGCTTCAAGCTTGGGATCATGTGTTTCCTGAACTAACTCAGTGTCAAGCTCCTCACTGTCCTCATTGGAAGATTCATAGGCCACCTCATTGATCTCCTGGCATTCAAACATTAGGTGCTCATGGTATTCAAATTCTTCATCTTTCGGCCTCTTTGCAGCCTCTAGCTACCATCACTCAAGCTCATCGAATATCTACATTGTTGCCTCCATTCTTGGTTGTTCGGTAGGGGAAGGGAGAGCTAGAGTGTTGGCCATAGCTTTAGCTATTGTAGCTTGCACCATTGGACTAGTAAGCATCCTTGAAGGATGGCATGTTTTGCATGTATTTTACAAAGCATTTCGAGAAGCTGAGGGTAGCCATAGTAGAAGTAGAAACGAAGGGAAGGGAAGGAGACGTAGAGGAAGAAGAGACCAGCAAGGTCGTGGCAGAGGAAAAATCCATTGGTATGACCTGCATGATTGGAGAGGTGGAAGAAAGGTGGATGAAGATGTCCACCACAGGCGGGGAGGAAGTGAAAACTACAAGTGAAGCAAGTGGGATGGTGGCAGTAGTAGCAACAATTACAGTAGATGGTGACCTTGGCGGGTTAGATCCTTGCCCTCTGCCCTTGATGAGTGGAACTTTGGGTATCATAGACATCTCTGTGCCCCTAGTTGTTGTTCTTTGTTTCTTTGGTGGCTTGCCCTCTGATGCCTTTCGAGCATAAACCTTCGGTTTGGGAAACTACTCACTAGCTTCTTTTCTCTTTTTGGTTTTGACTGATGGTGGGGTTTTGGATGTTTTCCAAGTTCTAGTAGCAACCACCCCACCATCGGAGCCACTTGGTTCACTTTCGAGTCCCTTAAATGTTACGGCAACTCCTTGTTGCTTCAGTCAAGCCACCTATTGGTCGATCCATGCCTTTGTTTGAACCTTGACGGGTTTGCTGAGTATGTCGAGGTCATCAACCTCTCGCTCCTCCCAATCAGTCATAGGCAATGGAAAATTGGTGATGACATCATATCCTGGATCGATCACTATGCTTTCATCTTCTTTAATCTGGTCCGGAACTGGACACAATTTGACTCTTCGTACATAGAAGGCAGTCATGTGCATATAGTGTCACAACCGCAATTCAAGATCATCTTCACAATTAGCCCATAAATCCTCAACATTGTGGAGGTGGGCATACTCACATCCCAATGCCTTCCTGATATGACCATATGGCTCAATTTGGGGCCGAGCTGTATATTGCCAAAAGTGTTATTCGGCCAACTCCCTCTCTGAGTATCCTGCACACTAGGAGGTATGAATTTTTTACATCCCTTGGATGAGCCCAATGGGGTAAGGTGTGCCTACTAGATGCTTGTTGTTCAGGATATTATGAATGTGCCACAACTTCCAAGTCAACTCCAATAGTATAATCTGGTCATTGGGGTACCAAGGCAGCTTGTTTGGTCTTTCTGTGAATCCCTGGGCACGGATGTACATGAACTTGGGGAATTGTATGTATAATAATGTGTATTGCCTGAGGAGGGCTCTGGCACTGTGGGAAACTCTTCTCTGAAAGTCACCTCCTAGATACAGAAAGATGTAGGTGATGAACGCATCATTCACCCTACAATAATCCCTCTTGAAGTTTTGGTACTATAGTTGAGGGTATTTATCATAAGGCTTGAGCTCTGCTCCTGATACCTCACTGGGTACTGCAGTTAATCCATGATAATGTCACTGATTGGGGAGGGATTATAGCAAGTAGGATGTCATGTAGAACTTGGAGGTCTTCTTCACATTTGTAAACTATTCATGGAAGCAATCACTTATTATCTCCCCCCAATAAAAGGCAGTGTCGTCACTATGGAGAATTTGGTCCACAAATTATAACATCCATTCCTGGAAGAAGGCCGCAGCTGGAAGACCCATAACTCAACTTAGCAAGGTCACGAAGTTGTGGTAATCCTTGAAGAAATCACTATGAAAGAGCTCATGAGGGAGTTTTCCAGCACTATCCCGCTAGTCCTTCAACTAGTACTGATTGATTAGTTTTTTGCATTTACGGGATCTTGCTCCCATAATTCCTTGCATTCTTCTATGATGGGGGTCTCCATACTCTTGAAGGTAGGAATGTGGAAAGTGGTTGTTATACCAGGTGGGGACATATCTGCAAGGATATTCCCATCTCAGACCACTATAAATCTGGTCTCAGGTTGATATGCCTCTACGCATGACATTACCAATTCCAGGGCCACCAAGGCTGGTGGGAAGCCTATAGCTTTGGCAAGTCCACTGCTCCTTATCAACCTTGCATTTTTTGTTTTAGGATTCACCTTAACTCTCTATGTAAACTCATCAATATCGACCTAACCAATATTGGTATTTGTGACATTTCTCCAAAAAGTGGTGACTCTGGATTGTAAGGGCACCCCTTGAACCTTGTACCTCATCTGATCCTTATCCTCTTTGCCTCGGGGTGCCTTGGATATTCCTTTCCCCTTTTCCTTGGAGGCACCAGAAGCTTTTGTGTTGGATTCCATAAATCATGCACAAAAGACATGAATTAGCAATATTATTATGGGAAAGAAGCCTCAGAAAAGTCCCTGCACATCGATGTTAGATCCAAAATCTTCATTCATATTTGATAATTGTCTAACATTTGATAAAAAATCATTAGAAAGCAAGGCAAGTGACCTGGGCTCCCAGGGCCAAAATTCTGTTGGCAGAATGTCGTTTGGAAGGGAAAATAAGGTATGGGATTCCCAAAAACATTTCTCGATGTTGGATTTGCTCAATTGAGGGTTGGCATGAAAGAAGACCTGATTCTAGCAAGTGGGTCAAATTTCATTTTGGATTTGGAGGTCATTTGAGCTCTCATTTTGGTGTTCAGGTATCATCTGCAGGAAGGCAACTTGAAACAGTGCAGGGTAGACGAAACTCCAACCGTCGAATTCTGGAGGTCGGATTTCCATCATTGGGAAGTAGTTACGGGTTAGCCGTTCATAATAAAGAAATTTAGGCGGCAATCCGGGAGTGGAATTCCAGATGGTAATCCCCGAAGACAAACTCAGGATTTGGGAAAGCCCGGTGGCAAACAAAGGATCAAGACCTGGAGGCCGGAACGTCGGTCAGGTTCAACCATTCAGGATGGTGATAGTGGAACGGAATCCCGGAGGCGGAATTTCAGAGTTTGGAGTCGAAAGGGTGTTTGTTTGTTAGTTCCTCACTTAGATTTTATGCTCGGTGAAAAGCGGACTGGGCTCCGAGAGTCGAAAAGTTGTCCTAGGACAACCGTTTGAAAGGGTGAAAGTGACACGAAATCCTGAGGATGGAATTCCGGAGGTTGGGGTCTGAGAATGCTTTGGAAGCTCGATTTTTCTAATAGGTTTTGAGACGGAGACTGCAGGGTTGAGGTCCAAGGTCCAGAAAGATGTACAAAGTGCACCATTGACAATGGAAAAATGGACATGGAAACCTGAGGATCTAAATTCAATCACCGGAGTCAGAGGTGAGCTTGGATGGTTTTTTTTCCTCTGCAAGTTTTAAACAAATTTCATGTGCCCGGGGTTAGAGATTCACAAGGACGCTTGAGGAAGGCCATTTTGAGATGGTGAAGGCACAACAAAAATCCAAGAGGGGAAATCCAAAGGATGGGACCCAGGGTGAATTAAGCCGCTATCATTTTCCAAGTTTAAATTTTAGGTGGCGGTCACGGACGAGTCCGGGCCTGAGGAAGGCAGTCGCCTGTTCCGAAGAACAACAATGAAAAGGTCAAGTTCTATGGTTAAATCCTGGTGATTTAATGCAGTGTTCACGGATTTTAATTGGTGAGTTTTTAGGTGAAGGTACTAATCTACCAGATTTCAACTCATTTTTACATTTTTTACTTTATTTTGACCCACAATTTCACAAAAAGGAGGACGAGGCATGTAGATAGTGGACATACAGTGAAATCCTAAAGAAGGGTGTTTCTGAATGTGTGAAGAATGACAGAATGAGAGCTCAGGCATAGGGTGTAAAATGTTGGATGTTGGCAAGCTCTTCAAATTTCTCGATCACTTCAGTTGCGTGAAAATGACAGTTCAAAAATCCGTTTATATAGCCAAAATGGCAATAAATATAGCAATTCAATGTTTCATACAACGGTCAGAAAGTTTTGTGAGTTCAAATCTCTCAAGCGGCGATGGGTGATCCAGAGTCTGGTGGCTGGAGAGATGGCCAGCCATGACCATTTTGAAACCTATGCAACATTAAGTCGCACGGTGGACATGAATCCGAGGTTTGAGGCCTGAAAGGACGTTGACCCTCCGTCATAAAGAACAACAAAATTTAGGTAGAATCCCAGAAATGGAAATCTGAGATCCGAGGTTTGGGGTCTGGAAAGACATCAGACGCCAGAAGCTAGCAACATCAAAACTAGGATCGAAATCCGAAGAAGGAAACCCAAGGATTTGGACCCGAGAGGGGCCATGGACGTCAGAAAGGAATTCTGACAAGGGAAACCCAAAGTGACTTCAAATTTAGCATTTTTAAAGGGGGCCAAGATGGTAAAACTTAAGATGTGACTTTTGGGAATATGTTGACCCTTTGGGGCACAAAAATGGGCACGCAAAACAAGGTGATTCGAAAAAGGACCTAGCAAGCAAAAGAGGGAAGAGAGGGTCCCCGTTTTGAATGGGGCATGTGTGCAACAAGCACAACAAATGGCGACTCCGCTGGGAGAATGCTCCTAACGTTCTAGAGATAAATATTCATTTTGAACCCATGATCTCTAGTTTCACAGACCAAAGATGATTTTCAAAGTTGAACTGAGAATAGGTTAAGGAAGGTGAGGTTGAATCATACTATGACATCATCATGGAGGTGTGTGCATGGTGATTTCATTTACCTTCCTTAGAGATAGCACAAGGAACCACTGATCGGGAGAGATAAGCTACGTAGTTCACTTGACCCCAAAAGTAACTTGGACATTGCTCCGCTATCGATCAGGCATCCATAACCCTGACAGAGTTGTCACTGTGACCCCACAAATACATCTCTACTACCAGCTAGGTGTCCATATCCATGGTAGAGATATTCGCACACCCATATGGTTATTATTTTCACTTTATTTATTTCTTTTATTTGATATTTCTTTTCAGCACTTTCCTCTTTTCTTTTTGTTCAACCGTGTAAGAAATGAATCTCACAATGGGCTTGGGTATCACAGTGGTCACTATAGCAGACTTTAGATTTTTCACTTGTCTAGCCCTTTCAATAATCACCATACCACTCTTTTGGAATTTCAAAATGTGTTTATGTGTGTTCCACGATGAACGCAGGGAATTTAGGCAGATAGCCATCCTAGGCTAGTTCAGAGTTTGAAAGTTGAAAACCAATGCTTAGGGGCTTTTAGAGGTTAGTAGTAGGGAATGAAGGTTTATCTAGAAAACAACACAAGAGCGAGCAACAGGGCAAACCATTTATCAAACCAAGCATGGCCACCACAATAGAATGGGAAGACTCTTCCAAGGTTGAGACAAAATAGTTGGGACAACGAGAAAAAATGAAGGACAAAGCAAGAAACCTATTCTAACTTATGTACACGTATTTACACAAACAACTCTGGAAGAGCTCAGGTCTAGAAGTAATTCTTAAGGTGTTGTCCCTTGACAAGAGATGGGACATCTTCACTAGTCAAAGTCCTTAAGCGGAAAGCATTATCTCCAAGGATCTCAGCAATCTGAAAGGGGCCAAGCCAGAGCTTGTTGAATTTTTTATGTCCCCCTTTCTTTTTATGGCCCTTGTCCCAATAGAGGACTATATTTGGAATGTGGAAGGCCTTAATCTTGGCTCGACGGTCAAACCATCTTTTGACTATGCCCTGATGTTTGGCAAAATTTTCTATTGCATGGTCTCGTACTTCTTCAAGGTGCAACAGCTCGAGAGGCGAGCGTCTCTGCGGTCTCCTCCATAAAAATCGTTGACAAACTAGAGGGTAGGGATTTTCAAGTGTATGGGAAAGATGGGCACTAAGCCATAGATGAGATGATATGGGGAATCTTCGAGGGTGGCCTTGTGATGGGTGCGATCCGCCCACAAGGCAAAATAAAGTTGGGTATGTCAATCCTTCGGATTCCTATCTAGTATCTTCTTGATCACTGTGATCAAATTCTTGTTGGTTGACTTAGCAAGGCCATTTCCTTGAGGGTAATAATTAAATGAAAATTTGAGGGCGATACCATAGTCAAAGGCCCAACTCTTGAATTTTAATGAAGCAAACGTAGGGCCGTTATTGTATACCAAAGCATATGGGCAGCCGAAGTAATTCAAAATAAAACTTTCTAAGAAATTAGTTACTACTTCAATTGTACATTTCCTACAAGTTATTGCCTCTATCCATCTAGTGCAGTAATTAGAAGCAGTTAGAATGTACCTATGTCTCACAGATGATGGAGGGCTTACCAGGCCAATGAAGTCAAGACCCCATTGTGTGAAAGGCCTTACCTCTAAAACGGGCTACAACGGGACAACAATGTTTCTCTCACGGACAGCAATAGTCTGGGACATGTGGCAGATATGAACATGACCGTGAGCATCCTTAAAGACAGTGGGCCAATAATACACAACTCTTAATATTTGGTGTGTAGTTGATAAACCAAAATTGTAACCAGTCCCAAACTTATCATGGAATTCCTTAAGAGCACGATCAACTTCCTCCTTACCCAAGCATCTCAAATAGATACCTTCATGATTCTTCTTGTATGATATGGTGCCCTGTAACATATAGCTACTTCTTTTTAGCCTAAGGGCTCGCCTTTGGACTTCCTATAGATTAGTTGGACATTTATGATTCAACAAGTAGTACACTATGTCATCATACCACTCCCTTGGGGAGACATCCTCTAGCTAGTATTGTTGTACCATGAGTTCATGTCCAGCATCAATAACTACCTCTACCATTGTTCTGGTGAGTGCTTGCCCTCTTACCAGCTTTATCAACTAGATTTCCATATCATACTCCTACAAGAATGCGATCTGCTTCACCCTTCGCTCCCCTAACTCATTCTGCATAAAATATGTCTTCACTGTGGGGTCAACAACTATAGCAAACACCTTGTTGCACAAGGATATAATGCCTGAACTACTTGACTCCCTTAACAAGGGAATAAGCCTATTTTTCAATGTTATGATAGTGTAGTTCAACATCCTTCAGGGGGGCACTCATGAAGGCGATTGGAATGTTTTCTCCCCTTGTCATCCTTTTGTTTCAAGATGTTGGCAAATGAATGATCCGAAGCAAAGGACTATATGTAGAAGGGCTTCAGGTAATCAGGGTTGACTAGCACAGGGGTGTCAGCAATTGCCTTCTTGATTTCCCCAAAAGCCTACTTTTCTTCTAGGGTCCACTCGACCTTAGGGTCCTGTTTTAGCATAGAATTGAGTAGTTTGATAATTTCCATGAAGCCCATGATGAACGTAAGACAAAGTTGATCTTTCCAAAAAAGGATTTTAATTCCTTTTTACTGCCTGGAAGCTAGATCTTCATAATTGACTAGACATGTTCAGGGTCGATGGAAATCCCTCGTTCTGATAAGACATGTCCAAGGAGCTTCCCCTAGTGACCCCAAAGATGCACTTCTTCAGATTGAGGGAAACCCCAAATTCGTGGCAATGTTTAAAGACCTTGCATAAATCAGCGACGTGACTACCCCATTGTTTTCAAAATACTATTAAATCATCCATACAAATGATGATGCACTTGCCGATCAGGTCCTTGAAAGTGATGTCCATGGCACATTGGAAGGTGGCGCCAACATTGATCAATCTGAATGGAATTCGTCTCTAAGAAAAATTTCCCCATTTGGTGGTGAATGTTGTCTTCTGTCGATCTTTGTACTGTACCATGACCTGATTGTACCCTGAATATCCATCCAGGAAGGACATCATCTAAGAGCCATTTTCTATCTATAACACCTCATCCAATGAGGGTACGAGATAGTTTTCCTTCTCTGAGGCTCGGTTCAAATTGCAGAAGTTGACGCACAATTTGATTTCCCCAGTTTTCTTCCTCACAGGAACCAGATTTGCCACCCATGTGGAGTGTCTAACTAGAAAAATGATCCTGGATGACATCAACTTTTTTACTTCCTTGTATATTATTGGTTCCAATAGAGCATTGATAAGGCGCTGCCGCTTCTGAAAGGGCTTCACATCTAGTCTGAGAGTGATGGTGTGCATGATAATCGACATGTCATATGTCTTGAGATCATCATAGCTCTAGACGATGACGTCGTGATACTTATGTAGAGCCTCAATAATCCCCTTTCTTTCTTCATGGGTGCACACCTTACCTATGAACACGTTCTTAGCATTTCCAGTCGTTCCTAGGTTGTAAGTGTCACATTGGTCACTGATGGTATTATTCTTAGCTTGTTGATCATGATCTTTGATCTGATCAAGGTCAAATATTTGCTCTAATTGAACCATTCCCCTAGGAATGGTGTTGGTCTTTAGGTCCATAATCCCATCTATATCCAGGTCTGCCTCTTGAGGTTGGACTTCATCAATTATCTATGTAGCAATCACATCCGAATTGGTGATAAAATCTAGGATATATTTGTCATCATTGAATACCTAGAAATTAGCTACATTATCTAGCACTGACGGGACAGAGGTGAGCTCTACCATGAATCTTCTGAGGCCTGATAGGGATGATGGTTGTAATGTGCTTGCTACCTACACCAAGGCATTGGGAGTATGATTCTAAGTGCATAGAATCAATTGAATGTTGAATGCATCCAACCCTTCCAACAGATCCCATACGCGGTGTCGATAGTTAGTGAGTTTTCGATCATAGTAGGAATAAAGCTTCTTGACCTATTTTAAAACTAACTCTGAATCTCCATACAGTTGGAGCATCTTGACACCTTTTCTTAATGCCATTAAGATGCCCAAGACTAAGGCCTTATAATCTGCTATATTATTGGTACAATAAAACTAAATCCTATGGGTAGGAAAGTATGACTTACCTTTGGGACTAATCAATTCGAAACATGCCCCAGCTTTGTGCTTGGATTTATATCCATCAAAGCATAACGTTTAGAATCCAAGAGAATCCTTGGATGTAGAATAGACATCTTTGACTTCCACCCTCGGTGGGGCCTTCATTTCAATAACTACTTTAGGAGGTATAGGGATGGAATAGGTTTGTTTGTGTGGTACTGATCCTATTTTCTCCTTCGGAGTAGCTTACTTTTTAACATGTTCAATTGTTGTTTGACACAAGCAACAGTCAAATTCTAAGTGAGTAGCATTGTGTACCTTGCAGTAATTAGGGAGCAGTAGTTCTTGAAAGTTCATTAGGGTTCCTAGACTAAGCTAGTCCTGAATGCACTTTTCCATGAAATCTTGGAAACCATCGAGCAATCCCCAAGTGTAATCCTCTCCTAGTTCTTCATCATCGAATTCGACCAACACTTCAGTGCTCTAACAAACATTGGTCAAATTAACATGCGGGCTGCATAGTATGAGGAAAACCTCACTCATTCCTTGGTCTTCTAGGTATTCTTGTTCATTTTGATATGATACTGGAGAATAATTTCTCAAACCTATTTCAGTATACAACACCTCATTTGTGTTGTTGTACTCAGTGATCATAAATCTCATCCATGGTTCTCAGTCAATCCGAATTTGATTTGGCATTCCTTTCCATAGCAGCCACATGTGTGAGTAATCAGTTGCGGTGTATCCGTTCAATGCCCTCATGAAATCCCTTCCTAGGATTATACCATATGTATCTGGGATATTGACCACCTAAATTTCAATGGTCTATTGGATCTGGGGATCAACACCAACTTGCATATGTATTTTGTTAATTTCCCCCACTATGCTAATCTTCGTTTTGTCAAGTTGTGTCACTTTTCACCGGGAGGGAGTTGGAGTTATTCCAAGTGCCTTTCACACGCTCAAGGGCATGACATTAGCTGATGTGCCTAAATCTAGCAAGCAGTTGTGGAGGTTCTTTTTCGAACACTCGGATGGTGGTTAGAAAGGGAGGATTTTAAAATTTCCCTTGAAATAACCCTCTGGACACGTCCACCTGAGCGACTTGCCCTTTGTCTTTCTCACTGCCCTTGCGTCGGGTTTATACCTGATTAGTTACCTTGTCAGGCTACTTGTTTGCTTGCTGACCTACTGGCAGGTCAACCTTTCTGTTGAATATTTGCTTAACAACTAGCTCACTTTTCTGATCGTCAACGAAAACCTTCTTCGCTAGAGTTTCTTGAGTTGACCCCTAGGAATGAGTCCCATTTACCATTTTGAAAAAGGAATTCCTAACGACAAGCACCTTTAGAAGTTCAAATGCTGACATGCTTAGCTTCACCCTTTTGAATTCCTTAGCAATATACTCCCCCATCTGCTCAACTTCTTGATCATGGGAAATGTTTTGGGAGCTAGCAGCTTGGCTTTGGCTATTATTTTGCTATTTATTTCTGTTGAGATATTGAGTGGGTGTATGAGGAAAACCCATATTATTACTTGCATCTGGATCAAGAGGGGTGCTGAAATTATTTGGGGGGAGTGGGGGTCGTTAAAGGTCCTCCAGCATGACCATCGACCTGTCTATTTTTGAGGTTATAAGGGGTAGTCCGTTGGTGGAAGATCTAGACTTCATCTTCCCTAGGCTCTTCTTTGTCATCCTTAGGACCATTATCTATTGAATCAAAGAGTTGAGCTAAAAGACTTTAAGAACTTACCTCTTCTGCCTTGTCGTTGCTGCTTGAGTCAGCACCCTCTAGTTCTGGTGTGTTACATTCCACCCTTAGGAAAGGAGCCTGGTTCAGCACCAACACCAAGGAGTCGTATGGATCGGATGGGACAATGTCTCTGCAACTTGAATTGTCCACTGCATTCTGAACTTCAACTTGGAAAATCTCAGTAGCAGTTTGGAATTCTAGACAATCCAACTCGTAGTGGCGGCTCATTTTGTGTATGCGACACCAACTGGATACAACAGCCTTTTCCAAGTAAACTCCGCTTGCGAGGTTCTCATTGTTGTTGGGCTAATCAAGAGGTGTGGTAATGCAACCATTCTTGGGGCATGTATTCCATGTCCGATTTTGCCTTTGGAAGGGTTTTCTATCGATGTTTTGACCCGAGTTCTGATTTATGTCATAATTCTATCCTGACGATGTGTTAGCATCCCGATTTTCAAGCTGATCTTGGTTTTCCCTATTAAGGTTGGCCTGGATGGTCTTTAGCGATGCCTGCAACTAGTTGTTCTGATTCCTTAAGCATGTCATTTCAGTTGACATTTTCTTGATCATTTTTGTGAGCTCATCAATCCTATCCTTTTCGGCATTGCTTGGCTATGACGCCAAACTCTAGAGGAACACAAGTTGTGCCACCTACTGATTTTGATGAGTGGGTGGGAATTCTGCTACCTGAAGGTACGCATGCACCTGGGCTAGTTGAGGATGTGACTGTTACTAGTGGGATAGTAGGTAGTGAGGTACTAGATATGCCTGATTCATTAGTTGCAGTACTTGATTCAACAGGGGTGTCTAATGCTGCAAGGCTTGCATGAGCCCTTGTATCTGCGTCGGATGTGCGGTTTTCCCAAGAGAAGTCAACGGATTAGAAATGTTTTGTCTCAAATTTTTTCTTGCGATAATGGCTTTAGCATATGCCATGACCAACCTAGCAGGTAGAGGTCTCATTCTTTTTACCAGTGCTGAAGTGAGGTTATCCAATGCTGCATAGTAAACAGGCAGGACAATAGCATCATTGAAAACATACGGAGCCTGCAGCTGAGTGTATGCTCTGTGGAAGTGGTCATTGAATGAGCTGATTGGTTTATTGATTTCCCTTTGATCTGACATGAAGTTTCGATACAAATCTGCAGGGTTGACCAGGGTCTTGAACTTCTACAAAAATGCATTCTTCAGAAGATCCCATGTGTTAATAGTTCTAGCTAGCAAATTGATGTACCAGTAGAAGGCTTCCTCTCCCAATGAGTAGGGAAAGAGCCTGTAAGCCACATCTTCATATATGATTTGCATAGTCTTCAAGGCAATTTCAAAAATCCTGACATGCTCCTCGGTTGTCCTCTATGGATCCCAAGAGTTGAACTTCGTGCAAAAATTCTTGGGATTCTTTGGCATATCATGGTAGAGGTTACACCATTGGAGGGGGTGGTGGAGGTGGTTGTGCCAAATTTTCTTGTAACTATAAATGAGGAGCAGCAACTGACAGGGAAGTAGCATGGTTGGTGACTCTGTCTGGCTGAAAGGCAGTGTTCAACCTAGATGGGGTAACAACCTGGAAGGCAGTATGGATTAGATGAGTGGAAGGTGGTACTACCAACAATGCTAGATAAAATAGAGGTGGAGGAGTAGTGGGATGGTCTAATGAATCGGTGATGGATGGTTCCCTTCATTTAACTCTCTTAGCTCAGACATGGGGATATAGTTCCTGAAATTCTCCCTTGTTCGAGGTAGATCTCAAAACTCGATAAAATATTTCAGGGGAGAATGACCCAATTCTATCCATCTTTATCTCCTACAACCCTCCTTCTAGCGCCAGTTCTTTTGATGGTGTTTTTATGCACTTCTCAACACATGGAATGCATAGCTACATCAGCTCTCTTGAAAGACAATCTTCCACAATCAAATTGCAAAACACTATCCCAAGGTCTCTCGGATGTTAGGTCTTAACGATGCTTGGAATATATCAGCTGTTTGAGGTGATTTTCTAGAACCACAAGGTGGTCTTACATGAGTTAAAGCTATAGGAGAATTGGGTCGATGAATGGAGTTCTTCGAATATGAAATTACTACACTTTGCTAGAGGCTTAGACAGAGGTCTTGGACTCCATTGTTTTGTCATATTTGGCTTTACAATGTGCAATGAACCTTAGCATAGGTTGTTTCTTAAAAAAAAAGGAAAAAAGGTAGGAAAAAAGGAAGGTTCTAGGATCTACAACTATCAATGAACAATGATCATGGAGGTTCCTGCTGTGGACAGTTTCCTTAAATAGGATTTCACTTAATCTGAATTCTCACAATATCATGAAATCTATGTTATCTTCTGAGGACTGCACATATTCATCATTCATTCACCATGTAAATGTGATTAAAGATAAAATTTAAAGGGCAGCTATGCAATTATAGTCCAGGCTAACTTTGCACAGTCCCTTACTAGCAGCAAATGACCAAAAGTATGGGCAAGGAAAGCATACACACAACAAAAAGCTTCATTACCAAAGACAATATACTAAGTCCACTAAAACTAACTAGAGGAAACTTAAAACAAAAAAGTAACTTGAAGTAAAGTTTGAACTAAGGGGAGAAGAATCATGCAACATGTGCAGAAATCTAGAAATGCACCATGTCAATGTATTTCCATTAAAAAATTTGCAACATGCCTTTACAACAACTCAACTCTCTTAAAATAAGAGGAGGAGAGCCCTATTTATAGTTTTCAAAAATAAAAATGAGTGGCTAAGATTTGATTCTATTGTGTGGAAAAGATTCACTTTACACTAGGGTTTCACCTACCCCCAAATATATTACATTTTCAAAACAACTTTTATCTTTTCCCTATTTTGTCTTCTAGTGACAGCACTCTAACAATTTCATCATTTTGTTGTTTGCCCTTTGCTATAGCTACTCTTTGAGGAATTTTTCATCGATGATAGGGTTTCCTTCACGCTTCTTCAAAGTTGCACACTCCACGAAACTCAATATAAGTGGATGAAGCTTGTCCACATCCATGATATCCGATCACAACACGTGGTAGCTCCATTGCTGGGAGTTGTTAACGAGCTTCTTCCAATCATCATCATATTTGGCAGCATTGCTTCTGAAAAGCTCAGACTGAGTAAAGGCTCAAGCAGAAAAACTCATGAAATTTGTGGTGACTTCAGCTAACATCCTATCTTCCATGTTCTTTAAGAACTGGGGCTTTACGCTCTCTGGATTAATTTCAACAGTGGGCAGCTCGTACCCCTTTGTTAGCTTGAGGTACCAAGTGCAATCCTCTTTGGCCTCCTTGGCCCATTTGATATCCGGAACTACCCATTCCAGAATCTGCTCTAGCTTTCCCCTCGATGGTCAAAATATCAGTTCCATACATCCACTAACAAGTGGTCATCATCCCTAAGGGCAAGGTCTTTCTCCCAAACCTCACTTGGTAACGCAAGTATGGCCTCAATTTTCATGTAGGCTACTTTGTACTTCCTTGGGAACTCCTTACAGACTTGTCTTATACCCTCAAGAGTTTTCTGTACTTCCAAGAACTTATTTGCGGTTTGGACTGCCAAGTTGATGCCTGTGTTTCCCATGTCTAAGACCTATCAAAACCAGTTTTCCGTAGTCTTATCCAAATTCTTTCTCTTTTCCAGTTTATTGATCTGTTCTTGAGAAAACAACTGAGGCAAGGCTGATGACGTGGTGGGCTGTTCATCCAGGGATGACTACTACTAGATATAGGTTGTCAGATTGGCCACCTATGCTTTGATTTCTTGCTTCGAAAACTTATCCTGTTGGATAAGGTGCACCACTATGGTGACTAATTCCTGGAGGTGGTCGACCTTCTACTCTCTTGTCGCCACCCCCAAGTCGATAGTGGAGATGTTATAAGTCACTTTTTGTTCTCCAACTACCGATGTTGCTATTTGTACTACCCTGGGTCTAGAGGCATCCATGGTTACTTTTGATCTGATCTTTGGCATTTTATCTTTCCTGGTGCTTATTTGTGCTCTGGCTAGTATGGCTTCTAGCCTTGCCTTATGATCTTTTTAGGGTGGGAGTCTTTTGCTTCAACTGCTTCTCCAGCCAACCGAGTATTTGGGGCTCTCCTCTAGGTGATTCACATTGATTCTTGTTGTCCTCCTCCTCAAGTTAAATGGCTCTACCAAAACGAGCCCCCTTCTCAACCCTCACATCCTCCTCTTTGTTGGAGTCTTTTTCGAGCGTCGGATGCTTAATGGGAGACTTGGTACACAATTGCTCATCGGAGGGATCCTCCCTTCCAACACCCTTCTTTTCTTCATTTTGGTTGTATTCATGTTCCTCGGGCTTATCCTCTTGCTCACCTTCATGGAGGGATGCTTCCTCATCATGTTCTATGGTTTGGCCATGCCTTTTAGTTGGAGACCTACTATCTTCAGTCTCCCAAGTAGTAACTTCTTCATCAACTGTAAGCCGATCTTCATCTTCCCTATCCTCAATCTCTTAAAGCTACTTGCTCCACTTGGCTTCAAGCTCAAGATCATGTGTTTCTTGGACTAAGTCAGTGTCAAGCTCCTTGCTTCCCTCACTGGAAGATTCATAGGCCACCTCATAGATCTCCTAGCGTTCGAGCATCGAGTGCTCATGGTATTCAAATTCTTCATCTTGAGGCCTCTTTGTAGCCTCTAGCTATCGTCGCTCAAGCTCATCATATATCTACATTGTCTTCTTCATTCTTGGTGGTTCAGTAGGGGGAGGGAGAGCTAGAGCATTGGCCATAGCCTGTGTTATTGCAGCTTGCACCATTGGACTGGTAAGCATCCCCGAAAGCTCGGATGGCATGTTTTGCATGTATTTTACAGAGGATTCTGAGAGGCTAGGGGCAAGCATTGTAGCATTGGAAATGGAGGGAAGGGAAGGAGACATAAAGGAAGAAGAGATCAATGAGGTCATGGAAGAGGATGAATCCACTAGTATGACCTGCTTGATTGGAGAGGTGGAAGCAAGGTGGGGAGGACGCGAAAATTTCAAGCGAAGCACATGGGATGGTGGCAATACCAGTAAATTGCAGCAAATGGAGACCTTGGTGAGTCATATCCTTCCCCTCTACCCTCAACAAGTGGACCTTTTTGTATCATAGATGTCTCCACACCCTTGGTTGTTTTTCTTTGTTTCTTTGGTGGTTCGCCCTCTGATTCCTTTCGAGCATAAACCTTCAATTTTGGCAACTTCTCACTAGATTCTTTTCTCTTTTTGTTTTTTGACTGATAGTGAGGGTTTGGATGTTTCCCCAATTGTAGCGGAAACCACCCCACCATCGAAGCCACTCGGTTCACTTTCTAGTCCCTTAAACATTAAGGAAACTCCTTGTTGCTTCAGTTGGGCCACCTGTTGGTTGATCCATGCCTTCATTCGAACCTTGACGGGTTTGGTTATTTTGTCGAGGTCATCAACCTCTCACTCATCCCAATCAATCATAGGTAGTGGAAAATTGGAGATGACATCATATCCTGGAATGATCATCGGATTTCATCTTCTTCAAAATGGTTTGGAATTGGACACAAGTTGACTCTTTGTACGTAGAAGGCAATCATGCACATATAGTGTCACAACCGCACTTCAAGATCATCTTTACAATTAGCCCATAAATCCTCAACATTGTGGAAGTGGACAAACTCATGTCCTAGTGCCTCCCTGATATGATCATATGGTTCAATTTAGGGTTGAGCCATATATTTTCAGAAGTGGTCTTTAGCCAACTCCCTCTCTGAGTATCCCACACACCGAGAGGTAAGAATTTTGTACATCCCTTGGCCGAGACCAATGGGGTAAGGTGTGCCTGCTAGATGCTTGTTGCTCAAGATATTATGAATGTGTTGCAACTTCCAAGTTAGCTCCAACAGTATAATCTGGTCATTGGGGTACTGAGGTAGCTTGTTTGGTGTTTCTATGAATCCCTGGGCATGGATGTACATGAACTTGAGGAATTGTATGTATAAGAAGGCGTATTTCCTGAGGAGGGCCCTGGCACTATGGGAAACTCCTCTCTAAAAGTCACCTCCTAGAGACCGAATGATTTAGGCGATGAATGCATCATTCACCCTACAATAATCCCTCTTGAAGTTTTGATATTGCAGTTGATGGTATTTATCATAAGGCTTGAGCTCTACTTCCGATGCCTCACTGGGTACTATAGTTAATCCATGATAATGTCGCCGATTGGTGAGGTAGTATACTAGGTAGGATGTCATGTAGAACTTGGAGGTCTTCTTCACATTTGTAAACTGTTCGTGGAAGCAATCACTGATTATCTCCCCCCAATAAAAGGCATTTTCGTGACCGCGGATAATTTGCTCCACAAAGTATAACATCCATTCCTAGAAGAAGGCCGTAGCAGGAAGACCCATAACTTGGCTTAGCAAGGTCACAAGGTCATGGTAATCCTCGAAGAAATCACTGTGAAAGAGCTCATGAGGGATTTTTTGGCACTACCCCACTTGTCCTTCAACCAGTACTTATTGATTAGTTCTTTTCATTTCAGAGGATCTTACTCCCATAATGCCCTGCATTCTTCTATGGTGGGGGTCTCCATGCTCTTGAAGGCAGGAGTATGGAAAATGGCTGTTATACCAGGCAGGGACATATCTGCAAGAATATTCCCATCTCGATCCACTATAGTGTTGGTCTCAAGTTGATATGCCTCTACGCATGCCATTACCAATTCTGGGGCCACCAAGGCTGGTGGGAAGCTAATAGCTTTGGCAAGTCCATTGCTCCTTATCAACCTTCCATTTTATGTTTTATGATTCACCTTGACTCTCTGTGTAAACTCATCAATATCGACCTGGCCGATATTGGTATCCATGACATCTCTCCAAAAAGTGGTGATTCTAGATTGTAAGGGCACCCCTTGAAGCTTGTACCTCATCTGATCCTTATCCTCTTTGCCTCGTGGTGCCTTGGCTATTCCTTTCTCATTTTCCTAGGACGCACTAGAAGCTTCAACGTCGGATTCCATAAATCCTACACCAAAGACATGAATTAGAAACATTATTATGGGAAAGCAGCTTCGAACAAGTCCTTGCACATCAAAGTTAGATCCAAAATCTTCATTCATATTTGATAATCATCTAAAATTTGAAAAAAATCATTAGAAAGCAAGGCAGACGACCCAGGCTTCCAAGGCCAGAATTCCCTAGCAAAAATGTCGTTTGGAAGGGAAAATGAGGTATGGGATTCTAAAAGGTGTTTCCTAATGTTGGATTTTCTAAATTAAGGGTTGGCATGAAAGAAGACCTAATTTTAGCAAGTGGGTTGAAGTTCATTTTGGATTTGAAAGTCATTTGAGCCCTCATTTAGGTGTTCGGGTATCAGCTGCAGGAAGGCCGCCTGAAACGGCGTAGGGTAGATAGAACTCTGGGCATCGGATTTTGGAGCTCTGATTACCATTATTGGGAAGCAGTTATGGGTTAGCCGTTCATAACGGCAAAATGTAGGCGGCATTCCAAGAGTGGACTTCCAGAGGGTGATCTTTGAAGACAAACATAGGAGTTGGGAAAGCCCAGTGGCAAATAAAGGGTGAGGATGCGGAGGTCGGAACATCTGTCAGGTTTAGCCATTCTAGATAGTGATAGTAGAATGAAATCCCAGAGGTGGAATTCTGGAGTTCGGAGTCCAAAGGGTGTTTGGTCATTAGTTCCCTTCTTAGATTTTATGCTTGGCGAAAAGCGGACCGGGGTCTGGGAGCTGGAAAGTCGTCCCTAGACAGCCGTTTGAAATGACTAAAGTGACACAGAATCCTAGGGATAGAATTTCAGAGGTCGGGGTCTAAGAATGCTTTGGATGCTCGATTTTTCTAACAGGTTTTGAGATGGAGACTCCAGGGCCGGGGTTCGGGGTCTGAAAAGATGGACAAAGTCTGCCATTGACAACGACAAAAAGGACACAAAAACCCAAGGATGGAAATCTGATCACCGGAGTCCAAGGTGAGCTTGGATGGTTTGTTTTCCTCTACAAGTTTTAAATGGATTTCATGTGCCCTGAGTCCAAGGTCCGGAAGTATGCTCAAGGAAGGCCGTTTTGAAATGGTGAAGTCACAATGGAAACCCTAGAGGGGAATTCCAAAGGATGGGACCCAGGGTGAATTTAGCCATTATCATTTTCCAAGTTTAAAATTTAGGTGGCAGCCATGGATGAGTCAGGGCCCGAGGAAGGCAGTTGCCTATTCGAAAGAACAGTGACAAAAAGGTCAAGTTCCAAGGTTAAATCCTAGTGATTTAATGCACTATTCATGGATTTTAATTGTTGGGTTTTTAGGTGAAAGTACTAATCTACCAGATTTCAACTCATTTTTACATTCTTTACTTTGTTTTGACCCACAATTTCATGGAAAGGAGGATGAGGTGGACGGATGGCGGAAATACCTCGAAATCCCGAAGAAGGATGCTAGTAAATGCGTGATGAACGATAGAATGAGAGCTCAAGTGTGGGGCAAAAAATATTGGATGTTGGCAAGCTCTTCAAATTTCTTGATCACTTTAGTCGCATGTAAATGATAGTTCGAAAATCCATTTATATAGCTAAAACTGCAATTAATACAACAATTCAATGTTTCGTACGGTGGTCAAAAAGTTTGGTGAGTTCAAATCTCTTGAGTGGCGGCGGGCGATCCAGAGTCTGGTGGCTGGAGAGAAGTCCAACCGCGACCATTTTGAAACCTGTGCAGTATTAAGTCACACAGTAGACAAGAACCCGGGGTCCAAGGTCCGGAAGGACATCGACCCTTAGCTGCAAAGAACAAAAAAATTCAAGTGGAATCCCGGAAACAAAAATCCGAGATCCGGGTTCCGGGGTCTAGAAATACGTCAGACGCTGGACACTAGAAACATCAAAACTAGGACAGAAACCTGAAGAAGGAAACCCGAGGGTCCAGACCCAAGAGGGGCCACGGATGTTAGAAAGTCATTCTGATAAGGGAAACCCGAACTGACTTCAGATTTAGAATTTTTAAAGGGGGCCAAGTTTTTTCAAACTTAAGATGTGAATTTTGGGAATATGTTGACCCCTTAGGGTACAAAAATGGGCACGTAAAATGAGTCAAAGCCAAAAAGGACCCAACAAGCAAAAGAGGGAAGAGAGGGTCCCCGTTCTGAATGGGGCATGTGTGCAACAAGAAAAACACATTCAACACATTAAAGGGTAGATTATCAAGCATTCAATAGCATTCATGAGGATCAACATCATGTCAAAGATCACATTATTCATGTTTTTCATTGTGCTCACAATTGTGATGTAGAGTTCATGATCCAAGCAAGAATTGCATTCAAGATTTATCAACATCAAGTAAGAATCAAGAACCACATCCACTGCAACCATTTCAAGCATAATTGTAACACTTTATTGCAAGGTTTTTGTGACTTGCAACATTACCTTTTGTTCATTCATCATTATCCTTTACATTTTCCTTTTATTTCAATGTTTAATTACCAACAATGGGTTTGACCAAGGAAAACCACTATTCTCTAACCCCACGACCATTTTTTCCTTTCTTAGCATGTGATTTGCAGGTATAAGTTGTAGATTTATCAAGGAGAAAGATTGGAAAAATTTTCATCAATTTTTCAAAGAAATTCAAAGTTTTCAAAGTTGTGAACAAGCCTTGGAGGAGCTAGGAGAAGACCTACAGGCTGAATTTTACAGCTTTAGACTCAGATCTGAATCAGGAACATAAAAGCAGGCTAAGAGCTATAGGATCCAACTTTGAATTTCTAGAAATTAATAATTGGAATAATTCACCACTATTGGTGAATGATTCCCACTATACCTCTTTATCAAGGATTTTTGTAGATTTGAGTACCTATTTGTCTGAAACCTATTTCCGCACAATTTACCCGAAACTATATTGATTCACCTAGCTTGGTATATGAGTCCCACTTGTCTTTAACATTATATTTTTCAATATTCTAGATCTCCATTCTTCCTTCTTCAGTTTCCCAAGTGCACATTTCCATTTTTACAACTTTTTGTTGCATTTTACTTGCTTTTCTAGGTCCTTTTACATATCACATTGTCTTTTCAAACATCTTCTTTTCCAAGTTTATACTTGGTGGTGAACCCCTCATTTCTTGTCATTCAAGCCCCCTAGAACACTCCCCTTTGTCATATTTAAATCTCCTTTACATTGAAATATCAAGGTTTTTTCTTGACTGAACCATTCCTTAGAAGAAAAAGGTGGATCTCTTTCCGTTTAGGTCTAGAATCCTAGAAGTCCTAGAGAGACATCCACCCCCTATTTTTTTATGTTCAAGTTATTGAAAAGAAAGTTGATTTCACACTGATAGTTTAGGATGAGGATTTGCAACATTAATATGATGATTACAATTATTGTTGATAGTGGAGAGATGTTGTTGAAGGCCTATAGTATGTATTATGATCTCTCTTATTGTTCCTAATGAAGAGTGTATCACTAAAAAAATGTTTTGGCCTCCACAAGTTAGTTATGTTTTCCTGGTTCAAGAATTTTCTTCAATTCTACTTTGGAGAATAATTCACATTTCTTCAATGTAGAATATATGGTCTTACAATTTGGGATTCAAAATTCATTGTTTGGTGGATGTTGCACTCTTATCTTTTTAGGTCACTAGTGTTGTCAAGGATGTTTCTATGAATTGAAAAATATTGGTAATGTTTTTGGTTGTCTAGACTGGTCTAAAAAAGACTCCACATTTCTTCACATTGACATGTATGTGCTCTTGAATTTTGGTTAATTTGTTCTCAATGTTTGTGTAGAATCTCAGTTCCCATTTCATGTATTGAAGCAGTCTGCAAGTTGATTTGTTAATGTTATATCTCATGATTGAGCATTCTATTTTTTTGGTATGAACTATTATGTTCCTATTTTGTTTTTGGTGGTTGTTATTGGCATGAAAGTATGAAGAAGTTTTAGGAAGTGTTATTTTATGATCATTAAACATCCCCATGTGATCCACACATTGTTAATTGGTCTATTTGGTGCTAAATTATGTCTTATGTTGTATTTCTTGGTTAATTGTGGATATATAGCTAACAAGGCTTGTTCCTTTTGTGGTGCCATGTGCTTGAAGGTCTACACCAGCATTTGAAGATGTGCTATGATAGATTTCATTCTTGACCTATCTTGTTAGGGACTGCATCAATTTAATTTAACTTTAGTATGTTTTTTGGTCGACTAGTTATGTGACTCACACTTTATCTACATGTTTCCTTGATGCTGACTTAGATTAATGTGTGTCAGCATGTGAATTTATTTGGATCACATTAGAAGATAGAATAAGTTTTTTCTTGGTCATCTCTATCTTTTGGATAGGACCATATCATGCCTTGGTGGCCAAATTATTAAATTCATTATATATCTTCTCTTTGGTTGACTTAATTAAATTATTGAAGAGTTGTAGTCGATATACATGCAAGAAAATTTTAAATGCAACAATATGGAAAAATATATAATTATGAGGAAGTGTGAATATGGAATACATTGAATATCTAGTAGAAAAAGCATGAAAGTGTTTGAAATAAAATATTAGATGTGCTTGAATGCCTCAATCAACATAGTGAATTATTGATAAGTATTACAATTATTTATAAAATATTTGTATCCTACTCTAAGATAGTGAATCTCATTAGGTCCTTCTATTGTGTCCCTAAATTTTAGTTAGCTTTGATTCATCTAGTCCTTTGCATCTTTCATTGAGGTAGTGTGCCTTATTTTTCAAGTCCTTTTTTTGCAGTGAGCCATTATATTGTAAATTAACTCTCACCATGGTTTTTCCATATAAATATGGTGTTTTTAATGAATGTGCATTCTTTTCTCTTTTATCATTGTTGCTTATCTAATTAGAGTTATAATAATTATATCCTTTATTTTTGAAGTTGTTTAAGCTTTATACTATTATATTCGTCTTTGCTACTATTCTATTTAAGAGTTTATATTTGGTTAAGTACTAAAAAGTTCAATATCTGAAAGGGCTTAATGTTTTAAGTAGAATAATTCACCTCCCCTCTCAGTCTCTAGATGTGTTCAACACATATGTGACGCATGGCATGGGATGTGTGGTTACATGCTTGGACACATGTAGGATTTAGTGGAGAGGATTGATGTTTCAGAGGTGTTCATGGAGGATTTGAATATGCATTGTAATGTTTATTGCTGAATAATGCATTGATCATGGATGCTTTTGGAGGTTGGTTTTTTCCCTCTATAAGGGTTTACCCAAGGTATATCTTGTGCCATATCTTGATTGGTATGTTTTCTATTCTATTGCATGTGGATTTTGAATACTTATTTTACTTATATTTCACTTTTAGGTTATGTTGAAATTTTCATTAGGTGGATGGAATTTTCCTTTCACTAAGAAGGTTTATAAACATCCAAGAGGACAAACAAGAAAAAATCCAAACCTCAAGGGGTGTTTTACAAAAATCCAACAAACAGGCATTGATCAACACATGAAGAGTCATACCTTAGGGAATATTATAGATGATATTACCACTAACAGATTCTATAGGCTATGGAATAAAAGATCACACTTTAGGGAATACTAGTTGTAGCATTACCACAAAATGGAGCATCATATGCCAAGAAAAGTCACATTATTACGGGATATCGAGCCTAATATCACCACAAAGGAGACACAAGGATGGATTGAGGAGGCTACAATTCAATTGACAAGGCCATTCCTTCTAGGAGATGTATACTATCATCACTAAAAATGACTAAATTATTTATGCAAACAATGAGTGGGGGACCATATGCCCCCCACCCCTTCAAATTTTATTGTACTTTCCAAAATAATATTTTAAGGATATACAAAGGGATCCCTTTCTAGAAAGAATGCACCTAATACAAAGCTAGCTAACCCCTTGCCCCCAAGTGTAGGGACAAAGATGAGCCTATATGGATGATCATATGTTGCTCCTTGCAAAATGAAATATGATTGCATAAAGCCTAGTTTATACCCTCACGCATGGTAGTGAATATGTTGTGATACTATAACTACCACATGGAAAGGAGAAAATTAGATCCATATTAATCTATTATTGTGTCAAATATATCATTGTAGGGATCAAATTCTTCCAATTTCTTCTTTAAAACATGGCATTCATTTGTAGTGTGTCAAAATATTCTATGATATGCACAATATGATGTGTTTATGTTCTTTATTTTTAGTATCTCTTCATTCTTGAATGGGCAGTAATGTAACTTATCCTAATTTTATAATTGTATCTAAAGTAGGATCAGTCTTGGATAGAGGGTGTGGAGTGGGTAACATACCTTTCTTAATATTACCATGAATCTTGTATGGTTTGGTTGGTGGAGAAAATGTTTGATGTACTGGTGGAGGACCTCAAGGTAACCTATTCCTTTGGTATCCTCAAATGGTGTTTATTCGAAGTGTAACACCCCTCCATTTTTCTCTTATGTACAGATAGACTGTGTCTTTCTAATGCTTTGATATATTATTTATCGCTAACTTTAGAGCGACGTGGATTTTATATTATGATGTGATGGTACCTTATTTTGATGTTATCATTATGTCATGCTTTGGATTAACATAATGGTTATTGGAATTGATATTGTTACATGTATATGAGTAATTATTGATGTTAGAATTGCCAGTCTCGTGATATTGTATTGGTGATGGGGACAAAATTGCACCACTCACTTGTGAGCGCCCTGCAATTCCACAATTCTCTCTTCACACTGCGATCTATTATGATGTATATATGCATGTTCAATATATGTCTTGTTTATAGGTACAAAACATCGACTCACCCTTGGTTTCACAGGTTTGAGCATGTCAATTGCCCAACAATAATGTTGATTGGGAGATAGTACCTAGGATTCATGTGCCAAGCCATTATCCTAGTCATCGTATGTCGTTGTGTCTAGTTGATTTTGTTTATTAAATATTTTTTAATTTTCCTTTGAAATTATTATGTTGCAAAGTTTTTAAAATGTAAATTAATGGATTTAATTATTTAAGATGATTATTAAATTAATCTGGTTTTAATGTTAGAATATTTTAATTAATTAATTAAATTAGTTTAATTAGGTTAAATTAGAAATGTTAAATATTTTAGAAATATTAAATGTTTCAATTTTTAAAATATCTTGAGGATTTTGTGCAATTTGGTTTTAAAAGATCTTTTGGGTTTTCAACATGTGCTGGAAAAATTTATTCATGGGGAGAAATTTATGGCTAGAATGGGAAGTAGTGAGAAGCTTCTTCACAGAAGAAGGAGAGAGGATATTTGGTGGGGGAAAAGAGGTTTTAAAAAGGGAAATTTTTTTGTGATTGCATGTTTTTGTTGAAATTTTCAACAAAATATATAGTCTCGGGAAGATTTTTGTGTTGGCAAATTTTTATTGTCCTTGAGGAAGCTTTCGTTTATCTGGAAGAAAATACTTGGATCTGTTGAGGAGGCACTACTTTAATTTACATCTTCACAAGTGTTGGATTTTAGGTTTCTCTTTCAATTCTAGTTAGTTTCTTATTGGAAAAGTTTCTAAGTCTAGATTACTATCTGGAAAAGATTGTCTATGCAGGTTTTAAAGCTTTGAGTGCTATTTAAAAATTATAAATGCCATGTGTGAAATTCTTTATGAAAATGAAATCTGAGGTTGAAAAAAAATCTTTTGTGGAATCTATTGCAAGATTTAATTTGGGATTATTATGAACATAGAAGAACCCAGAAGAATACAATTTGAGATCTCGAATATTCTTTGTTAAGAAGAAATTATTTTGTAGAAATTATCTTCTCAAAAAAATTTGGGTAGATGTTTTTGTAGAGAATTTTACTCCAATTCATTATTAAATTGGTTTTCTGTAGGAAGTGATTTCTTCCAATTAAATTATTGGTTTGAATAAAATCTAGAAAAAGACCTCTGTGTAAAATTTGGGTATTTTCCTATAGATAGTCATTCTTGAAAATTGTTGCCCAACTCGGGCATTCGATTTGATTAATTTGTAAATATACATATATATATAGTGATATATATATATATATATATATATATATATATATATACATTTATATATATAATATATATATTCATATTTTATTTGTCTGCGCTTTTTTGTTAAATTCCTTGAAAGTGTCGTGATAGATTTCCATACGGCGAATTCCATACTGAATTATTCGCAGAGAGTTAAGAATAAATTTAATTGTTTTAATTTTATTGGGGTGGTTGTGCTGCCACAATCGCCATTCCCCATTCGAGGGGGAGGGGAGCCGGTGTTGTGGACAGTGTTGGGTGTTGCTCATAGGACACACCTTCCCCACCATTGGGGAAGGGTCAGTTGTGCTATGCGTAGCCCCTCCCCTATTATATTTATGTTGAGCCTTTATAAATAGTTTCGTCTACCCCTTATGTGATTGCTATTAAATTTTTAAATGTGGTTATTAATTATATATATATATATATTAATATTTAAATTTAAATTTATTTACTTATTAATTTCATTGTTAATATTTATATTTGGAGTTGTAAATAAAGTTTAAGTTATTTAAAATATATATGTATATATGTTTATGTATAATTATATATAGTGTATATATAATTATATATATTTGGTTAGATGATTTTGTAAAAAGGGTGCATGATTTAAATGCATGATTAGATAATTTAAAGGTAATAATTTTGAAAGGAGAAATTTGATTTCTTAATAATTGAAAATGGTAAACTGATTTAAGTAAATAGATTTGATTTCTGTAATGTTTGAAAATGAAAATTGAATTAAGTTAGATGGTTTTTGAAAGTGTATTATTAAAATTATTGTAATGAAATTGGATTTAGTAAATACGAAGGATAGATTTGTTCTTGTTTAATTTTCCTTAAGAACATGTTTTCTTCTGTAGTATTTTGGGGTTATTGAATTAGAAGTAGTAGTTGATGTTTGTAAGCCTTCTAGTTGAGGTGTGTTAATGTTTGGGGGTTGTATTTTATTATCTTTCCTTTTGGAATTTCCTTGGGTGGTGCATTTGGTCATTGTTCGGTAAATCGCCCATTTTCCACAAATTGGGATGTGATGGCATTTATCCTTGGATGGGGGTTGAATATCCATATTTTACCCTAGTTACTTTTGGTTGCTGATTTGTTCCATGTGTTGGCAGTAGGAGAGTGATTCTCGATGGGGTCTAGAGTCTAGGAAGATCTGTCAGGGTAACCCATGCATCTTTGCTGTGACACTTCTCCTATGTCAGTAGTATGTTTGGTTCACTAATGTATCTAATTGTTTAAATCTAGAAGCATAATAGCCTATGATTTATTTTTGTACTGGTATTTTTTAAGTTTAGTTATGTGTTAGCCTGTGTCTAGTGGTAGATGGTCTTACCTAGGGAACCTTGTTACTATCTCCTATCACGGGGGGTGGGCCTTTAGGTACCACTTGGCTGGGAGGAACATGCACTCTACATCATTGGGTCCCCTTTCTTTTGTTTGTGATGGTGAGGTCTTCTAGTTGGAGAGATCATCTATTCCATCTTGTTTATTCCTTGCTTTGATTATTGTTATAGATGACTCTTGTACTTATATTACTCCTCAATTATATTCAAGGAGGACTCATGCAATTTTTAATAGTTATGTATGATCTTCCTCATTCTGGTAATGAGTATTGTAAACTCCATTTGAAAATTAATGTAATCTTTGCATCTTGATGTATTTATATTCTATGTGATGCAATTTTAATGCTTGAATATATGTATGTTTAATTATTAAGTAATTAATTAAATGCTATATATGAGTAATGTATATATTATGGGATTTAGATGTAACCTTAGTCACATGCCTTAGAGGATGTTGTGATAGTGTAGTGCATATTTCATGTTAATATTGCACTTTAAAAGCAAAAAAATTGTATGCTTTCATAGTTGTCGTAACTTCCTCTAGGGTTACATGGTAGAGACATGGTATCAGAGCCCCAGGTTCATACATTGGGTACTCTGGGTACATTTGAGTCCACTATGTTGTCTTGTGAATCTATTAGTGGAGTGGTTAAGTGACCACGATGTTTATGGATTTGACACTTTGCATCATGTGCTCTATGGAAGGAGTAGAGTGAAAGAAAATTGATATAAGATTATGGATGCAAAGTAATGATATGTATCACATGGGTTATGGAAGTAGATGTTCTTATGGATTTATGTATGTCTACAGTTGTACCCCCTTGTAAATATAAGGAACCAGTAACTGTGTATTGGTTTTGTGTTGTGAATACCTTGTACTTGCTTTGTGTGTCCATGGGATGGTAATACTTGGTACCCATCCATGGGGAAAATTTGCATTTTGATGTGGAATTTACCATACCAAAATGTGTGTTTGCATGTTTGTTACCTGATTAAGGGCCAACCCATGTTTGGTTGAAAATTATATATAGGAGTAACCAAAAGTTATCTTTTTCTTTTAGTTCTCTATCCCCTCAATCTGTAAAGGGATAGTAGCAACCAAAAATTTCCTTGGGTGGAGTGTGCAACATACATATATTAAGGTATAGAGCATCTCAACTCAACCAATCCTAAGGAAATGTACCCACTACTTTCCCTCATGATGGATCACGATACTTGATCCATATGTGTTAGCCCAATCCCCATAGATTTGAGTAGAACAACATAGGTTTGATAGTATATGTCTGGCCATCAATAGAGACGTTGGTTTGGAATTATTGAGTAAACTTCATCCATATGAGAGGTGAAGCTTAGGTAGCCCCATATTGATATTATCATTTTTGCATTATATATATTGTATCTGCACGTGTTCCGACATGGTGCAATAGATACGATGCCACACCTCCCTGATGTTCTAACATAGTGTTGGTGATGCTGTTGTGATATACTATATTTGCACATGTTTCAACATGATGCAATAGATATAATGCCACACCCCACTGATGTTTTGACATAGTGATGGTGATGATTTCATGTTACACGATGCCATGCACATAGACACATGAAGGCACATTATGAGATTGTGTTATGATGATACCTACTTGTATGATGAGTGTTATGGGGCCTCAAACACTTGTAGAGGGATACTCATGGTTGTTTCAACAACGTTGGTCAGATAGCATATGAGTAGATCCTATCCATGTATATGTCTGGTTATGGCGAGTGGTTGAATGTTCCTTCTCCATGAGGTATCACTATGTGGGGTGTGTTATGCACGTTCCTACTTTCGTGGACCCACATACAGACTTCCATGTGGTATACAACCAGTATGTTCCTTCTCCGGCTAACATATGACCATGTCGAGTGATGACATGATAGTCGTGGAGTACACTCTAGGTCATGTGGATGGTGTGCTCACTCCGCACCACATGACAACTATTACTATAGATAAACATTGTTTCCTCCTTCCTCGTTTGGTGGCTAGTATTTAGTCACACAATGTTGTATACTGCAATTTTAAATATTGTGAACATTTTTTATGATTATTGGTGATTTTCAGTTGATTTTGAAGGATGACACCTTGTTTATACTTGATTGTGATGGTTTAGCCACATCTTGTGATCTTATTTTCTTATAAACCTCGTGGTTATATTTGTTTTAGTGTTGAAATTACACATATTTATTGCCTTATTGTTGAAATTGAATCTTAATTTTCTCCTCTTTATGAATTTGGTGGCTAGACTAGTTATCTTTACTATTTTGAATGTTAGCAATGTGTTGTATTATGAATCCTCTCTAAGGATGTATGAGGTGGACTTGGTGAATGTATACAAGGAAGAAGACATAGGGAACCTTGAGGATGCAGATATATGAGGTTGTTATGCAGCTAGGACCCACTACCCACCTATGTGTGATGACTATCTCTTGGAGGCTAATCACCTTATACAACATGAGACAGGTCACTGTGGTCTTGATTGGATGGTCCCACCTTCTATATGGCTTAACACCATTAAGCCATTGATTGTGATGTTTAGTTTATGTGATATGGTTATTGGCTCTTGGATCATGGTTTTATATGCTACTTTTTGGTGTCTAGATAGACCCGTGTGTGGCCTTGTGTTGTGATTTCTAATTATGTGCATTGGTGTACATAAATAAGTTGTGATTTCCATGTATGTGTAGAATGTATGTTAGATAATGAGTATGGTGTTTGATTTATGATTTTATGTATTTTAATTTCACCTTTTGGTTGTAACTCCTTTCTTGGGTGGTGTCTATAGGATGCCTAGGAGAGGTGGTCATTGAGTTGATTGTCTGAACTCTTCTTTTTTTAGTCCCCATGAGAAGGATCATGTGGAGGACCTAGGTCCTCAATTATGTTTTTTTTTTGAGGAGTTTCTTACCTAGCTAGGCCCTAGACAGGAGAGTGTTCTACAACAATAAGACTCTAAATCTAAGTGTAAGGTTTCACAAACTCATCATGGTTGTAATGGTTCTCAATATAGGAAGAACCAAAATTATTTGCCTAATAAGTGCAACCATTAGGAGTGGTCAACACAGAGTGTATAGGCTGAAATAGGTAGAGGTATAGGATGTTACACATGTGGCTAGGAGGGCCACATAGCTAGACAATGTCCTCAGAGGAGCTTACATTATTTGAGCTAGAGATCGGCGACTATGGATCCAACAAGGAATGACACAAGAAGGACCCATAGTATGAGTGTGGTGGTTTATCATCATCAAATAGAGTATCAAGGCACAAATGTGGAGATTACTGGTAGCAATCAGGCAGTTGTTTTGAAATCTCATGGAAATGTTATGGTAGAGGAGGCTGAGGAAGTGCCTTCAATTTTGTTTTATGGGCCTTGACACTTGTTATGATGGGTTATATGTTTGAGACTTTGTTGTTGGTTTCTTCACCATGTTGGTTGTTTGGATTGGCAGTTTATTTGGCCTGAAGGATTATGACTCTAGTTACTATTGTTTTTATGTTGATGTATGGATTTATTTAGATTTAGAACATTTTGATTATGTGTTATCCTATGGATTTTGTACTAGGTGTATTTACATGCTTCCACGAGTAAGCCTAACCCTAGGGGGGGAGAATGTAACACCCCTCCATTTTGATCTTATGTCTAGATAGTGTGTGTATTTTCTATGCTTTGTTTTTTTTTATGATTAGTTTGAATGAAATTTAGAAAAAGACCTCTGTGTAAAATTTGTGTATTTTCTTGTAGATGGTCATTCTTGAAAATTGTTGCTCGACTGGAGCATTTGATTTGATTAATTTCTAAATATACAAATATATATATAGTGATATATATATTCATATCTTATTTGTCTATGCTTTTTTGTTAAATTCCTTGAAAGTGTTGTGATAGATTTTCATACGGAAAATTCCATACTGGAATTATTCACAGAGATTTAAGAATATTTTTTATTGTTTTAATTTTATTGGGGTGGTTGTGTTGCCACAACCATCATTCCCCATTGGGGGTGAAGCCGACGCTGGGTGTTGCCCACAGGCTGTGCATTCCCTAGCATTGGGGAAGGGTCGGTTGTGTTGTGCACAACCCCTCCCCTCTTATATTTATGTTGAGCCTTTTATAAATAATTTCATCCACCCCTTATGTGATTTCTATTAAATTTTTAAATGTGCTTATTATATATATATATATATATATATTTATGGTATTAATTTCATTATTAATATTTATATTTGGACTTATAAATAAAGTTTACTTGTTATTTAAAATATATATATGTATATATATTTATGTATAATTATATATACAATGTATATATATAATTATATATATTAAGTATATATATGTTTAGTTAGATGATTTTGTAAAAAGGGTGAATGCATGAAATGCATGATTATATAATTTAAAGGTAATAATTTTGAAAAGGTAAATTTGATTTCTGAATAGTTGAAAATGGTAAATTGATTTAAGTAAATAGATTTGATTTCCATAATGTTTGAAAATGAAAATTGAATTAAGTTAGATTATTTGGGAAAGTTTATTATTAAAATTCTTGTAATGAAATTAGATTTAGTAAATCTGAAGGATAGTTTTGGTCCTATTTAATTTTCCCTAAGAATATGTTTTCTTTTGTAGCATTTTGGGTTAATTGAATTAGAAGTAGTAGTTGATGTTTGTAAGTCTTCCAGTGGAGGTCTGTTAATGTTTGGGGGTTGTATTTTATTGTCATTCCTTTTGGAATTTCCTTGGGTGGTGTGTTTTTTCATTGTTCGGTAAATAAACTAGTTTCCATGAACGAGGATGTGATGAAATTTATCCTTGCATGGGGGTTGAATATCCATAGTGTTCCCTAGTTACTTCTGGTTGTGGATTTTTTCCACATGTTGACAATAGGAGAGTGATTCTCGATGGGGGTCGGGGTTTGGGAAGATCTACCAGGGTAACCCATGAATCTTTGTGTTAACACTTCCCCTATGTCAATAGTATGTTTGGTTCACTGATGTATCTAATTTTTTGACCCTGGAAGCATATTACCCTATGAGTTAGTGTTGTACTAGTATTTGTTAAGTTCAGTTATGTGTTAGCATGTGTCTAGTGGTAGATGTTCTTACCTAAGGAACCTTGTTACTATCTTCTAGCACAAGGGGTGGGCCTTCGGGTACCACTTGGTTGGGAGGAACGTGCACCCTACACCATTGGGTCCCATTTCTTTTTTTTGTTATGGCGAGGTCTTCCAGTTGGAGAGCTCATGGATTCTAGCTTGTTTATTCCTTGCTTTGATTATTGTTACAAATGACTCTTGTACTTATATTACTCCTCAATTGTATTCAAGGTCTCATGTAATTTTTAATTTAGTTATGTATGATCTTCCTCATTCTAGGAATGATTATTGTAAACTACATTTGAAGATTAATGTATTCTTTGGATCTTGATGTATTTCTATTCTATGTGATGCAATTTTAAATGCTTGAGTGCATGTATGCAAAATTCTTAAGTAATTAATTAAATGCTATATATGAGTAATGTATATGTTATGGGATTTACATGTAACCTTAGTCACGTTCCTTAGAGGATGTTGTGATATCATATTGCATCTTTCATGTTAATATTGCACTTTAAAAGGAAAAAAAATTGTACGCTTTCATAGTTGTTGTAACTTCCTCTAGGGTTATGTGGCAGGGTGTTACACAAAGAGGGAATGCAATTCATGTTCATTCTTTACAACACATCCCTTTTTTTTAATATCCTAAATCCTTGGCCAAAGAATGGCTCCAACCTAATAGGTGTGTTTGTACATTATTTTCATATGATGGAGGATTATTGGTTGTTATGTTTTCCTTATTACTTTTACCAATAGGCACTTCCATGCGCATTGGTTGAGGTACGAATTGTAAATCACTTTCCCTATGTGATGTGTAAAAAATTTCAACAAGTGGTATGGTGGGTGGTGTTGATTGTTGATATGGGTGATTAGGTCAATCCAATGAAGGGTACAAGACCAAATTTTCTCAAGGTTAGGAAAAATATTATTTAGGAATTCATTTATGATTTCTTCTTCTTTCCTCAGGATATCTTTGTTGAGAATATATACATTGTAAAATCAAGGAACATGACTTTAATTATCTAAATTCGGGTCATTTTCAGACACACAACATAAGATGTCAATCAATGATTTTGAGGATTTCAAGGAAGTGAATGTTTTACCAAAACACTTAGCCATTATAACACTATTATGCTTGCAAGGAGGTTTAATCTGTTATACAACAGTGAACTAAAATATTGAAATCAAATCTATATAGAGAATATTGAGAGGTTTCTGCCATAGAAATTTGAGCACAAATAGCTTGGACTAGGTCACCTAGGGTGACTATGATTGGAAAATATTTTTACAAAATTTAAATTTTAACTATGTTCTAAACTTTTTGAAGTTCCTATTTTTATGTGTGTGCGGGCCTAATAGTGAATTTTTTCCATAATTCTCCCAAATTATGATTATGTAATTCAAAATGCAAGTGTGCAATGATTTGTAAAACATTCTAGCAATAAATGAAAACTATAAATGCAATTTACAAATCCTAGATGCAACAATTAACTTATTCCAAGATGAAAAAATAATAAAATAATGTTGTTGATACCTTTTTGAAACTAAATAATACACTTTTTCACTTTTGACCTATATGCAAGATTCCTAAATGAATGCAAAGTATTCTTTCAAATTTTATTGATGATCTAAATTACATAATGTATGTTTTTAAATGTAATTGGAATGTGGATCTGGCCTATAGTGATTAAAATTAACCCTATTACAACCTATAATACAATATTATATATAATTTTTTAAATTTATATGCCTTTTATAATATATAATGAATGCCTAAATGAACAATTCAACACATTGCAATGCTAAAACTAGATCTAGGATGTATTGTTTCTATAAAAGGTGTCCCTTTTTCACACTTAATTTAGGAATGATTAACACTAAAATGTGTTAGATTTAGGATAAAAAATGAAAGAAACCAAAAAATGCAACAAGATACCTTGGGAAAACCCTCCTACTCGAGGGAGAAAAACCCAACATATATATCTCTTATATATTGAAGGAATAAGAGTATAAATATGCTCACAACTCAGGCCCAACACAATGCCGAATTTGATACAATTAATAGTAGCACCTCTCCCAAATGCAAAGATACAAATGGATATGTTTCTCCTTGAAATCGGTCTGCTGCTACAAAATGATAATCTACTGCAAAAAGATGATTTTTTGCTCAAGTATGAAATTCTTCTAGGAATATTAATTATGATAAATGAACTTGATCAAATCAATGATCATCACCTTGTATTTATATAAAACTAGGTGAATCTTCATTTGGGTTTGCCTCTTTTAAGAAATAAGGTGACTCTTCATAAAATTATTATCTATAGCAAGTCTGACTTACCTTGGTATTATTTATCCATCATTTTTAAATTTGAGAGAAAGATATCTCCCACTGCTATAACATCAACACTCCCTCTTAGCTAGGGAGGTATCTTTCCAGATATCCACATCATGGAGTCTCTCAACATGATGTCCACAATGGATATGCCAATTTGTGGAAAACTCAAAGGTTCATCATGGAGTCTCTCAACATGATGTCATCATGGAATCTCTCAACATGACATACACCATGGCTACTCCCATGTGTGGAAAGAAACAAAAGTACAAGGGTTCATAATAGAGTCTCTCAATGTGATGTTGTCATGGATTTTATCAACATGATGTCTCATTTCAGTCTCAAAGATGAACAAGGCCTCCCACCTCATATTTCTCCATCTCAAAGAAATATACACTACAAGGGATTTCACCTCATATTTCTACATCTTAGAGAAATATACACTAAAAGGGCTTTCACCTCATATTTATCCATCTCAGAGAAATATACACTACAAGGTATTTCACCTCATATTTCTTTGTCTTAGAGAAATATACACTACAAGGGATTTCACCTCGTATTTCTCCATCTCAGAGAAATATTTACTACAAGGACTTTCACCTCATATTTCTCCATCTCAGAGAAATATACATTACAGAAAATCTTCATGATGATGTGACTCCCTCTGGAGCTCCAAGTACTTGCATCAACCTCCTGACCTCCTTGTCCAAGATTGTCTGCAATGCTTGACTTAGAGGAGCAGTTTCCAATGCACACTTTCGACACTATTGACTTGCTCGAGTCTAGGACTGTCCTCCTTGACCTCATCCTAGATCACCCTATTCTAAATATGTTTATGGAGCTACCAATGTCAAATCCAAATGAACTATCTTGTGTAATTTTGTTCTCAGAAACTGAAGAGGTCTTCCACTGATTTTGCACTTGGCTTTGCAACATTGCAACCTTCATTTATTCTTAGTGACTCACAAAACTCTCTCTTGATCCCTACCTTAGACATTTCAAATAAATCCTCTAGAAGTGAACTCCCCTCCATTGACCTATCTCTATACCTTAATCCTTTTCCTAGACAAGCTCTCAACTCATGCCTTGAATTCTTTGAATTTAACTCCCTCTAAATTTGATTTCCTCCTCTTCAAAGAAATTGATCGACTTTAGAATAAAAAACCTTCTAAATCAACTTTAGAACTAGGCTCCTTCTAAGATGTCCCTCTGTCAATTTCTGTAGTAGAAACATGTTGTTTAAACCTTAATTTTTAATCTCGAGAAAAGTGATCGTACTTGTCACACCTAAAACATTGAATTTGAGAGAGATCCTTCTTCTTCTTTGCTTTTGGGGTAGAATCTGATTCTATGTCTCTATTCTTGTTTCTTCCTTTGCCTCTTTCTCTAGAAGTATGTGTAGCAAGAACTTGATTTTCTACATCATGATAGGGTGATCCCACAAAGCTGGTTTACAATTTTTGAGAGGAACTGATTTTTGCTGAAATCACATACTTTTAGAAAATATAATGTTTTAAGCCTTTAAAATTTCTATTTTAAGGATTCCAATTGAAGAGGGTTTGATCAAACCACCTTAGATCAAACCCCCTTGGATAGAACCTCACTAGTTTTAAACCATACCTATAAATGAGTCTTCTTTACACCTATCAAAATGCTAATAAAAAATCACTTTTGATTTACCTTTTGGGGGATCAAATGAATTCATTTAAAATTTATTTCAAATGATTATGGTAGTCCTCAAAATTATCTATCCCATGAATATAATTTTAATATGTTTTGGTTTTATTGTGTATGTGTTTTTTTAGTTTTATTAAACATACGTTTTTCACCAAAAATCAAGCTCTTTGTTTTGCACATGTGGAAAAATAGAAAATTATCAAAATAATTTTTTTTCAAATATGTTCATGCTAGGTATTGATGTCCTTGATCCATTAAAAAAAAAAAAATTGAATTTCAATACATACAGAAAAAGTTATGTTGTATACAGTCTGCCTATGTCTGAATTGCAATTGGTTTGACTTCAAAACTCTATTAAGGAAAAAACATTCAATAAAAAAATATGAGGCCAAATTAAAGTGCTAGATATCATTTTTACAAATCTAAATTTGAATAAAATAATAATTTTATCCTTCATACAAAACAAGTTATGTTGTATACAGTGAGCATCACTTTTTAAAAATGTTGTTTTTTGAAAGAAACCAGTTTTCGTGGGAGATGGAAAAAGAAGTGCAATCTTATTCTAATTTTTTTTTAAAACTATTTTTAGAATCTACAGACAAAATGTGATGAGACTCTAGTTTTCATCATCTTCAAATTCCTCAGGGTTTAGCTACTATAGGTGCCCGAATGTGAAGATTTAGTTAAAAATAATAATTTCAGTGTCCAGTTTGGCCAAAAATTGTAAACCACTATTGTGGGATCACCCGATAGTTTTTCGCAATTCCTTTTGCTACCAACATAGACTCTTCTTGAATACAATCAGCTTGAAGATGATCAAACTTGGGCAACTTGGATCTCCCACTGATGCTCTAAATAAAGGGTTCCCAAGATTGAGGAACAACATTTAATGCCAACATAAAAAGATCTATGACTGTAATTGGGTATGTGCAGGATCATCATTGAAAAAATAGGCCCTTAAGTGGCGATGACAATTCAAAAAATCGGAGTTAGGAAACTTGACGTAAAAATTTGAATAAGTTATCTACATTATTTCAAAAATATGTAAGAATAGAATCTGTAGAAAATTGAATGTAGTTTCTAAACTACTAGGTTTATTTTTTTTATTTTTAAATCTATTTGGTGAAAATTTGAAATTTCAATGCAGTAGTACTTAAATTTCAGGGAAAAAATAAGAAGTAGGTGTCTCTCTGAACAGCCTAACCACAATAAAATGATAATATTTTTTTATAATATTTTAGATATAAGTAGAGGACTCATGTCCTAATGTGATGCATAATTGTTTTTATTTTTTTTCCAAGTAAATAATTAATTATGATTTTTTTATTATAAACTTTTAAAAATATAAAAACTCGTATGTCTAACCACCTTAACTTGGTCAAAACTTCATGAAATTCAATTTTTTTTTTTTTAATCCTATAGTATACGAAGCATAGAATGTGATGCATGTTTTGGATTCAAAAAATGTCATACCATTTGAAATCTATAGATGTTTTTCAATCAGCCTATCAATTAGGACTTTAGTCATAATTCAAATAGAAAATGAATAATAATTATTTATTAAATTGAAAATAAAACATAATTTATATTGGTGGAAATCTGAGAATATCCTTTTAAAACCTTTTTCGTTTCATCAATTTTGTGTAAAAAATAAGTCGTCAGCCACATGGGCCATCATATCACTTACATATCACCACTTTTTTGGCTCATCATGATCCTACACATATCCAATTATATCCCCAATAGTGCTCAACTAATCTCTCAAATCAACAATCATCATAAAGAATGAGATGACTGAATCATCTTTAGCATTTGTTACATGGTGAAGCTATTGTCTCAAAGCAAGGGATATGTTGGTGTTGTTTATCTCATACAATCATTTTAGATTATCAAAAATTTCCTTAGTTGTCTTCAACTTGAAGATGATCAGTACTAGGTGATTCATCACAGAGTCTATCATGATATTTCTAGCCTTCGTGCAATTTTTCTTCCACTAGATTTTCTCGGTATCATCAGAAGGCTTGGGCATATCACTTTCCATGAAATCAAGAAGATCATTCTCCTATAATCCAATGAGTACCCCGGGTTTCCAAGAGTTGAAGTTTGAAGCTCCATCAAGCCTATCTTCTACCTTGACACTGCTCACGATCTTTTTTTTCCACACGAATTCACCTTCAAAGATCTTCCCTTAGGTCAGAAATAATTTGAACCTTAGATCTATAATACTTCATGCCTTTGGAATGATTTGGGAGGGTTATGTGTAGGATCATCATGGAAAAAACAAGCCCTTAAGTGGTAATAGAATTCAAAAAATCAGAGTTATGCAACTTGACGTAAAAATTTGACAAGTTATCTATATTATTTTAAAAACATGTAAGAATTGAATCTATAGAAAATTGAATGTAGTTTCTAAACTACTAGGTTTATTTTATTTTATTTTAAATCTATTTGGTGAAAATTTGAAATTTCAATGCAGTAGTACTTAAATTTCAGGGAAAAAATAAGAAGTAGATGTCTGTCTGACCACCCCAACCATAATAAAATGATAATATTTTTTTATAATATTTTAGATACAAGTAGAGGACTCATGTCTCAATGTGATGCATATTTTTTTGTAATTTTTTCCAAGTAATTAATTAATTATGAATTTTTTATTACAACTTTTAAAAAATATAAAAAATTGTATGTTTGACCACCTTAACTTGGTCAAAACTTCATGATTTTTAATTTTTTAATCTTATAGTATGTGAATCATAGAATGTTACACATGTTTTAGATTCAAAAAATGTGATGTCGTTTGAAAGCTATAGATTTTTTTCAATCAGTCTGTCAATCAGGAATTTAGTCGTAATTCAAATAGAAAATGAATAGTAATTATTTAATAAATTCATAGTAAAGCATAATTTATATTGGTGGAAAGCTGAGAATCTCCTTTAAAAATGCTTTTCGTTTCATCAGTTTTGGGTGAAAAAAAGGTCGTCAGCCATATGGGCCATCATATCACTTACTTATCACCACTTTTTGGCCCATCATTATCCTGAACATACCCATCTTCCCTAGATGAAAAGTTGACCTCACTACTTAAACAAATCTGATCAGATGTTTTCTTAGACCCACTTTGATACCATGTTAGATTTAGGATCAAAAATGAAAGCAATCAGAAAATGTAACACATAAGACAATGAACACAACAAGATACCCTCATAAATATATCTATTATATATTGAAGGAATAAGAGCATAAATATTCTTACAACTCAGGCCCAACACAATGCTGAATTTGATACAATGAATAATAGAAACTCTCTTAGATGCAAAGATACAAATGAATATGTTTCTCCTTGAAATCGGTCTACTGCTACAAAATGATGATCTATTGCTACAAGATGATGATCTAGTTCTCAAGTATGAACTTCTTCTAGGAATGAAAATTATGATGAATGACCTTGATCAAATGAATGATCATCACCTTGTTTTTATACAAAACTAGCTGACTCTTCATAAAATTATTATATATAGCAAGTCTGACTTGCCTTGGTATTATTTATCCATCATTTTTAAATTTGAGAGAAACATATCTCCCACTGCTATAACATCAACAAAATTAGCCTAATGTTGCCTTGATTTACTATTGTAATGTGTTTAGATATTAACATTAAGTTTAGGGCCCTTTTTAACTAAATAGACCTAATTTTGCCTTAATTTAGTGTTGTAAAGTGTATTTATTTACATCTTCACAGTAAGTTTTGGTCCCTATTGCATTTATCACCTTTAAATCACCATTAATAGGCCCCTATGATCCTTTATTATGAATATTGAGGCTTATTTCAATTGAACTCCCAACATATTCACTAAATACACTTAATATTCTAACCCCCTAATAATTCCTCAACGTGAAAAACTAGGGTGGGACTCAGATGCAACCTTGGGCATATGAGTCCCCCTATGTGGGACCCATTTGCTACCTTGGGTGTATGAGTCCCATTAGGCAACTTTTTAGGATTTTGAGCAAGAAATTAGAGTTTTCAATTCAAATTTTATGTATGTCGGAATTTGCGATCTAATAAATGGTAAATTAGATGAAGTTTCTATATAAATAAGGTTTAAAATAATTATTTCACCTACGCAACTTTTAGCAAAGAATCCTAAGAGTTCACATGAGAATTAAAGAGAATTCAAGATCATTCAAGAAGGCATTCAAGGGAAAATTATTAGAGTTTTATTACAAAAATTCAAGATCCATTATCATGTCAAACGCGTGATGCATCATGCATGTAGTTTTGAGCTAATATTGTGATGTATTGTTCAATATTAATTCAAGTGTTCAAGGAAATTATCTTTCATCAAGAATCATGATCAATATCTACATCCATTGAGGCCACTTCATCCTTATTTGCAGATCTATAAGGTTTCAAAAAGGATTCTATTGTTTCATGTTTCATTTCTCATTAAGGTTTGATTATGAAAATAGTGTTTGACCATGGAAAACCACCATTCCCTAATAAAAAAACACCTTTTCTCTCTCTTTGTGTGACTATAGGTTTATAGGTTGAAGAAAAACTGGATTTGAAGCCTTCAAAAGTACCAAAATTGCAAATTTGTAAAAGTTGTCAAAGTTTTCATAAGAATTTGTCAAGGCTCATGAAAAATAAGATCTAGAGAAAGATATCCAACCTATTTACATGAAACTAGTAGGAAAATTCTTATTTAATCCATCTTCAGAGTCTCACAAAATTTGAGCATAGGATTCTACTCCTAGGAAAGTTTTCACCTTTTTGGGACACTTTGCAATAGTATAGGCATATGAGTCCTAGTACAACACCTTTTCTAGGTCTCAACAAATCTAGATCAGTTACTAAGAGATTGTAGATCCTACCTAGAAACTCTATACTAGCACTAAATCACCCAGTCTAGCGTATGAGTCCCAATACACCTTAAACGAAACAATTTCTAGGGTTTTCAGGCTTTCCTTAGTAATCTTAATTTTTCCAAGTACTTTTTTGTTTGTTTTTTTTATCTATTTGATTACATGCTTTCAAATTCCATTTTCTAGGTCATATAGCTAGATTTTCATATTACTTTCATTCCTTTATTTCTAATAATTTTCTTACTGGTGTACCCCCTTTTCTTAACCACACCTAAGGAAACCATCCCAACTCTAGTCCATTCCTCAATCAATTCAATTGGTTGAGGGATATTTGTTTCCTAATGAACTAAGAGTGAAAGAGGTCCCCTTAGTTCCATTTCCTAAAAGGTGGAACCCTATTTCCTCGATTCATTTTGGTGAACCTGACATTTTGAACATTATAGTTTTTAAAATTTTAGGAGTCCTTTTCATCCTAGGTTTATATATTACATTCATTTGCATTGAGTTAGATCTCATTTAGGGTGTTTGGTTTGTATTCAAAATTGCATCTCATCTAGGGTTTTAGGATTCCATTGTTTGCATTCTTTAAATCTAAAAATACAAAAAAATCAGTCATATTGTATATCATATACATCATATTAACTTGCATTCCAACATTGAAACATAAAATTGCATAAAAAAATAGGACTTTTAGGTCATTATTTTGTCACATTTTCAACATGCATTTCACATTGCATTGAAATTGAAACTTACTGTTGCGAAATTAAAATTTCAAAATCATTAGAAAACACCTAAAAATCTATCAAAATTAGCTTCAAAACCCTATTTAGGACTCATTCACCCATCTGGGAAATTTCTTCCCTATATAAGTGTTTTTCCCAGATTTCTAGGAATTCTATGATGGTTACTTTTCACTTTTTGAACCTTCGAAAAACACTAACTAGGACTCATTCACCCATCTGATTGATTTAGTCCTAGATCAAACCTAAAAATTCCTTTTACATCATTAGAAATATCATTTCTTTATTTTTTGTTTGCTACTGTTAGATAACTATTTCAGTTTTTTGATCTTTAGTTTTGTTTATTTTATTAGATCTAGCTTAATTTGGTTCATTTATAGCATCACTTAATTTCAGATTTTCATTTACAAGATTTCATTTTTAGATTGTTACATAACATAAGCAGTCAATCATCATGCTCTAAATTTGAAAATTGTATTATCCTTTTGCATTCTTTATCTATCATTTTTGTATTTCAAATTTGTAGGACAATTATTACACCATGTTTTCATTGCAAAAATAAATGGTTATCATAATTCATGTTCTATTTTCAGATCTTCTTGAGTACTATAGTAAAAAAAAATTGTATGAATATGAATATGAAGTCCTCTCCCATCTTTTTTTGTTCATCATTGATCCCTCTCTTAGTATCCCTCCTATGATTGAGATTGGTCTAGTGACAAATAATACAACCTTGGGAAATAATAACAATCATATCCATTCTTCTCCTAATATTTCTCCTATTTTTTGAAGAAGATACTTTGGTGTTGGAAGAACCAATCAATGAGTTTTTTGAGAATCCTAGGTTTTTCTCTCCTAGCTATCTTATTGGGCAAGACATTGCTAAACAAGAGGACACAACCAAAGGTAATCATGACTATCGCATAACACAATAAGAGAAGGTTGAAACCTACCTAAATACCACTTCAACTAGTCTACATTCATTCCCCAACATCTTCCCCTCTTATGAGAATGTTTTAAGAAAAGAGGATGCAATTGTAAGTGGGGAGGATATGTTGGTGTTATATGATAAAATATTTAAGATCTATGATAACCCTATTGTTTTTTCTTCCCCGACCTAGCATCCTATTTTGGAATAAATTATGGGACAAAGGAATGTAATCGCAGATAACCATGATACTTATAATTTTTCATCTCCTAATATCTCCCCTATTTGTGAAGAAGTTATTTTGGTGTTACAAGATCAAACCAATGAAAGCCATGAGAGTCCTATTTGTCTCCCTTCTCCTAGGGAAAACATTATTGAACAAGAGAATGACATGATTGATAGAAAATAAAACCAAACCATTAGTGAGTCTCCTACTTGTGATGAAGTTACTTTAGAAGAACCAAACATTGAATTTCATGAACATCTAGTTTGTAGCTCTCCTAAAAACTAATGCAGTCATGGCTGGAGGGTTCTCAATGAAAACTCTCCAACCATACTACTAGAACAATGTAGAGAAAATAACACATAATAATGTATGAATTGGTGGAAATCATAGATGCCAATATTATTATTATCTCAAAAATAGATTATATACATTCTACCACATCCAGGCATACAGATTCAGCTCCAAGCTCTACTTACAACATGCTCAAAATATAGTGTCCATACAAGTGAGAGAAAATCCTACAGATCAATCCTTACAATATTTTGAATCTACTTTCTCATGAATCCTTACTCTTCTAAAGATCTAATACAAGTTATATATCACATTCATGGGTCAAGAAACATTCACATCTACCAAAGATCATTACAATCTCCAAGGAAGGAAACATAACCTGTGCAAGAACAAGTCGACCTCAAATCTGAAATACTTCCATGGTAGATGTGCATGAGGAAGTGTGGAAAAAGTTGTAAGGTTAGAGAAACCCCATTGAAAAAATCTAAATACACCATGGGGATCCACGAGCAACAGGCGAGATATGTGATCAATCTAACTAGCCGTTAGGGTTTGAAAATATTCTCAGGCCAGAACGAAAAAATATCACTTAATCCAAAAGCAATAACTTGTTGAAAAATAATCCAAATGAGCTGAAAATATGGAATAAGGGAACTGAGAATGTCCACAATGTGATCTAAGGTACGCAAGATCTAGTGAGCATATATGAAGAAACACCAGATCTCCCAATTTGAACAGGAATAGGAACAAAATAAGGAAAAAACTAAAAGAAAATATTTTTGGTTGATGCAAGATTGCCAAGAACCAAGGATTCTCTTGCATCAGACACCCTAGGTGAGAAAAGATGTTCCATGAGAGGAACTCATGAACATCTAACAAGGTTCAGGATATATATCCATGCTCATTTCTAATCTAAATGTATTCTTTGTCTATACCTTTCTTCTCTCTATTTTGATTCTTCAAATTCTTCTTCCCTTCACCTTCTTCTTCTTGTTTCAAATATGCATACGGTAGTAAAGGAAAATTACCACCAATCACTTTCTTCTACCTCTCTAATCTATTCCTTTTGCCATACTCCATATTCCCTGCAACCACAGTCCTCTATTGTACAACTTTATTCTTACATCCCTTTGGTACCATCTTGCTTTCAGACTTAACCATGAAATCCCTTTTCAAATCCTTGTCATCCTCTAACATGACATCATCAATGCATCTCTTCGTTAGAATCAAATTTCTCACTCCCTCCTTATTTTTCAAATAAGCCAAGGTAAAATTTTGTCCATCCTTCTCTATAATAATCAAATTTCTTCTATAATCATCCATATCTCTTCTGTCAACTACCAAGGCCTACCCAACAGAACACGACATGCACTCATAGACAAAATATCACAAAAAACTTCATCCCTGAAAGTTCCAATGTTAAAGTTCACCGATCAATTCTCTTTTACTTCCACAATATGATCATATTGTAACCAACTTATCCTATAAGTACAAGGATGTTGAATCCTTTCCAAACCAAGTTTCTCTACCATCTCCTCGAATACCAAGTTATAAGTACTTCCACTATCCATAGTAACCTTACAACATTTACCTCCTAAATTGTAGACAGTTTGGAAAAGACTCTTCCTCTGTGAAGTCCCCATCTCTTCCCTGTTCTACCTCATCAAGACTTTCCTAAGCATCACAGATTCTCCCTACTCAGGCTCTATCTCATCTACCTTCTCTTCTTGCATCATGCAATTCTTTTTACTAGTCCCTTTACTTGATCCCTCAGAACACTCAAAATATCGATGTCCAACTTCTCCACACTTACATTTTTTTCCAAGGAATTCTTTGCTACCATTTTTTTTCCTTTGCACCTTCTGATTTAATTCTCTATTCCACTTAGGTCTTAGTTCTTCTTCACTTTATCCTCTTCCTTAAGAGCATATTGGAAGGCATCCTCAACTGTGGAAATCCTCAATATACTCATCTCATCCTGAATATTAAATCTAAGGCCATTTACATACCTAGCTACCTTCTCCCTAGTCATCTCTTTGTGACTAGATCTAATTGTCATCCTGTAAAATTATTTTGTGTACTATTTCATACTCATGTCTTTCTGCTTCAAGTTTTGCAACTTCTTGAACAATTCCATCTCATTGTCTCCGGAAATGAACTTAGCCTTCATTCTTTCAACCATCATCCTCCACTGAGTCATATTTGCTTCACCATTTTCCACTCTTCCTTTTTTCAACTCTTTCCACCACAAGGCAGCATGCCCTTTCAACTTAGGCTGTGCCAACCTAACCCTCAAGGGGTCTCTAATATCTTCAAGCAAAAAGTAGTCTTCCAACTCTCCTATCCAATCTATCAAGTCTTTTGGATTCAATGTACCAAATAAGTTGAAAGCCACCACCCTATAATTATAACTTGCTTGTGCTATTTCTCTCAACAATCTCTCTTCTCCCTCATCTATGTGTTCTTCAGCTTCTTCCACCTTAAGCTCTTCTGCAGTCTCTTCATACTCATCTTCCAATTCAAGGTTTCTCCTTATGCCACCCAAGAGATTTTAGATCTCATTCTTAAAGTCCTCCATCATCTGCTCCATTCTTCTAGGGTTCATCCTTTTCAGTGGCATTTATTCCTCTACTCAACTACAACTACCTTAGCTTGGCGATCTGACTACAAGGTTCCAATTGCCTCTCTCTCAGCAATCTATTAAACACACTCACAACTTGCCTTAGATTAGTGCTCAGTTCACCCTAGGACTGCAACGAGGATCCGCAACCCACTTAGGATTCACAACCATCTTCACAACAAGCTCTGATACCAGTTGATGCAGTCATGGCAGGAGGGTTCTCAAAGAAAATTGTCCAACCATGCAGCTAGAAGAATGCAGAAAAAATAACACATAATAATGTAGAAAATGGAAGCAATCACACATGCCAACATTCTTATTATCTCAAAATTGGATTATATACATTCTACCACATCTAGGCATACAAGTTCAGCTCACAGGCTTGCTTACAATGTGCTCAAAATACAATGCTCATACATGCTAGCGAAAATCCTATAGACCAATTCTTACAATCTTCTGAATCTACTTCCTCATGATTCATGACTCTTCTAAAGATATAATACAGGTTATATATCACATCCGTAGGTTAAGAAACATCCTCGTCGGCCAAAGATTATTACAATCTCCAAGGAAGAAAATATAACATGTGCAAGAACAAGTCAGCCTCAAATATGAAATGCTTCCATGGTAGATGTGAGTGATGAAGTGTGGACCTATTTGAAAGGTTAGAAAAACCCCATAGAAAAAATCTAAACACACTGAGAGGATCCATGAGCAATGGGTGAGATCTGCAATCGATCCAACTAGCCGTTAGGGTTTGAAATTATTCTAGGGACAAAACCAAAAATTGTCACTTAATCTGAAAGTGATAACTTGTCAAGAAAAGATCCAAATGAGCTGAAAATTTTGAATAAGGAAACTAAGCACATCCATAATGTGATACCAAGTACGCAAGATCTTGTGAGAAAATATGGAGAAACACCGAATCTCCCAACTTGAACAGGAATAGGAACAAATTAAGAAAAAAACTAAAATGAATATTTTTGGTTGATGCAAGATTTCCAAGAACCAAGGATTCTTGTGCATCAAAAACTATACTACTAGGGAAGATATCATGATGCAAGAAAATGAGAAAATTTCCACATGTCTTTCAAACAATAGTGATGTGAATTCTATTGGGAATTAATGCCTCATCGTTCTGGCTTGTTCCCTTCAGACTTGGCATTTTCCTTCATGATTCTAGCCTTTACCACGGTGGCTTTGACTAGCTTTGGCGATTACCGCCATACCATAGGCGGTGGGTCAACTCACCGTGGTAGCATGGTGAGACCACTTGTGGTGGTCTTGGCGGTTACCGCCATACCGCAAGTGGTGGGTCAACTCACCGCAGTAGCGCGATGAGACCGCCTACGGTGGTCTTGGCAGTTACCACCACCACTACGATCGGTGAGTTCACTCACCACGGTGGCCATGGTAAGACTGCCAATGGCCTGGCTGGTGGTTACCATTGTACTATGGTTAGTCAAGTGACTAACCGTGGTGGCCACAGTAAGACCACCAGCGGCCTGGCTGGCGGTTACTGTTGTACCGCAATCAATCAAGTGACTAATTACGGTTGCTGCCGTAAGACCGCTAGTAGTCTGCCAAGGTGGTTACCACCATACTGTGAGGCATGTTAGTCTAAGCTATGGTAGCACGGTAGGAGCTAGGATGAGCTCGGGGTAGGGTTTGACTGAGTTGGACTCGATGTTAGGGCGGCAGGGGAATGACAAGTTGGCACATGGCAAGTTGACTGCATCTAGTTGGCCAAAGACAAAGGAGAGATGAAGCGTGGTGAATACTTGGGCCAGAGCTTGAAGGATCTCGGATGGCTTACTACCATTCCATGAGGAAAAATGATCAGGGTAGTGGTAGTGTGGTAAATGGTTGAGTGATCTCGAGTGAGCTCACTGGCATACCACAATAGGTATTTGTGAGCTCAGCGGTATCGCGGTAGGAGCTTGGATGAGCTCGAAACTCAGTTGATCGAGTTGGACCGGTTTCACTGACTGTCAAAGGTGTGACAAAAAATGAGATGGCAACATGTGGAAGATCTTTATGATTTGTTTGGTTGTATGGATATTTCCCGAGTGCGATTGGGCTGCATTATTTAATGAAGGTTGACAGACATGTCTGTGAGCAATTTTAATGTTGTGCGGCTCAATGCTTGTGGATTAAGTAGTGCACATTATCAGGGAATGGTCGAAGCTTGTAGGTGGATAATTTGTTATCCAGATGACCTTTGATGGCTTGATTAGTAGAACAGGTTGGCACACAGTATATGTATTCTGGTGTGTAGGTCGATAAAGATGAGCAATAATAGAGAGAGGCTGAGAGTGTTCGAGCAGTTCAACCGTGAACACTTAGACTCTCAAATCTGGTAAGATGTGAACCTGTGAGGCCAAGAAGTTGGTCTAGTCGTGAGGCTAGCTATGAAAATCATTTTTGAGGAGCTAAAGGGAATCTACATAGTATATCTTGAGTACATTGTAACTGTGTGAGATTCTAGTTTGTGTAGCTTGTATATATTTCTCCAGATGAACAAGATGTAATATCCTGAAGAGCATAGCTTTGTGTTTGTATTGTAACCATTTTAGTTACTGAATAATACAAGTGAGCTGAATGTTTTGGAGGTGGGGTTTTTTACCTGAAAAAGGTTTTCCCCACGTATAGCTATGTGTTCATAGTTTTTCGTTTCATGGTTATCTACTTATGTTGAATCTATCTTTTGTTTACATTCACTTCTCTTAGAGGATCAATGGGGGATCAACTGTGCCTTCTTCTACTTTATGGCATGGTTGGTTGTGTCTTTGTTGTGATTTTGAATTGAAATCACTAAGGCACTATTGTCTTAGATGTCTATCTTGATGACATAACCGAATCTATATCCCCAACAAGTGGTATCAAAGCTAGTAGCTTGTTGCTCTTGATACCAACAAGTGGTATCAGAGCCTTCTCCTGGTTACTGAAGTTTTGGGTTTTCTCCTGTGAAGATTTCTTAGCTTGGCAAGCTTGCGGAAGTCTAGAGAAATCAGTTGGTGATTGATCCTTCGATGAGTGGAAGTTTGTACTTCATTGATTCAACACATAGTTTGAAATACATTGGAGATGATTGGAGTTGATCATGTTGCGGCAATGTGATCTGAAGCTCCTAGTTGGTAACAAAGTTCCTGATGCCAAGGGTGTGAGATGTGCTTGTGGTTGTTTTGCAACGAAGAATGGTTTCATATTGGGTGTTTGTATGAGAGGCTCCTTGGTGGTATGGAGTTTCTTGTGTTGCTATTCAGCCATGGAGTATTTAGCTTGTTCTAGGTGTTTTGACTTAGCACTGAAGGTGGTTTCTCTATTGCTCTGATTGCATGGAGGCTATGAAGTGACCTTGGTGTTCTACAACTTCTGGATAGCCTGGCTCTCTTTTGCTTATGCATGATTGTGGCATTGGAACTAGTCTGAAATGGACCTGTTGTTCCTGTGTGCCTATGTCTTGCACTCACATGGTTTAGATTCATGTCTTCGGCTCTAAAGGTTTTGTGTAGATTTTCCTAAAAATTCTATGACGCATATTCATGTTTCTTTTCATTATTCTGGTTAACTGTGATGGTTGTGTGTAGACTCCTGAGTTGTCCAAATGAGCAGTGAATATTAAGATGCATGGGTGTTTTGGAAACACTGTGGTTTTACAGGTTTTGCATGGTCAAGGAAAAGTTGTGTTTTGTGTGGAGTTGTTGTCTATTATTTTCTAGATCCTGGCTTCTAGGGTGTGATTGGATGATATAGTTGCAGTTCAACATGTCTTTGAGGAGGTGTGATGTCTTCTTTGCATGGGAGTGTTCGTATGAGTTTCTCTTTTAGCATTCTTGTGGTATGCTTTGATGGTTTTCTAGATTATGGTGCTTGAGTTGTGGATGTGACTGGAAAATTAGATCTATTGTTGATCTCGTGTTTGAGTCTTTCTTGTTTGCTTTGGTTGTTCTCTTTTATTATCTCAATTTTATAGTTTCTAGTGCGATGATAGATTTGCAGGTTTTCATTTGGTTGCATCCACGAGTTGTGCAATGTTGTGGGTTGTCCTTACCTACATGATTGTTGTGGGACAACTCAGCAGTGTACTGTCAATATCCATGAGGTTGTAACTATGTGGTGCAGATCTATTAGCTAACCTTGTCTATGGTCACTTGTGCATTGGCGTGGTTGTTTTGAGATGAGAGGAGGAATGGCATTTGAGTACCTGAATAGTCAGTAATGTGGATGAAGCATGTGAATCATGGTGTCATGGAGAGCTGGTTACACTAGCTAGTGTAAGCTTTTGATAGTGATGGTGTGGTCAATCATGGTGCTTGCAAAGCTCGGTGTCATGTTACAGTGGGAGCTTTAGAAAAGATTGGTGTCCTTCTTTGGTGTTGCAGTTTTTGTGTTCTTTTGCATTTGCATGTTCACTATTTGAAGGTGTGGAGCATCTTGGATCCATGGAAGACATTGTTAGTCTTTGGCTGAGATGCTGGTGGTGCTTGACAAGTGATTTTGGTTTAGATTTTGTTTGCTTTATGTCATGTATACTCTTGCTTGTGCATTAGAGTTTTGGTATGTTTCTTTGCTCTTGAAGACCATGGAAATTTCACTTGAAGCATGGTATCTCCTAATGGAGATGTGTAGATCATGATGTCATGATAATTTCCTGTTCAACTAGTTTGGAGCTTTGACAGTGGTCTAGGGTTTCTCTATGTTTTGAGTGCATTGGTCATATGTTGGTGGACTTCATGGTTGTTGAAGTATTGTAGATTGGAGTTAGCATAAGATGATAGGTTGCTGATACTCATGGATGCATGGAGAATAAGGTGAGGCTGGAATTCTTTTGAGAATATTGTTGTTACAGCTAAAATCCCAAGTAGCCTACACCTTGGTTGAATGCGAATTCAACAAAGACCTTGAAAGAGAATGCTCTTGGGTAAGTCACGGTGACTTGTATATCTTGGAGGAGCATGTTTTATTTTCTCCTTGGTCTGCTCGATAGTATTCCTATGAAAGGTATTTTCCCATTATATGTTTCAGATGTGAGTTATACTTTATATTTCATGAATATGAATCTTGAGTTGTTCTATGACTCTAGAGGATTCATAATGAAAGGTGGACAACATAGTTTATCTCTTTGTTCTTTTGAGGATTGATAGGAGATGGTTATATGAGTTAGCCTGATCTTCTTTGAGATGCTTACATTTTGTTGGATGTTGTTAAGATTTTCCCTTTGGGATGTGAAGAAGATCATTCTTGTGACAACTAGCATATTGAAGTGTTTGTAGAAGAGCATGTTCTGAATTGATGTTTCTCTCTAATCTGGTCTTGTTCTTTTGACTTTAGATGTGAGTTTCCTTTTATGATGCCGAGTTGGTCACAATTTGTGGTCATGTGTTTTCACTTGGGTGATGACATGAAGGTGCCTATGCTTCTTTCTTTAGTTAGGTTTGGAGGTGTTTGGAAGAACTGTGGAAGATAGTTGACAGAAACGTTTCTTGCAGTAGGTGGTTGCAGGTGATGCAGCAATTCCTTGGAACTACATGGTTACATTTTTGTGTGCAAGGTTTAGTGGACTTAGTATGCCTGGATCATATGTGATGGTGGTTTATTTGTATTCATTTGGATAGCACCCTTGCAGTGGAGTACTTGGACGTGTTTTGTTTTTTGACTGGTTAACATAGGGTGATTGTTTGATGCTGAGAAGGGTGGTTTTATGATGGCATGAGTCTGTTGTTGGTTTTCATAACTTTGAGGTATGGGTGGTTAGATGTTTCATCATGAGTTATGGGTGTTAGTTTGATCAGTTGGATGGAGGGCTGTCAGTTTTATGGTTTTTGTTCTAAATGGTTGGTTTCTTGTTCTATATTCATGTGGTGTCTTGTTGTTTGCTGTTGTTTTGCCTTTGCCACCTGAAGGGTCATTTTCTTTTGTTCCTGAGACTGGTGCATATACGCCTTGGCTTGTTCCTTTTCCTGTGTTGGATGTTTTGAGCTATAGGCTAAGATGTTGGACATCTTTTGATGTCATTGCAGGGGTCTTGATTGGAGCATGGAAGCATGGTTTTGGTCCTTGTTTGGATGTTTGGAGGAAGTTTGAAAGTCTTCAGCAAGTGAGAGATTGTTGGGAATTTATGCCTCATTGTTCTGGCTTGTTCCCTTCAGACTTGGCATTTTCCTTCATGATTCTTTCCTTTATTGTGGCAGCTTTGACTAGTTTTGGCGATTACCGCCATACCACATGCAGTGGGTCAACTAACCATGGTAGCACGGTGCAACTACCAGCAGTGGTCCTGGTGGTTACTGCCATACCGCAAGCAGTGGTTCAACTCACTACAGTAGCATGGTGAGACTGCATGCAATGGTCTTCACGGTTACCGCCACCACCATGGTCAGTGAGTTCACTCACCGTGGTGGCCATGGTAAGATCTCCAGTGGCTTGGATAGTTGTTACCGATGTACTGCGGTTAGTCAAGTGACTGACCATGGTGGTCATGGTAAGACCGCCAATGGCCTAGCTGGCAATTACCGTTGTACCACGGTCAGTCAAGTGATTGACCATGGTGGCTGCAGTAAGACCGCCTGTGATCTACCAAGGTAGTTACCACCATACCTATGAGGTGTGTTGGTCTAAGCTGTTGTAGCGCAATAGGAGCTTGAATGAGCTCGGGGTAGAGTTTGACCAAGTTGGACTCAGTGTTAGGGCGGTAGGCAAATGATAGGTTGGCACGTGGTAGGTTGATTGCATCTGGTTGGCCAAAGACAAAGGAGAGACAGAGCACAGTGAACACTTGGGCCAGAGCTCGAAGGAGCTCGGATGGCTTACTGCCATATCGGGAGGCAAAATGGTCAGGGTAGCGGTAGTGTAGTAAATGGCAGAGTGAGCTTAGGGGAGCTCATCGCCATACCATAGTAGGTATTTTTGAGCTCAGCAGTATCACGGTAGGAGCTCAGATGAGCTCGAAACTTGGTTGATCGAGTTGGATCGGTTTGACTAACTATCAGAGGTGTGACAACAAATGAGATGGCAACATGTGGAAGATCTTTATGATCTTTTTGGCCATATGGATATTTCCTGAGTGTAATTGGGCTGCATTATTGAATGAAGGTTGACAGACATGTTTGTGACCAGTTTTAATGTTGTGCGGCTTGACGCTTGTGGATTAACTGGACCACATTATCAGGGAATGGTCAAAGCTTGCAGGTGGATAATTTATTATCCTGATGACCATTGATGGCTTGGCTGGCTAAATAGTTTGTCACACAGTATATGTATTCTGGTGTGTAGGTTGATAAAGATGAGCAATAATAAAGAGAGGCTAAGAGTGTTCGAGTGGTTCAATCATGAACACTTAGACTCTCAGATCTGGTAAGATGTGAACCTGTGAGGCCAAGAGACTAGGATTTTCATGAGGCTGGCTATGATAGTCATTTGTGAGTGAGCTGAAGGGAGTCTACATAGTATGTCTTGAGTACATTGTAACTGTGTGAGATTCTAGTTTGTGTAGCCTATATATATTTCTCTAGATGAGCAACATGTAATATCTTGAAGAGCATAGTTCTATGTTTTTATTGTAACCATTTTAGTTACTGAATAATACAATTGAGCTGAATTTTTTGGAGGTGGGGTTTTTTACTTGAAAAGGTTTTCCCCACGTATATCTGTGTGTTCATAGTTTTGTCATTCATGGTTATCTATTTATGTTGAATCTATCTTTTTTTTGCATTCACTTCTCTTAGAGGATCAATGGGGGTACAACTGTGCCTTCTTCCACTTTATGGCATGGTTGGTTGTGTCTTTATTGTAATTTTGAATTGAAATCACTAAGGCACAGATGTCTATCTTGATGACATAACCGAATTCATATCCCCAACAAATTCCTTAGATGCAGATGATAAAGGGACATTAGATTTTCCTTCACTAAGAGAAGTTAATATTATTCAAATTCAACTAATCCTTTACCCACCTTCAAACAAACCAAAACTTATCCTTTATCCACCCTCATAATGATCAAAAACTCAAAACAACCCCGTCCTCATCCTTGAACCACTTAAGAATAATATATCATAATAATCAAATTATAACACCATTTCTCATACATATATAATACTAGAAACAATATCAAACCAAGAAAAAAACCTTCAACATCCCTCCCATTGTTTAATCCTATCTTACTTAGTCCCCCTCATTTTCCTTTACATAGTGGAAAGGAGTATGATCTTGTTGAACAAATTAAAAAAACTATTGCTAAGATATCATTATGGGATCTTATTCAAGCCTCCCCTCTTTATCATAATGTGATTCAAAGTTTCTTGCAACAAGTTGTGGTTCCCTCTAGTGCAAACTTGAATGATATAGCAACTCTAATTTAAGGAATGAACATTGAAATTGTTTTCCACCAAAGTGAGAACCTCCTTTGGAAGTACAAAAACAAAATGAAGCTTTCATGATAATATCTATATATAATAGGATAGAGATAAAGATAACCCTTGTTGACAATAGCTTAGATCTCAATTGTGTATTATAATCCTCTTAGATAGACTTGGCATGGATAGATCAATAATTGAACATGATTCCTTCTCAATTTGAGGGTTCGATAATGTAGTGAAGCAATCCCTTTGGTGTGATCACTTTTCCTATTACATTTTTAAATGCCACATTACAAGCTCCTATTCATGTTATGCCTCATGATCTTTCATACAACCTCCTTTTAGGAAGACCATGAATTCATGAGATGCATGCAGTACCCTCTACCCTTTATTATAAAATGAAGTATGTGTACAACAATAAATTATATATAATTGATTTCAACCTTGAACCAAATAACTATTTGAACATTAATATATGTAATATAAATCCTTTAAAAAATTGAGACCAACTACAAAAGTAGAACCTAAGAAAGAGAAATAAAAATAAAATCATATTGAGGAAGTCACAAAGTTATTAGAATATGATTGGGGTTCATTTGATTTCACATCTACATTCATGGGAGAATACAAGATCATAAAAAAATATTTTGAAAAAGGAAAAGAAAAAGTAGTAATATCAACACAAAATTCGAAAGAACCTTTCAAAGAATCCACCTCAACCACTTTAGAGCAAAAGACAACACACACAACAAACTTTGATGAACTTGACTATGAACAACCACCGAATTCAAAAGAAATGAAAATTATTTGTGGAAGAGGTTACAAACTTATGAAACAACTTGGGTATAGTGGAAAAGGGTGTGGTGCTAGAGAATAGGGTATCTATGTCCCTATAGAGCCTAACACGTGAAATGACTACTGATCTTGGTTATTTTCCCTCAAAAGAAACAAGCAAGCCTTCACTTAATATCAAATCTATTACAAAATATTCTTCTAAGCCAACTTTAACATTAGTGCATCCTAAGCTGATAGAAACTAGTGGTTTTTTTCATTTGAAAGAAATAAAAGAAAAAAATAAATCTTCACTTAATATCAATGTCATCACATAAAACGCTAATGATTTGAATTTGATATATTTTACACCCTCCTATAAAGAAGAGTACAAAATCTCACAATCTAAAAAGTCTTATGTAATTATGACATCTTGTACTAAGCAAGAGATATCTTTGTCACAAAATAAAGGGACATCTTCTACTATTGATCAAGAGAATATCTTGTTGAGACTCCCCCAAGATCATTCGATATCTCTCCCTCTAAGAACACAAAACATTTTTTTACCAGAGTTCATTTTTTGCATATCATAGAGTTCATGGTCATTATACTAATGAATATAAGGCTTTAAGTGATAAAATTCAACATCTTAAGGATTGTGGTGCTCTTCCTTTTATTTAAGTATCAAAATCCTCTAATTGATACTTATTTTCATGTTTCTCATCAATCACTTTAGCTCACCCTTGCCTTCCACTAAGTGGGGGCAAGGGTTTAGGTTAGCCTTTTCCTTGTATGACACTTTTAATTCTCTCTTTTGGCTAGTCGGAAACCTTCCATGTATATATAAGAGAAAGCTTTAGATGTGGGTGACATGCCTTAAGTTGTCTTGCATGTGACTTATTGAGTTTTGGGGGCAACCCATTATTCATGATGTTGTTTTATTTGGGAACATATGACTTGGCATAGGGATTTCTGAATAACTTCTCATGTATTCTTCTACTTTAAAGAGATTTCTCAAAGCAATGGTGTTAACAACTGCTTTAAAGTGGGGGCATACATTGACACCCATTTTTTGTTGTGTTATTTTGTTTCTTCTTATGATACATCCTTTTATTGGTGGTGTCATTGGGTTTAATTTCCTCTAAGAGTGTGATATTTATTTGACTTGCCATCTCTTGGAGACCTTAAGAATGATGTTCCATAAGAAGATACCTTGCATGAACTAAGCAAAGTCCCATTAAGAAAAACTTTACTAGAATTATTGTTCATAAGTTTTTAGCATTATGCAACCTACTAACCTTGTGAAGCTCAAACCCTAGATTCAAGGCCACCTAGCATAACACACCTTGCTGCCCTATAGAGCCTTGCCTTGTTCATAGGTTCTTAGCATAAAATATCTTATTAAGGCCTATGAAGCACAAAACCTTACCTTTGGGTGCCTTATTTAAGTTATCAGAGGGATAAATTTGATATGGTTTGTACAATGAGAAGCTGACATAGAGGCATGACTTTCTCACTGTACGGTGAGAAGTTTATATGGAGGTATAAATTTCTCACTAAGCCACTCTTTTTAGATACTCACCTAGAGTAAAGCCTAAAGTGACCATGAATTTTTGGCAAAACAATTGAGGCTTGATCCACATCATGTTGGAAAAATATTTGAGGCTTGATCCACCCCTTTGGATACTCACCCATCGAATATCCTAAAGTTTACTTGCCTTAGAGTGAGCGTGAATTTCTAGAAGAAAAAACTTAGATTTGATGAACATCACGTTGGAAAAATAGTCGAGGTCATATCCACCTCTTTTTGTTTTTTTTTTTACTTGTTTTTGTTTTTCTTTCTTTTAATCTTTGACATTGTATGATTGTGTATCTTGATGATGCATATCATACACCTTATGTGTGTCCCTTTTTTTTTATTTTGGTTTGGTGTAGGATCTTGGATCCTAGAGACTTGACCACCCCCTTGATCCTTCTCATTCTATACCATCCACATTGGTACACTTGGACCCCTCTTGAATGTCCTCTTTAGTGTGAGTTTGAAGCAAGTTCCTCCTCTCACTAAAGTGGGGGCTAAATGTAGTGTAGAAAAAGGTATCCCTTTTTCACACTTAATTTAGGAATGCTTAACATTAAAATGAACCTAATTTTTCCTTCATTTAGCATTGTAAAGTTTTTTACACATTCACATTAATTTTAGGGCCCTTTTTAACTAAATAGACCTATTTTTTCCTTAATTTAGTGTTGTAAAGTGTATTTATTTACATCTTCACACTATTTTTGGTCTCTCTTACATTTATGACCTTTAAATAACCATTAATATTCCCCTAGTACCCTCTATTATTCATCCCAAGTCTTATTTCAACCAGAATCTTGACATGTTCACTAAATACACTTAATATTCTAACCCCCTGACAATTTCTCAGCCTAGAAAGATAGTGTGGGACTCATACACAACCTTGACCATATGACTCCCCATAGGAGGGACCCATCCACCACCTTGGGCATATGAGTCCCATTTGGCCCATTTTTAGGGTTTTGAGCAAGAAATCGAGGTTTTCAATTCAAATTTTATGAATGTCAGCATTTGGTAATTAGTAACTTAGATGGAGTGCTTATATAGCTAAGGTTTCAAATCATTATTTTACCTAAGAAAATTTATGCAAGCATCCTAAGATTTAACAAGAGCATTATAGATAATTCAAAATCATTCAAGAAGGCATTCAAGGGTAGATTTTTAGATTTTTACTGCAACAATTCAAGATCCATTATCATATTATTGTAAGATTTATGGATAAACTGTGTGTAGTTTTTCATCATCAACGTTTCAGATCATACTCCATGATCCATCATCAAGATGAAAAGAAAAAGAGAAACGTTGAAGTTTGAAGGGTAGATTATTATTTTTCATTATTTTTCTCTTCTTCTTTTCATCTTGATGATGGATCATGGAGTATGACTTGAAATGTTGATGATAAAAAAATACACATATTCTGTCTAGAAATCTTAAAATAATATCAATATGGAATGTGGAAACAAAATTTTATTAATCCATTATCATGTCAAAGGCTTGATGCATCATACATGTGGTTTTTAGCTAATTTTGTGATCTATTGTTCAATATCAATTCGATTATTCAAAGGTATTATCTTTCATCAAGACTCATGATCAAGATCTACATCCATTGAGGCCACTTCATGCTTGTTTGCAGATCTATAAGGTTTCAAACAAGGTTCTATTGTTTCATCTTATGTTTCATGTTTCATTTCATTCATGTTCCATTTCTCATTAAGGTTTCATTACAAAAATGAGTTTTGAACAAGGAAAACCCCCATTCCCTAAAAAAGAAACACTTTTTCTCTCTCTTTGTGTGGTTGCAAGTTTATAGGTTGAAGAAAAAGTAGATTTGAAGCATTCAAAAGTACCAAAATTGCAAAGTTATAAAAGTTGTTAAATTTTTTATAAGAATTTGTCAAGGCTCATAAAAACTCATATCTAGAGCAAGATATCTAGCCTATCTACATGAAATTGGTGGAAAAATTCTTATTTAATCCATCTTTAGAGGATCACAAAGTTTGAGTTCAAGATTATTCTCCTAGGACACTTTTCCCCTTTTTGGGACACTTTTTAACAATGTAGGCATATGAGTCCTAGTACATCACTTCTTCCATATTTCAGCAGATCCAGATCAGTCACTAAGAGATTGTAGATCCTGCCCAAAAACCCTATACTAGGACTAAATCACCTAGTCTGGTGTATGAATTCTAGTACACCTTAAAAGCAACATTTTTTAGGGTTTTCAATCTTTGCTTAGTCATCTTCATTTCTCTAGGTATTACTCTATTGTATTTTATTTATCAATTTTATTACAAGCTTTCAAATTCCATTTTCTAGGTCATATAGCTAGATTTGCATATTTCTTTCATTCCTTTATTTCTAAGAATTTGCTAAGTGGTGAACCCCCTTTTCTTAACCATGCCTAAGGAAACCATCCTAACCCTAGTCCATTCATCAATCAATTCAATTGTTTGAGGTATCTTGGTTTCCTAATTAACTAAGAGTGAAATAGGTCCCCTTAGTTCCATCTCCTAAAAGGTGGAACCCTATTTCCTCGGTTTAGTTTAAAATTTCCAAATGTTTATGATGTGAACATGTCAGATTCACCAAAATAAAACAATGAAAAAGTGAAGGCCTAGGATTTCACTCTAGGGTTTGGGACACTTTTCCTTAAATTTGAGTTAGGATGTTGTGGTAGTAGGGATTTGATGGATGTGGACAAGGTATAAGACTAACTTACTGTGAACCCCGATCCTATACCTACAAAAACATGGAAAACAAACACATTATTAGATTGAAACACAAGTTAGGACAAGGATTCCCCATGAAAATATATGGAAACATTAACACAGAAAGAAAATGAAGAACAATACAAATGAAAGTAAATGAATCCTATTTTAATGAACAAACTATCAATCCCATGGGGGATTTGGTGCCAATTATGTGTAGAAATTGGCCCTTTCCCAACTCCTTTGTAATCTTTGATGATTTGATCCACTTGATGGTGAAGAACAATGATGAGATCCTTGAGAAAACCTTGAATAACCTAGCTATGGTGATGGAAAATGCTCAAGAAATTACATGAAATTTCTTTAATGTGAATATATAACTTTGCATTCAAAAGGTGGATGATGAATGAGAGGAAGAGTCTCTAATTTATAGATTTCAAATTGGAAGAATGAGCAAGATTTGAGAAATGTGGGATCATTCAACATCCAATGGCCAAGTGCCACTTGTCAAGATGTGAATGGGTGAAGGTTGAGCACATTTATGTGATTGTGCACAATAAATGATATTAGGTGGAATTTTAAATTTAAGAAATGACATGTGACAGAGAAAAAAATGAAATAAATGCCACTTGCCTTAATCCACAAGGACATGTAAGAGGAGTGAATGTTTTGTTGGAAGGACAAATCCACTTGGATTTGAATTGAAATTTGAGGGAATATTCCTATTTTATTCAATGTTAAGAGAAAATAGGCAATTTAATAAATCAAAGTAATTGATTTATTGTGCAAGTTGCATTCTCTAGAGAATGTGACATGTTTTAGGATTAATATAATTATGGGTTAATTAATTTAATGAGGAATCAGCAGATGTGACAATTTAGACTTAAATTTATGAATTTATTTAAATCAAAATTGAGAGGAAGAGTTTAATTAAATAAATGTTTTGATTTATTTAACTAAAGGGGATAATGTTAGATTAAATCAAATAAGGTTTAATTTATTCAATTTAATAAGAGGACTTTGGTGATTTAATTAAATAAAGTGAATTATTTAATTAAAAGAGGGGTGATAAGATTAATTAAAAAAAAATGATTTATTTAATTAATAGGAGATGATGACTTAATCAGATAAAAGGGGATTTATTTAATTAGGAGATGAAATATGAATTTAATCAAATAAAGATTATTCAATTAAATTAATTAGTAAACATGATGATTTTAGGAAGAAATGATGTTAGTAAGATCAGGATCAGGCGTGTAGGATCAACTTGTATGTTTTTTGTGTCTATATTTTGCCCCTCTATGAAGCAAGGCAGTTGTTGTGTTGGTTCAAAGAATAAACTATTATGGTCAAAATTTTAAAAAAAATTGATTTTCTAGATGCCCCACTACTGCCCCAGTGAGAAGGATTATGTTGGTATATTGCCCCCTTGAGAGATCGAGCGGAATTATTTGATTTTACAATCGAGATCATGATAAAATGCAAGAGGAGTGGTTCTATTGATCAGTGAACGCAAGATAATTCTTTAGAAAGATCAAATATTTGATGTAGAAAAATTTGATGATGTGTAGATAGACATTGGCCATGAGTAGCCTCGTGTATATTTTGATACAACACACCAATTTTGGATAGAAATGTTAGTGAAGATAGAAGAATAAGGAGAAAAGAATGATGAAAAGAGAATCCAACAAGCCTACACTATGAATGATGTTGATGATGATTTTCTTACCAGGAGTTGGGATTTTAAAAGAGCCAATTACTTTATGTTTGATAACACACGTAGGTACGATGCATTGAGGTATAAAGAACCAGGATGGTGTGGTACTTAGTGTGATGGAATTTGTCTTCTTAATCAGATAGGAGTATTCTTGTTCAAACTTGGCATACAAAACCTTATTCAGAGTGTAGTTCCAACATTCTAAAAATCTCGTACCAAAACATAGAAGAGCAAGCCTTTCCATGTGGTCAACAAGATACTTAAAACACCTTCCCTACAAACCAAACAAATCACGCATGATGAAGTTATTTTACAAGAACATCCAACAAGAACAATAGAAAAAAAGATAATGATCGCTGCCCCATTCCTTTCTCTCTAAGTCTTTTTGTTTAGACATCATCGAGAAGTCCTCAGAATGAGAAAAATATAAAGTAAACAAACAAGCTGATGTTCTTCATACCGGTAGCCAAGACTAAACTATGGTGATGCTTGATGTTGATTTCCATCGTAGGAAGGTGTCATTCCTAGGACATGTTGTGATCAGGTGATAATGAGATTGATTGTATGATAAGCTATTGATACTCTGAGTTGAGCAACTTGCTAACTCACTGATCTAGACTTGAGACTTTGACGATTAGGTGTTCACTTTAGAACCTACTGGACTTGCTTCTGACTGACTCACCAAAGGTTGAATATGATTGATTTATTATGAGTGATAATTATTGAAGTGAACGAGAGATGAGACAGATGCACCATTTTAGGTTTTCTAGATTTTATTTTTTTTTTTGTATTTTTGAAATGTTTTGAGTCTATTTTTGGAATTTTGAGATGTTTTACAAATGTTTTTGGTATTTTTGAGATTTTGACAAAGAGACTGACTTAATGACCTTTCCTAGGAGTCTCGGGAGCTGATCAATAGATTAGCCTTGCCTACATTATACACGTAGAGACCATGAAGTTAGATTGATGACAAACCTGACTTAATGATGAGATAGATGGGAAAACAGATTGCCAGATTGTGACGGACGCCTAAAGGAATTTCTTACATTCAAGCTCAGAGATGACGTAGTTTAGACTAATGATGACCTAGTGATATGATTTTTATTTTTTAAATATTTTTGATGAGTTTTCCAATGTTTTTGGATTTTCACATGATTTTGACGATTTGGATAGGGATATGTGATGATATCAATGCATTCTTTTAGGTTTTTTTTTAAAATCAAGCTAGGATTGATTGATCAAATTGATGGATTGATGATGATAAAATTGTTGAGGATACAAAACAATGCAAGGATAGTGTTAAGGGTATGTGCAAGATCATCATGGAAAAAACAAGCCCTTAAGTGGCAATAAATTCTAGAAAATCAGAGTTAGCCAACTTGACGTAAAAATTTGAATAAATTATCTATATTATTTTAAAAATATGTAAGAATAGAATCTATAGAAAATTGAATTTAGTTTCTAAACTACTAGGTTTATTTTTTTTAAATAAAAATCCATTTGGTGAAAATTTGAAATTTCAATGCAATAGTACTTAAATTTCAAGGAAAACTTAAGAAGTGGGTGTTTGTCTGACCACCCTAACCACAATAAAATGATATATTTTTTTTATAAGATTTTAGATATAAGTAGGGGACTCATGTCTCAATGTGAAGCATATTTTTTTGTAATTTTTTTCCAGGTAAATAATTAATTATGATTTTTTTATTACAAATTTTTTAAAATATTAAGTATGTCTAACCACCTTAACTTGGTTAAAACTTCATGAAATTCATTTTTTTTTAATCCTATAGTATGCAAAGCATAGAATGTGACACATGTTTTGAGTTCAAAAAATATGATATCATTTGAAAGATATAGATTTTTTTCAATAAACCTATCAATCAGGTTTTAGTCATAAGTCAAATAGAAAATGAATAATAATTATTTATTAAATTCAAAGTAAAGCATAATTTATATTGATGTAAAAATGAGAATCTCCTTAGAAAACCCTTTTCATTTCATCAATTATGGGTAAAAAAAAGTCGTTAGCCACATGGGTCATTATATCACTTAGATATCATCACTTTTTGGCCCATCATGATCCTACACATACCCTTAAGCAACACAAGGATGATGATGAATCCATGATAATAACATTGTTGAGGATACACAATAATGCAAGGATAGTTTTAAGTTTTTAAGTAACACAATGGATTGGGAAGGATATCCCAAGTTGATGATGGATTGGTTAGATTTGATTGATTAGGATTTTGAAGCTTGATTTGAAACAAAATATTTTTGATGTTTTGATGTGATGTTGAAGTATTGATCGTTTGGATTGATTTTTGATAAAAGATAAAGCTTGATAAGGAAGATAGTCTCATCAAAATATGCCATGGGCTAGTGATTTGGATTTTGGCCAACAAATCTTTGACCAATTTGATTTTATGTCTTCCAATGTTTGGATCACCACATAAGTTGGATGATATATATCAAGGTTTATTCCTGAAGGAAGATATAAATATCTACCCCCAGTGTCTAGCAATGTATGGAAGGCCACAGGTGGATTCTTGGATAGATGTATCGATGGATAGATATGGTAAGAATGCAAAGGATGCCAAGGATTATCTTGCAATAGGATAAAGGGTTCAGATAGTGGATGTTTATTTGGATAATGCTTCATGGCTCAGATAAAATTGGGTAGGATAGGATCAATGAAAATGACCCATGTCAAGATGTTTACTATTGATGGTGTTTTTATGCACTTCTCAACATAGGTAATACGTAGGTGCACTACCTCTCTTGAAAGAAAATCTTCCATAATCAAATTGCAGAACACTATCCCAAGGTCTCTCGGATGTCAAGTCTTGTCAGTGCTTGGAATATCTTAGTTGTTTGATGTGATTTTGCTAGAATCACAAGGCGGTCTTATGTGGTTTAAAGTTGTGGGAGAATTGGGTCAATGAATGGAGTTCTTTGAATATGAAATTACTACACTTCATTGTAGGCTCTAACAGCAGTCACAGACTCCATTGTTTCGTCAAATTTGGCTTTACAATGTGCAATGAACCTTAGCACAAATGGTTTCTAAAAAAAAAAGGAAAAAAGGGTGAGGAAGAAGGATGGTTCCTGGACCTGTAACTACTGATGAATAGTGATCATGAAGGTTCCTGTTGTGGACAGTTTCCTTAAACAGAATTTCACTTAATCTGAATTCTCGCAATGTCATGAAATCTATGCTATCTTCTAAGGACTGCAAATATTCATCATTCATTCACCATGTAATGTGAACAAAGATAAAGTTTAATGAGAAACTATGAAATTATAGTCCAGACTAACTTTACACAGTTATTTACCAGCAACAAATGACCAAAAGTATGGACAAGGAAAGAATACACACAACATGAATCTTCAAAACCAAAGACAACATACTAAAACCACTATAGCTAACTAAGGAAACTAGAACAGCAAACTAATTTCAAGCAAAGTAATTTGTAGCAAAGTTTTAACTAAAGGGAGAAGAATCATGAAACATGTAGAGAAACCCAGAAATACACCAGGAAATGACTATATTTTCTATTATAATTTCTATAGCATTCCTTTACAACAACTCAACTCTCTTAAAATGAGAGGAGGAGAGACCTATTTATAGTTTTCAAAAAACAAAATTAATGGCCAGGATTTGATTCTATTGTGTGGCCAAGATTCACTTTACACTAGGGTTTCACCGACCCCCAAATACATTTCATTTATAAGACATTTCTTGTCTTTTCCCTATTTTATCATCTAGTGGAAACACTGTAGCAATTTCATCCTTTTGTTGTTTGCCCTTTGTTGTAGCTATTCCTTGAGGAATTATTCATCGATGATAGGGTTGCCTTTGCATTTCTTTAACACTGCATACTCCACAAAGTTCAAGATCATCGGCTAGAGCTTATCTACCTCCATGATACTCAATTATAGCACTTGGTAGCTCCATTCCTGAGAATTGCTGACGAGCTTTTTCCAGTCATCATCATATTTGGCAGCATTATCTCTAAAAAATTATGATTGTGCGAAGGCTCAGGTAGAAAAACTCATGAAGTATTTGGTAACCTCATCCGACATCCCATCTTCCATGTTCTTCAAGAAGTGTGGCTTTATGCTCTCTTATTTTATTTCAGCAATGGGTAGCTCATACCCCGTCATTAACTTGAGGCACTGAGTGCACTCTTCTCTTGAATCCTTGGCCCATTCGATATCTGGCGCTATATGTTCAAAGATCTGCTCCAACCTTTTCTTTCGATGATTGAAATCTTTCCTCCATGTATCCACTAGCTAGTGATCATCATCTTTGAGGGCAAGGTCCTTCTCCTAGACCTTGCTTGGCAATGCAAGTATGGCCTCAATTTTTGGGTAGGCTACTCTGTATTTCCTCAGGAACTCCTCACAGACCTGCCTTGTGCCCTCAAGGGTTCTTTGTACTTCTAAGAACTTATTTGCTGTCTGTACAGCCAAGTTGATACCTATGTTCCCCATGTCCAAGACCTATTGTAACCAATTTTTCGTAGTCTTATCCAGGTTCCTTCTCTTTTCTAATTTATTGATATATTCTTAGGATAGTAGCTGAGGCGGGACATATGACATCGTGGGCTACTCATCTAGGGACAACCATTGTTGAATATACATTGTTAGATCAACCACTTGTGCTTTGAGTTCTTCCTTAGAGACCTTATCCTATTGGATAAGATGCGCCACCATGATGACCGATTCCTAGAGGTGATCGAACTTTTGCTCCCCTGTGGCCACTTCCAATTCAATGGTGGAGACATTATAAGTTATTCCTTGTTCTCCAACCATCGACATCGCTATTTGTACTGCCCTAGATCTTGACGCATCCATAATCATCTTTGATCTGATCTTCAATTTTTTCTCTTTCTTTGTACTTATTTGTGCTCCAGCCAAAATGGCTTCTAACCTTGCCTTAGGGTCTTTCAAGGTGGGGGTCTTTTGTTTCAACTATCTTTCTAGCCAATTGGGCATTTGGGGCTCTTCCCTAGGTGGTTCACTTTGATTCCTATTGTCCTCCTTCTCGAGCTCAATGGCTCTAACTACAAGAGCACTCTTCTTAGTTTCTACATCCCCCTTCTCATCGGAGTCTTGCTCAAGCGTTACATACTTAGTGGGAGACTTGGCGCGTAACTACTCATTGGAGGGATCCTCTGTTTTAGTACCCTTTTCTTCTTCATCCTGGCCTTGTTTACATTCCTCAGGCTTCCCATCTTGCTCATCTTCATGGAGGGATTCCTCCTCACCATGTTCCAAGGTTGGTCCACGCCCCTCAGTCAAAGACTTGCTTCCTTCAGTCTCTCAAGCAACAATTTCCTCTTCTTGTGCAAGTCGATCCTCAGCTTCCTTATCCTCAATCTCCTTAAGCTGCTTGCCCCACTCTTCATTGAGCTCAAGATCATTTTTTTCTCTTATCATTTCAACATCTAGCTCATCACTACTCTCACTAGAAGACTCATAGGCTACCTCATCTATCTCCCGACATTCAAATAGTGGATGTTCGTGGTACTCAAATTCTTCGTCCTCTGGCCTCGTCGCAACCTCTAGCTATCGTCGCTCAAGTTCATCAGATATTTGCATTGTCTCCTCCATTCTTGGTGGTTCAGAAGGTGGAGGGAGAGTTGGAGCATGGGCCATAGCCTAAGCTATTGAAGCTTGAACCATCAGATTGGTAAGCATCCCCGAAAGCTCGGATGACACATTCTGCATGTATTTCACAAAGGATTTTGGGAGGGTAAGGGAAAGAATTGTAGCAGTGGAAATAGAGGGAAGGGAAGGAGACATGGAGGAGGAGGAGACCGGCGAGGTCATAGCGGAGGATGAATTCATGGGAATGATCTGCATGATAGGAGAGGTGGAAGCAAGGTGGAAAAAGATGTCCACCGTAGGTGGGGAGGAAGCAAAAAGGACAAGCAAAGCCTGCAGGACGATGGCAATAGCAGCAGCAATTACAATGGAGGGAGACCTTGGTGGGTTAGATTCTTCTCCCCTCATACCATGGGGCAGACTCTTGGGTGCCACAGACATCTTCGCACCTCTGGTTGTCTTCCTTTTCTTCTGGGAAGGTTTGCCCTCTGATGCCTTGCAGGCATAAACCTTGGGTTTGGGCAATTGCTTGCTAACCTCTTTTCTCTTCTTGGTTTTGATCGATGGTGGGGTTTTGGATGTTTCCCCAGTTGTACCAGTAGCTACCCCTCGATCAAAGCCACTTGGTTCACTTTCTAGTCCCTTAAATGTTAAGGCGACTCTGTGCTATTTCAATCGGGCCGCCTATTGGTCGATCCATGCCCTTGTTCGGATCTCGACGGGTTTAGTGAGTATGTAGAGGTCATCAAGCTCTCGCTCATTCTAGTCAATCACAAGCAGTGGAAAATTGGCAACGGCATCATATCCTCGATTGATCACTGTATCCTCATCTTCTTTAAGCTGATCAGGAACTGGGCACAAATTTATTCTTCGCACGTAAATGGTAGGCATGCGCATGTAGTGCCACAACCGCACTTCGATATCATCTTTGGAGTTGGCCTAGAAATCTTTGATGTTGTGGAGGTGCACATAATCTCATCCCAATGCCTTTCTAATATGCTCGTACATGTCCATTCAAGGCCGAGCTTTATATTGGCGGAAGTGGTATTCGGCCAACTCCCTTTCTGAGTACCCCGCACACTAGGAGGTATGAATCATGTACATCCCTTGGCTGAGCCCAATGGGGTAAGGTTTACCCACTAGATGCTTGCTACTCATGATATTATGGATCTGTTGTAGTAGCCAAGTCAGGTCTAATAGTATGATCTGATCATTGGGGTACCGGGGCAACTTGTTTGGTCTTTCCATGAATCCTTGGGCATGGATGTATGTGAACCTTGGAAATTGAATGTACAAGAAGGCATATTGTTTGAGGACAGCTGTGGCACTATGTGAAACTCTTCTCTGAACGTTGCCTCCTAGGGATCGGATGATGTGGGTGATAAACGAATCGTTCACCTTGTAATAGTCCTTATTGAAATTTTAATACTATAGCTGAGGCTATTTGTCATAGGCCTTGAGCTCTACCCCAGATGCCTCACTGGGTACTGTATTTAATTCATGATAGTGTCACTGGTCCACGAGGGAGTACACCAGGTAGGAGGTCATGAAGAACTTGGAGGTCTTCTTCACAGTTGTAAATTGTTAGTGGAAGTAGTCACTGATTATCTCCCCCTATAAAAGGTGGTGCCATCACCGCGGAGAATCTGCTCCACAAAATAGAACATTCATTCATGGAAGAAGGCCACAATAGGAAGACCCATCACCCAACTTAGCGAGGTTACTAGGTCATGGTAATCCTGGAAGAAATCACTACAGAAGAGCTCTTGAGGGAACTTACCAGTACTACCTCGCTTGTCCTACAACCAATATTGATTGATTAGCTTCTTACACCTCAGTAGATCATGTTCCCACAATTCTTTACATTCCTCCATGGTGGGGGTCTCCATGCTCCTAAAGGCAGGGATGTGGAGAGTTGTTGTTATACCCGATGGGGACATGTCTGCAATGATATTCCCATCCCAATCCACTATTGTTCGAGTCTTAGGTTGATATGCCTCAACGCATGCCATTACTAGTTCTAGGGCCACCAAGGCCAACGAGAAGCCTACAGTTTTAGCAATTCCACTGCTCCTTATCAACTTTGCATTTTTTGTCTTGGGGTTCATCCTGACCCTTTGTGTAAATTCATCAACATCGACCTAGCCGATGATTGTATCTATGACATCTCTCCATAGAGTGGTGACTCTGGATTGTAAGGGGACCCCTTGAAACTTGTACTTCATCAGGTCTTTATCCTCCTTGCCTCGAGGTGTCTTGGTTATTCATTTCCACTTCTCTTTGGAGGCACCAGAAGTTTCTGCATCAGATTCCATAAATCCTACACAAAAGACGTGAATCAGTAACATTCAAACATGAAAAATGGCTCCAGACAAGTCCCTGCACATCAAAGTTAGCCCTACAATCATTATTCATATTCAATAGTCACATAATATTTGATACAAAATTACTAGAAAGTAAGGCAGACAACTCAGGTTCCCAGGGCCGAAGTTCCCTTGGAAGAATAGCGTTTGGGAGGGAAAATTAAGCATGGAACTCCCAAAGGGGTTTCGCAATGTTGGATTTAGTCAAATGAGGGTTGTTGTGAAGGAAGACCTAATTTTAGCAAGTGGGTCGAAATCCATTTTGGATTTGAAGGTCATTTGATCCTTTATTTGGGAGTTCGGGCATCAGCAGTAGGATAGCCATTGGAAACGGTGCAGGGGAGACAAAACTCTAGGCACCGGAATCCGGTGCTCAGACCGCCATCACCGAGAAGAATTTATGGGTCAGTAATCCGGGATGGCAAAATGCGAGAGGCAGTCCAGGAGGAGAATTTCAGAAGACAATCCCCAAAGGCAAATTTTAGGACTTTTGGGAGTGTAGCGGCAAACAGGTGGTCAGGGCCCAGAGGTTGAAGAGTCGCTCCAAATTTGTTGTGTAAAATGGCACTAGTAGAACATAATTCCAGAGGCGAAAATCTAGGGGTCGGGGTTCGAATATACTTTGGGCATTGGATTTTTGTTTGGATTTCTTACAAGGCGAAATGAGGGCTGGGGTCCGAGACTCAGAAAGACATCCTAGGACAGCCATGAAAAATGGAAAAAGCGACATGGAATTCCGGAGGTCAGGATCCGAATATACTTTGGGCATTTGATTTTTGTTCGGATTTCTTACAAGATGAAATGAGGACCGGGGTTTCAGACTAGGAAAGACATCCCAGGATGGCTGTGTAAAATGGCAAAAGCGACATGGAATTTCGAGGACAAAATTCTTGAGGTGGGGGTTCGGAATGCACTTGGATTTTTGGTTTCACTTTGAAGTTTGAATCAAACTCAATATAGTCAGGGTTCAAGGTCCGGAAAGATGTGTGAGACAGACCGTCAAAATGGCGAAATCAACACGGAACTCCACGAATGGAATTTCGAGCATTAGATCTCGGGGACAGTTTACTTCTTTACTGATTTTTGGATTTTTATGCAAGTTTGACATGGACCTTGTGAGGCCGAGATCTCAGAGCCAAAAAGACGCTTGAGGAAGGTCGTTTAGAATGGTAGAGACAACGGAAACCCGCGAGGGGAAATCCGGAGGCCGGAAGCCGAGATGAGATTGGCCGCATGAAGTTTTGAGTTTTACGTTCGAGTTTATGCAGACAACCATGGGAAGGCTCGGGCCCGGTTAAGGTGTTCGCCTATTTCGAAGAATAGCAATGTGGAGGTCCACCTTGAGATTGAATTATGACTACTGGAATGATCGATTTTTCTCCTTTTAAAACATGGGTTTTTTAGGGGAGGGTACCTACCTACCAGATTTTAACATTGTTTTACATTTTACCTAATCTCAACCTTGGAATTTAATGGAAAAGAAGATGAGGCATGCGAATGGTGGATGTACCTCAATATCTCAAAGAGACTGCTACTGGCCACGTGAAAAATGTCGGAAGAAGAGCTCGGATTCAAGGGCTGAAAATGTCGGATGCCTTAGAGCTCTCCAAATTTCTAGAACTTCAGTTGTTTGAAAATGACAACTGGAAAATCTATTTAAATAGCCAAAATAGCCATTACCACCATAATTAATTCCTTCGTACGGTGGCCAGAAAGTTGGCGAGTTTAAATCTCATAGGTGGCGGTGAGCGACCTGGAGTCCAACGGCCGGGAAGACATCCAACCACTACCGTGAGTAATGGAAAAATGTAAGCAAAATCCTGGATGCGGAAATCCAAGATTCCAGGGTCTAGAAAGACGTTGGGCATAGGACGCCAACAACACCAAACCCGGAATGGAAATTCAAAGAAGGAAACCCGAGGGTCCGGGCCTGGAAGGGGTTGTGGACGTTAGAAAGGGCATTCTGACAAAGGAAACCTAAACTCACTTCAGACTTAGTATTTTTAAAAGGGGTCAAGTTCGGTCAAACTTAAGACGTGTCCGTGAAGGGTGAGTTGACCTATTAGCGCACAAAAATGGACACACAAAATGAGACGAACCAAAAAAGGGCTCGATAATCAAAAAGAGGGAAGAGAGGGTCCCCATTCCGAACGGGGCATGTGTGCAATAGGCACAACAAATGGTGACTCTGCTGGAAGAACACTCTAGGTTATCTAAAGATAAATATTCATTCTAAACCCATGATCTCTAGTTTCGCAGACCAAGGCTGACTTTCAAAGCTGAACTAAGAACAGTTTAAGGAAGGAGGGATTGAATGGAGCTGCCACATCATCATGGAGGTGTTTGCATGGTGAGTTCATTTTCTTTTTGTGGACATAGCATGAGCAACCACTGGTTGGGAGATATAAGCTATGTAGTTCGCCTGACCTGAAAAGTAACTTGGACATTGCTCCACTGCCGGTCAGGCGTCCATAGCCCCGACGGAGTTGTCGCTACGACCCCACGAACATAGCTCTACTGCTAACCAGGTGTCCATAGCCCTGCTAGAGATATTTGCACACCCATACAGTTGTTATTTCCACTTTATTTATTCTTTTTATTTGATATTTCTCTTCAGCACTTTCTCTTTCTTTTTGTTCAATCGCGTAAGCAATGAAGCTCAAAATGGGCTTGGGAATCATAGTGGTCACTGGAGTAGACTTTAAATTTTTCACTTATCCCTTCTTCCCAGTAGTCACCATACCATTATTTTGAAACATTAAAATGTGTTTTGGTGTGTTCCATGACAAACATAGGGGATTCAAGCGGACAACCATCCTAGGTTAGTTTAGAGTTCAAAAGTTGAAAACCGACACTTAGGAGCTTTCAGAGGTTAGCAATAGGGAATTAAGTCTTATCTAAAGAACAACACATGAGCGGGCAACAGGGCCAACCATTTTTCAAGCCAAGCATGGCCACCACAATAGAACAAGGAGGCTCTTCCAAGACCAAGACAAATAGTCGAGATAGCGAGCAAAACCAAAGGACAAAGCGGGAAACCTATTCTAACCTATGTACATGTATTTACACAGACATCTCCCAAAAGAGCTCAAGCCTGGAAGTAATGCTTAAGGTACTGCCCGTTGAACGACAACAGGATGTCTTCACCAATAAGAGTCTTTAGATGGAAGGCATTATCTCCAAGGATTTCAGCAATCTGAAAGGGGCCAAGCCAAAGCTTGTCGAATTTGTTGTGTCCCCCTTTCTTTTCATGGGCCTTGTCCCAATAAAGGACTAGATGAGAAATGTGGAAGGCCTTAACTTTGGCTTGGCAGTCGAACCATCTTTTGAATACGCCCTGACGTTTGGCAAAAAATTTTATTGCATGGTCTCATATTTCTTCAAGGTGCAGCAACTCAGTGAGGCGAGCTTCTTTGCGGTCTCCTCCTTCGTAAAATTCATTGACAAACTAGAGGGTAGGGATTTTCAAATGTATGGGAAAGACAGGCTCTAAGCGATAGACTAGATGGTATGGGGAATCTTCGAGGGTAGCCTTGTGACAGGTGTGATCTGCCCACAGGGAGAAATAGACTTGGGTATTCTAATCCTTGGGATTCCTATCTAGCAGCTTCTTGATCACCGTGATCAAGTTCTTGTTGATGGACTTAGCAAGGCCATTGCCTTGAGGGTAATAATTGGATGAAAATTTGAGGGTGATGCCATAATCAAACACCCAACTCGTGAATTTCAATGAAGCAAATGTAGTGTCGTTATCGCATACTAGAGCATATAGGCAACCAAAATGATTCAAAATGAAACTTTCTAAGAAATTGATTACGACTTCAGTTATACATTGCCTAAAAGTTAGTGCTTTTGTCCATCTAATACAACAATCAGAAGTGGTTAGAAGGTACTTGTGTCCCAAAGATGATGGAGGGCTTACTGGGCCAATGAAGTCGAGACCCGATTGCGTGAAAGGCCTTACCTCCAGAACAGGTTGCAGTGGGACAACAACATTCCTTTCTCTGGTGGTTGTAGTTTGGCACATGTGGCAGGTACGAATGTGACCACGGGCATCTTTGAAAATGGTGGGCTAGTAATACCTAGCTCTTAATATCTGGTGTGCAGTCGATAGAATTGAGCCATGGCCAGTCCCGAACTTGTCATGAAATTCTTTAAGAACACGATCAACTTCTTTCTTACCCAGGCATCTCAAATAGATACCTTCATGATTCTTTTTGTATAGTATGGTGCCCTGTAACATATAGCTACTAATTTTCAGCCTAAGGGCTCACCTTTAGACTCCTTGTAGATGAGGTAGACATCTATGATTCAACAGGTAGTATACTATGTCGTCGTACCACTCCCCTGGGGAGACATCCTCCAACTGGTACTGGTAAACCGTGAGTTCAGATCCAACATCAATAACTACCTCTGCCATTGGTCGGGAAACTGCCTGCCCTCTTACTAGCTTCATTGGTTGGATCTCCATGTCATACACCTATAGCAATGCGATCTATTTTTCCCTTCGCTCCCCTAACTCCTTCTACATGAGTAATGTTTTCACCATGGGGTTGAGAACTATAGCAAACACCTTGTTGCATAAGATGTAATGCCTAAACTTTTTGACTCCCTTAACAAGGGCATAAGCCTATTTTTTAATGTTATGATAGCGCAATTCAACATCCTTTAGGGGGTGTTCATGAAGGTGATCAGATGCTCGCTCCCCTCACCATCCTTTTATGTCAAGATGCTAGCACAGGAATGATTTGAAGCAAAGGAGTAAATGTAGAAGGGCTATTGGTAATTGGGGTTGACTAGTACAAGGGTGTCAACGATTGCTTTTTTTATTTCCCTGAAAGGCTATTTCACTTTAGGAGTCCACTCAACCTTAGCGTCCTATTTCAGCATGGCATTGAGCAGTTTGACGATTTTCACGAAGCTGGTAATGAACTTGCGAACAAAGTTGATCTTTCCAAAATAAGATTTTAATTCCTTCTTGTTGCCTGACAGCTAGATTTTCATAATGGATTGGATACGTTCAGGGTCAATAGAGATTCCTTGTTCTGACAAGACATGCCCAAGGAGCTTCCCCTCAGTGACCCCAAAGATGCACTTCTTCGGGTTAAGGGAAACCCCGAATGTGTGACACCTTTCAAAGACCTTGCATAAGTCAATGACGTGATTACCCTGCTATTTAGAAAATACTATTAAATCATCCATGTAAATGATTATGAATTTTCCTATCAGGTCCTTGAATGCAATATCCATGGTGTGCTGGAAAGTGGCACTAGCGTTGATTAGCCCAAACAACATTCTCCTATACGTGAAGGTTCCCCACTTGGTGGTGAATGTTGTCTTATGTCAATCTTCGTACTACACCATGACTTGGTTATATCCTGAATATCCGTTCAGGAAGGACATCATATGGGATCCATTTACTACTTGTAACACCTAGTCCAATGAGGGTATAGGATAATTGGCTTTCTTCGAGGCCCGGTTCAGATTGCGGAAGCCCATGCACAATCTGATTTCTCCATTTTTCTTTCTTATAGGAACCAAATTTGCTACCCATGTGGAGTGTCTAACTAGAAAGATGGTCCTGGCTGACAACAACTTTTGCACTTCCTTGTATATTGCTGGTTCCAATAAAGCGTTGATAAGGCACTGCCGCTGCTGGAATGGCTTCGCATCTAGTCTGAGAGGGATAGTGTGTGTGATAATCGACATGTCATATATTTTGAGATCATCATAACTCCAGGCGATGACGTCGTGATACTTCCGTAGAGCCTAAATTATCCCTTTTCTTTCTTCATGGGTGCACACCTTACCTATGAACACATTCTTGGCATTTCCAGTCGTCCGTAGATTGTAAGTGTCACATTGGCCGCTGATGGTATCCTTTTTAGCTTGCTGATCTTGGTCTTTGATCTGATCAAGGTCAAAGATTCACTCCAATTGACCCATTCCCCTAGGGATGGTGTTGGTTTTCAGGTTGATGATCCCTTCTATATCTAGATCTCCCTCTTAGGGTTCAATCTTGTTGATTATCTGCATAGAAAACACATTCGAACTAGTGATGAAATCGAGGATGTGTTTGTCATCATTGAATACCTAAAAATTATCCACATTATTCGATATTGATGAGATGGAGGTGAGTTCCACTGTGAATCTTTTGAGGCCTAATAGGGACAATGGTTGCAATGTGCTTGCCGCTTGTGTTAGGGCATTGGCAGTATGATTCCATGTGCGTAGGATCAATTGAATTTTGAATGCATCTAGACCTTCTAGCAGATCCCATATGCAGTGTCAATAATTAGTGAGTCTTCGATCATAGCACGAATACAACTTCCTGACCTGTTTTACAACTAACTCCAAATCTCCATACACTTGGAGCATCTTGACACCCTTCCTTAATGCCATTAAGAGGCCCAAGACCAAAGTTTCATACTCTACTATGTTATTAGTACAATAAAATTGTAGCCTATGAGCAATAGAGTATGACTTACCATTGGGACTGATCAACTTGAAACATGCCCCAACTCCATGCTTGGATTTAGATCCTTCAAAGTGCAATGTCCAGAAGCTAGGAGAATCCTTGGACCTAGCACCGACAGCCTTGGCTTCCACCTTTGATGGAGCTTCTATTTCAGTAATTGCTTTAGGAGATACAGGGGTGGAATGCATTTTTTTGGGCGGTGTGGATCTTGTTTTCTCCATTAGAACAACCTATTTTCTAACATGTTCAATTGCTGCTTGACACAAGCAACAGTCAAATTATGAGTGAGCAGCATTGTGTACCCTGCACAAATTAGGGAGCAAGAGCTTTCAGAAGTTCATTCAAGTTCCCAGGCTAAGCTGGTCCTGAACAAATTTTTCCATGAAGTCCTAGAAACCATCGAGTAGACCTCGAGTGTCATTCTCTCCTAGTTCTTCATCATCAGACTTGATGAGCACTTCAGTGCTCTGAGAAACATTGGTCAAATTGGCAGGCGGGCTGCATAGTATGAGGAAGACCTCGCTCGTTTGTTTGTCTTCAGGGTATTCCTATTCATTTTGATATATGACACTGGGGAATAATTTCTCAAACCTATTTCAGCATACAACACCTCATTCATGTTGTTATACTCAGTGATCATAAATCTCATTCACGGCTCCCAATCGATCCTGATTTGATTCAACATTCCTTTCCATGGTAGCCACATATGCGAGCAATCAGTCATAGCATATCCATTCAATTCTCTCATAAAATCCCTTCCTAGGACTATACCATATGTATCTGGGATATCAACCACCTGTATGTCAATGGTTTGCTAGATTTGTGGATTAGCAGCAACTTGCATGGGTATTCTATTAATCTCCCCTACTATGCTGATTTTGGTCTTGTCAAGTTGTGTTACTTTTCATCGAGAAGGAGTTGTCATTATTCTGAGTGCTTTGCATACGCTCAAGGGAATAACATTGGCCAAGGCTCTTGAATCAAGCAAGCAATTGTGGAGGTTCTTCCCAAACACACAGATGGTGGTTAGAAAGGGAGGAGTTTCGAATTTCCCCTGAAACAATCCTTCAGAAATGTCCACCTAAGCGACTTGGCCTTTATCTTTCTCACTGCCCTTGCTCTAGGTTTGTATCTGATTAGTGACCCTATCAGGTTGCTTGTTTACTTGCTGACCTGTTGGCGAGTCAGCCTTGTTGTTGAAAATTTGTCTGACGATTGGCTCATTTGGCTGATTACCAAAAGAAACCTTTTTTTTGGAGCTTCCTGAGCTAGCCCCTGTGGTGGAGTCCCATTTATCATCCTGAAAAAGGAATTCCTGACAACAGGTACCTTTAGAAGTTCAAACACCGACATGCTCAACTTTACCCTTTTAAACTCTTCAGTAATATATTTCCCCATCTATTCAAATTCTTGATCACATGACACATTTTGGGAAGAGGTGGCAGCTTGGCTTTGGTCGCTGATTTGTTGTTTGTTCCTGTTGAGGTACCGCGTGGGTGTATGGGGAAAACCTAGGTTATTATTTGCATTTGGATTAGGAGAGGTGTTGAAATTGTTCGGTGGAGTGGAGGTTGTAAAAGGACCTCCAGCATAACCACCAGCTTGTCTATTCCTCAGGTTGTAAGGGGTGGTCCGTTGGTGAAACATTTGGACTTCATCCTCCCTAGGCTCTTCTTCGTCATCTTTGGGACCATTATCTATTGAATCGAAAAGCTGAGCTGAAGAAATTTTGAAACTTACCTCTCTTGTCATATCATTGTTGTTCAAATCAACATTCTCTAGTTCGGGTGTGTTGCATTCTACCTTGGAAAGGGAGCCTAATTTAGCACCAACACCGAAGAATCGTATGGATCAGACGGGACAATGTCCCTACATCCTGAATTATTGACTGCATTCTAAACTTCCACCTGGAAAATCTCGATGGCAGTTTGGAATTCTAGACAATCCATCTCAGAATGGCAGCTCATTTTTTGAATACGGCACCAACTAGATAAAGCAGCCTCTACCAAGTGCACTCTGCTTGCAGGGTTTTAATTAATGTTGTTGGGCTGATCAAGAGGCGTGGAAATGCCACCGATGTTCGGGCACATATTCCACATTCAATTTTTCATTTGGAAGGGCCTTTTGTCGAAGTTTTGACCTAAATTCTAATTTCTGTCATAGTTCTGCCCTGACGACGTGCTAGCATCCCAATTGTCTTGAATTTCACGCTGATTTCGATTTTCCCTATTAAGGTTGGCCTGGATGCTTTTTTTGATGCATGTAGCTGGTTGTTCTGATTCCTTAGGTGTGTCATTTTAGTTGAAATCTTCTTGATTATTTCTGTGAACTCGTTGATTCTATCATTTTCATCATTATTTGGTTGTGGCACGATGTTCTAAAGGAAAAGGAGCAGTGCCACTAGCTTGTTCTGATGAGCGGGTGGGAATTCTGCTACTTGAAGGTATGCGGGCACATGGGATTGTTGAGGATGCGACTGTTGCTACTGGGGCAGCAAGTAGTGAGGTACTGGATATGCCTGGTTCATTGACTACCCAAGATGTGGAACCAAAGGTAACTATGGCATTGGATTCAGCAAGGGCATCTAATGTTGCAAGGCTTATGTGAGTCCCTAAATTTGTGCCAGATGAGCGGTTTCCCCGAGAGAAGGTAGCAGACCAGATATATTTTGTCCCAAATCCATGTTGATGATAATGGCTTCAGTGTATGCATCAACCAACCTAGCTGGTGGTGGTCTCATTCTTTTCACCAGGGTTGAAGTGAGATTGTCCAAAGCTATATAGTAAACGGGTAGGACAACAGCATCATTGAAAACATACGGAGACTATAGGCGAGTGTACACCCTGTGGAAGCGATCATTGAAGGAACTGATCGGTTCATTGATCTCCCTTTGAACTGACATGAAATGTCGATACGAATCTATGGGTTTGACCAGGGTCTTGAACTTCAGCAGAAATGCACTCTTCAGAAGATCCCATGTGTTGATAGTTCCAACTGACAAATTGACGTACCAATAGAATGCCTCCTCCTCTAAGGAGTAGGGAAAAACCTTGCAAGCCACATCTTTGTATATGATCTACATAGTCTTTAGGGAAATTTCAAAAATCTTAACATGCTCCTCGACTATCCTCTATGGATCCTGGGAGTTGAACTTTGTGTAGAAATTCCCAGGATTTTTCTGCATATCATGGTAGAGGTTAAAGATGAGAGGAGATGGGTTATTACCCATCCACGCCATTGGGAAAGGTGGTGGAGGTGGTTGTGCTAGATTGGTCTATAACTGCAACAAGACAGCAGCAACTGACGGGGCAGCAACAGGGCTGGTGACTATGTTTGGCCGAAATGTAGTGCTCAGCCAAAACGAAGAGGTAACTTATGATTCTGTATGGATTAGATGAGTGGAAGGTGGTGCTTCCAGTGAATATGATGCAGGCGGAGGTGAAAGAGAAGGAAGCTACTCTGTGGAATTGGTGACGGACGGTTCCGCTTGTTTAACTCTCTTAGCTCAGACAGAGAGCTGTAATTCCTGAAACTCTCCTTTGTTTGGTGTAGACCTCAAGACTTGATGGAATCTCTCAAGGGAGAATACCCAATTCAATCCAGTTTTACCCCTTCACCCTCCTTCTAGCGCTAGTTCTATTGATGGTGTTTTTATGCACTTCTCAACACAGGTAATACATAGGTGCACTACCTCTCTTGAAAGACAGTCTTCCACAATCAAATTGCAGAACACTATCCCAAGGTCTCTCGGATGTCAGGTCTTGACAGTGCTTGGAATATCTTAGTTGTTTAATATGATTTTGTTGGAATCACAAGGCGGTCTTACGTGGTTCAAAGTTGTGGGAGAATTGGGTCAATGAATGGAGTTCTTCGAATATGAAATTACTGCAATTCGTTGTAGGCTTTGACAACAATCATAGACTCCATTATTTTGTCATATTTGTCTTTACAATGTGCAATGAACCTTAGCACAAATTGTTTCTAAAAAAAAAGAAAAAAAGGCCGAGGAAGAAGGATGGTTCTTGGACTTGCAACTACTGATGAATAGTGATCATGGAGGTTCCTACTGTGGACATTTTTCTTAAACAGAATTTCACTTAATTTGAATTCTCACAATGTCATGAAATCTATGGTATCTTCTAAGCACTGTAGATATTCATCATTCATTTGCCATGTAATGTGAACAAAGACAAATTTTAATGAGCAACTATGAAATTATAGTCCAGACTAACTTTACAGAGTTATTTACCAGTAGCAAATGACCAAAAGTATGGACAAGGAAAGCATACACACAACATGAATATTCAAAATCAAAGACAACATACTAAAACCACTACAGCTAACTAAGGAAAGTAGAACAACAAAGTACTTTGAAACAAAGTTTTAACTAAAGGGAGAAGAATCATGAAACATGTAGAGAAACCTAGAAATACAATAGGAAATGAATGTATTTTCTATTATAATTTTTGTTGCATGCCTTACAACAACTCAACTCTCTTAAAATGAGAGGAGGAGAGCCCTATTTATAGTTTTCAGAAAGAAAAATTAATTGTCAGGATTTGATTCTATTGTGTGGCCAAGATTCACTTTACACTAGGGTTTCACCTACCCCCAAATACATTTCATTTATAAGACATTTCTTGTCTTTTCCCTATTTTGTAATCTAGTGGCAACACTATAGCAATTTCGTCCTTTTGCTATTTGCCCTTTGCTGCAGCTATTCCTTGAGGAATTATTCATCGATAATAGGGTTTCCTTTGCATTTCTTTAACGCTGCATACTCCACAAAGTTCAAGATCATCGGCTGGAGCTTATCTACCACCATGATATCTAATTATAGCACTTGGTAGCTCCATTCCTGGGAATTGCTAACCAAATTTTTCCAGTCATCATCATATTTGGCAGCATTATCTCTGAAAATTTTTGACTATGCGAAGGCTCGAGCAGCAAAACTCATGAAGTCAGTGGTAACTACAGTCAACATCCCATCTTCCATGCTCTTCATGAAATGTGGCTTTATGCTCTCTAGATTTATTTCAACAGCGAATAGCTCATACCCCGTCATTAACTTGAGGTACCAAGTGCACACTTCTCTTGAAGCTATACGTTCTAGGATCTGATCCAGCCTTTTCTTTCGGTGATCAAAATCTCACCTCAATGTATCCACTAGCTAGTGATCATCATCTTTGAGGGCAAGGTCCTTCTCCTTGACCTCGCTTGGCAATGCGAGGATGGCCTCAATTTTCGGGTAGGTTGCTCTGTATTTCCTCGAGAACTCCTCATAGACCTGCCTTGTGCCCTCAAGGGTTCTTTTTACTTCTAAGAACTTATTTTCCTTTCTGTACAGCCAAGTTGATACCTGTGTTCCCCATGTCTAAGACCTGCCGAAACCAATTTTCCGTAGTCTTATCCAGGTTCTTTCTTTTTTCTAATTTATTGATCTGTTCCCAAGATAGCATCTGAGGTGGGGCAGATGATGTCATGGGCTGCTCATTTGGGGATGACCATTACTGAATATAGGCCATTAGATCAGCCACTTGTGCTTTGAGTTCTTCCTTAGAGACCTTATCCTATTGGATAAGATGTGCCACCGCGGTGACCGATTCCTAGAGGTGATCAACCTTTTGCTCCCTTGTGGCCACTCTCAAGTCGATGGTGGAGACGTTATAAGTTATTCCTTGTTCTCCAACCATCGGTACCGCTATTTGTACTGCCCTAGATCCTGAGGCATCCATAGTCATCTTTGATCTGATCTTCGACTTTTTCTCTTTCTTTGTGCTTATTTGTGCTCTAGCCAGAATGGCTTCTAGCCTTGCCTTAGGGTCTTTCAAGGCGGGGGTCTTTTGATTCAACTATCTTTCTAGCCAATCTCGCATTTGGGGCTCTTCCCTAGGTGGTTCACTTTGATTCCTATTGTCCCCCTTCTTGAGCTCAATGGCTCTGAAAACAAGAGAACTCTTCTTAGTTTCTACATCCCCCTTCTCCTCATCAGAGTCATGTTCAAGCGTTACATACTTAGCGAGAGACTTGGCATTGAACTGCTCATTGGAGGGATCCTCCATTTCAGCACCCTTTTCTTCTTCATCTTGGCCCTTTTTATGTTCCTTGGGCTTCCCCTCTTGCTCATCTTCATGGAGGGATCCCTCCTCACCATGTTCCAGGATTTGTCCATGCCCCTCAGTCAAAGACTTTTTGCCTTCAGTCTCTTGAGCAACAATTTTCTCTTCTCTTGCAAGCCGATCCTCGACTTCCTTATCCTCAATCTCCTTAAGCTGCTTGCCCCACTCTTCATTGAGTTTAGGATCATTTGTTTCTCTTATCAATTCAATGTATAGCTTATCACTGCTCTCACTGGAGAACTCATAGGCTACCTCATCTATCTCCCGGTGTACAAATAGTGGATGTTCGTGGTACTCGAATTCTTCATCCTCTAGCCTCATTACAGCCTCTAACTATTATCACTCAAGTTTATCAGATATTTTCATTGTTGCCTCCATTCATGGTGGTTCAAAAAGTGGAGGGAGAGCTAGAGCATGAGCCATAGCCTGAGCTATTGCAGCTTGAACCACCGGATTGGTAAGCATCCCCGAAAGCTTGGACGACACATTCTGCATGTATTTCACAAAGGATTATGGGAGGCTAAGGGTAGGAATTGTAGTAGCGGAGCCAAAGGGAAGGAAAGGAGACATGGAGGAGGAGGATACTAGAGAGGTTGTACCAGAGGACAAATCCATGGGAATGATCTACATGATGGGAGAGGTGGAAGCAAGTTGGACAAAGATGTCAACCGTAGGTGGGGAGGAAGCAGAAATGGCAAGTGAAGCCTACAGGACGGTGGCAATAGTAGCAACAACTGCAGTGGAGGGAGACCTTGGTGGGTTAGATTCTTCTCCCCTCATGCCATGGGGAAGACTCTTGGGTTCCACAGACGTCTCTGCACCTCCAGTTGTCTTCCTTTTCTTCTGGGAAGGTTCGCCCTCTAATGCCTTGCAAGCATAAACCTTGGGTTTGGGCAGCTGGTCGCTGGCCTCTTTTCTCTTCTTGGTTTTGATTGATGGTGGGGTTTTGGATGTTTCCCCAGTTGTAGTAGTAGCTACCCCTCCATCAAAGCCAATTGGTTCATTTTCTAGTCCCTTAAATTTTAAGGCGACTTCTTGTTGTTTCAATCAGGCCACCTATTGGTCGATCCATGCCCTCATTCGGATCTTGATGGGTTTAGTGAGTATGTCGAGGTCATCAAGCTCTCACTCATTCCAGTCAATCATAGGCAGTGGAAAATTGGCAATGGCATCATACCCTGGATCGATCACTGTATCCTCATCTTCTTCAAGCTAATCAGGAACCGGGCACAAATTTATTCTTCGCATGTAAATGGTAGTTATGCGCATGTAGTGCCATAACTGCACTTCGAGATCATCTTTGTAGTTGGCCCAGAAATCTTTGACATTGTGGAGGTGGGAATAATCCCATCCCAATGCCTTTCTGATATGCCCATACGGGCCCATTCGAGGTTGAGTTGTATATTGGGGGAAGTGGTATTCGGCCAACTCCCTTTCTAAGTAACCCACACACTGGGAGGTATGCATCTTGTACATCCCTTGGCCGAGCCCAATGGGGTAAGGTGTACCCACTAGATGCTTGTTGCTCAAGATATTATGGATGTGTCATAGCTTCCAATTCAACTCTAATAGTATGATCCGGTCATTGGGGTACCGGGGCAGCTAGTTTGGTCTTTCCGTGAATCCTTGGGCATGGATGTATGTGAACCTTGGAAATTGAATGTACAAGAAGGCATATTGCCTGAGGACGGCTCTGGCACTATGTGAAACTCTTCTCTGAAAGTCACCTCCTAGGGATCAGATGATGTGGGCAATGAACTCATCGTTCACCCTGCAATAGTCCTTAAAATTTTGGTACTATAGCTAAGGCTATTTATCATAGGGCTTGAGCTCTACCCCCGATGCCTCACTCGGTACCGTAGTTAATCCATGATAGTGTCGCCGGTCCATGAGGGAGTACACCAAGTAGGAGGTCATGAAGAACTTAGAGGTATTCTTCATAGTTGTAAACTATTCGTGGAAGTAGTCACTGATTATCTCCCCCCAATAAAAGGCGGTGCCATCACCACAGAGAATCTGCTCCACAAAATAGAACATCCATTCCTGGAAGAAGGCCACAATAGGAAGACCCATCACCTAACTTAGCAAGGTCACTAGGTCGTGGTAATCCTTGAAGAAATCACTATGGAAGAGCTCCTGAGGGAGGTTACCACAACTACCTCACTTGTCCTTCAGCCAATATTGATTGATTAACTTCTTACACCTCAGTGAATCCTATTCCCACAATTCTTTTCATTCCTCCATGGTGGGGGTCTCCATGCTCTTAAAGGCAGGGATGTTGAAAGTTGTTGTTATACATAATGGGGAAATGTCCGCAATGATATTCCCATCCCAGTCCACTATTGTTCAGGTCTTATGTTGATATGCCTCAACGCGTGCCATTACTAGTTCTGGGGCCACCGAGGCCGGTGGGAAGCTTGCAGCTTTAGCAATTCCACTGCTCCTTATCAACTTTGCATTTTTTTGTCTTGGGGTTCATCCTGACCCTCTATGTAAATTCATGAACATCGACCTGACCGATGTTTGTATCCATGACATCTCTCCATAGAGTGGTTTCTCTGGATCATAAGGGGACCCCTTGAAACTTTTACTTCATCGGGTCTTTATCCTCCTTGCCTTGAGGTGTCTTGGCTATTCCTTTCCCCTTCTCCTTGGAGGCACCAAAAGTTTCTATGTTGGATTCCATAAATCCTGCACAAAAGACGTGAATCAATAACATTCAAACATGAAAAACGGCTCCGAACAAGTCCCTGCACATCAAAGTTAGCCCCGCAATCATTATTCATATTCAATAGTCACATAATATTTGATACAATATGATTAGAAAGTAAGGTAGACAACTTGGGTTCCCAGGGCCGAAGTTCCCTTAGCAGAATGCTACTTGGGAGGGAAAATTAAGAATGGAACTCCTAGAATGGTTTTCCGGCATTGGATTTGGTCAAATGAGGGTTGGTGTGAAAGAAGACCTAATTTTAGCAAGTAGGTCGAAATCCATTTTGGATTTGGAGGTTATTTGATCCTTCATTTTGGAGTTCAGGCATCAGCTATAGGACAACCATTGGAAACAGTGCAGGTGAAATGGAACTTCGGGCATTGGAATCCGGAGCTTGGACCGCCATCATCGAGAAGCAGTTACGGGTTAGCCGTCTGAGACAGTAAAATGCGAGAGGCAGTTTGGGAGGGGAATTCCAGAAGACAATCCCTAGAGGCAAATTTTAGGAGTTCTAGGAGCATAGCGGCAAACAGGTGGTCGGGGATCAGAGGTTGGAGAGTCGCTCTGGATTTTCCGTGTAAAACAGCGCCAGCGGAATAGAATTCTAGAGGCAAAAATCCAGGGGTCAGGGTCCGAATATACTTTGGGCATTGGATTTTTGTTTGGATTTCTTACAAGGTGAAATGAGGATCGATGTCTGGGACTCAGAAAGATGTCTCGGGATGGCCGTGTAAAACAGAAAAAGTGACATGGAATTCTAGAGGTTGGGGTCTGAATATACTTTGGGCGTTGGATTTTTGTTCGGATTTCTTACAAGGCAAAACGAGGACCGGGGTTCGGGACTCGAAAAGACGTCCAAGTTGGTCGTGTAAAATGGCAAAAGCGACACGGAATTCCGAGGATGGAATTTCAGAGGTCGAGGTCCAGAATGTGCTTGAATTTTTGGTATCGCTCAGAAGTTTGAATCAAACTCAATACATTCAGGGTCTGAGGTCTAGAAAGACGCTCAAGATAGGTTGTCAAAATGGTGAAATCAACATGGAACTCCGTGAACGGAATTCCGAGGATCGGATCTCGGGGACAGTTTGCTTCTTTATTGATTTTCAATTTTTTATGCAAGTTTGACACAGATCTTGTGGGGCCGGAATCTGAGAGCCGAAAAGATGCTCGAGGAAGGCCGTTTAGAATGATAGAGACACAACAGAAACCCGCGAGGGGAAATTCGGAGGCCAAAATCTGAGACGAGCTTGGCTGCATGAAGTTTTGAGTTTTACGTTCGAGTTTACACAGATAGCCATGGGAAGGCCCGGGTCTGATTAAGGTGTTCGCTTGTTCCAAAGAATGGTGACGGGGAAGTCCACCTCCAGATTGAATTATGACTACTGAAATGATCGATTTTTCTCCTTTTAAAACGTGGGTTTTTTAGGGGAGGGTACCTACCTACCAAAGTTTAACATTGTTTTACATTTTACCTAATCTCAACCACAGAATTTAATGGAAAAGATGATGAGGTGTGCGGATGGTGGACGTACCTCAAAATCCCAAAGAGACTGCTTCTAGCTGTGCGGAAAATGTTGGAAGAAGAGCTCGGATTCAGGGGCTGAAAATGCTAGATGCTTTAGTGCTCTCCAAATTTCTATAACTTCATTTGCGTGAAAATGATAGCCATAAAATCCATTTAAATAGCCAAAATAGCCATCAACACGGCAATAATTCCTTTGTACAGTGGCCAAAAAATTGGTGAGTTTAAATCTCATAGGCGGCGGCGAGCGACCCAAAGTCCGATGACCGGGAAGACGTCCAGCCACTGCTGTGAGGAATGGTGAAATGTGAGTGGAATCCTGGATGCGAAAATCTGAGATCTAGGGTCCGGAAAGACATTGGGCGTCAGATGCCAGCAACAACAAACCCGGAATGGAAATCCGGAGAAGGAAACCCGAGGGTTTGGGCCCAGAAGGGGCCGTGGACGTCAAAAAGGGCATTTTGACAAGGGAAACCCAAACTGACTTCAAACTTAGCATTTTTCAAAGGGGTCAAGTTTAGTCAAACTTAAGACGTGTCCTTGAAGTGTCAGTTGACCTATTAAGGCACAAAAATGGACACACAAAATGAGGTGGACCAAAAACGGGCCCAGAGCAATCAAAAAAGAGGGAAGAGAGGGTCCCCGTTCCGAACGGGGCGTGTGTGCAATAGGCACAACATTTACCATAAGCAAGTGTAAAGTGTGCACCAAAATTTTCTAGAATCAAGATAACTTGGATTATGTATAAAACTATCTGAACATGGATTGGATAAATGGTTCATGGATGAATGGATTTATTACGGGTAAGATGGAGGGAATGCTAGATCTATTATGGATGGGATGAGATGCTTTCACCTAAACTAGCACACATAGATGCTCGATTCTACACATGATGCATGTTTTCCAGGTTTTCATCATGATACGTGCCCAAAGCGCCACCATAGTGGTTTTCACTAGAGGACATTTTTTTCTCTTTACCATTTTTAATCCTTTTTATGATTTTTTTGTATTTTTATATTTTTTTGTATTTTTGGCTGAAAGATTCCAAGCTCATGTTGAACCACCTAATGTCGTCGATGTAGATTCTTTTGTCATAATGTGCCATCGATATCCTACTTGAAGAAGTTTCCTTCCCAAGATACGTGCACTTGAATGCAACTTTTGAGATTCTTGATCTGTTTTGTTGATACTAGAATTAACTTTGTCTTTATGCGCACATCACAATAGAGTGTCTTTTGAATCCTTATGATGAAGGGGTAATGCCAATACATGGTCAATGTGAGGATTGTATATCATGCGTAGAAGTGTATATGGGGTGTGCTTAGAAATAAAATATGGATGGGTTGATAGTTTTGAACCTTTGACTCTCCAAACTTGGGAAGATGAGAAATGATGGGTGGATATGGAGTGTGCATGGAATTAGGACCAACTACTTGATACACTTTGAATGTTTCTTGACAAGCTTTATTTTTCCTTTGTGGACATCTTTGATGGATAATTTTCCCTTTTTTAATTTTTCCCCATAGTTTCTTTGACTAAGGTATTTTGATAGGGATCATCTTTCTTTGTATTTTTTGGTATCCATATGTATTTGATTTGTTCGATATGCTTCTTAGCTTCTTTTTATTTTATAATTTTTTTTGTGCTTTGATTCAAATATTTCTTTTGATGTTGGTCCCAATTTGTAGATGGGGTGATGGGTGGATTAAGATTCGTGATGTGGCAGGTTGTATTATTGGCATCGGTTTCATCATAAAGATTCTTTGTGCTCCCTATGTTGACATTTTCTTGAGATGAAGTTTCCCCTAGTTTTGTGGAAATATCACTAATATGCTTAGATCCCTTAATTACCGAATAACCAAGACCTCGATTCTTAGGATTTTCAGTAATTTTCACTGGTTCCAGGATATCCTATTCATGTAGGACTAAAATATGGAGGCAAAATTTTATGCAAATTAATGTCACCAAAAAGACTTTTGATTCTCAAGATTTCCGTGAAGCGTGAGAGAAGCGAATACGCCTTTTGAAATGAAATTACTTTGCAAAAAATATTACAAGAAATAAAAGCACATGTTCATTTTAAATCCCTCAAAGCAATAATGAATTTTTTTTAAGCACCAAAGGAAGTGTGAGATTTTCCTTGTTCAATTGTTAATCCTTAAACCAAATCTAGTGATTTTGTCCTAAAGTCCATTTTAACCCTTTGTTTGCAAAAAAATTGAAGATTTATAATGTTATTTTTAGGACCCAAATGAAATTTAGTGTTTCCTAAGAGCATGGAGGTAAACATTTTCTTTTTAAGAGAGATTATGATCTCCCTAAAAGTGTTGAATAAACACTAAAGTGTTGAAAAACACTTCATAAATTGTGATGATGATGTCATAATGCCACTTTCAATCTTGTTTCCTCCTTCACCTTGATTAAACCAACCTACAAAAACTGATTAGAACTGCAAAATAAAGGTTAGAAAAACCATTTAGCAAGTTAAAGCAACCAAAACAAATTTAATCTAATGTTCTGTCACAAAAAAGACAGATATATCTCGAACTTCCTGTCACAAGTGCGTCAAGAACATAGGCTCCTTCTACCTGTTTGTCAGGAACAAACATATATATTTTGAATTTCCTATTGCAAGTGCGTCAAGAACATAGGCTCCTTCCACCTATTTTTTAGGAATAGACAAATATATTTCGAATTTACTATCGCAAGTGCATCAAGAACATAGGTTCCTTCCACTTGTTTGTAAAAAAAAACCACATAAAAAATAGCAGAAAGAGAATTTAATCTAATGTTTTGTCACAAAATAGATAGACATATTTTGAACTTTTTGTTGCAAGTGTGTCAGGAACATAGGCTCCTTCCACCTATTATTCAAGAACAAATAGATATGTATCGAACCTTCTATCGCAAGTGTGTCAGGAAGATAGGCTCCTTTTGTCTGTTTGACAGAAATAGATAGATATATTTGAAATTTCCTGTTGCAAGTGCGTCAAGAACATAGGTTCCTTCCACCTTGTTAAAAAAAAAAGACACAAAAAACAACAGAAAGAGAATTTAATCTAATGTTCTGTCACAAAATAGATAGACATATTTTAAATTTTTTATCGCAAGTGTGTCAGGAACATAGGCTCCTTCCACCTATTTTTCAGGATTAGACATATATATTTCGAATTTTCGATCGCAAGAGTGTCAGGAACATAGGCTTCTTCCACATTTTTGATAGAAACAGACATATATATTTCGAACTTTCTGTCACAATTGCGTTGGGAACATATGCTCCTTCCGCCTATTTGATAGAAATAGACAAATACCTCCTTCTAGCGCCAAAATGTGAACCTCGATCCTATACTTGCATAAACATGGCAAACAAGCACAGTATTAGATTAAAATGCAAGTTAAGACAAGGATTCCACGTGAAATTAGATTGAAACATTAACATAGGAAGAAAATGAAGAAGAATACAAATGAAATTAAATAAATCCTATTTTAATGAAAAACTATCAATACCATGGAGGAATTGGTGCCAATTATGTGTATAAATTGGCCCTTTCCCAACTCCTTTGTAAGCTTTGATGATTTCGTCCAATTGATGGTGAAGAACAATTATCAGATCCTTGAGAAAACTTGCAATAACCTAGCTATGGTGATGGAAAATACTCAAGAAATGATATGAAATTTCTCTAATGTGAAGATAATAACTTTGCATTCAAAAGGTGGATGATGAATGAGAGGAAGAGTCTCTGATTTATAGATTTCAAATTGGAAGAAAAGATCAAGATTTGAGAAATGTGGGATCATTCAACATCCAATGGCCAAGTGCCACTTGTCAAGATGTGAATGGGTGAAGGTTGAGCACATTTTGTTGATTATGCACAATAAATGATATTAGGTGGAATTTCAAATTTAAGAAATGACATGTGAGAGGGAAAAAAGTATGAAATAAATGCCACTTGCCTCAATGCACACGGACATGTAAGAGGAGTGAATTCTTTGTTGGAAGGACAAATCCACTTGGATTTGAATTCAAATTTGAGGGAATATTCCTCTTTTATTCCATGTTGAGAGAAAAGGGATAATTTAATAAATCAAAGTAATTGGTTTATTGTGCAAGTTGCATTCTCTAGAGAATGTGACATATTCTAGGATTAAATTAATCATGGGTTAATTAATTTAATGAGGAATTGGGAGATGTGATAATTTAGACTTTAATTTATGAATTTATTTAAATCAAAATTGAGAGGAAGGGTTTAATTAAATAAAAAAATTGATTTATAATTTAACTAAAGGGGATAATGTTAGATTAAATCAAATAAGGTTTAATTTATTCAATTCAATAAGAGGAATTTGGTAATTTAATTAAATTAAGTGAATTATTTAATGAAAAGAGAGATGATAGGATTAATTAAACAAAATGTTTTATTTAATTAATAGGAGATGATGACTTAATCAGATAAAAGGGGATTTATTTAATTCAGAGATGAAATGTGATGAATTTAATAAAATTAATATTATTAAATTAAATTAATTAGTAAAGTGGATGATTTTAGGAAGAAACGATGTTAGTAAGATCAAGATCAGGTGTGTAGGATCAACTTGTATATTTTTTGTGTCTACACTTACAACTTGAAAGGTGAGTTAGCTTTCCCTTAACCAAACATGGGATGCATTTTGGAATGAAATGCAATGATTTAACTAGGCTAATGATGCAAATAACTATTTTAATATAATAATAGAAGGTCTAGAAAGTCACAAATAAATGCAAATTTCAAGAACAAGCTGAGCAAAGTCTTGTGCACCAATGATATAAATTTGAGGGTTTTTTTTAGGACCAAGTCACCTTGGGTGACTAATTCATAGTAGATAAATCATAGATCTAATTTTATAGTCATTTGGAGTTACATTAGAACCTTCTTTTTCCAAGTGTTGCATTCTCAGATCTTGGTCAGGTGTCGAGATAATGGAGTTTCCATATGTTGTCAAGGAGTAGGGTTTGAATGCAATAATGAATAATTTACCTTCAAAATTCTCCCAATATTCTTCAGATTTGAAACTTACACATTCAAAGAGAGAATAAGGGTTGTTCCATATAGGGGCTTGCCTCAGTCAAACCCTATGTTGGTGTTTCCACCTCCACAATGACAATGTCTATTAAAGAGAGCTTATCATTTTGAGGGATAGAGGATAAATTATAAATGAATGATGAATCAAAAAAGGATTGCAACTCACCACTCAAAAATGGTTTCCTTGAAGGTTTTAAGCCATAAAATCTCCTCAAGGCTTCTTTGTTGTTGGCTTGATTTTCTTGAAAACCTAAAAGGGTTAGTGTATTGTCATTAAATTGCACCATTTGTAATTTCACATGCATTCTTGTATCAACCTTAGTGACCACTCCCTTAGCATTTATGTAGGCTCATTTTAGCCCCTACATCAACCTTTTTCCATCTAAGGATTCTTAGGACCCCTTGTCGGTAGCTACCCTTATGCGTTAGATTTGTGTCAAACATTGTGATTTTCCTATTCTCATCATTTTGAACTATGATTTTTCTTGACACTAGCACATTTTTCAAACGTCTACATGCCACACTAACATCCTGTGACTTTCGACGTTCAAACAACTATTACTGAGTGCCTTGCCACTTGCCAACTAGTTTTGTTAGTGGTAATGGTCTGGGATGCCTTGTAATGGCTTGGGAAGCTTCTTTTCCCTCGTCTTCTCTCTTTAAATGGTATCTTTTCAATTTATTTGGTTTTCTTCTAGCCTCTCCCTAGATTCTTGGATTCTCTCTTGTCTTTCTCTTGCTATCTTTCTTGTATGCAACTCTGTACAACTTGCTACAACCACATTCTCAAGCTCTATTGGAAATAGTCTTTACAACTCTCTTGGCCCTCACTGCTTTTTCCCTCTCCTTGACTTCTTCAAGCCTTGTAGGTGATATCTATCTTGTGCCTTGTACCTTTGAGAATCTTGGGATTTCTCACATCCTATATCTATTGCATCTCTATTTTGTGATACAGGTTCTCCTCCTTGAGTAGGGTTTTCTTTTATCACTCTTGCATCTATTTCATTATTTCTCATTATTTCTCTCTATCTAATTGGTTTTCCATGGAGGTGGGAACATTGAAATGGGGGTTTAACTAAGGCTAACCACTAAATAGCCCCAACATTTTTCCTCGATCTTATGCATGCATGTATTGAATATATTTTTTTGTAGGAGGCTTCATTGCTTGGGTTGTTATGAGAATTTTCTATCCCTTACTCTCTTACTTTATCATTTATATTTTGCCTCATTTCAATTCTATTATTCTCTATCATCTTCTTTCATTCTAAGTATTCCTAATAGTTAAAATAGTAGCAGTCACCTTGGTGTTTTCTACAATATTCTTAGTTGTTGGTTTGTATGAGACACCAATGCACCTCTTGGATGCCAACACACCACACTACTATCTGTGTGTTACATCGTTGTCCTTTGTTAAAAAATATATCAGTTTGTCTAGAAAACCTTTGTGATCTTCTCATTCTAATTTTAGAATTCTCACCTTTTTAGTTTGCGGTAGTTTAGGGTAATTCATTCCTCAAGACTCTCTTGAGAATAAAGAGACTCATGTGTAGTGAATCCCCCTTCTCTATAGTTAGATCTCATAACCAATACGATAACATAAACATGAAAATGTCACATACACTTTGACATGATGCTTTGATGTTGAATTGTTGCAATAAATCTACTCTTGACTACTTTTGACTTGCTTGATAATTCTCTTGACAATTATTCTTTCTCAATTCTCTTTTTAATGCTAGATAGATTTTAAATGATGAAACGACTAGGTACTTATATGAAATCATTCTAATTTTCTAAATATTAGATCTTGATAGCCGATATTTGACATTTGGAATTCAAATAATAAAATATTGACTGTGACGTATTCAATTTTGGAGGTAGAATCTGGGGACCAAGTCATCCTAGGTGACTATGTCCTAGCCCTATTTTGCAGGATCTAAGGTGTTGTGGGTAAAATATTAAATGTATGTATTGGTTTTCTACATGCAATTTATCGATAAATGTTTAAAATAGGCCACAAAATGCATAATTTAGAATATTAGGTGTACAATTTTGTCCATGCACAATTAGGGAGGAGCAAAACAAAGTGTGAAATTATCATGTGTGATAATTTATGATAGTACAAATTTATGCAAGACATAGAATGTATTCCTACTAATGTCACCATGAGACCTAGCCAATCACACTAACCATAAATTGGTATCCTTTAGGGCACCAAATCAATAAAATCTTCACAAACAACATGATCCCTTAATTCTCGCAATCTCATTTGTATATTCCAATGGAGGCCGATTCAATCACATATCCGTGAATCCCTCCCAAATTTGATATATGAGATAGAGATGCCTAGACTTTTGCATATTGTTTATGCTAATATTTTTATGTATACATTGATATTGCTTTAATATGTTTTTCATATATGTAGAGATTGTCAAATTTTATAAAAGAAAGTAACACAAAGCAACTCTTATACATCCCTTCGCATTGGTTATAACTTTTTCAATTATTATTATTACTTTAACATACATGTGATTCTCTTAAGATCATATGCACCTAAGGCAATTACAAAGATGATAAGTGTCTACTTTACATTTTTCTTCTTGTTTACAACCTACTATTATACTCATAAATTTAACAAGCATTACAATAACATATTTTAACTATTTATCATACAATTATAAAAAACAAAGCACAAATAACACTATCATAATTATACAAACATTACTATACCCCAAAAATTAAAACACAAAATAAACATAACATCAAAACTCAAAAAATACCTAAATCAAATACAATTATCCTATCTATTTTAAATTACAACCAAACATTTTCTATTTGTATGAAAGAACCTCTTCTTTATTTAGTTAATGTAGAATCTAAATTGCTTAAATGATATACTAACTTTGTACATTCTAAACTAACTTTGTTTGAAGAAAAATAAAATTGTTTTATTCATTTAGAATAGGTTTGGCTCCGAACTTGTCTCTCAAGAAAGTCTAAGCTCTTTTTAAAACCATTCTTGCTTTGTTGACCACCAAAAATACCATTCTTGCCTACGTTATCGCTGACATATTTCTTTGTTGGCCACAACCAAATACAAAAAATATTAATTGAAACAAGTTGACTTAGGGATAGGAGAAATGATCAATCTAGAACAATTGGCTCGCAAATTGCAAACTCCCTATGCCATGACGCCTGCCGAGTATTCTATTTTAAATACCTTCCAATAATAGCAGAACATAATTTTTAATTTCAGTTAAATATTAAATACCTTCGAATGTGCGTTCATAATGTTGATATGATAATATTTTATTATTAAGTAAAAGCAAAAAAAAACACAGAAATAAGAGTTAATATACCTTTGAAAATGGCAGTGTCAATGTCACTATTAACAAGTTATCATAAGTTAAATGTCTTCTTGTTGTTCTTGTATAAAATTTCTATCTCATTGAAGTGTTATCTTTGAATCTTTATATTGGAGATGAAGTCTATTTTTGTAACCTCATTGGATCAAAAGCTTTTACTTTTCTTCAATGACAATACCAACAATCAAATTGAGAGTGTTTGCCATTTAAAAAAAAAAATTGGCAATACGAAGAATCAAATTGAGAAATTACACAGTCACGACATTCTATTCTGAACCACCAACATTTTTCCTTGAGATGAATTTGTCATGGCGGTGAATTTTCCGATGGTGAGTTTTCCTAGAGCCATCTATACGCAACCTCTCAACCTCCAATGAAAGTAAAAGTCAAGGCAGAACTAGAGTAACAAGATAAACTGTATCAACATAATATTAGCAAGTTGTGACAGTTTAAATGTGATGTTATTCTTGTGTCGTATTTCAAATTCAAATTAATTATCATCCTTAAATCTTTATGTTAGAGATGATGTCCCCTTTTGTAATCTCATTGAATCAAAATAGTTTACCATTTTTTTTTTAAATGAAAATATTGAGAATCAAATTGAGAGCCTTTATCCTCTGAAAAAAAAACAATGACAATACCAAAAATCAAATTGAAAAGTGACCCAATCATGACATTCACTTCCAAACTGGATATTATAAATATCTATAAAGCAACCTCTCAACCTCCAAAGTTGGCAAAACGCAAGGCAGGCAGAACCAGAGTAACAACATAAACAGTATCAATAATAATGGCGGTGCCATGAATAATGTTGGGAAGTGAAAGATTTCAAGTATCACCACAGTGTCATGAAATTATCTTTTTATATTAATAGAAATTGAAAGGTTATGTCAAGACAGACAAGCAATCATGGGTATCCAACCACCTTGTTTAATATAATAACTTAACATATCAACAACAATATTTAATTAGTATAATTCTATACTTATCACGAAGAACTTCTGAAGAAAAGGCCGGGTCGATCATTCACTGGTCTCCCGGTGATTGAGTAGGTAGACAGGAATAATGTAGTTGGAGAAAAAGAGTCACAACAATAGCATTATTGTGTGGTTTATGAATTGCCCTTTGTAAACTCATCTCCTGCCTCTCTGCCCCGACAAAAGCAAAGGCAGAAGCAGAACAGACAAGAGCAACAGCAATGGCAGTGGCAAGGATCCAGTTGGGAAGCCAGGGTTTTGAAGTATCAGCACAGGGATTGGGCTGCTTTGGCATGTCTGGCCCCTATGGCCCTCCCAAGCCTGAAAATGAAATGATCTCCCTCATTCACCATGCTGTCTCCAAAGGCATTACATTCCTCGACACCTCTGATGCGTATGGTCCTCATACTAATGAACTTCTCCTTGGAAAGGTAGGGTGCCTTCAATTAACTCTAGTTAATCTGATTTTCGCAAGTTTTATCTGGATTTGCATATGGGTTGATTTCAATTTCCAATTTTTGTATCTGATTTGCAGGCACTGAAAGGAATAAGGGACAAAGTGCAGCTAGCTATGAAGTTAGAGATTCGTGGAGATCCTGTGTATGTTCGTGCTTGCTGTGAAGGGAGTCTGAAGAGGCTCGATGTGGATTGCATTGATCTTTATTACCAACATCATGTAGATACAAGAGTCCCCATAGAGGTCACTGTATGTACTTTAACCTTATGCGTGTTAATACTTTTCCCCTCATAATACTTTTGTTGATTATCTATTTAAATATCAACGTCGGATGATAGCCTTGAATAAATACACAACTATTGTTCTGATATGAAGTTTGCCAATTGGAGAAATGAAGAAACTAGTTTTTTAAATGTATGGCTTCCGTATTAGATGGTGTTCAATCTGATAGGACTGATTGTATAACATGTAGTTCTCTATCGAAACATCAGTAATTGATGATAAGCTTGAGTAAATGCATAAAATCAGATTGGAGAAATGAAGAACCTGGTTGAAGAAGGGAAAGTAAAATATATTGGACTTTCTGAGGCTTCTGGATCAACAATTCGAAGAGCCCATGCTGTGCATCCCATAACAGCAGTTCAAATAGAGTGGTCTTTGTGGACTAGGGATGTTGAGCATGATATTGTTCCAACTTGCAGGTATGTGGGTTTTGAAAGGTATAATGGCATTCAAATTATGCAATCTTAAAAATGTCTTATTTTGACTTCAGTTTTCACGTACAGGGAGCCTGGGATTGGAATTGTAGCGTATAGCCCTTTAGGTCAAGGTTTCTTCTCTTCTGGAATAAAGTTGGTCGAAAGCTTAGAAGATTATGATATTAGAAAGGTATTTGCATTCATTGATGCTTCTTTCCATTAATAGGCTTTATTAACAGTGTAGCCCTTCGGTGGATGCTTCTTATGTTCATTTGTGATCTCCCGTTCTTTTCCCCTTAATGATGACTATCGAATAAGAATTAAATTCCTCTATTTTTAGAGGGCTGTGAATTACTTTTTTACAAATTTTAGGTGTTGTTAGATGGTAATAGGTATGCTGCAACTGTATAGGTGTGAGAAAAATAATGAATAAAGTTGGCATCCCGGTTAAAAACATTGGTTTTCTTTTTATTTATTAAAAGGATCTATAATATAAGGAGGAGATTTTGAGCTTCATTTTGTATTGTTTATTATGAATTTGCTTTTAGATGATATTTAATTTTGTATTTTGATTAAGGATTCATAGACATATGTAAGAAGTTTTTGATTTTATTTTGTATATTTTAATTGGAAATTTACTGTTTTGTATTTATAATTAGGATAATAACTTATTTTAAGAGTATTATTTTCAAGATTTTCCAAGGTTTAAATGAGACAATCTTGAAAGGAACAAAGCTATATTTGAGAAGTTATCAACAATTGCTTTGAGCAAAGGGTGTACTACAAGACAACTTGCAATTGCTTGGATTCAACAACAAGGAAATGACATGTCACCAATTCCAGGGACAACTAAAATCAACAACTTAGAGGAGAATATTAATGCAATTTGTGTGAAGCTTACACCTAAGGAGATGAAAGAAATAGAATTTATGGTATCCTCTAATGGTATCTATGGAGATCGATACCATGACATGAATTTGACATGGATTAATTCATAAACGCCTCCTTTGGCTTCATGGAAAGGGATATAATTAACTTTGACAATATTACCTTTTACGGTTAGTTATATGCAATTTGAATAAATGGATTTGTTTTTCTAAGAATAACTAGCTATTCTAATTAATAAGTTGCATAGACTATAAGACCTTTTCTTATCTATACATTGAAAGAATCTTTTAGGTGTATTAATTAATAAAGTGTGGGACTAAATTTGATGGTTCTTTACATATTTCCATATTTAAAATAAGCAATATCCCATATTTTATACTTTAAAATTATAAATTTCAGTTTTGTGAGATTTTATGTATATATACATATGTATGCATATATGGAATTCCTCTTCTTTTATAATAGTATACTAATAATTATATTACTTTATTCTCTATGAAGGGTACTCTTGAACAATAGGCTATCATTGGTAAATTATTTGACAATCATTGGTAACTCTAAAGCCTAACATGATCATATTTGAGCGTTTTTTCATATAGACCGTAATTTGGTTGATATGGTAAGGAAATTCTAGAGATTTTATTCATTAATGATCATTTGACATTTTTTATTTATTTTTATGATATGCATGCTTAATGGTTGAACTACATTTACATAATGATTAATCCAACATGTGTGTAATCATTTATATATTATTAAATATAGATATTAAGTGAGTTTATAGATAAACTCCTTTTCAATTCTTATTCAACCTAACAATGCAGTTAGTAAACATAAATAAATGAATTAAATCACTACAATAAATCCATGTGATTAGCTCCCTTTTTTGTTTCCACCCATTGTTTCAATGTATTTTTCTCCAATTTTATGAAAAAGTCAGCGCTATTGGTCGGGTTGGCTCTATTTTTGGCATTTATTGCATCGGCGAGAACAAGCAGGCACTAAATTTGGTGATAAGTAGTGCCAACTTTTAAACTGTCTTTAATGTTAGGTTCAACGCCAAGTTTAGCACTAAATTTAACGTCGAGACTAGCGCCAATCGTAGTGCCGAGTTCAGCTCCTTGGACTAGCACCGATAATAGCGCCTAATTTAATGCCAAATTAGCTGCCTAATTTGGAGCGTACTTTAGCGCCGAGTGTAGCACCCTATTTTCTAGCTGAATTCATGATTGATTGGTCCTATGTGCATATTTTAGGGATTAGAACATATTAAATAAATAATATCGGTAGCACTATAACTGTGAACCCCAATCCTATTCCTACACAAACACAACAAAAAAATACATAGTTAGGTTCATATGAAAGATAAAAGAAGGATTCCCCAAGAAATCCATTTACAATTCTCAAAATAGGAAAACAAAGAACAAAACATGGAAAGATAAGTAAAATCCTAATTATGCATGCAAACTCTTGATCCCATGGGGGGATTGGTGCCAATTGGTGTGTCGAAATTGGCCCTTTCCCAACTCCTTTGTAAGATTTGTGATAGTTTGTGGATGATTGAATCTCCTTGATGAGATTTTGACATAACCTAGCTATGAAATTATGAAATTGATGAACACTTGATGTGAAATGAAAAAAATTAGCTCTCAATGTGCAGAGAGTAACTTTACTAAAATGGTGGATGAGGATGAAGTTGAGTATAGTAAGTTTACTCAAACTATGGATGATCAAATGGGAGGAAGAGTCTCTCATTTATAGATTTCCAAAAATGGAAGAGAGAGTGGAATTGAGCAATGTGGGATCTTTCAACATCCAATGGCCAAGTGCCACTTGTCAAGATGTGAATGGTTGAAGGACATTTTGGCCAAAGTGCCAATAAATGCAATTAGTTTGAATTTGAAATTGAGGAAATGACATGTGAGAGGGAAAAAGTAATGAAATAAATGCCACTTGGCGCAATGCGCAAGGACATGTAAGAGGAGTGAACGCCTTGTTGGATGTACAAGTCCACTTGGATTTTGAATTCAAATTTGAAGGAATATTCCTCCTTTATTCCATATTGAGAGAAAATAGGTAATTAAATAAATCAAAATAATTGATTTATTGTGCAAGTTGCATTCTCTAGAGGATTTTAGTGATTGAGATTAAATTAATGAACATTTGATCAATTAAATGAGAGATTAGATGATTTGACAATTTTGACTCAAATTCATGAGTTGATTTAAATCAAAATTGAGAGGAAAGTGATTTAGACATTAATTAAATAAATATTTTGATTTATTTAACTAAAGGGGGATGATGTTAGATTAAATCAAATAAGGTTTAATTTATTCAATTTAATGAGAAGACTTTAGGGATTTAATTTAATTAAAATCAATTATTTAAATGAATAGAGATAGAGGGTTAATTAAATTAAATTCATTAATTTAATCAACATAGGAGAAATACCTAATTAAATAAATAATGGTTTATCTAATTTAAGAGACGACAGGTGATGATAAGTTGAGAGGATGATTCAAGAAGAAATGATGTTAGTAATCAGGATCAAGTGTGTTGGTATATTTTCCATGTCTACAATAATATATCGGTGGAAAAGAACACAACGTCCCACCGATGGAGTAATACATTATATAGTAATGAAGTTCAACATGTGGTGAAAGTATATCAAGGGAACATAAAGTATGATTTCCCCGATGCAATGATAAAAGGTTGAAGGCATCCCGAAGGAAGTGACACTTATCGGTGGAAGGCTAACAAGAGTGTCCCCGATGAACCGATAAGACCATGAACTATCAAGTACATGTTAAGGAAGGATATCGAAGGAACTAGAGCACATCGGGGAGACATTATGGTCTCGTTGATGCAACAATGATGATTTGTTTTACTGATGTGACGTCTCATTTATATCATTGATATATTTGAAATAAATGATATGACCGATGACAAGATTGATGGCAAGTGGAGCGTTTATGAGCTAGAGCTGAGTGAATTATACCTCAATTTGATCACATATTTTTATAAAGACTTGAAAAGGATTCACTAGATGTGGGAGCAAAGTAAAGGAGGTTGGGAATTTTCCATTACTGCACAGCTCAAAACCAGTGAAAGTGAATTCAAGTAAGTATACAAAAACTGACAAAGAAGATGCTTCTATAAAGACTTATAAGAAAATTGAACAATGGAAGAAAGCTCAGAAATTTTGAAAATTAAGAAACCAAAAAAAGAGAAAAGACATCTAAACCAGGACTTAAATATTGAAAGCTCAGAAATACCAAAAATTAAGAAATAGAAAAAAGAGCAAAGACTTATAAACCAGGACTTAATTGACCAATGCTCGAGGTCAAGACCGAGACCTAAAAGGAGTGCACTAAAAAATCCTTCCATGGATAAGTTATGGGACAAGTACAAAGGTTTAGGAGATGTGTGGACACCATAGCAGGGATATGACCTATTCATATACCATTATAGGAAACATTATAGATTTCACCAGTCTGCAATCCATGGAGATTGAACGTAGGAAGATTAGTGGTACCCAATGTGTTTGTTAATACAAAGCTAGTTAAAGCTCTAGCCAACAAATATGACCCTAAAAGAAGAGTTATTCAATCACACGATGGGTCTGAAATTCTCATTATCTCCAAAGATCTCATTTTTAATGTTTTTCAACTAGAATGCTCTTTGAATTTACCATTTACAATCAAAGACCTTCTAACATAGTACCATCACATGGAAATGAGCTATAAAAGATGGAAGTTGCCACTGCATAGGCCCAGGGATGAAGGTAAGCAACTCAAAAGGTTTTCTATTAATCATAACCCTCTATTTCATGAGGATTTGTTTGAAGAATATTATCAATATACATATTATTCAGCTGGAAAAGTGTTAGGAGTAGAGTTCCCACCCCTCATGTCAATTTCCCCAATGGTCCTAGCTGCAAACATACAAAGAAAAGATGCTAGACCATTTGACTATGTTGGTTATTTAGCCAATGCTCTAAACTAGGGGTTGGCAAGGATCAAAAGCAATAGTGATAGCATTCATGATTTCAAACATTACTCTTTGTTTATGCATTTTATTCTACATGAAGGACATGTTAGAAGGTTCTGGGAGAAGAATTAAGGACAAGAGATGTAGATGAAAGTGGGAATTATAAACCTGTACAAATGTGGAGTTCCATATGGGATAGTGGATATGGTAGATCATACTATTTGTACTTTGAGGAATATTTTGTCAAGCTATTGTTGAAATTGTTGGGACATATATGTAACTATAACCTATCCCTTGAAATACATAAATTCTTGAGACCAAAGGAAGAGGACGCTAGGAAAAAGGTAGATCATAACTGGGGGGATTAGTATGCATTTCTTGATTGCACTATGATTAGAGTCTATGGGTTTGAAGGAGCTCCAAATCTATTGCCAAAAATAGTTCCAGACATAATAGCCTATTTGTAAATTGTGAGACAATTGGCTAAATTTGATGCAAAACATCTTAAGAGATACAATAAGCAATATTTCATGCCTAGCACTTTGTGCTTTGGAGATTTTATAGTAGTCACTAGTGAAGGGTATGAATAATTGATACAAAATTGGAAAAATACAATTTACCATCGGGTAATGAAAGAAATAATTTTGATACAGAGGGTTTTATTCACAAGGAATATCAAGGTATGAACACCAATTATCTATTGATGATGTAATAATAAATTATGATGAGGCCTCAACAAAAGACATGATGACTGCATACAAGAAAGTTGTGCTTGCTAAGACCTCGAAGAAAGGAAATTTCCCATCCTATTGAGGGGCATTTAGTGAAGTACATGATCCTCTAGAAAGAATTAAGTAGCTCATCACTAATGTGGATGAGCTAGTAAAATATGTACCCCTAGATGTCTTTGAAGCACCTCGAACAACTTATCTAGGAATGGAGGCTGAGGACATAGAGCCTCTTGATTACATACCCTCACAGCCCACTCCAGAATTGAACTTCTCTATAGATACAACCATGAGTGAAGAAGATGAAGAAGAGAGTGATGAGGAGGCTGATGAGGTCGAACAGATAAATGCCCCTATAGTTACAGAATATAAGCCATCTCCAGAATGAAACATTATCAAATTTGAAGCATCAGATGAACTCTGTGATGACGTGAGAGTCAAGGCCGCAATTTTTTTTATTTCTAACAATGATTTTGTCAAGACTTATGAATTTAAATCATTTTTTAATGAGAATAAAGGTAGAATGCTAAGACAGATGATGAAGGATATCACTCTTGAGTAGGAGGCAGCCACCTTGTAAGAGTTGAGAAAAGAAATAGACCAAGAGTTAGAATCTATCACCTCTAAAAGGGGAAAATAATTACTTCAAGAGGTTGGGTTACTACTCTTACCAGGATGGGATATCAAATTTGCAATAGTGTTCAACGGTTTTAGGAAAAGAGGAGACCAAACAATGCATCTAATGGAAGAGACAAGTGATAAAATGTTCTCAGGATCAGGGTACAACCCAAATGAAAGCACCCTGCTAATTTGGGCATTGTATCCTCAAGATAAAAGGCCTGTTCTAATCAGTAATCCAAACCAAGTGTTTGGACATCTTTTGGTCCACAGGGTAGGGGACACTAACCCCATTGACACAGCTGAGCTAAACATAAATGTTGCAAAATTCAGTAAGGCACAAATTGAAAAAATGGTAAAAGAAAATGATAAATTAAGGAAGGAGGTGGCTATTCATAGAGATAAAACATCTCCCTCTCCCAGATCAGAATTACTTTCCCCATGGTTAGAGAGTGATAAAATAATATTGGATGCATTATAAGATGTAGCTTATTAGAAACACTATCATCAAAAGTCTCAAGAGAAATGCAAGGAGCTAGAAATAGGAATAAAAACCACTAAATTTAATGTTGTGTTTGAGATAATCAAAGAAAGATTCAACATGATGATGGATCGTGCTGATGAGTATTGGAATTTTTTTAAAGACACGTACTCAGCATTTGTGGAGAATGAAATATTGCAAAGACAGATGATTGACAAAAGGGAAGAGCTCCAAAATGAGAAATCCATGAAAGGTGAGATATTGCAGACATACAATAAGCTGGTGGAATCACACAACAAGTACGACATTAGGCTCAAAGAGGACCTTGACTATTTCGATTTTCATCTTGTAGTCCATGATAGTCTTGGCAATCCTAGGGAGAAAGATTATTGGAAGGTTGAGCTGGTCATGTATCTACATACTACATTTCAAGAAATAATCGATGAAGAGATGGTGTTACAAAATACACATAAACAACTTGAAAATATGATGTATGTGGAAGATGATATGAAGGGTGCAATTTCCAATGTGGAAACTCATGCTAAGGTGGAATACACTCATCATCTCTCTGCCATCAACTTGTTCATCAACCAAACCAAAGATGCAACAAATGCATAGGGGCAATCATTGTAGCTTAAAGACCAGTCGACATCATAAGGAAGATACACTCTGCAGGTGGTACATTATCATGGAGTAGGAGCCTTGAACAAATCTTAAGTGGTCATGGGAACCTATTGAAAGATTAACAGATGAATGCATTCATGTGTTGAAGTTTTATGTTCTCATTTATGTTAATTAACTATTTTTCATCAAACATCATAAGTATTTGTTATAATGCATATTAATTAAAAGGCAATATATTGGAGATGACTGATTATAATTCATAATCTATTTTCACTATTCAATTTTTGTGTCAATTTTTCATGCTTATTTATTGCTTTGTTGTCTCCAAAGTGATCTTTTCAAGTTATTTAAGTCTGCAAGATTTATCATGGCACGTTTGTTGTTACTATGTGGATGCTTTGATTGGTTTCTAGTTAGGTGTGAATTAAAGTCCTTTCAATTAATTTACTTTAATTGGCTCCTATTAAGGATTAAAATTCCTTTTAGAGAAATTGTTTTGATTGGTTTCCATCAACTTAAGAATTAAAATTCCTTTCATACTTCCACAATAACTTGAGGGGATAACACTTATATTATTAAAGAAGAGAACTATAATATCAATTGAAGCAAGACAATGGAGAACATCTTATTATCAAAGATTCTCCATGACTGTGTCATCATTCTGTATTTTTCATATACAGTAAAAATTTATCGTGGATGTTGGTAGAGCTGCTAAATTTTTTGAAAATTTGAGCTTATTTTGTCTTTCTACATGTTCAACATAAAAATGGAAACTATTTAAAAATAATAAAGTTAACAAAGTTTCTTATTTAAATAATTGTGAGTTACATGCATTAATATTTTATTAACTTTTGTGTCTTTAGAAACATATGTTCATACAAAATGAATGGAAGGAGCATCCAAGTAATCCTAATTTTTTTTGCCAACAATTCATACCAAAGATTGAACAATTTAAGGATATTGTAATAGGTAATTTGTATTGACACAAATAATATTACTGAAGCATTTCAAAGTTTAGGCCATAAGAATCATCCTTTTTTAAACATGGATTGGAAATAATTTTGAAAATTTAGAAGTCCTGGTCATTAACATTATTGTCTTCTACAATGTCATCCACTGTATCATTGTCAATGTTCATATGTTCTTTCAAGTAATTAATATTATCATCATCCTCATCTTGATCTACATCATCTTCACCATCACTGAAATTTTAGTGAAGACCATCTATATTGTTACCAGATATATTTGGATCATCATTTTCTATACCATCCATATTGTTGTCTTCCATAACATCATCTAACTCTGGATTGTTGTCTTCTTATGCCTGAACATAACCATCTTCAACATCATCATGGATGTCAAATTCTTCGATGTTCTCTAATCCATCTCTCTCATTTTGTTGGCCATCATTGTTTTGCTCAATATCCACTAATGTATCATCAAATACATGCCTTAATCTTGGATCATAATGTATGACAAACATCCATTTCGGGTCCAAAATATCTTCATAGAAAATACCTACACATGAACAAAAAACATATATTAGACGTATGTTATAACAATTTTACTGATTAATAAATATATGTAAATATTCACAATAAACTATGAATTAATAGATAAATGATCACTATCGCTTCTTGTTTGAGTTAAAGAAATACCTTCTCACAATGAATTGGTAGAACATAAGGCTCCCTATCCTTCGGTAGGAAGCATGAGGAATCTATAGAAAAAAATATACTATGGGTATCATGTATTTGTGTCCTCTCAAATGCTTCATACCATCTACACTTAAAAATACAACATTTAAAAGAGTGGTAATGCAAATCAATAATTTCTTGTATTTTCCCAACATATTGTAGATTCCCTTCAATTATATTCTTATCTTTTGAGCTTGATCGACTGGATTGCTTGAAGTCAACCATGATGCCACAATCGAAGGATCATCTCTTTACATCTACCCTTTCTACACGATAATGTCGACCATATGCCCACATTGTTGGATATTTCCTCGCCTATGAAAGACCATCTATTTCAGTGAAAACAAATATAATGGTGAATATTAAAATAGTTAATAGTGTCAAAACTATAAGGAAACAACATTTTGTAAAATTCTAACTGTACCTTTCTTTCACATCCTCTAGACATGTTGATTTCATCTTCTGTTAGGTCTGAATCTATACCTGCATCTTCTATTTGATTTTGAATTTGTTTAGTAACCCATTCTAGTGTGCAATATTTCCCCATTCCCCAAGTAGATCAATGGGAAGTAGAGTATTCCTTGGGTTTGATCTAATAAACTGTCTCCCCGCTTCTAACACTTCTCTCTTTTTATCATACAGATCAATCTATTTTTTCATAAAGTCCATGTGGTACATAATGAACTTGTGGAGTATAGAAATTTTGTCTACACCTATTACATGTCAACATGTTTATTTCAAACTCCAAATGACATGCTGTTAATTTGAAAAATAAATTACAAAGTAAATTAATGATTGCAATAAAAACAACCACACTAATCGTGAATTTACTTACTAATTTGTACTTCAACACCATTAGATTGTGGTTTTTCTCCATCAATAATATCTAATGCTCGTTCTTCATCCTAGATGCATGGCCTAGCTTCAAAATCCTTACCAAGGAATTCACATAAGAAGAAAAATTATTCATTCAATACATACCCTTCAACCATGCAACCCTTTGGATGTGCCTTTTGTCGGACATATCTTCTAAGAGTTTTCATATACCTCTCAAAGAAAAAAATCCACCTTGTTGATATGACACCCGCCAATTCAATTTCATCAACTAGGTGTATAAATAAATGGACTTGTAGGTCCATGAAACTTGTAGGGAGATCCTTCTCCAATACACATACAATTTATGCAATTTCCTTCTTCCACTTTGGCACTTCAGATTTGTGGATATCCTTGGAGGTCACCCACCTAATATAAGAATAGTAAATTAGTATGAACCTTTAGTCAAAAGTTAAAATGCAATATAATATCTCTATGTCTATCCCACATGAACATTTCATATAACCACATACCTTGTAAATGTTGACAATCGACTTATGGCATTCCTTAAGTCAATTGTAAGACATGAATCCCCCCTAATTACCAATGGAATGATATTCTATCAAACACATTTATGAAAAGGTCATTAGTAATTTTTTCTCACACAACAAAATATCAAAATATATTTAGTACTTAATCAATGTTACCAATAAAAGTTAAATGATATAAAATACCTTCATAAAATTATGAGAATCATGTGATATGTCCATCAATTATAAATCTTTAGCCAATGATGACCCATAACCAATAGGTGTCCTTATTGAATGGATGAAATTTTTTAGTTGGTCTAGCTCTTTTTTTTTCAAAATCGATGGAGCTTCTGCATATGTTTCATTTTCTGTGTTTGGCCATAAATTTTTTCTATCAATTTTGGTACACGAAAGAGAAATATCTCTCCTTGAAGACAAGGTGTCCTTCTCTTTGCCTGATATATGTCAAAATATAGAATCTAGGACATTTTTGAAGACGTGCATAGGATCTAATAGGTGAGATATTAATAGATCCTTCTAGTAAGGGAGCTCATAAAATATGAATTTCCTTTTCATTCCTTCTGGCATATTGGATAAAACTTGTTTTGGTTCTTGAATTGAATCACCCTGATCAAAAAAATCCCCCAAGCTTTCAATTCACCATCTTCATACTTCTTAAGCCAATCACCTGGACCCATAATCATGGGAGTGCCTCTATTTTCAACTTTTCCATCAAATTGATTCTTCATGCGATTTCTAAACCTATGACCTAGTGGTAGAAAAACCTTGTTTGGGTAAATAAACTTATGTAGATCTTTAGAATACCACCCTTCAAATTGTTCTGCACATCTTGGACATGCAAATATCCCCTTTGTTTGAAGCCTTGCAATTCAATAAGTAATGTTAATAACATCAAAAAGATAGTATAAAACTAAGTATGAAAGTTGGGATGAAAATAAATTATGTGTGTAAATGCGTAAATATTTTATCTTACCAAAACAAACACCAAGTCCTGGGAAATCATGAATATTCCAACATAGCACACCATACAACATGAAGGACCTATTTTATGGAGGACGTGATATGTCATACATTCTTATGCCTTTCCATAGCAGTTGCATCTCATCAATAAAAGGTGCAAGATAAACATCCATGTTTTTAACTTGATTTTTTCTTGGAATAATGAGATTCGGTATAAGGTGGTCCTTTCTAATACTCATCCATGGGGGAATATTTTTTACTATCAATATGATTGGCCAAACACTATAATTTGAGCTCAAGAAATAGAATGGGCACACTCCATCAATTGCAAGACCAAACCTGCTACTACAGGGTTCATCTTTGAATTTTCTTGTCCATTTTTCCTTTGTGTTTCATTGCTTTGCAGTCAGATAGAATTCACATGAATCCATCTTTACTCATGTTCTTTGCATGCCAGCCCATCAATTGTGCAAGTGGCTTTCAATGAAACATTCGTTGAAGTCTAGGTATAATTGGCATGTGACATAAAACCTTCTTTGGAACTATAGGACCTTGTGCATTTCTACGATATCTCTTCTCTTTACATATAGGGAATTCTACCTTGTTTTGATATTCATCTCTATATAAAATGAAATCATTTTTACATGAATTAATTTTCTTATATTCAATCCCCAACTCAACCAACAATAGACGCACCTCTTTGCAAGTTGATGGCAACACATTCTCTTCGGGGAATATTTTAGTTTTTAGTGGCCTATAAGATTGTCAGAGATTAAATCAATTGAATGTTTGACTTATGATGAACATGTTTGATATGTCAATATATACTAGGACTATTTATATACAATATATGGTTTTAAAATCCCCTTAAAGAAATATTAATGAAGTCGATGAATGTTTAAGAATTGTGTACACCAATTGACAATGGAAATTAAGAAATAGATTTCAACTCACTTTAGTAGGGCAGTGAATCCTTTGTTTGACCAACTGAATAGTGACTTGATTTCTAATAATATTAATGTGCATGATAGTTGTGAGGTTCTACTTGCACCCGATTTGAACACGGGTGTCTTTGTTGCTTGCTTGATGGAGTCTTTCAGGTTGCTATCATCAACATTACGTTGGTGGTAATTACCCCTGCTATCATCATTAGTGTCAGCCATATGATCATTATTGTCATCATTGTTTCCATCACCAAAGAAACCTACAAGCATTTTCACTATCATGATCACCATCATTAAGGCTAGGTGGCATCTCATCAGTGTATGCATATCTCATTAGCTCTTCAAATTTCTCAGGTGGTAGTAATCTTTTCAAACTTTCTCTTTTTTCCTTGCTATGGTTTAAAGGATGGTTTGGATCATCCCATCCAAATATTAATAACCCAATTGGATCATGGGTATTAGTATGTATTTCATCAACATCTTCTACCTATCAACAAAAGAAAGCATTATTTAATGTTTGGAAACAATTGGATAAATCATAAATGTATCAATTTCAAAGAAATATAATCAAATATGGCTTAAAAAATAAAATAAATAATTGTATGAAAATATATACATCAATTGAATAATAGAACATTATTTTATAGACTACCTTTTTTATACAATAATTTAAATAAAACACAATTTTGACAAAGTTTATAAAACATCAGTCCACACTCTTTATTTTTCTTTGGTTTTCTACCCCTAGGAACATCCTTAGGGAGACCTTGTTCTCCCTTTCCTTTCGTGTAGGAGTGAATTTTAAGAAGGGGTAATCAATCAATAACGCATCCCCAATGGTAAGGTCCTTAATAGCCTCAACGATTTTTAAATTTTATTTGTGCATAGTTAAATTGAATTAGTATATGTTGTAAGACAAGGCCTCCAAGGCTAGGATTCAAAAACTTTGTGCCACGCATCATAGTGGCTAGAAATGTTTACAAGCCTTGATCTATAAATTTGTAAGTATATTTAATATGTTAAATGATATTTTTTTTAATTCCCTAGGAAAAATTTAATGATTGCATATCAATTAGTTTAACTAGTCCATGTTCCATGTTTTGACAGGAGGAGAAATATGGTCGGAATCCAAAGCAATTTGAAAAGGAAAAGTTACAAAGAAAAAAGTGGGCCGATTTTTTAATCTGGATGGAGAATGAGGTATCAATAGTTGACTTTCAATTTCAATAACTTAGTTGGATATTGTTGTGTTAATATGTCAATTTTCATTTCTTGTGTTGAGTTGTTTATTGATGTGTAGGATGAGTTCTAAAGTGCTTTTCTGCTGGCCCTAGATCCCACTCAATTGTCCCATTATTTCATGTTGAGGAAAAAAATATTTTCTGGCTTAAAAGGTAGTGGATGACATTCATGCCTTATTTTCATCACATCTTTTAATTAATGACCATTGTCTTTTAATATCTCTTAAGTGTCCTCATTTAAGTTATGAGTTGTATCATTTGAGAAACTTACTCCCATGTTGATTCGATTTATCTTGTTTTCTCTCAAACATGGTATGTGAAGGAGTTCTTCCTTGAATTGGTGTTGCCATTCTACTAAGTGATCCACATACATCTTTTCCATCCTTCCTCACAAGGCTGCCATTCTTTTAACATGTAAGAATTTTTTGATGCATCTTGGTAGGCATCCTATAGATCTGACACATCCTTTTAATCTAATCACTTGGCATAGCTAACCAGCCATTTAATTTGTCCATATAATTAAAAAAGGGTAGTAAATTCCTTTCTTCCAAGTTAAAAAAACTCCCTAAATAAAGAAATCAGCAGTAAAAAACCTACAACCTGATCTGATCAACATAGAGAAGTGTGTAATACTAGATTTCTTAACATTCAAAAGATAAATGGAATTTCCTTAACACCAAGTAGAGCTATCCAAGAAAGCTAACTAAAAGCACAAACGTGCTCCCGTACAGAATGGCCTAATGGCTAGTTGTCATAGAAGTCAAACTACCAAACTAACAACACTGATCAAGTTAACATATATGCACCATTTGCATAAACATCTGGACCATTTATGTGGATGAATAAATAGCACAAGACTGTAGATGAACTCAATTCATCTCACCTTATGCTTCTTGGCAGTCATTCCTCTTGAATCTTCATTTCCTCTTCACTTCACTGTCAGACTCATTTCCTTTCTCCTTATCTGCATTTCTGGCTTCGGCTTCTAATTCATCCCATGTTTTACCTTCCTCCCCTTAATAATATTCTTCTTCTTCATCATCCTCATCTAACTCCATAAGAGATTCATCTTCTAAACCTTCCTCATCTGATTTTGATTCCTCTTCTACATCAGAGGGTTCATATCCTTGATCTAACTCTTCTGAATTATATTAATCAGAATCACTAGCTTTCATATTCAAAAATTCCCAACCACCATCTTCAATAAATTTGTTTGGATCATCAGTAATAGTCTTAAAAATTGGCCTCCATTTCAAGTTCATTCTTCTTTCATAATACTTTATATCCATGGAGTCCATCCATTCCTTGATGTCATCAAGCAAAGATTGAGGAATTACGTAAATGGATTTCAGCCATTTCTCTTACTCACTTGAAAATCCTTAAAAATCTGCATTGATTTTATTTTTCCTGTCCTTCTCTTGTTGTTCTTCCTCAATTTCATTAGGATCATACATTGACCTTCTTTCCCCTCCTAAAGTTTGGACCACTTCCATTACCTCCACATATAACTAGAAATCCTTGGTCTTCTTGGTTCCCATGCCATGATATGGTTATGCAAATGAAAATGAAGCAAAGTAATCCTCTTTCTTCCTCTTCCATAAAAACAAAGTTCTCTAAATGGTATATCAAACTCTAGTTCAAAATATTTTAGATGAGGCTTCTCCCATAGCACTCTTACTCACTTGAAAAATCCTTGAAAATATGCATTGATATTTTTTTTCATGTCCCTCTCTTGTTGTTCTTCCTCAATTTCATCAAGATCATAAATTGAACTTCTTGCCCCTCCTAAAGTTTGTACCACATCCATTACCTCCACATAAAACTAGACATCCTTGGTATTCTTGGTTCCCATGCCATGATATGGTTATGCAAATGAAAATGAAGCAAAGTAATCATCTCTCTTCCTCTTCTATGAAAACAAAGCTCTCTAAATGGTATATCAAACTCTAGTTCAGAATCTTTTAGATGAGGTTTCTCACATAGCTCTCTTACTTTCTTGACAAATCCTTGAAAATCTACATTGATTTTATTTCTCTTGTCGCTCTCTTGTTGTTCTTCCTCAATTTCATCAGGATCATACATTGACCTTCTTGCCCATCCTAAAGTTTGGACCACACCCATTACCTCCACATAAAATTGGACATCCTTGGTCTTCTAGGTTCCAATGCCATGATATGGTTATGTAGATGAAAATGAAGCAAAGTAATCATATTTCTTCCTCTTCCATGAAAACCAAGATCTATAAATGGTATATCAAACTCTAGTTCAAAATATTTTAGATGAGGCTACTCCAATAACTCTCTTACTCGCTTGAAAAATCCTTTAAAATCTGCATTGATTTTATTTTTCCTATCCCTCTCTTTTTATTCTTCCTCAGTTTCATCAGGATCATACATTGACCTTCTTACCCCTCCTAAATTTTGGACCACATCGATTACCTCCACATAAAATTAGAAATCTTTGGTCTTCTTGGTTCCCATGCCATGATATGGTTATGCAAATGAAAATGAAGCAAAGTAATCATATTTCTTCCTCTTCCATGAAAACCAAGCTCTCTAAATGGTATATCAAACTCTAGTTCAAAATCTTTTAGATGAGGCTGCTCCCATAGCTCTCATACTCGCTTGACAAATCCTTGAAAATTTGCATTGATCTTATTTTTCATGTCCCTCTCTTGTTGTTCTTCCTCAATTTCATCAAGATCATGCATTGAACTTATTGCCCCTCCTAAATTTTGGACCACATACATTACCTCCACACAAAACTAGATATCCTTGGTATTCTTGGTTCCCATGCCATGATATGGTTATCCAAATGAAAATGAAGTAAAGTAATCATCTTTCTTCCTCTTCCATGAAAGCCAAGCTCTCTAAATGGTATATCGAACTCTATTTCAAAAATATTTTAGATGAGGCTTCTCCCATAGCTCTCTTACTCGCTTGACAAATCCTTGAAAATCTGTATTGATTTTATTTTTCCTATCCCTCTCTTGTTGTTCTTCCTCAATTTCATCAGGATCATACATTGACCTTCTTTCCCCTCCTAAAGTTTGGACCACATCCATTACCTCCACATGAAACTAGACATCCTTGGTCTTCTTGGTTCCCATGCCATGATATGGTTATGCAAATTAAAATGAAGCAAAGTAATCATCTTTCTTCCTCTTCCTTGAAAACCAAGCTCTCTAAATGGTATATCAAGCTCTAGTTCAAAATATTTTAGATGAGGTTGCTCCCATACCTGTCTTACTCTCTTGACAAATCCTTGAAAATTTGCATTGATTTTATTTTTCCTATCCCTCTCTTGTTATTCTTCCTCAATTTCATCAAGATCATACATTGAACTTCTTGCCCCTCCTAAAGTTTGGACCACATCCATTACCTCCACATAAAACTAGACATCTTTGGTCTGCTTGGTTCCCACACCATGATATGGTTATCCAAATTAAAATGAATCAAAGTAATCATCTTTCTTCCTCTTCCATGAAAACCGAGCTCTCTAAATGGTACATAAAACTCTAGTTGAAAATATTTTAGATGAGGCTGCTCCCATAGCTCTCTTACTCACTTGACAAATCCTTGAAAATCTGCATTGATTTTATCCTTATTTAACATACATGAACATGATATGATTATATACATGAAAATCTCACTTTAAAATAGTACAATCAAAGTACAAAATGTCCTGAAGAACTATTCATAGTTATATCGGCCCATCGGGGGAATGCCATAATTCCTTCCACCAATGTTTATCTGTTACAGCGATGTGTTTAATTTTGTTAACTCTATTGGTATATCAGGGAGAGCACATTAGGATTCAACCTGATAGGGTATTCTTACTTTGATACTAGGTTGTGAGATATTTTCATCGGGCCATCAGCGAGGCTGTGATGGGGGTTCTGTCGATGAACCATTGTTAGGCCGATGGTATTGAATATCTTTAGGAATGGGTGAATGACTATGGGATTTCAATTTTATGGGTGCAATGGAGGCTATAATATGGATTTGGTCAAACAAATTTCTACAATTTATATTGATCATAAAATTAAAGTTTGATGGATTTTTGTGGTATATGGAAGGTAGGTGAGGTAGAGGCTAGTGGAAAATGGCAGATTTTTCAAGTCCCAATACCTTGAAACTCTGTAATGATTTTATTTTTCCTATCCCTCTCTTCCTGTTCTTCCTCAATTTCATTAGGATCATATATTTAACTTCTTGCTCCTCCTATGGTTTGGACCACATCCATTACCTCCACATAAAAATAGACATCCTTGGTCTTCTTGGTTCCCACACCATGATATGGTTATGCAAATGAAAGTTAAGCAAAGTAATCATCTCCTTCTTCGCTGGTTGGAAGAATGCATGCTTAATGTTTTGATACATAATATCATCTCTATCTTCTGATCTCATGGTCGAATACCGAAATCCATTATGGTGGACCTCTAGAGTTTCAAACATCTTTCTTCCTCTTCCACCAAATGTTGGATTGATCCACAAGTCTTCCAACCTAATTGCCTTTGTTTTTTAAAGTTGAAGTTTCTCCTAAGTCACCAATGTATCTCTCTCTACCTTTTCAGAATATTTCATTGCTATAGATCATCTATGGGATTTAATAATTTGTACCACATGGTTCATGTGCTTTGAATCCTTGGATCTAAAGGAAATTTCCTTAATATAAATACTGCCACATAATTTCAATGTTGGCATGTAGTTGGCATTAAAGCCAGTACCTGGAACATTGAAAATTATCCTTATATTATAATTTCCTCCATCTTTTTGGCTTCTAACACTCTTAATGGTCGCTACATGAAATATTATTTTGATTCCTCTTCTACATTAGAGGGTTCATATCCTTGATCTAACTCTTCTAAATTATGAAAATCAGAATCACTAGCTTCCATATTCAAAAATTCCCAACCACCCTCTTCAATAAATTTATCTGGATCATTAGTAATAGTCCTAAAAATTGGCCGCTAGTTCAATTTCATTATGCTTTCATAATACTTTATATCCATTAATTTCATCCATTACTTGATTCCATCAAGCGACGATTCAAGAATGGAGTCAATGGAGTTCAACCATTTCTCTTACTCGCTTGACAAATCCTTCAAAATTTGCATTGATTTTATTTTTCCTATCCCTCTATTTATGTTCTTCCTCAATTTCACCAAGATCATACATTGACCTTCTTGCCCCTCCTAAAGTTTGGACCACATCCATTACCTCCACATAAAACTGGACATCCTTGGTCTTCTTGGTTCCCACGCCATGATATGGTTATGCAAATGAAAATTAAGAAAAGTAATCATCTTTCTTCCTCTTCCATGAAAACCAAGCTCTCTAAATGGTATATCAAACTCTAGCTCAAAATATTTTAGATGAGGCTTCTCCCATAGCTCTCTTACTCACTTGAAAAATCTTTGAAACTTTGCATTGATTTTATTTTTCTTGTCCCTCTCTTGTTATTCTTCCTCAATTTTAGCAACATCATACATTGACCTTCTTGACCCTCCTAAATTTTGGACCACATCCATTACCTCCACATAAAATTGTACATCCTTGGTCCTCTTGGTTCCCATGCAATGATATGGTTATGCAAATTAAAATGAAGAAAATGAATCATCTTTCTTCCTCTTCCATGAAAACCAAGCTCTCTAAATAGTATACTAAACTCTCGTTCAAAATATTTTAGATGAGGATGCTCCCATAGCTCTCTTACTCGCTTCAAAAAACCTTGAAACTCTATATTGATTTTAGTTTTACTGTCCCTCTCTTGTTGTTCTTCCTCAATTTCATTAGGATCATACATTGACCTTCTTGCCCCTCCTAAATTTTTAACCACATCCATTACCTCCAAATAAAATTGGACATCCTTGGTCTTCTTGGTGCCCATGCCATGACAACAATTGAAAACTAAGCAAAGTAATCATCTCCTTCTCCACTGGCTGGAAGAATGCATGCTTAATGTTTTGATACATGATATCAGCTCTCTCTTCTGCTCTCATGGTTGAATACTGAAATCCATTATGGTGGCCCTCCAAAGTTCCAATCATCTTTCTTCCTCTTCCACCAAATGTTGGCCTGATCCAGAAGTCTGCCAGCGTAATTTCCTTTGTTTTTGAAAGCTGAAGTTTCTCCTGAGTCACCAATGTAGCTCTCTCTACCTTTTCAGACTCTTTCATTGCTATAGATTGTCTGTGGGATTTAATCATTTGTACCACATGGTTGATTTTTTTTGAATCCTTGGATCTAAAGGAAATTTCCCTACATAAATATTGCTAGGGAATTTTAATTTTGGGTTGTATTTGGCATTAAAGCTAGTACCTGGAACATTAAAAATTATCCTTATATAAGAATTCCCTCCATCTTGTTGGCTTTTAGCACTCTTTATGGTGGCTACATGAAATGGAACCATGATTTCATATATGGGTACTAGAATAGCATCATATTTCGTATCAACCTGAATCATGAGCTCTCTAGAAATGGGGATATCTTCCACATTTGTGTTTGAAACCATCTCAGTGTATGGCTTGGAAGAGCCATGTCCATCTCTTGTACCAATTCCCCCTATAGCCAATCCTCTTGCAGTATCCTCATTATTTTGTAGAGGGTTGGCACTTAAGGTTATGTAATATAATTTACAGTTGATAGTTAAATTGTATAACAATTTTTTTTATGATCTTTATTAATGTTTATTAGAATTTTTGCATGTTTAACATCATTCGAATAACATATTAGCTTTAAATTGTTTGAAATTTTATTCTGGCATGTTCACTTTGATATGATGTAATCTAATTATGGTTTCATCTCATATGTTTCAATATTAGATATATAACAAAAAAATAAATTATTGCATGAAATAAATAATATCTTTTCATTTTAAATGATTTTTTTCCAAAACATAGGTCTTACAGAAGATCAAGATGATGCTCATCATGATATAGATCCATAAATTATTAGTTCTACTCGTATAGATCACATGGCAGAGAATGATGATGATGCAGATACAAAAGACATCGAGGCCAATGGCAATGATGATGATGACGATGACGATGATGATGATTATTATTATGATGATGATCACAATGGTGATGATGATGATAGGGCAGTTACTGCTAGTACCCAACAACATTCATGATCATATAGGTTCCATCATGGATCATTTTCGGTATATCGTTACGATGATGATGATCATGATAGTGGTGATGATGATGAGGCAGTATTTGGTAGTACCCAGTGACATTCATGATCATATACACTGCATCATGGATCATTGTTGATATATTGTTGTGATGCCTCTTTTCATGATTACTATCATATGTATCATTTTCATGACCTACAATATAATTGAGTTGTATCATATTGAAATTTATCATTTTCACTTAATATATCATTTGGACATGTATCATCTTGACTTGTATCAATTTGAGCTACATAATTTATCATTTTTACTTATATCATTTATACATGTATCATTTTGACTTATGTCGATTGTTGGACATGTATCATTTTGACATGTTATTGATCTATTGGAATATTTGACATTCACTTGTTTCAGTTATACATGATGGTGATCTTATCAGTATTGACTTGTCAATTTATATATATTAAAAGTGGTCGATGATTAATTTTGGATGGATATTTATTACGTATGATGATTTTAGTTTACTACTTGGGATGGATGTTATCAAATTCAATTAAATTATAGATATTTGACTCACTTGTTATAATAATTTTCATGTTTTTTCAAGAAAACACACCTCAAAGGCACAAAAAATACATAAAAATGAAGTAATTTTGTCCCCGTTTATAAAAGGCATTGGGTGGTGTTATTTTCGATAAACACAAAGGAGAATTCCAGAAGCAAGTGTGAGAAAAAGTAGGTGGTGGAGCCAAAAGTGGAGGAACTAGTGCAAGTTCAAGCAGTGGAAAGGCATTGGAAGCCGTAGTAGCAAGAATAATGGAGACTCCATTATTCTTGAACATTGAGAAGCAACAACAATCTTTCAAAGGTGAGATCATAGAAAAAATACTGCAAGCTTTGTTGGCGTCATCTTATCCACTGATTCTCTAAGTGACCAAGAAAATTTTGGGGCCAAAATTCATGAGGGCCTATCATAGGTTCAGGTCAAACTCAAAAATTTTGGGCATGTTCCTAGCAATATTACTGCATATGGGTGTGTCAAAAGAGATAGGGAAGAATCTCACATAGATGGTCTTTTTCCATGCTTGGTTGGGGGATATCAATGCAACCCTCAACAATGTAGATGGGAATAAACAAATACCAATGCCCTAGAACTACTGCATGCTTCAGATGCATGGTAGGGATGTAATGACATTCCTTCTTATTTGAACCATTGACCCAGAGGGTTTTGAGAAGTTGTGGAACGAGTGTGACTGGAACGTCTTCTTCCTGCTCAAAGCAGCCGATCTAGTGACAAATCATCCAAGAGGCTAGGAAATTCGATATGTTGAGGATGAAGGGCTGGCGAACAATATTGTGGCAGGGGATGAAGATGACTAGGACTTTGGTTAAGGAGAAGATTGGCACAAGGACGATGATAGGGACACAGGGGAAAAAGCCAAAGGTTCAGCTGACCAGAATTATGGTGATGACTACCTAGAGTGATTGTAGACTACATTGCCTACAGGAAGCGAACAGAGATAGATGATGATGAAGATTGAAAAATTCCTAGCCTAGTAAAAGTTATATTTTGGTATACATATGATATAATAGAAACAAGGGAAAGCAGTAGCAGATAGGAGTGAGTCTCGGTTGGCGTTGCCTGAGTCTAGAACCAAGCCATTTTTTAACTGAAAATGTATCAGCATGTGTAGGTAGGGTAAGGGTTTTTGAAACACATGGCCATTTTTTCAAAGGCCTGCAAGTAAATTTTGGTCAGAAACTCATGTAAAAACTTTTGTGAAGAAATACAAGGTGTTGCCCCTTAGCAATGATTTAACTAGCAAAAAAATAAAATAATTATCTTGTTATTTAATCATATGAGTTAAATAATTAAATTACTTAATCTATAATCATATGAGTTAAATAATTAAATTACTTACTCTATAATCATATGAGTTATTTAAGAGGAATCATATATTTAACTAATTAAATTGAATTAAAACATATTAAATTAATAAATGGAAGAAAAATAAAAAGTATTTTTAGAAACAAAAAAGGAAGAAAGAATGGAATCCAAACTAGAAGCAAAGAAAAAGAGATCTTAGAAGCAAAATTGGAAGCAAAACTAGAAGCAAAACTGGACAGAACGCAGTAAGCAAAACTGGAAACAAATTTGAAACTAAAATCAGAAGAAAAACTGGAAGCAAAACTAGAAGAAAAAATTGAAGCAAACCATGAAGTAAAACTGGAAGCAAAACTGGAAGCAAAACTGGAAGAAAAATTGGAAGAAAAATTGGAAGCAAAACTGGAAGCAAAACTCGAAGTAAAATTGGAAGCAAAACTAGAAGCAAAACTAGAAGCAAGTGTGGAAGCCAAACTAGAAGCAAACTTGGAAGCACAATTGGAAGAAAAACCAGAAGAAAAACTAGGAGAAAAATTGGAAGTAGAATTGGAAGCAACATTGCAAGAAAATCTGGAAGCAAAAGTGGAAGAAAAACCGAAATCAAAAGTGGAAGCAAAACTGGAAGCACAATCGGAAGCAAAAGTGAGAGAAAAAATCAGCGCAAAACTAAAAGAAAAAATGGGAGCCGACATTGAAGCAAAATCGAAAGCCTATTTCAGTGCCAATATAGGCGCTATTTCTGGTGCTATTTCCAGCGCCATTTACGACACTATTTCCGGTGCCATTTTTGGTGCCAAAGAGGGCGTCATAACCAGCACTGAATTTCTGACATTAAATATGGTGCTAAACAGGACACTATAATCGATACCAAATTTTTGGTGTTACATTCGACACTAAACGGGGCGTTAAAGACAACGCTACATTTGACGCTAAATCCGGTGAAGAAACGAAAAATCACTTTTGCGCCGACTTTCGCATCGTGAGATGCTTCTGATTGAGGGTTTCAAATACACTAAAATTCGGCGCTAATTGCCTATTTTGTTGTAGTGAATGGATCATTCCCATAAAATATTATATATGACCAATATAAAGGAGCATGTGGAATTAATTATTTGCATGTTTAAAATATAACAAAAAATGAGATAACTAATATCGAAATAATGCTTAAATAAAAGGACAAGAAGGAATTGACTACATGAAACACTGATTTTTTATACATGAAATGGTTGGCTTGAACTGGCATGATGTTTTAGTGTTGTAAGGCCATGCATAGGTGTCTATATGTAATATAGTAAAAAAAAATGTGTCGTGATGCCTTTGTGTGGAAAATAATCATAATCTATAATGTGAATAATTTAATTATAATATTTTTCTTATTTTCCATTTAAAAATTATAGTTTGAATAAAATAGAAGAATGTGGAAGTAAAAAATTATGTTTAGTTTTAATGCCCACTAATATTCTAAGTGTTTTGTATCTATTGTTTACTATAGGTTACACTTTTAAATCATATAAGCATACCAAAAATAAGTTAATGGGAACAAATGGAATTATTAAACTTACGTTCGTTATAGATATGAATTATTTTAAATATCTACTTGAATCTCCCAATTAATTTTTATGTAATGTGAGATTCAACTTAAAGGAAAATATTTTATATTTTATTAATATTTATTATAAATATTAAGAATTATATAGATGAAATAATGAGAAGATTTCTTATAATAAAGAGTAAATTTGTGTTGGTAAAGGATAAAGATGAAACCCTAGATGAGGATAAAATTAAATCATGACATGTCCTAATCCTATCACTTGAGACAAAAAGTACATGACTTAAGTATGATTAAGCATGCTAGTGTAAATATGTCATAGTTTATAATCAATTAGGCGATTTACCCTTTTAATTTAGCATCCCTCTTAAGTTTAACTTAGGGAGTAGCTAAATACACTAATGACCAATTATTTGGTGGATGCATGGATTGGTCCTAGATAAAATGCCTAATAGGGTACCATGTGTAAAAAACTCTCATAACTAGAGAAAATAAGAAATCCTCATTGAAAAAATATCCTCCCCAAAAGAGAGGATAAAAGAAAACACATATGTGCATGTGATGGAAGAACTAAGGACTCAACATGACCTACTAAGTACTACGTATTTTATAAAGGTACAATAAATATGTCACCATAGGAGACAAAAGAGGAGACTATCAATGTCTACCACAAAGAAGTAGCTCCTATTTGAAAGGTAATTTTGAAAAAAATAATAGTTGTTGACTAGGAAATGTGATCCTAGATACAATTAGATTAACTAAGATTATCTCCTTTTCACTTGACTCAACATTAAACATAAAACAACTAGGGTTTTATGATTGACTTGCTACCACAAGAGATATCCAACCTATTATGGTTTATGATTCTTTTGAATCTTGTGAGGATGATAAATTTTATGTTTGATTTAATAAGCCTATGTGACTTGTAACCCTAGATCTAAAAATGTAATTTCGCAAATTGATGAAAATAAAAAGTAGAAAATTTCACCTAGATCTAAGAAATGAAAACAATGAGGAAGTTGTGATAAAAATTTGGGATTTAATTTCTAGGAAAAGGGTGTAATGTGCCCAAGACTAAATTTCTTCTTATTTATATTTGCAAATTATAGATTATAACTTGTAATTTGTAGTATGTTTTCTTGAACTACCACTTGGTGAAACTTCCAAATCTAATCTACACATATTTAAATAGGGTAAAATTTTGTGTTGTATAGGATCTTTCCCAAGTCAAACCTTGTGTTGGTATTGATACCTCCATGTACAATTATTGATGATGGTCAAGAGGGAATTCCCTAGGCTAGGTATACAGGAAAAAATAAAAATAATTGATTGAAATTAATAAGTGAAAAATGATAATGTTACCTTGATGTGAAAAACCTTGAAGAAAAGATGTCATACATAAGTTTATTTATGGATGTACTTACTGCTTAATACACCTACAAAAGGCTAGCTCGCATACATAATAGATTACTAAAGCTAGCATGCAGAGGATAGATCAATACATCTTCATGATTTTGGCATGATTGGTAACAATAGATCCTTGCACATAATTTTCTTCATTCTTCTTAACATCTAGAATACTTGTTTTTGACTGATGAAAGTGTTGTAATAATGCTACTAATTCTTCTCTTGACTTCCCTTGACTAATTTTAGGATCTTCAATTTTCTCAATAAATTTCTAGTTATCCTTTGGATTTCAAATGATCAAAAAATATTGTATTAATATGCAATTATTCTGATTTCTCTATAAAAAATACCAATGGATGAAAAATTAAATTTTAAATTCAAATAATAAATTACTAACACCAACATATTCAAATTTGGAGCCAAATAGGCTGCAATACACCCTAGAATAGATTCATGCTTTGTAGGATCAAAAGTGTCGAGGGAAAATAAATGCATAATTCATTTCCCATGTTTGTGTAATTATGCAAAATGTATCCCTTTAAATTTTCACATTTTTTTGGGCCCTCCTTGTCAAATTGAGCTTAATTTTGCCTTGATTTAGTGTTGTAATTTGTTTAACCCATTCACATGATGTCTTGGGCCCTTGTAAACTAAGTGGACATAATTATGCATTATTTAGGGTGTTATAAAGTGTACCATTAAACTTTCACACTAATATAGGGTTTTATCAATTATGGGGCTTCTTTATGACTTAATTGGCCTTATTTTGCATCCAAAATCCTTAATTTATAGGATATGACATCTAAGATGGGGGAATCTAAATGAGTTGTCATAAATTTAAACCTTAAATTCAATTATGGGAACTAACACATAAACTAATTAAGTGATTAACTATCAAAATCCAATGAACAAACACAATAACACCAGATTTATGTGGAAAACCTAATGAGGAAAAAACCACGTGGTGAGGATTAACTCACACTATATAGAATATCAAAATCAATTACAAAAAGGCTCACTTCTTGGAATAAGGCTCACTACCTAGAATAAGGACTCACTATCCAGACTCATTTTCCATAGGGCTACAACTCGGATGGCTCACTACCACAGAGATACAAAGAAGACAAAAAAGACTTGTTACATAGAGACAACAATCCCAATACAACAAAGGATTCCACCATAGTCACTGATCCACTTGCATGAATAATAGAGTTCACCCTTTGCTCACTGCATCTGAAAACTCAATGTTAAGCTTTGCACTGATCAACCACACACATAACTCACACACTTTTAGAATAGCATCAAAGTTGTGTCTAATATTTCAGTTATCTTCCTTCTTTTCTTATGTACACTTTTCATTGCTATCACATTCTGTAATTATACCATCTACAACTTTGAAAAGATAGAAATTCAGCCATCCAACTTCAAATTCAAATTAGGTAGGCATCAAACATCCTAAGGTGGAATTAGAATGAGGGAAACCCAAACACACGCTTCATCAAGACCCATAATAGATCCAACATGATTCATCAACTTTGAATGTAGTGCTTGACACACGGTCTACCAAACCAGTGTAAAACACATAGATCAATTAAGCTCAATGCTTCCAAATATCAAAACCATCTTCAATAGAACTAGGGCAACACAAATCTTGAACCATAAAGAGAAATCCAGACCAACAAAAATTCTTTGGGTTGTCAGTTAGAACACAGAAAATATAGTTCACAAGTACTAGACCAACATCCTCAACAACTAAAAATGTACAATTTTCTTTTTATAGAAATTTCTCAATATCCTCAACATATATAGTCAATAGCAACTAGTAGATAACTAACTGACCAGTTGACATCAATGACAACACTTTCATTCCTCTTTCTATTCTTGCAAAAATCTCCCCCTTCATCATTGATGGCAACACATGATGTGAAAAATATCAAAGTCACATACCAACTCTAAAAGTACTTCTCAAGATTTTTCTTTTGCTTCACCCTTAGAAGATCATCTTCCTCATCACCTGCTTTCTCTCTCTTTTTCACATTCTCTTTCTCTCTTTTTCGCATGCTCTTTCTCTCTTTTTCGCATGCTCTTTCTCTCCCCCTTTGACATTAATAGAAAAGGCAGAAAATATATTTTCATTGAAACTTCCTTTCACATTGTAGACATTGAAAATAATCAACTCAAATAATGCATATAATCCCGCTCAATTAACAACATTTTCTCTATTAATCAAATAAATCAATTTATTTAATTAATTCACTAAGCTTCATCAAACTTAATTAAATAAATCAAATTATTTAATTAAGTCCTAAAGTTCTTCTAATTTGATTCAATAAATCAAAATGATTTAAATCAAATATCAAAACCCCTAAAATCCTCCAAGTTAATTAATTTGAATTAATTAACCTCTAATCATAATCACCCATTCTCTAGCTTTTGACTCAACCTGAGTCAAACCTAAACCGTTACCTAACCCACCCACTTGCACATGAAATGCATTTTAATTAATTATCTAATTCTCTCTATTTTCCCTCACAAGGCATATTCGCAAGGAATATTCCCTCATTAACTCCATTTGTTTAACTTTCTTGTCCAAACAAATTTCCCCCTAAAATCTCTCAACCATATGCATTTAAATCTATTTTTCAAATTTCAAACCCACCTAGCTTCATTTACTTGCACAAACTCCAAAATATGCTCATTCTTCCTCTAATAACATGTCGACAAGTGGTCTTCACTCATTGGTTGGTATTTTGTCTCACATTCATCCAAATCCTTCAATCTTCCAACCTTGAATCTATAAATTCATGGCACTTCTACTTCATTTTCATCCATAATTTGAGTATTCTTTTAATAGGAATTTGGAGTTCATCATCTTGCATCTCTTGTTCATTGTCATCTTGAAGCTTATCAAGGATTTGGAAAGGGATCATTTTCATATCAAAGGTGCACCAATCCACTATGGGATAGGTATGCACTATGCTTCTTTTCATGCTTTCATTTGGTTCATTTGATATTTTGTTGTTTTGATTGCATTATGAAGCATTTTGTAGTATCTCATTGGAGTATTTTATTTTCTTGGATTTTTTAAACTAACTAATGTGGGTTTAATTTTAAGCTACGTTGCAGATTTACATGCTCACAAAATGGCTCTAGAAGGAGGGTTGTGCATTTTTTCTTGTCTTGACACATTTGCATAAAACTGTTTTGAGTAATATCCAAGTAAAAAAATAAAAGAGCATATCTTTCACCGTTTACTTCTATTTGTTTATCACATGGCCACACGGTCACTGAAGGTGTCTTTTTCTTTGATTAATCTGATAATGGGATGTTATAGAATTTTGTCAAATGATTTCTCGTAAGTTTTCCTTTTTCCTCCCTGAAGATTGATACCTGAATATTAACATTACTTTATTGCCTTATTTCAAGTTATGTCTCAGTCATTGTAGCATATGACAACGATTTACTTTCCTACATTTTATAAGATTTGTGTATTGCAATCAAGATATTGTGGTCAATATAATGTTGATATTATGAGTTTACATAATCTATTACACAACGGTCATTCACTATTGTTGATAAAACGTATTATTGTAGGGTTTTGCACACATCATTAAAATTGAAAGTGACAACTCTACTTCTCTTTATGATTTTAAATCGTTGTTTAGAATTGACTGTTTGCAGCTATTCACATCAAGCCATTTTCTATACCGTCATAAATAGTACCAACTTTTCAATAACTAACCGAGTCAAGATTATTGTAGAAATCTAAGATTCTTGATCCGATTCAGTCATTTTTTGTGTCTACTAGTTTCTTTTTAGATGCTGAAAAAAGTGGCATCTCTGTAGCCTACGCCTGTCAGATAGAAACTATGTTTAATAAAGATCATTACTAGATTAGATTAAATTGAACATGGTTGAAAATGTTAATGAAACATCTAGAAAAGTGAAGGTGGGTGTCAATGGAACAAGAATTAATCATTAATCTAGATGTCTCTCATGTAGAAAAATTGGACTAGCATATTTCTCATAAGTTTATTGTTGGTTTTGAAAATTTTAAGAGGAAAGGAAGGTCATCGATTCATGCATATGTGACCTAATTTTGTTGAATATAAATAGGGGCAGTAATATTGATTGGAATCACATTTATTTATGACTGTTGAAAATTGACTATTGAATGATGGGTACGGTTCTTTGAAAAAAAAAAAAAATTCATTTGGAAGGTCCTTTACTCCGTATTTATTTGATAAGATGTTTGTTGTCATATTAGAAAAGATTGCATTAGATGTAAGGATCTCTAGTTGTTGCATCTGATTTAATAAGATTGTGATTACCAACTGCAACGTTAGTCATAAATATCGACTGATTTGTATAGGTTATTCACTTTTGTTATTCATCATGAACTCTGGTGCTAGGAATACCTAAGTAGATCTAAACTTTATATCAGTTTATCAAGTGCCAATAAACTTAACTCGAAGTACATGCAAACCCTATAACCAAGATTAAGATTAAGTGGAGAAAAATATTGGTGCTTTGTAACCTCACTGGGAGGCTTGGTGGTGGTGTCAGTGGGGTCATGTTTTCATGATATAGTGTACTACCAAGTCAGGAAGCATCAGAATGTTCTCGAGTTCTTCTACGCACAGAAATAGTAAAGAGAAAATACCACATATCTAACATGGACACTAGTCTCCAGCTTCCCTAGTTTATCTTTCACACTCTATATTGTAATGAAATAAAGAATTGAGTTGTCTTTCACCTATTGTTTGATCAAAACCTAGATTATTAATGATTTTCAAAGAGGGGTAAATAAGGTATTGTGTAGTCAAATAGACTTTTTAATGGGTACGAAGAAATAATAGTGGCTTTATGAGTGTGTTCTTATGATTTCTCAAAGAATACTTTGTGAGTATGTGTTTTGAAGACTTAGAAGATGCTTTGCATGATCCAGATATATTATCCTTGATGTTTTACATAATCTAAATGTATTTGAGAGTTGATTCCTTTTAATTGGAAATTTCACCATAAACAAAAGCAATTGTGGTTGATTGTTTGGAATCATTGTTAATACATAATGATTCAAAGACATGGTTATTGAATGTTAATAGTAGAGATTTTAAATCCTTGTGAGAGATTTGGAATTGTTATCATTAATTATCATTTGCGGTAATTTCGGGTCAAAACCTAGAGTTTGACATTTTCAGCTATATGTACAAGCCTTTGATACTATGGAATTCGAAGGGCAAGAAGTCATGGGTTGTCCTTTTATTTTCTTGATAATTGTTCTTTACTATTATTTTCAATTTTATGTTTAACATATTGGTAAATAGGAGATTTGGTGGGTCAGCTTGTTCCTAATAACTTTGAATTTTTTATAGGTCAACTAGCGTTGGAGTTGAGCATCAGAATTGAACAAAGGTGAGCAAATTGGAGCTGGAAAATTTGAGATTAAGACTTGCAAAAGCATTTTTTAATGCTTTTTGTTATAATCTAGGGATTCCATTTTATGCTCTCATTTTCTATTTTAAGCCAACTCACTTCTTTTTTGGGGTTTAAAATTAATCATTTATTTGATTTCATTTTCAAATTGGTTAAAATTGAACCTTAGAAACATACTAGATTTTGATTTGGTTTAAAATTGAACAGTCAACTTCACACTTCATTTTGGTGCTATAAAATGAACACATCATTACTTTGAGGTCCAAAATGAATGTGTTTTTTTCATGTTTTGTAATCTCTTTTACAAAGTAATATCATTTAAAATGCATATGCATATCTCTTTCACTTCATGGAAATCTTGAGAATCAAAATCCTTTTGGTGATATTAAGTTGTATAATTTATTGCCTCCACACTTCAAATTTGGGCATTTAAAAATTGAACAAATCTTGCGAGTGTTCTCTCTTTGTTTCTCAACAAAGATCGATCCAACTACGGATGTACTTGCTAGCTTTTTTTAATCCATAGAGGGCCTACCTGGTGGGAAAAATTAATCACTCCAGGGAACAACCCAATCAGTAACATGCTAAAGCCAAGCGACGTCCATTCGGTATATAAGTGTGGGTACTCGAGGAAATTTCTATATCACGAGGATCATTCTGAAAAGAAGGGTAGAAATGGTCTCTTGCCGCATGCATGGTCCCCCACGAATGGAATGCCTGCATTAAAACCACTTGTTTAGAAAAACCAAAATCCTTATATATTTGTTGGTTCAAGAACAATCATTTTGAAGCCATCCCACATTCTCACAACTTTTGGTAGAGATCAAAAGTATTCCATGGGATTTTCATGGGTACTGATGCTTGGCTGACCCGAGAAGTGAGTGCACTATAAGGGGGAGCCTGTGTGGTCAAGCATCTAATCATCCACTAAGAGTAAGCATAGCTAGATTTATCCAAGTGGGAACCTAACAATTATTGTCTTTTCATCCTAGGATTGTGCATATTCTTGGAATCTGAACACTTTGCTTGGATCTAAAACACTTGAAAACAAACATTCACAAAATTTTCAAAATTTCAAACCCTTTAGGGGGAAAAAATACCTTTGACAAATCCAAGTTCTCTTGCTTGCCCTAGCAATTTCATCCTTAGAGGTTTCTAAGTATTTGGATTTAATCATCATTTTTTTCACTAAAGTCAACATTAGGAAACTTTTGTCTTAATTTCCTTGATTTTCCACATAATAGTCTTTGTGGGATAAGAAGAAGTTAGGAAATTAGACATCTAGTTTGAAAACTTAATCAAGAATTGTTTGCAGTAAAAGGAAGTCATTAAGAAAATTTAAGAAACAATTGAACCCCACACATGTGTTCTTCCAAATTATTTCCCGAAAGATCAAAATTTGAAAACCAAAGTTCAAAATTCTTAGTCCAAAAGCTTGTGAAGAATGTCTTTCAAGGCTTCACAAATTTAGAGAAAGGTTGGTCTACAATTTTTACAAGAAAGCTTCAAGGAAAAATCCTAACTTTTATGAGTTTTATTCCAAAAAAATCAGAATATCTTTCAAAGGTTTGCATTTCTTACATAGGAAGTACCAAGCGCATTCTTCAATACCGAGGTCTTGTAGAAAGGATTTCTATCTAGATCTAATCTAGGATCAAGGTCAATCATTCTCATCCATACATCAAATGTTAAAAAACCAATAAACATCTCACCAACAACTCTAGGAAATCTTGAAAACATCATTCATGCTAGGCTTTTGGCAAATCCAAATCATCTTGTTTGATTAGATGTGTGTAGATAAATCCTTCTCCACATATTTAGTAAAATTATCAATCCTTGTGAAAAATTCTACCCTTTGATAACATCCAACATCTTAGGGTTTATAAGTTCATTATCCAAAATCAAAAACCAAATCAAATCAAAATCATCTTGTTTGGTTAAGGGTGTTTAGATGAATCCTTCTTTACACTCTTAGTCAAATTATCATCTTGTGTCCAAGTCTACTCTAGGAAAATATCCAACATCTTAGAGTTTATGAGTTCACTATCAAAATAAAAAAAGTCCAATCAAGCCAAGGTTCAGATCAAATCAAGTCCCAAAGTCTAGTATCTCCTTCAATATTTCTCAAAGAGTTCAATCATCCACACCATCCATCCTCCATTTATCTCATCCCCATCCTTTTGATCCTTAAAGAAAACTTGGATTCTCTTCTTTGAGCCTAAAGTTTAGACCAATCTAAGGTGTTATAGGTTTATCTCTTACATTCCTGAAAATTGATCCCTATTTTATGGTTCAAACTCGATCTCAATACAAGAAAAACATGGACCAAAACAAAGAAACATCCACTTCAAGAAATCTGAGTCAAACTGTAATAGAACTCAACCCTACGATATCCATTGAGCTCCTAATTAATACTCCTCCAATACCTAAAAATACTGAAGATGAAGGTCAAGTGGAAGACATCACCAACAATATCTTGGGGATGACACAAGATGAAATCCTTGAGATGGTACAAAATCCCTAAAATCATAGAATTGTTAATGCCATGATGAGGTTATACCCATACCAATACATGCTTGAATTGGCAAAATAAGGGGCTAAACTCCCTTTCGACTATGATGTAAGCACCCTTGTGGAGAGATCTCCTGGGATCATGCCTCCAATCCCACCCATACCTCCATATCAGAGCATCACTCAAAGCATCCCACAAATCACATCATCTATTGCTCAAGCTCCACCAATCATTAACAAGGGAAGCTCATTGTTTCATGCCCTTCAAGCACATTCCCTTTTTAATAGCCAAGAGCTAGATGCAAACACCATATTGGGCCAATTTTTCCCAGTAATTACACCTATACATTTCACTTGAATTTCATGATCCTACCCATTCATCCTCTTTTCATGCAACACTGGTTTATCCTCTTGACACACAAACCTCTCTCCCTATGACCTCACAAGGAGAAGGTGACTTGTTTGGAGCAAGGGGATTCTTTGATCCCTCATCATCATCTCTTCAAGGGAATGCACCACCCATCTTTCTACCATTTCCACCTCTACCACTTACATCTACGTCACCCTTTGGGTTGGGTCTTCCCCCCTTACCCGTCATCAATCAACCAAATCTAAGCAACCCCCCATCATAAATCAAAGCATCATACAAAATCCTCTCATCTTACCATCGATATCACAAAAATAGATGGAAACCATCCAAGCAAACCCAAAAATCAACACATCTACCATTCCCCACGTATCTCAAAACATGGTCTCCCAAGGACCAAGCATCTCAATGACTCCATCCACCATTCAAACCCCAATCATCAATGCAATGGTTCCCCTCATCACAATAACCAACACCATTCACAATCCACCACCACCACCACCACAAAACCAAGATGGAAAACCCATTTAGCATCACATTGCAAGTAGCTCGAAAAGCCACCTATCAATAGGAACTTCAAAAAATCTAAAATCAACAAGTTGCACAGCTAGCTTCTCAGCAAGTGCAAACACAATTAGTAGCACAACAAGTGCAATAGGAACAAAAGGATGCCCAAGACCAATATTTACTACAACAATAGCAATTTGCCTAGGCTACGCAAGCAGCTCAAGCCGCATAAGCCACATAGGCTACCCAGGCCACATAGGAAGCCCAACAAGCACATGCTCAAGCTCAAGCCTAATATCAAGCTCAAAAATTGTAAGTGCAAGGTCAATACCAAGAACAATTGAAAGTATTCTAACAACAAGCATATCAACAAGCCCTTCAAGAGTATCAAGCACAACAACAAGTGGCTCAACAACAAGCTTTGTTGGCACAAAAATAGCATGACCAACAACAAGCATTGATGGCACACCAGTAAATGTAGGCATTACTCGCTCAACAAAGCTTGCAATAAAATCACACCAATGTGCCACCCATCAATCAAACACCTCAACCACCTAAAAATACATTCACTCCACCTCCTAATCTGCAAGATGATGCGACAACACAAATCAAACTGCTCTCGCAACAAGTTCTTGATCTTCAATCAGGAAAAAACAATAAGGACACCTAGAAATTTGTGTCCCTATCCTTTTGACAGGAGTCTTGAAATGATACCATTCCCAAAGGGATTTGAAATCCCCAAATTTGACAAATATCATGGGTTGGGAAACCCTGAAGATCACATCAGGGAATTCTAAGTACATTGCATTTAATTCGCGTACAATGATAAATATCTGATACAATTGTTTCCTCAGAGTCTGCTTGATCCCGCCATGGATTGGTTCTCTCGTCTACCTATGATCATCAGAACATTCCAAGAAATTGTAGATGCATTCCTCAATAATTATGTATTTAACATCGATACAGATGTTAGTCTAGAGGAATTATCAGTGATCAAATAGGAAAAGGGGGAATCATTCGCCTCCTTCCTACAATGATGGCAATCTAAGGCCAATCAAAGCAAGTGGGCCATGCTAGAGGAGCAAAACAAATTTACTATCATTCCCAATCTGGAGAAGACCTTGGCATTTTATCTAAAGATGTAGAGCATTACCGCATATGACCAATCGATCACCAAGGTGCTCAACATTGAAAGGACCCTTATTGAACAAGGGGGCACACCTACATATCCTAAACATGAAGATAGTCATCGATCCACCAACTATAATGAGAAACCTCACACATGGGAAAAAAATAGGAGTGTCACCAATGATGGAGTGGTCGATGCCAAGGTTGTCATTAGTGCTCCAAAGTAGAATTCCCAAACATATCATCAACCATGGAACAACAATCACAATAATACACAAGCCAGTGCGGTAACCCAGCAACCACCCAACAATCAAGTCAACAACTTCAATAATCAAGGAGGACCACCTCCATGAAATAGGTATCCCCCCAAGAGGAAATTCATAGCCCTTGGGGAATCAATTGAATCCATCATGAAGAAGTTGGTCAATGAGAACCTCATCAAAATCCCCACTTATGATAATTACCAAGAGCCTCGGGTGAAACCACCCTGGTATAATGAAAAAACCATTTTTTATTATCATAAGCTCAAGGGGCATACAAAAACCAACTGCATGAAACTGAAAAATGTCATCCAAGAACTGATCAATGACAAGATTATAAATGTTGAGCAACCAGTTGGAAATCAAGATCTAAAAATATACACAAATCTAATGTGTGATCACAACCAAGGTAACAACAAAGGGAAGCAAAAATATGGCAATGTGAGCCATGTGTAGGAAGGAGTTGTCACATGCCTTGATGAAATGGTCATGGTTGTTAGCATCAAGGGAGCCAAAGCTGATTCTGGAGTCACCACAAGTGGCAGAAAGGTCACCATTTCTGAGGCATCATAGCCACCTAAGACATCCACCTAAAATTAGAAATTGATTCCTAATGGCTACAATGTCCTAGACTAGTTAAAAAGAACCCTTGCTCAGATCTCCATCATGGCGTTACTAAAGATTTCAGCTTCCCACAGAGAAATCCTTGAGGAAGAATTGGCGTCATCTACCATCTCCACCAATCTTGATATAGAGAAATTCCAAGCTATGGTCAGAAACATCACCACTCCAAATCTCCTCACATTTTTAGAGATCAAGAATTCCCTACCCAACCCTCTCATAACCATGCACCCCACCTTGAGGTCCTAGCTCACAAAAATAATGTCAAAAGGGTCTTGGTGGATGGGGGTGTAGGCCTCATTATTTTTTCACTCAAGCTTATAAATAATCTATGAATCTCTGAAGATTCCATTGAAAAAGGTAAAGGTATCATAATCAGGGCTTATGATGATCAAGAAAGAGTGTCGCAAGGCACTATTCAACTCCCTATTCAAGTAGGGCTAGCTATTATGGAAACCACCTATCAAGTGCTTAACCTTGATCTACCATATAATATCCTCCTAGGGTGCCCATGGATCCATGGGATGTAAGCAGTTGCATCGAATATCCACCAATGCTTCAAGTTTTCATACCAAAACCAAGAGGTCACAATCTATGGTGATCCTGAACCCTTTTCCTACTACAAGAGCCTAGAAGAAAAGTACTATAAAGTCCCCCAAGTCCAAAATAATGATGAAGGCCCCTCAAATCCATATATAGGTCCTTTCGACATAGCCTCCACTTCTAGGAAAAAGACACCCACCATCCCTGACATATCTAACATCAAGCTTATAATCCAAGATAATGGATGCAAGGAATACAAACTGAAGAAAGGATCCTTTTTGGTTGGGGAGTTACCTCAATCCCCTAGATCCCATGAACAACCATAGCCCGCCAATACAACAACTCAAACCTTGAGAGTGGATCCCTCTTGATTCAACAGGTGGGGTGATCTAGGCCAAGAATTGGTGGATGAGTGGGACATATCTAGTCTCCTGTATCAAGAAGAAATACCTACACCAGCCCTTCCCATGGATGATGCCAATAGAGGAATTCAATTAATGTTAGGCATGGGCTATAATAGGAATGAGATTCTTGAAAAGAATAGCAATGGTCAATTGAAATCTATCATTGTGGAAAAGCGCATGAAAAATCTTGGCCTTGGTTTTACCCCTCTGAGTGTAACCATATGTGGCAAAAGTCCCCCAGTTAAAGTAGTCAAGACTCCCCCTCAGCTAACAACAGCCACCCTTCAACTACCAGTATATATAGGTCTTCCCTTAGATAACTTCACCTTTGACGTAACTAATGTGTGTAGTAGTGATGAGGATACCATAACTGACTTACCCATTTTTTTTGAAGATTCCTCCCTACTCATGATTAGCAACTTGTCTTCTAAGTTAGACCATCAAAACCAAGAAATAAACTTGGTTTATCCCCAACTCATTGATTACGACCAATGGCAACCATTGATTTTGGACACGTTCAAAAACGATGTGGAACTCTCGTAATTTATGGGATTGTGGGACATGATACCAAATGGAGATCGTAAGGCTGGGTTTGACATCATACAAGACACTCAAGCTTATTACGAGGAATTGATTGAGTCCTTCAGTCGTAAAAGAAAATAATTTAGAATAATCTCAAAGTCTTTGAGTGAAAACCACACTGTGGTCTAAAATAGTAAAAATAAAGGACGCATCCAATGGTAAAAACCTCTCTAAGTCATCAAGGGATGAAGGATTCAATCTTACCCTCAGTGCCATCCATCAGGAAAAGTCAGTAGTCCTAGCAGAACAGTGTAAGCCTACCAATTTGGGAATAGAAGAAACACCACACATCATTTTCTATGCTGAGTCACTTCTCATGGAATAACAAGAGCTCCTAGTGGTGTTCCTAAGGGAAAGAAAGGTGAAATTTTTATGGACCTATGCTGACATGTCGGGTCTCGATCTGGAAGTTGTGGTTCATCACTTAGCTATGTATCCAAGGGCAAAGCCAGTGAGACAAAAAGCTGAGAAAAATGCATCCCCAAATAGCCTTGTTGGTCAAAGTAGAATTAAACAATCTCCTAGATGCGGGATTCATAAGGCCAATTGATTATCCACAATGGGTGTCAAATCCTGTACCTATTTCAAATCCAAATAGGGGCATCCGCATCTGCACAAATTTAGAGACATAAACAAAGTGTGTCCCAAGGATGAATTTCCACTTCCCAACATTGATATGATCATGGATATGATGGTCAAACACGAGATGCTATCACTAATGGTTAGGTTCTCAGGATATAATCAGATATTTATAGCTAAAGAAGACCAACACAAGACAACATTCACCTATCTATGGGGAAAATACTACTAGAATATGATGTCATTTGAGCTAAAGAATGCAGGAGAAACCTACTACAGGGCTATGAAACTGATCTTTCATGAAATGATTCATAAGATGGTGGAAGATTATGTGGATGACATATTGGCTGAATCAAGGAAAACACGAGATCACATATCAGTTTTGAGCTCCATTTTTGATAGGTTGGAAAAGTACAAGGTTCAACTCAACCCAAAGAAGTGTGTCTTTGGAGTGCAATCAAGAAAGCTCCTAGGGTATATCATGTCAATGAGAGGAATCGAGGTAGATCCCACCAAGGTCAAGGCAATCCTAGAGATGGAAGCACACAAAATGTTGAAGCAGGTAAGAGTCCTACAAGGAAGACTCCAGTCTATCCATTGATTCATAGCACAGCTGGCAGACAAACAAATCCCATATTTGCATCTACTCCACAAGGAGGTAGCATACAAATGGGATGAGAAATGTGACTATGCATTCAACAAAATCAAGGAATACCTACTAACACCGCCTATTCTAATGCCACCAATTCTAGGAAAACCATTAATCTTATGCATATCCCAACATGATGAAAATGGAAGGGAGAGAGCAATTTATTACATCAGCAGAACCATGGTAGGACATGAGCTAAATTACACATCTATTGAGAAAGCATGTCTAGTAGTCATGTTTGCAGCTCAAAATTTCAAACATTACATGTTAGCACACTAGATCAAGTTGATTACAAAAATAGATCAATTCAAATACCTACTCTCCAAAGAAACTCTCATGGGATGAACGGCTAAATGGGTAATGATCCTAACAAAGCACACCATTGAATATGTGGAATGAAAGGCCATTAAAGGGTAAGTAATTGCATACCAGCTAGCAGAAGCACCAATGTATGTCAATAATCCATTAGTATCAGATTTCTTCAACAAATCCATCTTCAACATAAATGTAGTAGACCATTGGATTATGTACTTTGATGCATGTCACACACAGCATGGGTTAGGCACTGGAATCTTCTTTATAACACCACAAGGTGATTGCATACCCAAACCTTATAATTTTTCCTTTTCCTACACAAGCAACATCACTAAATATGAGGCTCTCGTTATAGGATTAAGAATTGCTACACAATGGCGGATCGTGGCTCTAAAGGTCTATGAAGACTCATAGCTCATAATCAACCAAGTAAACAATGAATATCAAACAAAGGATGACAAATTGACTCCATACAAGAAATTGGTGGAGAGTCTCAAGGAGTCCTTTATTGATAGTACATGTGAAGAGCTACCTAGAGCAAACAACTAAGCAACAAATGCAATGGCTATGACTGGATCACTACTAGAGATCCCGTACAAAGTCCCCAAAAAATAATTCCTCGTAGAGCAGCTTCTCAGACTAGCATTTGAGGTACTAGATTCCAAATTCGTGTGTGAAATCATTGGTCTCGATCATCCTTGCTATCATGAAATTTACACTTACCTAAGAATAGGAGTCCTTCCCGCCGACATAACCCCGAACCTGAAAAGAGATTTTGTTAAAAATTCTTCACGTTTTGTCATCCTAAGAGAAATTATCTACCATAGGAGCATTGAAGGGACTCTTTTACGTTGCCTAAATACTAAGGAAGCCTTGACTTCTTTAACCAAGGTACATGATGGCATTTGTGGTTCACACTCGAGGGGTATGACTTTGGCTAAGAGATTGTTGAGGGCAAGATACTATTGGCCTACAATGGAAAGAGATGCACATGACTATGTCAAGAAGTTTTTGTTGTGTCAGTTTCATGGGGATCTCATCCATGCACTAGCTTAGTAGTTACACCCCATTATCACACCTTGGCCCTTTTCATAGTGGGGGATTGATCTCATCGGTAAAATCACCCACACCTCATCCAATGGCCATAAATTCATCATTACTGCCATGGAGTACTTTACAAAGTGGGTCGAAGCCATTCCTATGGCCTAAATAACTAGAAATTAGATATCTAAGTTCATCTTGAAATACCTTATATGCTGATATGGTGTCCCTCAAGCCATTATCTCAGATAATGGGACACCTTTCAAAAATCAATATGTTCATGACCTTTGCCAAAAATTCAACATCCAACATCACTTTTCTAGTCCATATTACCCCCAAGGCAATGAATAAGAAGAAGACACCAATAAAACCATTTTGAAAATACTTAACAAAATAGTCAATGACGTCGGTCGTGACTAGCATCTGCAGCTAAATCTCGCTGTATGGGCTTATCACACAAGCATTCATGCACCAATAGGTGCAACTCCTTTTTCCCTAGTCTATAGATCATAAGCCATCCTCCCCATTGAGATCGAGCTCCTGTCATTGAGGATATCATTACAAAATCTCATTACAAATGAAGAATACCAGGTCTCATGGCTAAATGAGCTAGAACTGTTGGATGAGTGACGTATGGAGGCCTTAAACCACTTGTAAGTCCATCAGAACTACCTAAAGTGCAGCAGCACCAATAAAATTAGGAGGTGGACCTTCCAGGTCAGTGAGCTAGTACTGAAAGAGAATCAGAAGAACATGCCAAATCTGAATAGCAAGGGAAAATTTGAACTCAATTAGTTCAGACCTTTCATCATCACTCTGAGTTATAAATCAGGAGCCTACTAGCTATCAACACCTGAAGGGGAGCCTCTATAGGAACCCATGAACAACTCCCATCTCAAAAAAAATTATGCCTGATCTTTAAGGGTAAAACCAAAAATACAAAAAAATCAAAAAATATAAAAAACCCAAAAAAAACTAGAAAAAGTATTAAAAATAGTAAAGAAAAAAATTGTCCTCTAGTAAAAACCACTTCGATGGTGCTTTGGATAAGTACCCTGGTGAAAACCTGGAAAACAAGCACCAAGTGTAAATAAAGCACTCTCCATCAACCAGGATCTTCACAACTTATTATGCACACTCACATATCCATTTATCCTTCCACCATCCATCTGCGTCTGTATCATAGCTTGATTTTGTGTTCGTATCATGTTCCACCCTAGTACTACTTGGCACATTCCTAAGGTTAGTTTGTCCCACCTTTATCGAAGTAGTCTATCACATCACGATTGGGGCATGTTCCTTTACCTACATCGGATCGGATTCATGTACATTCTTGCGATCTTCCTTAAAATCAAATAATCCATAAACATTAGAAAATCAAAAATCCAAAAACATCAAAAAATCCAAAAAATCTAAAAACATCCAAATCATATCAAAACTCTCAAAAATCAAAGTCGTAATTCATCCTACCAAACTACGTCATCTCTGAGCTTCAATGTAGGCAAGGTTGATCTTTGATCATCTCTCGAGACACCCTAGGTCAATCCTTTAGGAGTTTTTCATAATAAGCTGGCAATTCATCATTTGTTTATATCTTCATCTTGTAAATGGGTCAAGTCATTAGTCCAACTACGTGGTCTTTGTGTGTATAATGTAGGAAAGGCTAATCTATTGATCAGCTCTTGAGATCCCTAGGATAGGTCTTTAGGTTAGGTTCTTTGTCAAAATCTCAAAAAACCTAAAAAATCAAAAAAATTGAAAATCAAAATATTCGTAAAAAATATCAAAATCCCAAAAAAAGCCTCAACATTTTGAAATGCCAAAAACATCCAAAGATTTGAGAAAACCCAAAATGATGCATTTGTTTCATCTCGCTTTTACCCACAATAATCATTCGCTCATAATAAATCATTGTTGCTTTCATCCTTTGGTAAGTCAGTCAGAAGCAAGTTTAGTCGGTTAAAAGTGAACACCTAAATCATCAAAGTCTCAAGTCTAGGTCAGTAAGTTAGCAAGTTAGTCAACTCTGAGTATCAATAGCTTATCATCTAGTCAATCCCATATCACCTGATCAAAACATGTCCTAGGATGCATCCTTCCTACAATGGACATCAATACCAGGCATCATTGTAGTTTAGTCTTGGCTAGCAGTATGAAGAACATTAGCTTGATTTTTTACTTTATCTTTGTCTTGTTGACTTATTTTATTTTGCACTCATTCCAAAGACCTCTCGATGATCCCTAATCAAAATGGTTTAGAGAGAAAGGAATGGGAAAAACAATCATTGTCTTTTTATCTATTGTGCTTTTTGGATGTTCTCGTAATATAAATTGGTCATTCGTGGTTTGTTTAGTTTCTAGGGAAGGTGTTTTAGATGTCTTGTTGACCACATAAGAAGGCTTGCTTTTTATGTTTTTGTCTGAGATGTTTAGAATATCTGAACTACATTTTGAATAAGGTTTGGTATGTTAGGTGTGAAAAATAATACTCATATCTGATTGTTGAGTCAAAGTCCATCACACTAGGTGCAACCCCATTCTATTTCTTTATACCTTGATGCATCATACCTATGTGTGTTATCAAACATAAGGAAAGTTATTTTCTTTATCTCTCCCATACCTAGATAAGAAATACATCATCATATATAATAAAGTCTCAGTGACTCATAGAATTGTTGGACTTCTACATCATCTAAGATTCAAGGGTTGATCCCTCTCATTCTTCTATCCTCTTTAATGCTAACATAGTATCATTTCATCAATGTATCCATCTTTCATTCATAAAAAATCTTCACTCTCATCCTAAATAATCATGTCGTGTCATCATAGGACAACATCATCCATCTCATCCATCTCACATAGATTGCATCATCATTTATGTTGTTCAAAATAATATAGATTTGTTATTCTAAGCATCTTACAAACATTTCATTTGCATAATCATTATCATATAGATCTATTAGTCTAAGCATCCATACATCCATCTTGAACGTCTTTTTCTTGAGATCGACCCTCAAATTGAACTTTTCACTCAATCTCTTGAAGGGGAAATGTATCAACGCACTTCTTTTCCCTAGGGCATCTGAAAAAATAATTTTTTTTTGAATTTTGGTCTTGGAAGTTTTATTCTTTGAACCAATGCAATAGGTGCATTGCTTCAAAGAGAGGAAAAATTTAGACACTGAAAGTAATCAACTGACACAATGCATATAATCATGCTCAATTAACAACATTTCCTCTATTAATCAAATAAATCAATTTATTTAATTAATTCACTAAGCTTCATCATACTTAATTAAATAAATCAAATTATTTAATTAAGTCCTAAACTTCTTATTTCATTCAATAAATCAAAATTATTTAAATCAAATATCAAAACCCCTAAAATCCTCCATGTTAATTAATCTGAATTAATTAACCTCTAATCGTAATCACCCATTCTCTTTCTTTTGACTCAATGTGAGTCAAACCTAAACCATTAGCTATCCCACCCACTTGCACATGAAATACATTTTAATTAATTATCTAATTCTCTCTATTTTCCTCGCAAGGAATATTCCCTCATTAACTCCATTTGTTTGACTTTCTTGTCCAACAAAATTTTCCCCCAAAATATCTCAACCATATGCATTTAAATCTATTTTTCAAATTTCAAAACAACCTAACTTCATTAACTTGCACAAACTCCAAAATGTTCCCATTCCTCCTCCAATCACATGTGTACAAGTGGCCTTCACTCATTGGTTGATATTTTATCCCACATTCATCCAAATCCTTCAATCTTCCAACCTTGAATCTATAACTTCATGGTACTTCTACGTCATTTTCATTCACAATTTGAGTATTCTTATTATAGGCATTTGGAGTTCATCATGAATCTTGCATCTTTTGTTCATTGTGAATCTTGCATCTTTTGTTCATTGTCATCTTGAATCTTATCAAAGATTGGGAAAGGGCTACTTTTTGTATCAAAGGTGCACCAATCCACTATGGGATAGGTATGCATTATGCTTCTTTTTATTCTTTCATTTGGTTCATTTGATATTTTGTTGATTTGATTGCATTATGAAGCATTTTCTAGTATCTCATTAGAGTAGTTTATTTTCTTGGTTTTTTTAAACTAACTATACTAATGTGGGTTTATGTTTAAGCTATGTTGCAGGTTTACATGCTCACAAACATGAAAGAAGAATACTCATAATGACAACACTTAAAAAACTCTTTTCTCCCGCTAAGAGGAAGCCACCAAAATTATCAATTCAAAAAGATAGAACCATGAATCCACAAGATTGGTGCATCTCCAAATGCATCTTAGTTTGTAGAAGGAGGGGAAATAATGCTTATCTTACCCCGAAGATACTCAAAAGTATATTTAGGAAGAGCCTTTGTAAATATATCAACAATCTAATCTTTTGTTGAAACATACTCGAGCTTAACTTCATTCTCCATGGCTCGCTCTCTCAATAAATGATACCTAGTAGATATATGCTTCATTCTCAAGTGCATTGTAGGATTCTTCGAAATGGTGATTGCACTTGTATTATCATAGAAGATAGAAATATTAACATCATACAACACTGTGATATCTTTTAATGTTTGTTTCATCCATAAAAATTGTGTACAAAAAGATGCAACAAAAATATATACAGCTTCAATAGTAGACAAAGAGACTAAATCTTGCTTCTTACTCAACCATGCCACCAATCTACATCCAAGAAAGAATTCACCACCACTAGTACTCTTTATGTCATCTATACTTTTGGCCCAATCTGCATTTTTATAAGCACTAAGGGTAATGTCAGTATCCTTGGGATACCATAAACCATAATTTAGAGTGGAACTCAAATATCTTAATATCCTTTTAACTGCAATAACATGTGTTTCCTTCGGATCTTCTTGAAATTTAGCCACAAGACAAACCACATGCACACTATCTTGTCTAGTAGTAGTTGAATACAACAGTCCACCAATCATAGATCTATACTTGCTCTGATCAGTCTTAGGTGAATCATCATCTTTACCCAACTTACATCCAGTCACCATGGGAGTACTTACTAGTTTGGAACCATCCATTCCAAATCTTTTCAACATCTCCTTCAAATACTTAGATTGTGAAATAAAAATTCCTTCATCTGATTGATTAATCTATAGCCCAAGAAATAAATTCATCTTTCATCTCTTTCAAAAACATCTTGCACATCTTTCCATTCCCTCTAAAAAGAATTTAATCAACATATACAACAAGAATCAATATTTTGTCATTTTCAATCTTGAAATATAAATTACTTTCTTTCGTACCTTTGTTAAATCCTTTTTGACTCAAGTACTTATCTAGCCTTGCATACCAGGCTCTAGGAGCTTGCTTCAATCAATATAAAGCTTTCTTCAATTTGCAAACCATATCTGATTGATATTTTAACTAAAATCCTTTTGATTGTTCCATTTAGACCTATTCTTCTAGTTTACCATTCAAAAATGTTGGCTTGACATCCATCTGATAGACTTTAAAATATTTATAAGCAGCTAATTCCAAGAACATCCTTATAGATTCCATTCTTGATACTGAGACAAAATTATCTTGAAAATATATACATTCTACTTGTGAGTAACCTTTACACACAAGCCTTGATTTGTTTCTGACAACTTTCTCATTCTCATTTAGATTGTTTCTGAATACCCATTTTGATTCAATGATATATTTTTGTCTTTCGGTCTTGGGACCAATTCCCAAGTTTGATTCTTCTTGATCTCTAAAATTTATTTCATTGCTTCCTTCCAATTTTCATCCTTATAGACTTCACTTATTTATTTCAACTCAATCTTGCACAATAAGCACAAATTCACTTCAGTAGCATATTTGCTTCTAGTTAACACACCTTTTGACTTGTCTCCAATAATTTGACTTTTTGAATGATTCCTATGTACATATTTTGGTGTCCTAGGGAACATCACCAGACCATCTTCTTCACTTTCATTCTAGTTTTCTTAATCATCTTTATCCTTTTCTTCAACGACTTCTTCTATTCTTGTACAGTCATGTTTATCAAATATATATTCATCAATATCAATAGAACTCTTCACTATTTTTTCAACCTTCACATTCGAGCTTTCTAAATTTTTCCTCAAACTTTTGTCGAAACACTTGTATGCCTTACTTTTAGTAGAGTTTCCAAAAAATATTCCTTCATCACTTATTGCATCAAACTTACCCAAAGTTTCCTCATTTCTTTTGATATAGCGTTTTCTTCTGAATACCTTGAAATATTTGACTGTAGGGATTCTTTCGTGCCATAGCTCATAGGGATTCTTTGTGATGTTTTCTCTTGCCTGAACTTGATTGAATATATATACAAAAATCTGAATATATTCTTTTTAATAAACTTTCAGTAATTTGGTTTTAGTGATAATTGACCTACCAACTTCTTGAACTATTCTATTTTTCCTTTCAAAAACTCCATGTTTTCTAAGGAGTTGTCAGAGAAGATAGTTGTCTCTTTATACCATGCACTTCACCAAACATATTAAACTCATAGGAGGTGAATTCTCCACCTATGTCAGATCTCAAGCATTTAATCTTCAAACTAACTTAATTTTCCACCATAGTCTTCAATTCATTTAATCTCTCTTAGAAATGTAACCCATGTATATCTATAATAATCACCAATTAAAAGCATAAAGTACCTTTCACCAAGTAGACTTCACACTCTCATAGGAACACAAAGGTATGTATGAATTGAATCCAGTAATCTAGTAGTAGATTGTTCTCTTGATCTATAATGACTTCTTGTTTGTTTCTCGAGCTGGAAACTCCTATAGATAGAATTTACAAGCTTTGCAATTATTGGTAGATCTCTCACAGCCTGAGCATAACTGATTCTTTCCAAGTTATCAAAATTCATGTGACACATTCTCCTAAGCCATAGTGAACTATCATTTATTTGATTCATAAGGGTAAGTACACCAAGATGGTTCCCAAAAAGAGGACTTAAGTGAACAACGTTTTTCTGAAATAAGGAAATACTGACCTTGGACGTGAAATTGACGATAGTTACACTCAAAATTTTGAGATGGAACAAAAACAAGGATCGAAGTGCTCTGCGTCTACTTTCTAAACTAATAATTTATTTTTAAAATGGTTGATATTAAGGGGTTCAAAAGAGGGACGTACACAAATTGGTGTTGTTTTTGTCAGAAAAACATAACATAGAAACTCTTGTACGACCCTCGTATGGTGAAATTTTTTTAGTATTTTTAAAATTGCAACTGTCAAAAGTTAGCTAACAGTATGTAGTTGATGCACAATTTTTCTGATATTTTTTTAATGAATATTTGATTTTTTACTAATTTTCGAAGTGGACACTTCCTGAAAAATAGAATTTTGGTCATGCTACCCCTACAAATTTTGGAAACTAATTAAATTTTATTTTTTTATTTTTTTTAAATTCTAGAATGGAGTCTAGTTTTAAAAATTTAATTTATTTGAAAATTCGATTAACGGTTAATTTATAACGAAAAAAATACCAGACACTATTTTTTGGCAAAAAAAGACATACAAATAAAATAAATTATGGATGAAAGGCTTAACATTTTTAAAAAGTGAAAAAAATTACATCGTTGGATAGCTAAGAGAGAACCCAACATTACCCATGTGCTAGATTTTTTCGGTATTGAACCACGTGCAATCCTGATGGTGAGCACGAGCTCGATTATGTGAAATATGGTAGATTTTTTAAAAATAGGTCTTTGGTCATTGGGAATGCCTTCCAAGCCTTTGGGTTGGTATTCCAAGGAAAATACCAAGACTAAGGCTTGAGCATTCCCAAATCACGATATAACGTGAGCGCACTATAATGCGCTCACGTTATAAAACACTCGCATTATATTTCAGTTTTGACATTGTTTTTGCTTCTGCGGGAAACATGTCAACTAAGACATAACACGAGCGCATTATAATGCTCTCCCGTTATGTCCTCCTTTATGTTAAATGCCAATATATTGAATGTATTCTGATATATTTGTATGTTTGTATGTACATATATGCTTGTATGTCATGTATGCATGCTTGTATGTATGTACGCATGCCTGTATGTATCAATGAATATATATTGTATGTATGTATGTATGTATGCTTGTATGGATGTAGGATTATACGTACATATGTACTATTCTTGTATGTATGTATTTATGTATGTCTTTAGAGGGAGGGTGAATTTAGAGAGAGAGAGAGAGAGATAGTCTAGAGAGATGGAGAGGGGGTGAAAGTGAGAGTTTAAGAGACAGGGAGTGGGAGAGAATGGGTTGGAGTGAGAGGGACTTCGCTAGGTAAGATGGGAGGGATAGAGGGAGGGGGAGAGAGAGGGGGGGGATGGGAGAGAGAGAGGGGGGGGAGAGAGAGATGGAGAGAAAAAGAGAGTTATGTAGGTAGGGTGCCAAAGGGAGAAACTTGAGAGTGTGAGGGGGGTGAGAGGCAGAGACTTGAGAGATAGGTAGTGAGAGGGAGTTTGAAAGAGAGGTAGTGTGAGAGAGAGAGGGAGTGGGAGAGAGAGGGAGTGAGAGTGAGAGACCTGATAGAGGGAGAGGGTGTGGGATGGAGTGACTTGATAGAGGTAGAGAAAGAGGGGGTGGAGTGAGAGGGACTTATCTAGGTAGGGTGGAAGGGATAGATAGAGAGCGGGGGAGAGATAGAGAGAGAGTTATCTAGGTAGGTTGCCAGAGGGAGAGACCTAAGAGAGAAGGGGGTGGGAGGGAGAGACATGAGAGAGAGGAAGAGAGAGGGAGTGGGAGAGAGTGGGAGAGAGTAGGAGAGAGTGGGATAGAGTGGGAGGGACATAAAGAGAGATGGATAGAGAGAGTGAGAGAGGGTGGTAGGGATTGATTGAACAAGAGGTATGTAGAAAGAGGGAGATGGTAGATAGAGACAATTAGAGAGGGTAGGAGGGAGGGAGAGGTGATATGTATAGATAGAGAGAAAATGATAGGGGTTGAGGGTATAGGGTTGAGGGATTAGAGTGGAGGACCTATAGGGTTGATAGTTTATAGGGTATTATGGTTTAAGTTTTGAGGGTTCAGGGAATATGGTTGATGGTAGAGGGTATTTGGTTGAGGATATAGGGTAGAAGGTTTAAGGGTTTAGGGTTAAAGGGTTTAGGGTTAAGGGTTTACTTGGTTGAGGTTAGAGGGTTTAGGGTATAGGTTTGAAGGTATATGGTTGAAGGATTAGGTTCAGGGTCCAATGTAAGGGGTAGAGGGTATAAGGTTAGAGGGTTTAGGGTTTAAGGATTGAGGGTTGAGGGATTAAAGGTTGAGAGTTGAGAATTAAGGGTTGACGGTTTAATGTATAGGGTAGAGGGTAGAGGGTAGAGGGTCTAAGGGTTTAGGGTTCAAGGGTTGAGGGTTGAAGATTAAGGGTTTAAGGTTGAGGGTTGAGGGTTGAGGGTCCAATATATAGGGTAGAGGTTATAGGGGTCGATAGATTAAGGTTTGAGGGTTTAGGGATTATGGTAGAGAGTTTTCTTAGATTTAACTATGTAAGGGTTGAGGGATTAGGGCTGATTAATTATGGTTTAGGGTAGAGAGTATTAGGTTGAGGGTAGAGGGTAGAGGATAGAGGGTTTAAGAGTTTAGGGTTTAAGGGTTGAGGGTTGAGGGTCAAGGGTTTAGGGTTGAGTGTTTAAGGGTTCGAGGGTTGAGGGTTTAAGGGTCAAGTGGTTTGAGGTATTAGGGTAGAGAGTTTAATAAGTGGGTTTAAGGGTTGGGGGATTAGGGTTGAGGGTAGAGGGTAGAGGGTTTAAGGTTGAGGGATTAAGAGGTTATAGAGTAGAGGGTATAGGGGTTGAGGGATTAGGGTTTAAGGGTTGAGTGTTGAGGGTTAAGGGATCAAGAGGGTATAGGGTTTAAGGCATTAGGGTTTAAGGGTTGAGGGTTGAGGGATTAAGAGGGTATAGGGGCTGAGGGATTAGGGTTGAAGGGTTGAGGGTTGAGGGTTGAGGAATTAAGAGGGTATAGGGTTTGAGGGATTAGGGTTTAAAGGTTGAAGGTTGAGGGTTGAGGGATTAAGAGGGTATAGCGGTTGAGGGATTAGGTTTTAAGGGTTGAGGGTTGAGGTTTGATGGATTAAGAGGATATAGGGGTTTAGGGATTAGGGTTTAAGGGTTGAGGGTTGAGGGATTAAGAGGGTATAGGGGTTGAGGGATTTGGGTTTAAGGGTTGAGGGTTGAGGGATTAAGAGGGTATAGGGGTATCCATCTCTCCCACTATCTCCATCTACCCTATATCTCTTAACCATTTAAACCCTTAACCTTTAAACCATTAACTCTTAACCCTCTACCCATTATCTCTCTTAGTTTGTCTCTCCCTCCATCTATATCTCCATATCTCCCACTATCTCTTTCTTCCCCTCTCCCTCTTCATCCCTCTCTCCCTCTCTCTCCCTCTTTCTCTCTCACTCTCTCTTTCTCCCACTCTCCCCCTCTCTCCCTCCCAATCTATATTTCTCCCAATCTCCCCTTCTCCCACTCTCCCACTCTCTCCCACTCTCCCCCTCTCTCCCTCCCTCTCTATCTCCATCTCGCCCACTATCACTTTCTCCCCCTCTCCCTCTCCCTCCCTCTCTCCCTCTTTCTCTGCCACTCCCTCTCCCTCCCTCTCTCCCTCTTTCTCTCCCACTCTCTCTTTCTCCCACTCTCCCCTTATCCAACTCTCCCACTCTCTCCCTCTTTCTCTCCCACTCTCTCTTTATCCCACCCCCCCTCTCTCCCTCCCTCTCTCCTTCTCTCCCTCTTTCTCTCCCACTATTTCTTTCCTCTCCCTCTCTCTCCCACCACTCTCTCTTTTCTTCCTCTCCTCTCTCCTCCCTCACTCCTCTTCTCTCACCTTTCCCTCCACTCTATCTTTCTCCCCTTCCCACTCTCCCACTATCTCTTCTCCCCTCTCCCTTCACACTCTCTCCTCTCTCCCTGTTCTCTCCCTTCCTCTCCTCCTCCTCTCCCTCTTTATCTCCACTCTCTCTTTTTGCCACTCTCCCTCCTCTCTCCCTCATTTTATCTTCATCTCTCTCCTCTCTCTTTCTCCTCTCCCCTCTCTCCTCCCAATCTCCCCTTCTCCCTCTCCCTCCTCTCCCTCCCTCCTCTTTCTCTCCCACTCTCTCTTTCTCTCCTCTCCCCTCTCTCACTCCCTATCTATCTCCATATCCCACTGTCTTTTCTCTCCTTCCTCCTCTCTCCCTCTCTCCCTCCCTCTCTATCTCCATCTCTCCAACCATCTATTTCTCCCCTTCTCCCTCTCCCTCCCTCTCTCCCTCTTTCTCTCCTACTCCCTCTATCTCCTTCTCTCCCTCTTTCTCTCCCACTCTCTTTCTCCCACTCTCCCCCTCTCCCCTCTCCAACTCTCTCTTTCTCCCCCTCTCCCCCTCGCTCCCTCCCTCTCTTTCTCTCCCTCTTTCTCTCTGAATCTCTCTTTCTCTCCCTTCCTCCCTCCCTCCCTTTCCCTCTCTTCCTCCCACCCTCTCCCTCCCTTCCTCCTACCCTTCCTCTCTCTCCCTCTTTCTCTCCCACTCTCTCTTTCTCTCCCACTTTCCCTCTCTCTCTCTCTCTCTCACACACACACACACTCACCTCTATCTTCTCTACTATAAGGGTGCAAGGGAGAGATATAGAATTAGGATTTAGGGAATATAAAAAGCAGGAGAAAATAAATATTTTAAGAAAACCATATTTCATATAACGCATGCACATTTTGAAGAAGTAAATATGTTACCATTTTAGGAAGAAATAACGCGCTCGCATTATAACGCGAGGGCATTTTTTATTCCACTAAAAATGGTAAAAAAACTCAATATACCCATAATGTCAAGGCCCACAGACTGCATATTCTCCTGGTTCTGCATGTGCTCCAACAAAAAGGTATCTTTTTATAATGTTGTGAAGTGTGCAAGCATTTTTTTCACATTCTATCACCTTTTCCATGATATTTCTACCACCTTTGCATGAAATAGAAGAGTTTCCACGTTTAAAGACATATAATATTAATTGAAGTTTGAATTCCATTGAAAATTGATATACAATTGAAGTTTGGAGGGGAACAATCTTTTGAACAAGTCAAATTATTGTGGAGTTTGAAGAAAGAAGAAGCTAAGCCTACATAATTGGGTTGAACTCCTCCATTTGAAAGTATATTTTTTTAGGTATGTGAAGTCTTTACACATTTTATTTCATTCTATTATGGCTTGCTTTCATTTTTGTTTGTCATTATAACCTTATGTTGTCAATGCACATGTTAAATTACATAGTTATATACACTTGCCAATTACAATTTTATACTTGATGTAGAGCATCTACCAGGATCCACAAATCATCAAGGGTACTTCTGACCCTAACATAAATTGAAGAAGATCAATCAACAAAAATCAATCATCTTTTCATCAAAATCCTTCAATTTCACTTGATTTCATTGGTTGTCGCCCACAAAAGGATATAAAAGTCAAGACAAATCCTAACCTGGGAATTGGATATTCCAGCAGGTGACTAACATCTTCTCATGGTGGTTCATTTACTAGTCAAACCAACGAACATATACTTGAAATTGAGTGGCACTGTATGTGCACTAAGAACCGATTTTAGCCACGGCCTACTAGAAATGAATGTGTGAAAGGAATTCTATTTCCGGTGCAGGAATGTAAAACAAAGCCTTATTAACTTAAGCATAACTTAAGTAAAACTGAAATCATAACAACCATTACTCAGAAATAAACCATGAACTGGTCTTATGTTGTAGGAACAAACACAGGGATGGATTCCTTATGCTACAGGAACAATACAAGATTGGGTTTGTGCTAAAATTTCCTGAAATGAAATTCTAACTGATAAAACAATAGGGAATAAACTACTAACTAAAGATACCTACTAAGTGGGCCCCCTTAGCAAGCATCAACCAATTTAAAACAAGAGTTGAACTCAAAAATTCATCAGCTTTTTATTCATGAACTCAAAATCATGTACATGGTTGTTCTACTTGTAAGAAAACTTTAACACAAAGCTTTGTTTTTCATTATAATAGTAATCTCAATACACTCTATTCTATCTCTATTCTCTAGTCCAATTTCTTCTTAATCATCTCTTGTTCACTTTCACAGGAGGAACATTTATTTAAAGAGAAACAACTAACTAACTAACTAACAGAGAAAGATGCGGATATAAATGCCTTCTGAGGCTAAGGAACAGCTTTCATAAATGCAAGTTTATCTGCTCAATAGATTCAAAGGGAATCTAGAACTCCACTCTTCCTAGATTGATGATCAATTTGGTTTCTTCCCAATGACCCGGACAAAGAATCCTCACTTGAAACGACTCCTTCGATGGTGTGCTGGAAATGACTTTTTTCGCAAGGCTGTGTTTTGCTGTGCATTGACCCGTTCATACCAGCTTTAACAACCTATAGAACACATGGCAATAGAGGCAAAAGAAGGCATGCACTCATAATAGCACGATACTCTTTATTAATCACACGCATCAAATTCATCTTACTTATCTAAAAACTACATATATTGTATCAGTCAATTGAGAAGTCAAAATAGGGTAATGAACATAGACATACTAAGATATTTAGGCTATAGGAATATAGGAATGTCTGTCATAGAATACTACCCATTAACATGAAAAGTTTATAACCACAGAGTTTAAAACATCCATAAAAGAGAGCAAGGGTTTTTAAAACTATAACATGATATTCAAATTATTAACATATTTTGGGCTCATCATTTGCCCCCTAATTTATCTAATGCTGATCCTCCAACATTAATCTTCCTAGTTGTGTTCCTAAAATTTGTAGGAGTAACATGGCCTTGTAGTGCAGTCCCAAACCTGTAGTAGAAACCCCTACAATTCTGCCATCTTTCATATCTGCGAGCTTCTGTGTCTTCATTAATATTTGTGGCTAGATAAGGATACAGTGGCCACATCAAAGCAGGAGGTCTAAATGTCAGTGGCAACCACAATTCAAATCTTTCTTGAAGAACCAATTGCATATATATTTCTAATCTCCTGACGGCTACTCTTAGATTGAAGGTACTATGGGGCTCAGACTTTCTTAGACCAACTGTCAGCTTTTCCCATCTTGTTTTACTTCTGGATGTTGAAAGCTTCCAAAATGAGTATGGTTGGCCTTTAAACTTGTCATAAACCTATTTCCTAAGGTCAAATATCCTTATCCTTGCTGCAGGATCATGAAATCCATATGCAATAGAAAACCAGGTCCTCAAAAATGTTTGAGGGTCTGAGCTTTCTGATCTAAGGGGAATAGGTTCTTTTTGATCAGCTTCCTCATAATCCTCAAATTGTTTCCCATAATTAATTTCATTAGCTACCCAGGACATAAGTGATCTCAAATGAATGTCACCTATGAAAAGAAGTGGATTCCACTCAGTTTCACAAGGAATTAATAAACCATGTAAATAAAATTCACATATAGAATTCTTTAGCCAATTAGGTGCTATTTGATAGGCATCATAGAATTCTTTAGAAAAATTAAGAACAGGGTCAAGATTTTTAGAAATCCTCATTAACTGGAACCACAAAAACTGCTCTTTGAGGCACATTGCATACACTCTAGGAGGTGGCCTACATTCATTATTTTCCCTTCCACCTTCATCTTTTCTTTCATCTCCTGGATTTCCTGTTTTTGATTTGCAATTTCTTTCTGTAATTTCTTCTTCTCTTCCTCCCAGAGACTTTGTTGCATTTGAGTTTTAGCCAGATGGCAGAAACTCAAGGTCTAAAGTGTCACAAGCCTCTGGGTTATCTTAAGGTATTCTAAGTATTCGATTAGCAACGTTCTCTTATACACAACCAATGCTTGGCATGTTTCAGAGGGTAATGGTATTGCATTGGATGTCTGAGGTTGCTCAAATTGTTCATGTTCTTGCTGCAGGATGAAATCATGTTGCTAGTCAGGAGGGGACTGTGTTTCCTCAGAAATTCTTTCAACTGCATCAACCAAGTCATCAAGACTTGGCATCCTCTTTTTGTTACTGCCATCATGTTGTACCTCCCCAACCTCTACTCTTTCATTTTGCAGTTCTCCAGGAATATCAGTGGAATGTTGTTAAATATTCTCAGATATACTCTAGGAATCATCATGTCTGACTTCCTCAAATTCTTCATAAATAACTATAATTTTTGGTTGTTTGGAGGTTGAAGTGACTTTACTCTGTTTTCTTGGTGAAATTCTTGTTGGCAATGTAACAGGTGTATGTGATTCTTTTGCAGATTTTCTCTTCCTAGTTCGCTTGGGGGTTTAAGACTCAGTAGGAGAGGATGATGAAACTGTGGTGACATTAGGTGTTGCTACAGGAAAAAGCTGGGTAGCAAATTTTTGCTTTGCTATTTGAGGGTTTGCTTCAGGGGTATGCTCAGCACTAGATGGTTCGCCTATTTTTGTTTTCTCTTTCTCTTTCCTTGATGCAGACCTAGTTTTAAATTGGTTAGAGGGCTCAGTTATAGTGGTTGCAGGACTAGGTGCTATAGGAGAAGCAAGTGATTCTTGCTCAAATTTTCTACTCGAAGACTCTACTCTCTTTCTCTTTTTCTTTTTCTTGGATTGTGCAGGCAGTGTTCTAAGAGGTTCTAGAGGTTGCAGTCCTTTCTGGGCAACAAATTCTTGCCAAGAAAGGGGTGATGTGTCCCTTAGGGAATGCTCAGTCAACAATTTAATAAGGGCATGATGGGAGATGGAATTATCTTTACCCTTCTAAGTTTTACAGGCACTACGCTCCAAAAAATTTAACAGGAATTTTGGGACGTTGAAAACTAACCCATGCCTCATATGACTTAACAATTTGAAGTGATAGGAATGTAAATAGGAAAAGCGTCATTCACAAGTTAAATACCTGATTATAAAGGAGGCATATTTCGAATATGGATAAGGCAGTGACACCCTTTTGCATCCTTGCTTTGAAACCTCCAAGGGTCCATCAGCTGGCAATGTAAATTTTTCCCTGGTAGAGATGGCATCCCTTCTTGAAGGAAAGTTTTCTCTAGCTGGAGGAAGTCCTATTACTTCAGTAATTCTTTCCTCTATTACAGCAACTATTAAACCCCATACTGTAGCCTCTCATTCCAAAAGAGTTCTCAGAAATTCGCCTGTAGCTTCTTCATCGAAAGAATCTATCCTCAAGAAGTAATTTAGCCATCCACACATACTGAATGCCTGAACTATTTGAGGGTCTTGTGTTAAGGCCTTATGAGCTGCTGGCTCATGTCATACTAGCTGACCACCCATATTCACAACCGTTTTTGCTAAAACACCTGAATCTCAACCTCTTCTGAATATTTGAAAAACACTTTTCTTTGCTCTATTTCCTTCGTTTCGGCTTCTTTACCTTTTTACTTTACCAAAAAAAAATGATATAAAAGACAATTTGCATGCAATGATTTTCAAGAACTACTTGATTAAGTAGTTGACTTGCTGGTCAAGGAAAAACACGCATTCATTTGGCGGCAAGTACGATAAGAACTATCTTTAATAGACGTGGCAATGGCAAAAGGAAAGAATTTGAAATAGATTATCCCCGCCCCCTACTTAGGATTTGGCATGTGTCCACACATGTGTGAAAGGATAAGTGAGGAACTAGCAGTAGTGACTGATAGACATATTGTAATAAATGAATAAATAAAATGAATAAGTGATGTGACAAATAAAAAGAATATCGCGTACCTTGTAATTAATGCTCGCAGATGTTGGTAGATATCACAGCACAATCGGAAATGATTGTTGGAAAAGAAACCATAATTGAGGTAGTACGGCAGGTGGATGACATGGATGGGTGACATGGAAAAGAAAAATAGAATGAGTGAATGATGGTGATGGATGGTGATGGAGAAAGTGGCTTTCATAAAAAGAAAACCTTTATTATGGACGTTCAACATAATTTCAAAGAGATGCTATAGGAAGAAGACCGAAGCCTTTTGCTGCATGAAGATCACTGGCTGTAGGGGAAACAAATTGCTACATGAATTCTTCTTTTGAAGCCGACTTATGGTACAACCAAAGACGGTGTCCATTAACCAATAATTTAAAGTGGACAGGATCGATTGTTTCCAATTGTACCGAACCATTATCAAATACATTTTCAATTTCATATGGACCAAGCCACCTTGTTGTAAACTTACCTTGATTCTCTTTATACCTGGAGTTGTAGAGTAAGGCCTAATCACCAATGGAGAAATGCTTTGTGCGGATATTGTGGTCATGCCATTTCTTTCTTTGTTGTTGTATTGCTTCAATGTGTTGGAGGGTAGCTTTCCTCATCTCATCCAATGCATTTAACTGTAGGAGGCATTCCTTATGTGCTTCTGAAAGATCAATTTGAAGCTGAAGTGCAGGTCTTATGCTCAAATTCAATTGGCAACATGGCAGTTTTACCATAAAGTAACTCAAAAGGGGTAAACCCTGTAGTTGTTTTCCATGTTGTCTTATAAGCCCAGACTACTTCTGGAAGATGACTGCTCTAATCTTTCTTGTGTAACTAGACTATTTTTGTAAGGATTGCCTCCATTTCTCTGTTAGTTACCTCTGCCTGACCATTGGCTTAAGGGTGATAAGGGCTTGATTTCCTGTGTCTAATCTTATAGTCATTCATTAATGCAATGATCAGGGTTGAAGGAAATTGAACTCCCTAATCAGTAAAAAGTTCTCTCGGGACTCCAAATCTAGTAAAAATTTGTTCATAAAGGAACTCAGCAACCTTATTGTCACGTGCATGTGTCATTGCTTTTACTTCCACCCATTTTGTCACATAATCAGTGCAAACTAAAATGTAGGATTTTCCATTGGATGGAGGATCAATTGGCCCAACAAAATTCATTCCCCATTTATCAAAGGGAGTAACCACCACTTGTAGGTACAAGGGCATTTCATCAGTCTTCATTGGTCTCCCCATTCTTTGACATCTATCACATTTTCTGGTGTAGGCTACAACATCCTTGTGTAGTGTGGGCCAATAGTACCTTGTATTAAGCATCTTCATTGATGTTCTTTTAGATGCAAAGTGCCCACCACATGGCTCATCATGACAAGCATGAAAAATGTCATATGTCTCATCTTCTCTAACACACCTTCTCATGACTTGATCTAGTCTTGTATAGAATAAACAGTCTGCTATCCAGGAAAAGTTAAAACTCTTCTCAATCAATAGCTTTATGTCATTTCGTGAGAAGTGAGCTAGTATCTTGTTAGCTGCTAGGTAATTTGCAATATCCGCATACCATGGTGTTTGAGCAGCAATAAAAAATAGATGTTCATTAGGGAAACTATCATCAATTACCTCAAATGTGGCAAGTGTAGGTGTTTGAAGTCTTGATAATAAATCAGCCACCACATTGGCCTTTCCTGGTTTGTCAATAATTGTGATATTGAATTCCTACAACAATAGTAGCCACCTTGCTAATCTAATAGATATGGCAGGTTTATTCATAAGGTACCTTATTGTTGCATGGTCTGTATGAACATATATTTGATAACTAGTGACATAATGCCTAAATTTGTTCAGAGCATAGACAACTGCTAACAATTCTTTTTTTGTGACAGTATAGTTTAATTCTGGGCCTTGAAGATTTTTGCTGATGAAATAGATTGCATGCTCAATGGAATTCTCTTTCTATCCTAACACTGCACTTATGGCATAATTAGAAGCATCTGTATGTATATGAAAGAGAAGACTCCACTTTGGTCCTTGAAGAACTGGTGCTTTAGTAAGTAAGTCCTTAAGCCACAGGAAAGATTTGTCATAGGCCTCAGTCCAGGTAAATTCACAATCCTTAGTCAATAAGTCATACAGGGGACTGGCTATTTTGCTGAAATATTTAATGAATCTTCTATAGTATCCAACATGCCCTAAGAAGCTTCTAACATCCTTTTGTTTCATAGGTGTTTGCAAAGTTAGAATAACTTCTATTTTTGCAGGATCAACCTGAATTCCTGTTGGAGAGATATGATGGCCTAAAACAATTCCCTCTTGCATCATCATAAAACACTTCTCACTATTTAAAGACAAATTATACTCCTTACATCTTTTCAAAACTTTCTCCAAATTTGATAATGCTTCTTCATAAGTTACTCCATAAGTGGTGAATTCATCCATATAGATCTCCATAGAATCATGAGAAATGTCAAAAAAAATACTAATTACTGCCCTTTGAAATGTTGCAGGGACATTACACAGGCCAAAAGGTAGGACAGAGTAAGCAAAAGTCCCCCATGGACAAGTAAAGGTTGTTTTATCCTGATCACCAGGGGCAATTTTAATTTGATTATACCCACTATATCCATCTAAAAATGAGAAATAATTTTTACCAGGTAATGAGTCTAGTACTTGATCAACAAATGGCAGTGGAAAGTGATCATTTTTAGTTGCAGTATTCAACTCCCTGTAATCTACACAAACTCGTCAATTCCCACCTTTTTTAGGAACAATCACCAATGGAGATACCCATTGACTGTCTAAAAGAGGATAGATGAAACCAGCATCAAGCAACTTTTGGAGTTCATTTTTAACTATTTCCCTGAGTGTTGGGTTTATCCTTCGTTGAGGCTACCTAACAGGTGAACAATCTTCTTTAATGTAGATCCTATGAGTACACAGTTGAGGATCTATTCCCTTCATATCCCCATAGTCCTATGCAAAATTTGTGTTGATCTTGCAGCATTTTAACTAGGGTAATTTGTTGAGATTTAGGTAGTTGATTGTTGATATTCAGATAGTGGCCTGGAGACAACTCAATTTGTCTACTAAGATCATTCATGGAATCTACTAGCAAAGGTGGTGTCTGTATTTCTTGTGGGAGAAAATGTTGATAGATTGTAGGGATTTTAAATGGTGGTTTTTTAGGATTTAGCTGCTGTGGGAAGCACTGTTGAGGACAGTCATTTAAAATAGATGGGCTACTTATGTCAAAATTGGACTACAAAATTTTGTAAAGCAGGTCATCCTCACTCTGAAGTTGGGAGAACGGATTAGTTTGCAGCATCATTAAGTGAGCCAATGAGCTAACTTCTTTTGTTTCCTCACCCAAATCTGGCCAAATTGGGTGAGACAAATCTGGCTGAGGTTGAGCAAGTGGGTATAAAGCCAATTTTTTTGTTGACTGACCATCAAAGATTGTCATGTTTCCTGAATGACATCCTATAAAAGCATCAGTTGTGGCTAACCATGGTCTTCCTAGAATGATAGGATATCCTTCCAAGGTTGCTTTGGTGGAGAATATGGTGAAATCTGTCGGGTATTCCCAAGACTCAAGGTTGACAATTATATCTTCTACCATATCATTAGGTGTTACAGTGGAACTATCAGCAAGCTACAAGATGGTATGTGTAGACCTAATGGTTAGGATATTCAAATATTCCATAGTATGCTTGGTCATTACATTAATGGTTGCACCAAGGTCAACTAAAATATTTTTTACCATCTGACCATTAATATTGACTTGTACCATAGGACTTCCGGAGTCAAAATACTTTGGCATAAATATGTTTCCTAACATAATATCAGCCAAATGTCCTAGAACATGGATAGTTTGGGGGTCCTTTTTCTTTCTCCCAAGTTTCTTCAAACAAGCCTCCTTAATGGCTTTCCCATAGATTGGAACATCTTTAATGGCTTGAAAAAGAGGGAGTTGAATGTGTACATTTTTTAGCTGATCCAAAATATCAAAGGTAGGCTCTTCTATAGACTTAGATGTATTGATTTGCAATCTCTGAGAAAAAGGTGGTTTTACTAGATGCTACAGGATAGGATTTTTAGAGGTATTATCTGATGTAGGTATCTGTTCTGCAGGACCAGTCAGTTGTTTAGTAGAGGGAGGATCTTGTATTTCAGTAATTATTGGTGGTTGTGGAGCAGGTAGGGTGGTTCCAGACCTGAGATGGATATCATTAATATTCAGGGCATAGGCTGGATACTGATTGGCTTCTGCAAAATACATTGGCTATTGTTGTTGCTACTTATTATTAGGATTTGGCAATGGTTGAGTAGGCATATGAGTTTGTTTTGGAGAGATAGTATTTGTTGTAGGTGTTATAGGGGATGCAGATGGCGGCATGAGGGCCTGGGTTTGTGGTTGTTGAAGCTGCAAAAAGCTAGGAGATTGGTTTGGCCATTGCTGAGAACCTCTCCATTGAGAATTTTGCTGCCAGTTACCTTGGGGTGGAGCCCATTGTCCTTGTGGGTGCTGCCAACCTCCTTGAGGAGATTGCCATTGCGAATTTGGATAGCTAGGCCATTGTGGCTGAGAGGTATTCCATGGTGGTGATGGGCCATATGCAGGTTGCTATTGGTTACTATAATTAGAGTAAGGATTACCAAAAGTTAGAGGGTCTTGAGGCATACCTTGTCTTTGAGCCCATGGTCGCCTTTGTGCAACGTAGAATACTTGGTCATCATCACCTTCTACTTCCTTGAAGTCAGTAGGTAATTACTTAGCCTCCATGTTAGCCACCATCTTACATCTACAGTCACGCGTCTTTTGCCGACAATGTGGATAGAAATTAGCCAAGATTGCTTCAGCTTCCTCATGTTTCTTTCAAGCTTGCATAATATCCAACTGTGTAGCCATATTATTTATGATATCTTGCTTGAAATCAGATAGCAAATTTGAAATCTCCATCCATGAAACTCCATTATTAGAAGCCTTTCCCATGGTGGCCTGATGAACTCTTCCCTTCTTGACACTTGCTTGAGAGTAATTGCAGCATATGTTCTTAATATCATCCCAAGGCACTTGGATTATATCTCCTCCCATTAGATCCAGAGCATCAATACAGGAATCATTGATTCCCCTCAGAAAAAGCAATTTATGAGATTCTTCATTGAGAGTATGGTCTGAATTCTTCTTCAAGGAAAACAAAAACCTTGAGACATAGTCTTCCAAGCTTTCATCCTCCTTTTGCTGAATTCGGAATATATCATCACCCTTACTGCCACTCTTGCAATATTCCTTATATTTCTCAAGAAACTTTGTTTGCATGAGTTCCCAACTATCAACAACACTCCTCCCCAGACTCATGAACCATCTTAGAGCTCCCTCCTTCAAAGTAGTAGGAAACAACTTCAGCATGTGAGCATCTATGGTATAATCATAACTTCGATAGAGGATGTCGAACTCCAACAAGAAACTATCTGGGTCCTCTGTAACTAGTCCATAGAGCTTGGGAAGTAATGAAGAAGGAATATGTTTGAGGTTATCATTATCTTGCTGGGAAATAATAGGAAATTGAAAAGTAGGAGGTCGATTAGGTGGATTTTGTGTCATATTTGCTTGATGAAGTATCAAAGCAAATCGATTTTCCTGGGGTTCTTCGTCAGCAAGGTCAAAGGGAAATTCAACAAGTGGGTCTTCAGCAAATGGATTGATATCTTGGTTTCCTTCCTCAAATAGATTGTAAGCTGGTTCAAAATCATTATCAGTGAAGGAAGGGTTTGGTAAGAATCTCCCTAGAGCGTCTCTTCTTCTATGCATGTAACAGACTTAACTAAAAATTGAAGGATTTGAAAATTCCAGAAAATACACTAAGCTACTACTAACAATGACTATGACAGGTTCTTAGCTTGACACCATCCCCAGCAACGACGCCAAAAATGGTTGTTGCCCACAAAAGGATATAAAAGTCATGGAAAATCCTAACCTGGGAATTGGACATTCCAGCAAGTGACTAACATCTTCTCATGGTCGTTCATTTACTTGTCAAACCAAGGAATGTATACTTGAAATGGAGCGGCATTGTATGTGCACTAAGAACCGATTTTAGCCACGACCTACTAGAAATGAATGTGTGAAAGGAATTCTATTTCTGGTGCAGGAACATAAAAAAAAGCCTTATTAACTTAAGCATAACTTAATTAAAATATAAATCATAATAACCATTACTGGGAAATAAACCATGAACTAGTCTTATGTTGTAGGAACAAACACAGGGATGGATTCCTTATGCTACATGAACAATACAAGACTGGGTTTGCGCTAAACTTTCCTAAAATGAAATTCTAACTGATAAAACAATAGGAAGTAAACTACTAACTAAAGATACCTACTAAGTGGGCCCCCTTAGCAAGCATCAACCAATTTAAACAAGAGTTGAACTCAAAACTTCATCAGCTTTTTATTCATGAACTCAAAATAACGTACATGGTTGTTCTGCTTGTAAGAAAACTTTAACACAAAGTTATGTTTTTCATTATAATAGTAATCTCAATACACGTTGTTCTATCTCTATTCTCTAGTCCAATTTCTTCTTAATCATCTCTCATTCACTCTCGCAGGAGGAACATTTATTTAAAGAGAAACAGCTAACTAACTAACTAATAGAGAAAGATGCGGATATAAATGCCTTATGAGGCTGAGGAATAGCTTTCATAAATGCAAGTTTATCTGCTCAACAGATTCAAAGGGAATCTAGAACTCCACTCTTCCTAGATTGATGATCAATTCAGTTTCTTCCCAATGACCTGGACAAAGAATCCTCACTTGAAACGACTCCTTCGATGGTGTGTTGGAAATGACTTTTTTCGTAAGGTCGTGTTTTGCTGTGCATTGACCCATTCATACCAGCTTTAACAACCTGTAGAACACATGGCAACAAAGGAAAAATAAGGCATGCACTCATAATAGCACGATACTCCTTATTAATCACATGCATCAAATTCATCTTACTTATCCAAAAACTACATATATCGTATCAGTCAATTGAGAAGTCAAAATAGGGTAATGAACATAGACATACTAAGATATTTAGGCTGCAAGAATATAGGAATGTCTATCATAGAATACTACCCATTAACATGAAAATTTTATAACCACAGAGTTTAAAACATCCATAAAAGAGAGCAAGGGTTTTTAAAACTATAACATGATATCCAAATTATAAACATATTCTGGGCTCATCATTCATATTTCCACAAAACATTATAACTTGGTTTCAACTCTTTGTTAGACTCAAAAAATAGATTAACCATCATAAAATTGATTGTAACATAGCATAAAGCCGATTAGAAACTCAGAACCATTCAATTCGTTCATGATTCACTAATTCAAGAACTCAATGCTGCAACTTACATGGCAAAATAACAAATCATGGAAGGTAACTACCAACCTTTATCCAGACATCCAAGACACTATAATCAACATGTTATTGATTGAAATAAACACAATACACATTCCAAATATCTCACCAAAATTCATCCTTTGAGTATGCTTCCCCTTGTAGTATTCAAAACCCGTGGTGCAGGGGCACTTACAACCATGTTTCGAAATATACTTTGTTGACAATATGTCTTAAGGTCTTTGGGTGAGTGCAAGACAAGAGTATAGAAGTTGTATTAGGGATGAAATAAAGGTGGTTGAATTAGAGTCTATAAATTTTAAATGGAAGTGCAATACAAGAGTCTAGAAGTGCCTCCAAGCGAAAATAAGCCCATATGACTTTTCACCTTCCCTATTTCACAATTTTTGTAACTTTTCAGAATTTTGTATTTGTACAACTTTTGCAAATAGTGACAACTTTACAAAATACACATAGGACTTAAACATTAAACCTCCTAATGATTCCCACACATGGAAAATGTCTTTAATGACCCTCTTACAACATGGAGATACCCAAAATTGAATCAAATTTCAAAATGGAAGCACACATTGTCAAGGTGCTCTTGCACCACAAACTTATCATTTCCATTTTGGACGCTCTTTCTTTTTCTCTTTTACTTTGCGTATTTGTATGTAAACTACTAAAATCTGATTGATCTCTTGTTGCAAAAATGTTGATTTATGAGCCATCAAAGAGAATATTAGCCAAAAAACCAGCACAACATCCTTATTTTGATGATCTTGACAAATCTCAATTTTGATTTCAAGCCATTATAAAAGAGTGTGTGAAGCTTAGCGAGGGAATCTGAAGTTACTCAATTGAAGTTAACCTCATAATGAGCACCTATGATGTAGACATTTAAAGAGATCCTTGAATGTATGACTGACATTGTAAAAGATCTGTGAGAACGAAGTACCTAAGGTATTGTAATGAAATTTATTTACATAATGGGATTTACTCAAATATTGGAATTTTGGATTTCATGTTTGGTGTAGTAGCACCTTGTTCTGTAAATGCCTTCAATAGGAAAATTTGAAAAATTTGAATTTTGAAATGTAAACAATGTGAAAAAGGTCATGTAAAGGTCATATGTAATGTATTCAAAGTCTCAAAGAGGTCATTAGGTGATTAGAGAAGTGATATAAATCATGTAAGGTCGAAGTAGGATGTTTTAGGTGTGTGTGTGTTTATTTGTGCAGGGGAATTCAAGAAACAAAGGAACATACCTTTAAACAATCAAGAAACCCCTGAACTTGTTAGGGCAGCAGTTATCATGTATCCAAACCCTCAAATCCGCAATTTTTCTCAAGACAAACTCACTCCACCATGCCAAACCAAAACCCCTATTTTATGCTAGTATAATGAGGGTTTATTGAAAGGAATGGTTCCACGCCTTACCAGAACATGCCACCACCTCATACATTCCTAAAATCACCTGCAAAAACTCAAAATATAATCACCCAACCTCTATATGCAATATTTTATCAAACCCTAGGGTGAAACCTCATTTTTCATGCCCTTTTCCATCAAAATCTACAAGGGAAGCAACACAAACCCCATAAAACTTATTCCATTTCACTTAGAAATTTATCATCTGATCCAACAAGATCATGTTGGGCCCCTCTAGAAAAACCTCTCTCAGTATTGGCTATCTCTGAGTGGTTTTCTCATGGCGGTGGATTTTCACTTGATGGAAAAAGTGTCAAATTCAAGTTGTGCAAAGTTGCAAAGTGGTGCAACTTTCACTCTGCAACTCATGTGACTAAAATAACTACTCCAACGCGTCCGAATAATTATTTTTACACTAGCCATAGTCTTGTTTCACACCGAAACACATGAAATCGCTCTAAGCTATGTTCCACCAGATCGATCCCTTAAGGGTCCAAAGTGCAAAATAGCTGCAAATTTCAGCATGCTATTACTCGGATACCATGACACTTAGAAACTTAACATCTAATTCTACAAGATTGTGTTGGGCCCCTCTACAAAAACCTCTCTCGGTTTTGGCTATCTCGGAGTGGTTTTCTCGTGGCGACGAATTTTCACGTGATGGAAAAAGTATCAAATGCAAGCAGTGCAAAGTTGCAAAGTGGTGCAACTTTCATTCTGCAACTTGTGTGACAAATCGGACTATTCCAACACATCTGAATAGGTATTTTTACCCTAGGCATGGTCCTCTTTTGCACTGAAACATGCGGAATCGCTCTGAGCTACATTCCACCGGATTGATCCCTTAAGGGTCCAAAGTGCAAAATGGATCAAAAATTCATCATGCTATTACTCGGATACCATCATTCTTAGAAATTTATCATCTAATCCTACAAGATCATGCTGGGCCCCTCTACAAAAATCTCTCTTGGTTTCGGCTATCTTGGAGTGGTTTTCCCGTGCCGACGGATTTTCACTTGATGGAAAAAGTGTCAAATTCAAGCTGTGCAAAGTTGCAAAGTGGTGCAACTTTTTCTCTGCAACTCATGTGACCAAGAGGACTATTCCAACACATTTGAATATTTATATATTTATGCTAGGCATGGTCCTCTTTCACACCAAAACATTTGAAATCGCTCTGAGCTATGTTCCACCAGATCGATCCCTCAAGGGTCCAAAGTGCAAAATGGCTGCAAACTTCAACATGCTATTACTCGGATACCATGATTGTTAGAAACTTCTTGTCTGATCCTACAAGATCACGTTGGGCCCCTCTACAAAAAATCCTCTCAGTTTTGGCTATCTCGGAGTGGTTTTCCCGTGACAATAGATTTTCACTTGATGGAAAAAACATCAAATGCAAGGAGTGCAAAGTTGCAAAGTGGTGCAACTTTCGTTCTACAACTTGTGTGACCAAGAGGACTATTCCAACACATCTGACTAGATATTTTTATGCTAGGCATGGTCCTATTTCACACTGAAACACGTGGAATCGCTCTAAGCTACGTTCCACTGGATTGATCCCTTAAGGGTCCAAAGTGCAAAATGGCTACAAACTTCATCATGATATTACTCGGATACCATGATCCTTAAAAAATTATCATTTGATCCTACAAGACCACATTAGGCCCCTCTACAAAAACCCCTCTTGGTTTCAGCTATCTTGGAGTGGTTTTCCCATGGCAAGAAATTTTCACTTGATGGGAAAAGTGTCAAATTCAAGTTGTGCAAAGTTGCAAAGTGGTGCAACTTTCGCTCTGCAACTCATGTAACCAAGTGGACTATTCCAACACATCTGAATAGGTATTTATATGCTAGGCATGGTCCTCTTTCACACCAAATCACATAGAATCACTATGAGCTATGTTCCACTGGATCGATCCCTTAAGGGTCCAAAGTGAAAAATGGCTGCAAACTTTAGCATGCTATTACTCGTATATCGTGATGCTAAGAAACTTCTCATTTGATCCTACAATATTTTTTTGGGCTCCTTTACAAAAACCTCTCTTGGTTTTGGCTATCTCAGAGGGGTTTACCCATGGTGGTGGATTTTTACTTGATGGAAAAAGTGTCAAATTCAAGTTGTGCAAAGTTGCAAAGTGGTGCAAGTTTCACTCTGCAACTCATGTGACCAAAATAACTTCTCCAACATGTTCAAATAGGTATTTTTATGCTATGCATGGTCTTGTTTCACACCAAAACACGTGGAATCGCTCTGAGCTATGTTCCACTGGATCGATCCCTTAAGGGTCCAAAGTGCAAAATGGTTGCAAACCTCAACATGATATTACTTGGATATCATGATGCTTATAAAATTCTCATTTGATTCTATAGGATCACATTGGGCCCCTCTACAAAAACCTCTCTTATTTTTTGCTATCTCGGAGTGGTTTTCCCACAACAATGGATTTTTACTTGATGGAAACAAAGTGTCAAATTCAAGCTGTGCAAAGTTGCAAAGTGGTGCAACTTTTTCTCTACAACTCGTGTGACCAAGAAGACTATTCCAACGCATTCGAATAGGTATATTTACACTAGGCATGGTCCTCTTTTGCACAAAATCATGTGGAATCACTCTGAGCTATGTTCCACCAAATCTATCCCTCAAGGGTCCAATGTGCAAAATGGCTGGAAACTTTAACATGCTATTACTCAGATATCATGATGCTAAGAAACTTATCATCTGATCCTACAAGATCACGTTGGGCCCCTCTACAAAAAAATCTCTCATTTTTGGCTATCTCAGAGTGGTTTTCCCATGCCGACAGATATTCACTTCATGGAAAAAACATCAAATGCAAGTAGTGCAAAATCACAAAATGGTGCAACTTTCGTTCTGCAACTTGTGTGACCAAGTGGACTATTCCAACATGTTTGAATGGACATTTTTATGCTATTCATGGTCCTCTTTCGCATTGGAACACGTCGAATCGCTCTGAGCTACGTTCCATCGGATTGATCCATTAAGGTTCCAAAGTGCAAAATGGATGCAAACTTCATCATGCTATTACTCGAATACCATGATCCTTAGAAATTTCTCATTTGATCCTCCAAAATCATGTTGAGCCCCTCTATAAAAACCTCTCTCGGTTTTGTCTATCTTAGATTTTTTTTCCTGTGGTAGCAGATTTTCACTTGATGGATCAAGTGTCAAATTCAAGTTGTCCAAAGTTGCAAAGTGGTGCAACTTTCGCTCTACAACTCGTGTAACCAGGCAGACTGTTCCAACACATCTGAATAAGTATTTTTATGCTAGGCATGGTCCTCTTTCACACTGAATCACATAGAATTGATCTGAGCTATGTTCCACTAGATCGATCCCTTAAGGTTCCAAAGTGTAAAATGGCTGAAAACTTTAGCATGCTATTACTCATATATCATGATGCTTAGAAACTTATCGTCTAATCCTACAGGATTTTGTTGGGCCTCTCTACAAAAACCTCTCTCGGTTTTGGCTATCTTGAAGTGTTTTTCCCGTCGCAACGGATTTTCACTTGATGGAAAAAGCGTCAAATGCAAGCAGTGCAAAGTTGCAAAGTGGTGCAAATTTCGTTCTGCAACTCATATGACCAAGAGGATTGTTCCAAAACATCTGAATAGGTATGTTTACACTAGGAATGGTCCTCTTTCACACCGAAACATGCGGAATCGCTCTGAGATATGTTCCACCAGATCGATCCCATAAGGGTTCAAAGTGCAAAATGGTTGCAAACTTCAGCATGCTATTAATCAGATATCGTGATTCTTAGAAAATTCAAGTCTAAGCCTACACGATTGCATTTGGATCATCTACAAAAACCTCTCTCAATTTTGGCTATCTTGGAGTGGTTTTCCTGTGGTAGTGGATTTTCACTTGATGGAAAAAGTGTCAAATTCAAGCTGTGCAAAGTTGCAAAGTGGTGCAACTTTCGCTCTGCAACTCATGTGACCAAGAAGATTGTTCCAATGCATCCAAATAGGTATATTTATTCTAGGCATGGTCCTCTTTTTCACCGAAACACATGGAATCGCTTTGAGATACGTTCCATCGGATCGATCCCTTAAGGGTCCAAAGTGCAAAATGGTTGTAAACTTTAGCATGCTATTAATCGGATAGCATGATTCTTAGAAACTTCTCGTCTGATCCTACAAGATTCTGTTGGGCCCCTCTACAAAAACATCTCTTAGTTTTGGCTATCTCGAAGTGGTTTTCCCTTGGCGATGGATTTTCACTTGATGCAAAAAGTGTCAAATTCAAGTTGTGCAAAGTAGCAAAGTGGTGCAACTTTCATTTTGCAATTCATGTGACCAAACTAACTGTTCAAGCGCATCGTAATAGGTAGGTTTATGCTAGGAATGGTCCTCTTTCACACCCAAACATGTGGAATTGATCCGACTTGCGTTCAACCGGCTTGATCCCTTATGATGGCATGCAAAACACTAGAAAAGAGAAACATACAAGAGAAGTTCGAGTATTCCACAAAAAGCGTATGATAATTGGTGTAGAGCACCTTGTTCCTCTATTTGATGAAGAATATCTAGTTGAGTGGTTTTAGTGATTATATGATGGTCAATAGGTTGTTCAATAGGTTGTTGTGGGTATTTTGAGCATGCTTTGTCTTGAATAAGGTCAATTAAGACCATTAGGTATGTTTTAGGGTGACTTTTGGGTCTAGTGATAAAAAGTGTGAAAATTTTAATCTTGCAATAGAAGTTGTCTTTGTAGCCTTTGAAGGAAAATTTGTGAAAGAATGGAGTTTTGTCGATGTAATAAGGCTATTTGTATGCCATTTATGTGGGTTTAGAGGTCATTAGATGTATTCATTAGGTTGGAGGATTCGAAAGCTGCAAATTTGTAAGTTGCTTAAAGCAACAAATTTGAAATGCAAGGATTAATTATTTCCAAAGTTGGTTTTTAGTTAGTTGAGGGTGTGGATCAGTTAGAGAAGGGTGTAAAACACTATGTAAATCCTTGAGAGGCTCGAATGGAGGTTGTTGATGAACTTTTGGAGAAGATCTCATAAGAATTATTCACATTGTTCTTTGTTTTTTAGATTTTTGATACAAACTTTTTGATCTCGTACTTGGTACGATCTCCAACTTTCATGTACAGTCCCAAGGTTGACATGGATTGAAAGAGGGTTGAGTTGGCTTTCTTTTGGCATTGGTTTTGTGCAAAACCATAAAGGAATATGAGAGTTCTTATCGTTGAGTCAAGTGAATGTTGGAGTCTTAGTGGGCATATTTGAGAGAAGCTATGTCAATTCACAACTTGGTTGAGCCACTCTACATCACCAATGGTGCTTTGCAATTTGAAGAGTGATTGAGAGAATGTTTCTTTGTTAAATAGACTTATTCGAGGGTCTAGGACAACGTTGAGTCCATTTCTTATTTTTATTATAAATTATAACTTGCTTTCTCCTGAGTCCATTTCGTATACAAGAAATAATATTGCAAAAAGTTGACATATAAATCTTTCAATAGTGACGCATCAAGAACATATTGGAATCTTTCTATGAATCATTTCATTGAATTCCAATTGTAAATGTGTTTTTTTCTTTTAGATAAATTTTTTTAGCATCAATCAATTAATATTCAAGACAAATAATGAAGGACAACAATGATCAATGCTAGGGCTAACCAATTAATAATTATATACATGAATAATTCAAGAATGTACATGTCAATAAGGGAAGTACAAGTACTCGAAAACATGTAAGCCTCAAAAAGTATACACACGAATACATAGTATACACAAATTAATACAAAGTATATGCACGAATACAAGGCATATGCATGAAAACACGTAAGCCACAAAGTATACATTCGAATGCACGTAAGTCACAAAGTATACACATAAGTTGTAAAGTATACACTTGAATACACGTAACTCATATCTATTGAACCATCAATTTAGAATGAAAATATGGATAGGCATCGATAAAAGATATTTGTATTAACCAAATAGCCATGTAGGCATACATCAATATATGCCAGTATAAGAATGAAATATATGTAAAAAATAGCCATATAGTCTTATGAGAATCCCATATAGGCATACAATGTCAAATATGTACAAAACTTCCATGTAGGCATACAACAAAGGGCTCTAGAATCAAAAGTCATTTCTCTCCATGCCCTGGAAATAAATTATTTCCCTTTCCTTTTCGATCGGATGGAAACAGCTTTGTCACTCATTTTTGTTGCACTTGAGGAGTGCTCTTGTTGCTCCTCCTAGGGTTTAGGTCATGGTGAAGTTTTAACTATTACAATAAGAAGTAAAGACATGAATATATAGAAATTACATTATAAAAAATGATATATTTGACAAAATAATCACTTACCTCCATCTCATGATCTCTCTCCATGGAGGAAATATTCTCATGCCCATGCTCAGGCACGCTAAAGCCCTGTATAAACCATACAAATAGAAATTAAACTACGTGAATCAATAATAGTTTGATTTTTCACTAACTAACATCTATAACAAATGTAAATTGAAATTTACTAGTTTGCCTCATACCTCTCCTGTCAGAGCCATCGAGGATTTTATAGTAGATTACACACCAATATCCATTGCCCTCGCCACATTTGTAGGTGTTTCGGCTTCCATCATCTGAAAATAAAACAAAAAATTATTCAACGTAATCAATGATGTGCATATAAACTACACAAATCTATTAAGTACTTGATTCATTAGTTAAACTCTTTATTCTATTACCTTCGTGTAGGTTTGAGTAAATCCACCACCACTCGGAAGTGTTTCATCAAAACCTCCAATATTAGTTTGTTCAACATCCAAAATCGCATATTAAATTACCATTTGTAAAACAATGCTATTAACATGCAATAAATTTATAATTGTTTACTAGTTACATAACCCAATGATAGGTGTACAATAGAAATAAGTTGGTGGGGGGCCGGTGTATTTAGTCTCAACACTGTGACCCTACAATTTTATTAAAATCATAAAACATTTTTAGTTAATCTTGCATTTCAAAATCGAAATCTAATAAATTAAATTCAATGAACATGCACTAAATTTTACCTGACTATCAATGCCATATTCCTCATAAAAAATGTCGGTTTCCCTCTCCATCTCCATAGTTGCAAATGGATCCTACATACCAGTCTCCTGAGTGTCGGTGGGGTCATATGAACAAGTAGCCCCACAAGATTGACACAGATGTGTTCGACGGAAACCACTTGAAGACTCCCCTAGATGGCATTGTAGAATAGGGCTAGTTTGATGGATGACACTCTGGGTCAAAGTGTTGATCACCTACAATGTCTCTATGTCAGCACTTTCCTTCATGATAGAAGGCATAAAAATGTACTTATGAGGTGGCCTAATGAGAGCTTGTCTACCTTGCCACGTAGGATCCAGCTATGCACCGGGTCTATCCTGAGCTGACCCCCCACCTTTTCCCTGGAAATCTCTCATATCAAAATAATTTGGGATTTTGTTCAATATGAACTCATTGTATAGTTTCCTAAGGAAATATTGCAGGACCTTGCAATTGTTGCACAATGGGTAATCGAAGACTATGTACCACCTATCATAAAACTGGTCCCTAATTTGTTGGTGGTGGCACCAATGGATAGGAAACCTCTTTGCATTGAGAGTAAGATTTTGATTTTTCCATGGGTCGGTGAATAATGAGCACAAATCACCTTTTGTAATTTTAAAATCCTTTACATCTTTGTATGATAGTTTATTTGCATAATAATCCCTAACCGTCTACCTCCTATCTTTCCATCTAGTTATTTCTTTGCTAATTGAATCTACATTTTCTAACATATCTTTCAATGAATTTGCTAGGGTCATTCTTTCTACGGTTGAACCATTTGGATCACTCAACCTACTGATCAAATCCTCAATTTGTTTTTTGTTGTTCTCAATTTCACTCATTAAATTTTGTTGAGTGTCAGGAGGGGGTTGAGTGATTGGTGGAAGAGATTGTTCTTGTCGTTGATTTTGATCTTGAGGGTTTGGTTGGTCTTCCTATTGAGGATTTTGAGGGTTTGCAAGTTGATTTGCATCTCCTAAAAATTCAAACAAATATATATCAAATTCAACCTAAAACTAAAATATTCAACCTAAAACTAACTAATTCAAAACAAAAATCACAAAATCCTTACCTCTCACACCTCCTCCTCATCGTGGTGCCATCGTTGCGAAGAAATAGAATTTTTTGTGAATTTTTTTGTTGAACTGCTCCTCCTAGAATGAGAGTGTGAAAGTATGGGGGTTTTGGCCATAGCTACAAGAAAAAAATAGTCAAAATAACAATGACAGGTTTTAACTTTTTTTTTGCTTTTAACAAGCAATAACGTGAGCGTGTTATAACGCGCTTGCGTTATTGATTTTCAAAATTTTTTTTGAAAGATGTCCATGAAATTGCTACCCATTTCCATTCACCCACCCATAAAACATCATCCATCAACACCTTTAAGCTGATAAATTTGTTCCCTTCATATTTCTTTCCTGTAGAAATCAATGTTTTAGATCTTTTCGAGATCTCACATATGTCATCCTTAAACACAAGATCATATCCTTTTCTACACATCTGACCAACTCTCAACAAGTTATGCTTTAAACCTTTAACATAGTAAACATCACCAGTACGATGCTTTCCATCAAAACATGTTGAACCTATCCCATAGATTTTAGCATCAGTACCATCTCCAAACAACCAAACCTCCATCATATTTTTCAAGTTTTACAAACTTACTCTTGTCACCATTCATGCGATGTGAGAAACCACTATCAACTACCCAAAAATTCTTCTCCTATTTAGCATGTAGGGCAGAGATAACTATACCCTCATTTTTCTCTTTCTCTTTCTCTTTCTCTTTCTCTTTCTCTTTCTCTGGAGGACTTTCTTTTGATTGTCTTTCCGATTTAGTAGAAGTAGGTTCATCCTTAATCACCAAGAACAAGCATTCACTATCATCTGGAACATCATATTTTGAATCTTCATCTAAAATACTAGTATTCTCATTCACATAGTAAGCTTTGTTAATCTTCTTTCCTTTCTTCTTTTGCTCATATCTTTGTTTATTCCTTTTAGCTCTTTCCAGACACTTTGCAGCATAGTGACCAATTTCTCCACAACTAAAACACTTAAAGGGAAATTTACCTTCATACTTACAGGAGCCTTTTCTCATTCTCCTTACAAAATTAGTTATGATTTCATCAAAGTTTTCTTCATCTAGATCTTCAATTTGTGTAGCTTTAAAAGTAGTCTCTATTTTACCTCCACTTCTTAGATTCGGCTTCCTCATCTCATAAGATTTCAAAAATCCTAGTAGAAGATCCTTAGTACAAGTCTTGTAATCTATAATCTACTCAATAGCACTCACCTTTTCACTGTAAGCATTAGGAAGAGTTATGAGATGATTTTTTATTGAAAGAAGAGATGGAAAGAAACAATGAGTTGTTAGAAGGAGAATTGGTGGAAAACATAAAGAGGAGTTTTAAAAACTTGTCATTGGAGGTTAGAAGATGGATGTTGCAGTGAAGAATGAGGAAAAATATGTTGGGATAGTGAACAACAATGAGCTAAATTTTAATTTTGAACTTAGTTGTGATAATTATATACCTTCTTTGGTGAGAGTAGAAGAGAATTTTGAGCAAGAAGAGAGCATGCAGATGGAAATTTTTAATTTCCATGGAGTAGTAATTACAAATTTGTATAAGGATACAATATACATTGATTTTTGTTTGGATAATATATATAAATGTATGTAGAATTTTTAGAGGATTTAGCAAGTGAAACATGGTGGAGGTGGTTGGCTTGTGGTGGGTTGAATCCCACATGAGCAGAGAGGATAATGTATGGTATTAGGAGGAGGAGGATGGTACATAGTAGATACAAGTCCACAAGAGGAGAAAAGAATGAAGTGCAAAGTTGTCAGAGGAGGAGGTTACTTCTTCCAACTAAGTGTTGGAAGAGGAGAAAGAAGACTTAATTATAGATACCAAATTTAGTGATGGATTTTGTTGAAGATTTCTTGCAATCCAAAAGGGTGGTACAACCACTCAACTCCATTTTGTGAATCCATATTCACAATAATTTTCCTACCTCGAGTGTCTAATATAGGAGTATCTAGGGGTACTAGCAGTCTTGCATCACTAGAAATATTGGTATTGTATTTTTGTTTATTTTCAATAAGGTCTCAGGGGTTGGGAGAATAAATATCTTTATTTTCATTTTTAATTTTCCTTGGGGTGAAATTGTAATTATAATTTTGGTTGAAATTATGCAACAGTAAATGTTTCTAAGCCATAAATTGGAAAGTATTCTTCTTGAGTGTCCCATTTTGAGGTGGGGACCACTTGGGGTGCATGTTCTTTCATGTTCAATTTGCATAACTTTCTTGTATTTTCATGTTGGTGCATGTTCATATTTGGAGTCGTCGGGTCCATCAAAGATCAATGAAGATGATACAATTGACCAAATTTGATTGGCCATGGTTAAGGTACCCAGGTGAAGGCCATGTGAACATTGAATAATTTACTATTTTATTATTATTTCTCTAAATGGGGTATGGTTTTTCCAAGGAGGTGTTTTTCTTGCGGTTTCGAAAAACCATAGTGGCTTTTCTCATTCACAAATCTACATATTCAAGCCTTATCATTTGGGAAGAGAGCTTTGGGAGTTTTTGTAGGTGAGTTGGGGAGATTCTATTTGATTTAAAAGAGAGTATTTGAAGACTCCATTTTTGGAAATTTCTATTTTCATAGAAGCCCATGTCTTAGGGAGCTAGTGAGCTCCTTATTTTGGGAAATGGTGACCTAGTGAAGTTTGTGCGAAGGGAGCTTCAAAGCTTCAGCTGAAAGAAGGTTGAAAGAGACCAAGAAGACATTTTTGTTTCAATTTTGGAGGTGTGTTACAATAGAAAGAATATTGATGATTTCATGGTTGGTTTGCAACAATTTTTCTAATGATAAATGTAGGTTGAAGGAGCTAGAATCAAGTGAAAGAAGAGGGATTAAGTCAAACCATGTTGTATTTGATTTTACTTATCATATTTCAGTCTCATATCATATTTGTATTGTTTTTCATCAGCCCATATTGTTTAAAAAAAAATGTATATTCATAAATTCTTTCTTTTTATGCAATTGAAGGAAAATTTGAATGAACACATAAGAATAATTCTTGAAATGTTTTGTGTTGTTTCAAACCATTTATAAGTTGCATTTTTAGATTTTTTTGATTATGTGAATGAGGGTTGGTTTCTTATTTCATTTACATATATAATGATATTAGCTTAATATAATTTAATGATATGATGGTTTTTCCCAAGAAAATTTAGTATCACTTCAATAACCTTGAGAAAGTATTTCAAAGATGTTATTATGGGATTGTTGAACACCCATAATACTGAGAGGGGGGATGAATCAGTATTCTCTTAAACCATCCAAACATTAACTATCCAATCACTAATTCATATTTGAATGTAGTAAGAAAAGAAAGAATTAAACATCTAAAATATCACATAACACATGAACACCAATATTTTAATGTGGAAAACCCAAAATGGGAAAAACCACAGTGAGGGTTAGCTCACAATGCATTATAATTGGTTATAGTATATTACGAAAACTCTCACTACAAGTGGACTCACTTTCCATAGAGAAAGGGATAGAAGAGAGATGGTGTCTCACAACATATTTTTGAATTGTTACAATTCCATCTTATATGTGAATGAATTATAGTTTCATTGAAGCACAATAACAATATCTATTTGATTATTTTTCAACAGTATGTCTTGCTCATCATTCACGTACAATTCTTATCTTCAACTTAAAATTCACAATTTAACTTCGCTCTACTCTACTCAGATTCATATAAAACACAATACATGTTGTATCTATTCCCATAAAACACTAAAAAAACTCCAACTTATATATTCACATTAAGTATAACATCAATTAGGTCAGCCTAATTAGATGTTATAATCAAAATACAACTTGTTGGCTCTAAAAAATTTCACCCACATGGCATGCCACAATTTATAACTCAAAATATCTTAAGATAGGTCGACATGGACCTATAATAGATCCCACATAAGACTATAATACATATTTATCCTTCACACAACACCAAATGTATTAGATCAGCTATATATAAGACCTAAAAACAAAAAATTCATTTGTGTATCCACATATTAACACATGGACTTCAAAACTTGATATCATCTAGAATCCATTCTCAACTAACATCTGGCAACTTATTTTCAACACCACAAGGCCAAAAAGTCTTATGTGGAGAAGTGCAAATTCTCCCACACAAACACACTATACAAAAAATAACTATAAAATGCTAGGATGAACTCTATTACTCATATCTCTCAAACCACTAGTCAAAACAAGATGAAATATTTGATTTAGGTATATCTAACCAAAAAAAAAAGTTATGTTAGAACCACAAAGTGATATCTTCATTTCCAGATTGGTCTAGACCCAAAAACCAACACACTGTTACACTAATCTATAAGATTTGGCACTTATGCAACCAAAATTTCTTCATCAAAACCTTATGAAATAATGTCTTCCTTATCAGCTCTAAAACCTATTAGGAATATTGAAACTGATCCACAATAATGTTGACATCAATGACAACACTGTATCATGCTATTATGTACCTTCCATGCTCAATTTCACAGCTAGGATCATCAATGCCAAACTTCAACAATCACTCCAAAATTCTAATAATCTCCCCCTTTGTCATTGATAGAAACATGCCAAAAATCTTCAAGATATTCTCTAATACTCTCCTCCTTTAACAACAAGAGCAAAGGGTGCCTATACAAAAAAAATTCTAACTCTTATTTGAACTCCCCCTGAATGATGTAGTCATATATATAGTTGAGAAATAATGAATTGACTCCCCCTGAGTCATGTACTCAAGCAAAAGCCAAAAAGATATTGAAATTTTCATTATATTGTATGCATATATATACAAAGAATTTGAACATAAATTCATAGAAAGATAAATAATGGATCAACAAGATGTGGGTGACTCCTACAACTTCTTCAAATGATCTTCCCAGGCTTGCCTTCCTTGCTCCCATTCTTTCTTAGCCTCCATAAGAAATCTATTTTGAGTTTTAAACTCTAATAGAAGTTCTTCTCAGGTTCTTTTGAAGTAGTAGGTATTGGATCCATTTTCTTTGCCTTATCACAACTGAGAAGAGATTTTGAAATAAGTATAGGTTTTGGATTGACTAGATCCCTTACCTCTCCAAACTTTAAGATGATATGTTCTATTTGTGCTTGCAGTTGGAAGAAATTCTTGTACATATCTTCTATTGTGTTCCTTTTTGCACCTATGAGGTTGAGTGCTAGATCATAGGCACTTGAGGAAACGTTAATCTAAGACTCAATAGAGTCCACTCCTTCCTTATATTTTATCTAGCTTTGGACCACTTTATTTCTTACTAATATAATTATTTAGCCTCATCAACACATGCTTATGCATCCTTCAACAATTTAGATAACTTCTTATGTGAAATAGCACATTTCTCATTAGTTTTCAACATTCTTTTTTCATTAATCCTTTTCTCTACTTATTTCTTCGCTTATTTCTTTAAGCTAGATGCATAATTTTTAAATAAATAAATTAATAGTTTGAAGTTTTACATGCTAGATAATGTAGTTGTTAGAGTAATAAGCTATTACACTTAATTAATTATATCATACTGGTTAATTAATTAAGTCACTTATTCCTTTAGGTACTTAAGCTAAACTTAGGCACATTAATAATTGATTAATTATTAAGTGTGCACACTAGGGTTTCCCTTTTAGGGTTTCTTGATCTCCTTCATAAGGATTGATCTCTTTGTAATAATTGATTAGATCAATAATGCATTTTTACTTTGAGGTTTATAGAACATCTTCTTTGGTTCTGCATGTATATTGCATGCAAGTGATCTTGGTTTCTAACAATAGTGTTAATATTTGATATTTGATCTAGGTATGATCTCTTGAAATTCCTTAACTACTTCATCTATTAATTCTCTAGTCCTTTGATGTGATTCAATGATTTATTTTCTAGTACATGAATGAAACATGTCTCCTAGTTGAAGCTTGTGGATGGGAGATATCTTCTCCATACCGATGCTCCCTTGATGCATTGGTAACTATAGCAATTGGGATGGCACAACTGGTTTAAAACTAGGTTGTATTCTTAATATAATTTTTAGAGAATCTCCAAAATGAGCTAGAAGATTCACCATAAGCCTTAGTAACTTCCACAACCTTTCCCTTGTCCTCTACACTGTTGGAGTCATATGCTTTTTGCTTTTTTTGCATCTTCGAATGTATCCATGTTTGTTTCTTTATCTTCCTCTTTATCCTCTTCTTCTTTCTCCTCATCATCCTTCACTTAATCTTTATTTTCTTGCTCTCCTTGTACTTTTGTATCTACATTGTCATTCTTATTTTCACCCTCTATAATATTTTTTATGTTTATCGAAGGAGTTACTTCTTCTTGTGTCGAAGGAGGAGTGAAGGTGTTTTACTTTGCAATGTATTCTCTGATCATTGTTTCCTTATCATCTCCTTTTTATCATGTCCTCCACTTTTGGAGAAGTGTTGTCTATTGCAACTTCATCATTAGTATCATATTCATGTTGAGCATCATTTGTGTACATTTCTTCCTCTATATTTTGTTTCGGAGTAGTGGTATCAAAATTCACTTCTTCTTCAACCACTGGAAGAAATTATAGCTTCTATACAATCTCCTCTACTTCATAATTTCTCTCCTTTCTAATTCTCTCAAGATCATCTTTGTCTCTACCCATAAGGGTAGTAACCATTTGTTTAGTTCTCAACTCCTTTCTAAATAAAATAGCTAATGTGGCTCTATCATCCTCTAATAATGGAGCATTTAGTCTCTCCAAAGACTTTTCCTTTAACCTTCCATGCTCTTTAATTGCCTCTTGTCTTCTTTTCAACAAAATGTTCCATAAGTCTTTAGGAACACATTTCTTTATGTTCCACATATGAACTTCATGTGCACAATTTAATGTACATGACTATAGCCTCAATTATGGTAGCCTTGTCTACCTTATTTACATCCTTGTATAATGATGTAGTTTCTCCTAACATATAATTTTGTAGAATGCTATTATAATATAATGCCTCTAACTTCATGGGAGAATGAGGCCTTACTAGTTTCATTTATTCTTTTTACTTGCCTTTTCCCAAAATTTTATTTTCTTCTACATTCTTCTCCTTCTTTGAAGAATCCTTCTTGGCTTTCTTCTTATTCTCTCTTACATGAATCTCGAATGCTTCTTTCCCTCTCTTTATCTCTTCTTTTCTCTCAATATAAATTATGTTGACTCTTCTCCTTTTGATGCTAGCTTCACCTTGTGAAGCATCACTCCTTCTTCTACAAACCAGAGGGGATACATCTTCTTCCAATTCTTCTTCTTCTTCAACAACATTTATGTCTATGTCCTTCTCTCTCATTGATTTTTGTTTCACTCTTCTTTTTGCAAGGGAAATAGGAGGTGTGGTGGTAGTAATCTTCTTCTTCTCTACCCTTATATCTTGTGCAATTGGAGGGGATTTCTCCCTTACCACAAGAACTCCAGTAGAATTTCTCTTCTCTCCAACAAAGGGAGAATCCTTAGAGGAGTTCTAAACAGATGGTGGTGTGGTAACTATTCTACTAGATCTCCTTGATATGCCTAGAGCTTTGAACACTAGTACTCATATCTGCTTTAGCTCTTTGCCTTCTGTATTGCACCTTTTCTTTAGAATTACCCATTTCCTTGGCTTATACATCCACTATAGCATCAACATTCTTCTTGATGATAGGTTCTTTTTGTTTCATGTGTACTTTTATCGACTTTTCCTCATAAGTCCTATACCTTTGTTTTATGGTAATTTTCATACTCTTCAATAGAATATTAGCATAAACAATAAGATCTACCTCAGTCACCTCATAGCCTAATTCACAAATCCAAACAGATCTTCATTCCATTGCCTCCATGATACAATGATATGTGGGAACTAGGAATGTGATATCATATTTGTACCTTTCCACAACTGTCCTAGGAATCCTTTCTCTCTCGTGCATTCTTTTTTGGAATGTTGCTTGCTCAACCTAATAACATGCTTTGAAATAAATATAATTTGATAATTTCTCCTATGTTGATTTTTACTCTTCAACTTGTCTAGTAGTTGTACTTGTTTCTTTAACCTATTTGAAGAATGCTTACTCATATGCTCCTACCCTCAACCTCAATGTTTTTGGTCAAAAACAAAACCAAAGTGTATATATTTATAGCTATGAAATTTTCCCAATACTAGAAAGGCTATACAAGACCATGAGCAACAAATCATGTGATAATTCACCCATGTAAAATTAAGCATCCCACCTAAGGAATGGGCTCACCAAATTCCAATGTCACCTATGAAGATTAATTGTTGTTGAAAAAAGTATGTCAACTTGTGACCATACACCTAATTTACTGTATATAATAAGTCTCTTACAAGATTATCTTACATTGGCTATTTTTAGTTTGTTAAAGATACATTTCTAACTCCCTATATTATAAATTATTTTACATTGTATCTCTCACCTCATTGGTTCTCTTAAATTTTCTCTTGCATTATCGATGCTCTTACTTTTTAACCCATGCATCATGGATGCTCTTACACATGTTACACATTATGATTCTCTTACAATTTAAATCCTGCATCATAGATCCTCTCACAAAGGTAGTCCAAGTGGTGAGATCAATTTGAGAAAAGAATTAAATTTTTTATCTAGATGTGTGTCAGTTAAATTGACATGATTGGCACACTTTATACAATAATTTACGTAAGACATAGAACATATTCTTAATAATGTCACCATGAGTCCTATCCAATCATAGTAACCAAGTAAATTTGTATCCATTATGGGAACCAAATCAATAACAACTCCATTGCCACATACAACATGATCCCTTCATTCTCCCAACCTATTTTCTACATTTCTATGGAGGCCAATTCAATCACATGTCCATGACTCCCTCTCGTATTTGATATATGCGATATATATGCCTAGACTTGTGCATATTGTTAATGTTAAGATTTTTATGTTGAGAATATTTGTAATGTATACATTGATATTCCTTTTATGTGTTTTTCATATATGTAGACATTGTCGAATTTTATACATGAAAATAACACAAAGAAACTCTTATATATCCCTTTGTATTGGGTATAAAATTTTCAATTACTATTTTTACTTTCGCATACATGTAATTTTTTTTAGGATCATATGCACCATAAAGGGGAAAATATAAAGATGATAGGTGCCTACTTAACATTTTTTCTCCTCATTTAGAACCTACTATTTTACTCATAAATTTAACAAAAAATGTAATAATATATTATAACTTGTGATATTGCTATTAGGTTTCAATTGTGTAGTTTTTTTATTCAAACTTATTGACCCATGTTTCATGAATAGTGGTTCACAAGAACCCATCTCTCATTATAATACACGGTCCACTTAGCACACATTGCATCTAGGTGATTCTCATAAAGGTGAAGCATTGGGCCTTCCCGAGAGGTCACCCATCCCAATACTACTCCAACTCAAGTGTGATTAACCTACAACCCCATTTGTAAAACTAGACGGTTGAATCTTGATAGCAATATCATAATTTGACATGTTGTAAAAAACTACCTCCTACATATCATATTATAATTTTTTATCATACAATTATTAAAAAAAACACAAATAACACTATCATAATTGTACAAGCATTACTATACTCCAATAATTTAAACGCATAATAAACATAACACCAAACTAAAAAAATAAATTGAAAAATACCTAAATGAAATGCAAGCATCCTATCTATTAGAAATTACGACCAAACGTTTTACACTTCTATGAAGAAACCTCTTCTTTATTTAAATGTATAATGTAAATAATTTAAATGCCTTATTAACTTTCTAGATTGTAAACTAACTGCGTTTGAAGAAAGAAACATGTTTTTAATCATTTAGAATAGCTTTGGCTCGTAACTTGTCTCGCAAGAAAGTCTAAGGTCCTTGTAAAACCATTCTACTTTGTTGACCACCGCCATATACCCTCATGCTTTCCCCCTACGTTATCGCTAACATATTTCTTTGTTGGAAAGTGAAGGATTTCAAGTATCAGCACAGGATTGTGGCCCTCCCAAGCCTGAAAATGAAATGACCTTATCTTTTGATATTAACAAAAATTGAAAGGTTATATCTACAAAGACAATCATTGGTATCTATAACAATATTTAATTAATACAATTCTTTATGTTACAAATCACTTCTAAAGAAAAGGCGGCGGGGTTGATCATTCACCGGTCTCCCCGGTAATTGAGTAGGTAGACAGGAATAATGTAGTTGGACAAAATGAGTCAAAGCCGGCGTATTACTGTGTGGTTTATGAATTGCCCTATGTGAACTCATCCCCTGCATCTCTGCCCTTAAAAAGGCAAAGGCAGAAGCAGAACAGACAGGAGCATCAGCAATGGCAGTGCCAAGGATCCAGTTGGGAAGCCAGGGTTTTGAAGTATCAGCACAGGGATTGGGCTGCTTTAGCATGACTGCCCCCTATGGCCCTCCCAAGCCTGAAAATGAAATGATCTCCCTCATTCGCCATGCTGTTTCCAAAGGCATTACTTTTCTTGACACCTCTGATCTGTATGGTCCTCACACTAATGAACTTCTCATTGGAAAGGTAGGGTTCCTTGGAATAACTGTATTTAATCTGATTTTCAAAAGGGGGTTTTTCTAGATTCTCTTATTGTTGGGTTTTAATCTGCAACTTTCTGACTCGATTGGCAGGCATTAAAAGGAATAAGAGATAAAGTGCAGCTGGCTACCAAGTTTGGGTTAATCTTTACAGGTGGGAAGTGGAAAGCTCGTGGAGATCCTGCGTATGTTCGTGCTTGCTGTGAGGGGAGTCTGAAGAGGCTTGATGTGGATTGTATTGATCTGTATTACCAACATCGTATAGACACCAAATTACCCATAGAAGTTACTGTATGTACTTTACCCTTCTCTTTGGTGACTGTTGTTCCATAAAATGCATTTATGTATTTTACTGTTGTTCCATACTTTGGTTGCTTGTGTATCTATGGCAGATTGGAGAAATGAAGAAATTGGTTGAAGAAGGGAAAGTCAAATATATTGGACTTTGTGAGGCTTCTGCATCAACAATTCGAAGAGCGCATGCTATTCATCCTATTACAGCAGTTCAAATAGAATGGTCTTTGTGGACTAGGGATGTTGAGGATGATATTGTTCCAACTTGCAGGTATGGGTTTTGAAAGCTTTAAAGGGATTCGAATTATGCAATCTTAAAAGTGTCTTATTTTGACTTAAGTTTTCACATACAGGGAGCTTGGGATTGGAATTGTACCGTATAGCCCTTTAGGCCAAGGTTTCTTCTCTTCTGGAACAAAGTTGGTCGAAAGCTTAGAAGATAATGATACTAGAAAGGTATTTGCATTCATTGATGCTTCTTTCAATGAATAGGCTTTATTAACAGTGTAGCCCATAGGTGGATGCTTCTTATTTTCATTTGCGATCTTCCCATTTTGTTCCCCTTAATGATGACTATCGAATAATAATAAAATTGTTCTATATTTAGAGGGCCAAAGTTGCGAGTTCCATTTTTACCAATTTTAGGTGTTGTTAGATGGTAACAAGTATACTGAACTCTATAGGTGTGAGAAAAATAATAAATAAAATGGGCATCACGGTTGAAAACATTGGTTTTTTTTTTGGTTTTTTTTTAAATTTTGTCTTTGTTTGTTTATTATTATTATTATTATTATTTAAAGAATCTATAGAGATAAGTATGTTAACAATAAATATGTTTTCATTTATTTATAATTAGGATGGTATTTAATGTTGTATCTTTGATTAAGGATCATAGATATATGTAGGAAGTTTTTGGTTATATTTTGTATAGGTTAATTGTGAATTTGTTTTTATATATTTATAATTAGGATAGTATCTGATTTTATGAATGTATTATTTTTCAGAATTGTCCAAAGTTTAAAGGAGAGAACCTCGAAAGGAACAAGGTTATTTTTGAGAATTTAACAACAATTGCTTTGAGAAAAGGGTGTACTACAGGACAACTTGCACTTTCTTGGATTCAATAGCAAGGAAATGATGTTTCACCAATCCCAGGGACAACTAAAATCAACAACTCAGAGGAGAATATTAGTGCACTTTTTGTGAAGCTTACACCCAAGGAGATGAAAGAAATAGAAGTTATGGTATCCTCTAATGGTGTCTATGGAGATCGATTTGATTTCATGGATTTGACGTGGATGAATTCAGAAACACCTCCTTTGACTTCATGGAAAGGGATATGACTAGTTTTGACAATATTACCTTTTTATAGCTAGTTATATGCAAGTTGAATAAGTGGATTTAGTTTTCTAAGAATAACTAAATATTCTAATGAAGAAGTTGAATAGACTATAAGAAATGATTTTTTTTTAATCTATTCATTGAGATATTTTTTTAGATGTATTAATTAATGAAGTGTGGGACTAAATTGATGGTTTTTTTACATATTTTCATTTTTTAAATATACAAAATCCCGTAATTTATATTTTAAAACGATAAATGTCAATTTTATATGATTTTATACATATATACATACATATGCATATATGGACTGCCTCTTCTTTAATAATAGTATATTAAGAATTATATAACTTTATTCCCAATGAGGGGTGCTCTTGAAGAATGGGCTATCATTGGTGACTATAATATATAATGCAATTATAGGGAATTTATGTATTAATGACCATTTGGCATTTTTTATTTGTTTTTATGATATGCATGCTTAATTGTTGAACTACATATGTACTAATTGATCAGAATATGTGTAACAATTTATGCATTATTAAATATAGACATTATACATGTATATAGATAAACTCTTTTTCCATTCTTATTCAGCCTAACAATGTAGTTAGTAAACATAAAAAAATGAAATAAATGGATTATGCCTATAGAATATTGGATATGACCAATCTTGAACACCCAAAATACTGAGAGGGGGGGTGAATCAAGTATTATTTTTAAACCATTCAAATATTTAAATATCCAATCCACCTAGTAGATTTAATTGCAGTAAATGGAATAAAGCATGAAACATCAACAACATCATATTACACATGAACATCGGGATTGATGCAGGAGCATCCTTGGTTCTTGGCAATCTTGCATCAACAAAAAATATTTTCATTCAACTTTCTTCTTGCTTTGTTCTTGTTCTACTCTGAGTTGGTAGATCCAGTGTTTCTTCATGTTTGCTCGCCAAATCTTGCGTACCTAGGATTTCGTTTCGGCAAGTTATCATTTCCGGAGTACATGACAGTTTTTGGGACTAGCCCTGGGATAACTTCAAAACCTAACGGCTAGTTGGATCGATCGCGGATCTTTCCCGTAACATGCGGATCCTCATAATGTGTTTAGATTTGTTCTATGGAGTGTCCCTGACCTAACACTTAGGTCCACACTTCACCATGCGCATCTATCATGGATGAATTTCAGATTTGAGGCTGACCTGTTCTTGCACACGTTACACTTTTCTTCTTGGAGATTGTAGCGATCTTTGGCTAATGCGGATGTTTCTTGACCTGCAGATGTGATATAAAGCTAGTATTGAATCATCAGATTAAGGAAAAAATTAAGTAGGATAAAATAATATGTATATAGATTTGGATTTGTAAGATTTTCGCTCGCATGTATGAGCACTATATTTTGAGCATGTTGTAATCATGCATGTGTGTTGAATCAATAAAGCTCGGATGTGGAAGACTATTTGTAATCAAAATTTTTGATAATAGGAGTGTTTGCATCTGCATTTTCCTCCATATTTCATGTTTTTTTTGTTGTGTGACTCCTTTTGTATGGTTTGGACTGTTATCTTTGAGGACCCTCCTACCGTGATTGCACCAAGCTAGTATCAGAGTGAGATTCATTCCTTGTGAGATCATCATAAGTCACGTGGTCCTATTGAAGATTTGTTGTAGGGTGGCAGATTAAGGATTCGACCTACAATTGCAGAGGACTTGTGTAGAGATGGCAGGAAGAAGAAATGGTAGAGGAAATAGAACGCATGGAAATGCAGACCCAACTGTAATGGAGATGTTGAGAGGAATTTCTACAAGATTGGAAGTAGTTGAAACGGCCTAGAGAAGAGGTCAACCAGTTGATGATGTAAGTGATGAAGAAGTATAAAAACAAGAAGAAGTTGGAAGAGAAGAGCAACCTAGCCTTGATCAAGGAGAAGAAATGTTCATAAGAGCCCTAACCAGAGTGAACACTATGCCACATTTCAATCCATCATATTATAATGGTAAGTTGGATTTAGATGAATTGTTGGATTGGATAACAGAAATGGAGAAATAATTTGATTTTGAAGGTACCCCAGATGATAAGAAGGTGAAATTTTCCTATACAAAGTTGAGAGGACATGCATCCCTTTGGTGGGAACATTTGCAGACAGATAGACAAAGAAAATGAAAAGATAATATAAAATAAGATCATGGGATTGGTTGGTGAATAAATTGAAGAGAAATTTTATGCCTGCATACTATCATATTAGTTTGTTCAAGAAATTGCAGAATTTGAAGCAGAAAGAATCAAGTGTGACAGTGTATACTGAGGAATTCTATAAGTTGAATATCATATCTGGACATTTAGAAAATGAGATTGAACAGGTGGATAGATATGTGAATGGTTTGAGGTCATCTATTCAAGATGAGATCAATTTGATTAAGTTGTTGAGTGTGGGAGAGGCGTATCAATGTGCCCTAAATGCAAAAGAGAAACTAAATAAAAGACATGAGCAAAGATAGAGAAGAAGAGGTGGAATATTTCAGAGGAAGAATATTCACTGGAGGAGGAAGAGGAACTTTTGTAGATCAGAATAACGATAAGGAGGTCAGCAAGAATGAGAATTCATACCGAAGAGATGATGGAAACTCTTACAAAAGAGGAGGATATGGTATTTATAGAAATGAAGGATATAGAAAAGATGATAGAGGACAAGAGAAAATAATATTTAAGGGAACTTGTTTTAAATGTGGTGGAGAAGGACATAGAGCCTTTGAATGCAAACAGGGAGAGACAAGAAGAAAGATCGAAAAGAATAGAAGAACAACCATTGTTGAGGAGGATCATGCTAGATCATCTAATCAACCAGAAGAAGGAGAGGTATTGGTAAATAGGAGATTGTTGTGTCAAAGTGAATTGGAGAAAGAACCATTGCAGAGAAATAATTTGTTTAGGACCAAATGCAAGGTAGCTGGTAAATGTTGCAAAGTGATAATTGATAGTGGAAGTTCAGAGAACCTGGCTTTTGAAGAAATGGTGAACAAATTGAAGTTGGAAAGGTTGAAACACCCTAAACCCTATCAGATAGCATGGATTCAAGATGAGCGTAAGATATTGACAAGTGAACAATGTTTGGTGAAATTGAAGATAGGAAATTACAATGATGAAGTTTTATGTGATATTATACCTATGGATGTATGCCATATCTTGTTGGGAAGGCCTTGGCAATATGATAGACAAGCTATCAATGATGGAAAGAAGAACATATACACCATTGTTGCTAATGGAATGAAGCAAACTTTGTTACCCTTGGAAGATGTTCCAAAGCTGAGATTTGTACGACTGCTAGAATTTGTTTGGTTGATGGAAGGATATTTCTAGATGGAATAAGACATGAGAACATGTGCTATTCTTTGGTGCCTAGGAAAGTTGAAGACATGAAGCATGTAGAAGGAAAACCTGAGGAGATAAAAGAGTTGTTGATAGAATATGAGGCTATCATTCCAGATAACATTTGTACCTGATGGATTACCACCTGTAAGGAGTATTAGTCATTGCATGGATTTGATTCCTAGAGCTAGTTTTCCTAATAAAGAAACACAATGGATGACATTGACATCGACATAAAATGAAGAGTTGAACAGACAAGTACAAGAGTTGTTGAGGAAAGGTTTGATAAGAGAAAGCTTAAGTCCTTGTGTAGTACCTGTTCTACTTGCACTTAAGAAAGATGGAGAATGGAGAATGTGTATAGACTCTAGAGCCATAACAAGATCACAATGAAGTATAGATTTCCTTTGCCCCAGATGGATGAAACTATGGATTGTTTAAGTGGAGCTAAGTAATTTACAAAGATAGACTTGAAGAGTGGATATCATCGGATTAGAATGAAAGAAGGAGATGAGTGGAAAACAAAATTCAAGACAAATGAAGGATTGTATGAATGGTTGGTGATGCCTTTTGGACTGACAAATGCACCTAGTACTTTCATGAGGTATTGAAGAAATTATTGGGTAAGTTTATGATTGTATATTTGGATGACATTTTGATTTTTAGAAAGACTAGAGAGGAACATTTGTTGCACATAAGACAAGTTTTGTAGAGGTTGAAAGAAGAACAGTTGTTGATGAACATAAAGAAGTGTAGTTTCATGAAGGAAGAATTGGTATATCTAGGATTTGTAATATCAGTGGATGGATTGAAGATGGATCCTGAGAAGGTGAGAGATATTGTTGAATGGCCTACACCTGAAAGCATGGGAGAGGTAAGATCATTTCATGGATTGGCCAGTTTCTACTGAAAGTTCATTAGGAGTTTTAGTTCTATTTGTAACCCTATGACAAAGACAATGAGAGGAGACAAAAAGGATTTTAGATGGACATATGGAGCAGAAAGAATTTTTTAGTTGTTGAGACAGAAGGTGATAGAGCAGCCTGTGTTCGCTTTACCAGATTTTGATAAGGTATTTCAAGTGGATTGTGATGCAAGTGGAAATGCAATTGGAGCAGTGTTAAGTCAAGACCTATAGCCTATTTCAGTGAGAAGTTGAATGATGCAAGGAGAAGCTATTCAGTGTATGATCAGGAGTTCTATGCCATAGTTCAATCTTTGAAAAAGTGGATACATTACTTGTTATCTAAGGAGTTTTTGTTAGATACAGATCATCAAGCCTTACATTATTTGAACAGTCAAAGTAAGTTGAATAAAAAATACATGAGATGGGTAGAGTTCTTGTAGAGTTACAATTTTGTTTTGAATCACAAGAGTGGAAAGTCAAATATAGTTTATTGATTCTTTGAGTAGAAGAAGGAATTTATTGGCATAGATGAAAGTGGAGGTATTAGGATTTGATGAATTGAAGAACTTGTATAAGGAAGACCCGGATTTTGCAGAACCTTGGAGAACATGTAAAGAACCATTTTTGGAGGATAGAAGTCAATGGTTGGATTATTTCATTCAAGAGGACATGTTGTTTAGAGGAAACCAATTATGTATACCCAAAAGTTCAATGAGGGATAACTTAGTAAAAGAGAAACATAGTGGAGGTTTGGCAAGACATTTTGGAATTGACAAGACAGTAGCGTTGGTGACTGAGAATTAATTTTGGCCATAGGTTCACAAGGATGTCAGAAAATTTGTGCAAAGTTGCAGAGTTTGTCAAGCTAAAAAAGGGAGTAGTCAGAAAGTTGAATTGTATAAACCTTTGACAATACTAGAAAGACCTTGGGAGGATATCAACATGGATTTGATACCTAGTTTTTCTAAGACACAAAGAGGTAATGATTCAGTATTTGTGGTGGTGGATAGATTTTCTAAGATGACACATTTCATACCTTGTAAGAAGACAACATATGCAGTACATATAGCAGATTTGTTTTTCAAAGAAGTGGTTAGATTGCATGGATTACCTAGGAGCATTGTTTTAGACAGGGATACAAAATTTGTTGGCTATTTTTGGAGGACACTTTGGAAGAAGTTGAAGAAAGATTTGAAGTTCAGTTCTACTTTCCATCCATAGAAAGATGGTCAGACAAAGGTAGTGAACAAACTCTTAGGAAATTTCTTGAGATGTTTGGTTGGAGAGAAGACCGTAAGTTGGGATCTAGCCCTAGCACAAGCCTAGTTTTCCTACAATAATTCAGTGAACAGGAGTATTGGAAAGACACCTTTTGAGATTGTTACAATATTTCATCCTAGAGGTATATCAAAGTTGAGACATTAGTAGGGAAGATAAAAGGAGTGCAGATGTTGTAGAATTTATAGAACATATGAAGATCATGCATACTCAAGTGAAACAACATTTGGAGAACATGAATTGGAAGTATAAGGAGAAAGCAGATGAAAAGAGGAAACATAAGGAGTTCGAAGTTGGAGATGAAGTGATGGTGTATTTGAGGAAGGAAAGGTTTCCAGTTGGAACATACACTAAATTGAAAATGAGGGAGTTTGGACCCTATAGGATTCTAAATAAATTTGATTCAGGAAATGCTTATGAAGTGGAGTTACCAGATGACATGAGTATATCACCTATATTCAATATTGTAGATCTACATCAATACCATGAAGCATAATTCAGTAAAGACAACAAGATGAAGATGGAAGAACAAATTCCTAAATAGCAACCAAATGAGGTAGAAGAGATTTTGGATGTCAAAGATGGAAGGAGGACTTGTGGAAGAAAGTACAAGGAATATTTGGTGAAATGGAAGGGAAGACCAGTGGAGGATTCTTCTTGGATCTCTCAAGCTGAGGTAGACCATATTGGTTTTCCTTTGGCCCTTGCAAAGTGAGAGGATCACTTTTCATTAACCCCGGATGTCTAATGCAGGAGCATCCTTGGTTCTTGGCAAACTTGCATGAACCTAAAATATTTTAATTCAGTTTTGTTCTTGCTTTATTCTTGTTCTGGTCTGAGTTGGTAGATCCGGTGTTTCGTCATGTTTGCTCACCAAATATTGCATACCTACGATTTCATTGTGGACATGTTCAATTTTTCGTATTCCAAGTTTTCAGCTCATTTGGATTTCATTTCACCAAGTTATCATTTTCGAAGCACGTGATAGTTTTTAGGACTGGCCCCAGAATAACTTGAAAACCTAATGGTCCTAGTTGGATCGATCATGGATCATTCCCATGACTTGAAGATCCTCACAGTGTGTTTAGATTTGTTCTATGGAGTGTCCCCAACCCGACACTTAGTTCCACACTTGACCAGGCACATCTACCGTGGATGAATTTCATATTTGACGCCGACCTGTTCTTGCACACATTACACTTTTCTTCTTGGAGATTGTAGCGATCTTTGGCTGACGCAAATGTTTCTCGATGCGTGGATGTGATGTAAAGCTAGTATTGAATCATCAGATTAAGGACATAATTAAGTAGGATAGAATAAGATGTGTATAGATTTTGATCTCTAATATTTTCACTTGCATGTATGAGCAGGGTGATCACACAATACTGGTTTACAATTTTTGAGCAAACTAGACACTGAACTATTTTTTTTTTTCTAAATCTTCACTTTTGGGCTCCTATAGCAGCTAAACTGTGAGGAATTGGAAGATGATGCAAACTAGTGATTTATGAAGTTTTTTCTATAGATTCTAAATATATTTTTTTCAATTTTTTTGGAATTAGAATGCATTTTTTTTTCATCTCCTTCGAAAACTAGTTTTTATCAGTAAACAACATTTTTAAGGAGTGATGCTCACCGTACACAATATAACGTTTTTTGTATGAAGGATAAAATTATATTTTTTTCAATTTAGATTTGTAACTATGATATCTAATGAGTTCATTTGGTTTCATAATTTTTTATTAAAAAAAATTTCCGCAATCAAGTTTTGAAGTAAAACCAATTACAATTCAGACATAGGTAGACTGTATACAACATAATTTTTTTTGTATGTATCAAAATTAATTTTATTTATTTTTAATGGATCAAGGACATCAATACCTAGTTTGAACATATATATATATTTGATAATCTTCTATTTTTCCACATGTGCAGAACAAAGAGCTTGATTTTTGGTGAAAAACCTACATTCACAAGAAATAAAAAATAAATATAATAATAAAATTAAATTTAACTAAAATTATACATTTTTTGGAAGCTTATAATAAGAACTACATACTTACAAAAACTAATTTTTAAATGAATTCATTTGATTCCCCAAAAGGTAAATCAAAATTGGTTTTTAATCAACATTTTGATAGGTGTAAAGGAGACTTCATTATAGGGATGGCTTAAAACTAGCATGGTTCTATCCAAGGCGGCTTGGTCTAAGGTGGTTTGATCAAACCCTCTTAAATTGGAATCCTTTAAATGGAACTTTTCAAGGCTTAAATCATTATATTTTCTATAAGTATGTGATTTCAGAAAAAATCAGGATCTCCTAGAAAGTGTAAACCACTATTGTGGCAACACCGAGCACTATATTTTGAGCATGTTTTAATTAGGCTTGTGCGCCGAATCTATAAGCTTGGATGTGGCAGACTATTTGTAATCAATATTTCTGATAATAGGAGTGTTTGCATCTGCATTTGCCTCCATATTTCGTGTTGCTTCTTTTGTGTGACTCTTGTTGCATGGTTCAAACTGTTCTCTTTGAGGACCCTCCTACTATGACTACACCAAGGATTTTTATGTGAAAAACCCAAAATGGGAACAACCATGGTGAGGATTAGCTCACAATATATTATAGCTGGTTATAGTATATTTACAGAAGTGCTCACTATAGGTGAACTCACTATCCAAGTGGACTCACTACTCACTAAGAGAAAAAGATAGAATAGAGTATGTGGCTCATAACCTAGATTGGAATTTTATGATTGCATCTATCATATGCATGAATTATAGTTCTAATGAAGCTCAATAAACTGACTTTACATGCTTCATTTGATTTTTCTCTAACACTCTTCTTTCCTCTACATTTGCATCACTCTAATATTCAACTCAACATTCAAAACTTAAATTTGCATTGCTTTAGTAATATTCACATCTTTCACATCACATACATGTCTCTCATTCCTTACATTCATCAAAACAGTGAAAGTGATCGAGCATGTATATCCACTTCAATCATAACATCAATTAGGTTATCTTAATTATATGTAATGTAAAAAATATACAATATATGACTTGTCAAATCAAATCCTTCCACACACACCTCGTGCCAAGATTCAATCCTTCAAGAAATTTGAAATAAGTCAGAATGGACTTATAATAGCTCCCACATAACTATGCAAAACTTAATTAATCTTCACATACCTCCACACCTATTAGGTCGGCATCACAAAAGACCTAATACAAAAATTATTCAACTAGATACCCTTATTCACATGTGTACCTCAAAACATCATGCCAATTGGAATTCACACTGTATTGACATATGTTAACATCTCCTTAGGACTACAAAGCCAAAATCATATCCGTGAATAATTGTGAACTCTCCTACTTACATACAATGTAAAGGAAATGCTTATAATTTACCAAGATGATATGTTGTCATTCATAAATTTTAAACTAGAGTTCAAAACTAGATGAAATTATGAAATTAGATGTTTCTATTAGCCAACAAAAACATATTAGAATTTTTAAGTAAAATTTACATTCACAGACTAGTGTGAACCTAAAAATTAAATGCTTTTTACCTAGAAACATTGGTAAAAAAACTTAGTTATTTTTCCATCATAATCAACTTTACCGGATCAAAATCATCTTACAAAATTATCTTCCATAAACATCACAAAGTGTGTTAGAACCAAACAGAATGATCTACACAAAAGTCTTCATGTCGAGATACAATATTGACATAAATGACAACACTACAACAAACTATAGTATACCTTGTGTCTATCCTACATGCTCATATTTCCAACAACAAAATCAATGATAAACTTATCATTCTTCCAATGATCTCCCCCTTTTTCATTGATGAAAACATGCCAAAGCATCTCTAAAACATTCTCCCCTTTTGACATCAAGGGCAAAGGGCATATGCAACAACTATTAAAACATATACTAGATCTCCCCCTGAGAAATATATGCATATGTACAAGCTAAAATATTGAAATGACTCCCCCTAAGTCATGTACTAGAGAAAAACCCAAAAATTTGTACAAGAAACTACTTTATATACTTCATAAATGTATAATGAATCAAAAACTAGAAACTAAAAAATTATTAAAGAATAGGATCTATGTTGTCAACTAGAAGCTCATATGACTCTTGTAGATTTTTCACATGGGTTTTTCATTGCATACCTTCTTACCATGCCTTCTTAGCTCCCCCAGGAAATCTGCATTAAGTTTCAAACTCCATCTGTAAATCTTCTTCTTCTTATGGAATGCTAGGTATAGGATTCATTTGTGTATCTTTGGTAGCACTCAAAAGGGATCTTGAAAAAAACATGAATTTGGGATTCACCAAGTCCCTTATCTCTCCAAACTATGAAATGATATTCTCTTTTTGGGCTTGTAACTGAAAGAATTTCTTATGTAGATCCTCGATGACATTCCTTGTGTCCCCAACCAAGTCAAGTGTTAGATCATATGTAGTCTTCTAACAACCATGTGTTTTGTCTCCAATATCTTCCCCAAGCAATTAAGCTCCTTTCAAAGAACCAAGATTTGATACTAATTGTTGAACACCTAAAATACTGAGGGTGGGGTCAATCAGTATTCTTTTAAACCATTTAAAAATTTAAACTTACAACTCACATACCATATTCTATTGTAGTAATGAAGGAAAGAATGAAAACATTCAACAACATATCATAATACATGAACACCAGGATGTTTAAGTGGAAAACCTAAAATGGGAAAAACCACAGTGAGGATTAGCTCACAATATATTATAACCAGATATAGTATATTAAAGAAGTTCTCACTTTAGGTGGACTCATTTCCCACTGAGAAAAAAATAGATAGAAAATATTGTAGCACACAACTAGGATTTGAACTATTATAATTGCATCTAACATATGCATGAAGTGAAGTTCCAATGAAGCTCAGAAAATAGACTAAAAAATATTCATACTAATCTATATCAACATTCTTCTCTACTCTACATTTTCTTAATTCATATTCAAAAAATATTATCACATCACTCACATCACACACATATAACATCTATATAAAAATATTGAAAAATGATCTAACTTATATATCTGCTTCACCTATAACATCAATTAGGTTAACCTAATTAGATATAATAAACAAAATGTAACCTGTCGACTCAAGATCCTTCCACATACAATTTATGCCATGCTTCAAGCCTTATAACACTTTTAAATAGGTCAGTACATACCTAAAATAACACTTACTTCACGCCATGTATCAAGGAAGTTTTGGTGAATATTGAAGTATTGGTTGGTTCAATGCCTTTGATCAGGTTTTTTTTTTAAGATCAGTCAATTAGATGCTGATAATGGTCTAGAATATGATTTTGGTGATTTGGGAGACTGAAATGTTGTCTTGGAGTTTTATATAACTAGAGAAATCAAGTGAATTTGAAGAGAAACTGATGAAAAGTTTAGTAAACAAGTTGTTTGTTTAATTGAGTTTAAGATCTGGTCATCATGAGAATGAAGATGGAAATATTGCTAGATATATTGGTGGATAGGGTTATTTGTGACATTCTTCCAATGGACTATTGTCAAATACTCCTTGGAAGACCATGGCAGTATGATAGGTGTGCCATGCATGATGGGAAAGAAAATAAGTATACCATAAGGAAAGATAGCCATACATTTTTTTTTACTCCACTTCTAGAGGATGTGAAAGGGAAAGCCAAAGTAATCATGTGTGGGAACAAGGAGCCTATAAGTGTTATGAGGGAAATCAAAAATTCTGGTTTTGGGAATCATTATAGGTCTGGTAATATAGGGGTAGTGGATATAAGGACCGGTGTAGCAACAAAGGAGGTAATGACACTGAGTTTGTGTGAAAGTCTTATGGTGGGCACCATAGAATGTCATGTTCTTGTAGATGTGAGAGTAAAGAAAGCAAGGTTTGTAACTACAGAGATAGATAACACTGATAAAACAGTGAAGAAGCATGGTGGCAGTGTGTTGGGACTGATGACAGGGGTACAAGGACAACTTCTTGTTAAATGGGTAAAATGCTGAGTTTTGGAGATTTCAATGAACCTGACTTGGAGATTGTTTTCAAATTGCCATTGTATGAATGTTGAGAGTCTTTGTAGGGCCTTGTTGGAGATTTTTTTTTATTTTTCAAGATTAAAGGTTTAAAAACCTTGAGGGTGAGTTGATGCCTATTAAGTTGAATCATTATGAAGAAGAGTTCTTTGATTGAGAATTGACATTTCCATTGTTGTGAGTCTTCTCTACCTTGGCTTTGCATCAAAGCACAACTAAATTTATCATTTCAAAGCAATTTTTTTGATGCATTTTTTCAAGCAGTTCACTGCCTTGTCTATGATATTGCTTACTATTATGCTTTTGATATATTTTTTCAAAGCATCCATAGCTTGTTCAAAATCACTTGTTTTAGGATTTTAGCCATAGCAGCAAGGTAGTGAACTGTTTGAGAAGATGCTTTGGTAGACATGTATGAAAAATGTGGTAGCATACACAAGGTAGTGAATTGTTTGAAAAAATGCTTGAAAGAAATGCTGTCTCATGGTGATTATTGTCATTGAATTCCATCACCATGAGACCGCATTTATTTGAGGCATTTTTTCAAACAGTTCACTGCCTTGTCTATGGCTTGTCATGGCCTTCCATCACCATGAAACCACATTTATTTGAGACATTTTTTCAAACAATTCGCTGCCTTGTCTATGCTATTGCTTACTATTATGGTTTGATAGATTTTTTCCAAGCATCCATAGTGTTATGCCTTGAATAACCACCCCATCTTTTTCCTTGGTCAAAATGGGTCCCCCTTTGTTGTTTTTGAAACAAAGTTTGGAGTCTTGTTTTTGCCAACACTTTGTTTTTCTTTGGTTTCTTTGTCGAAACCGGAACTAGAAGTGAATCAGGTTCTAAAACTTCTTTCCTAAACTTTTTGGTTCCCATCCCGACAATCTTTCTTTTAAGTCTTTGCGTTTTGTCTCTGTCGGAGTCGGAGCCGAAGTGGGTGTTAAGTTGGTTTTTATTGGTAATTCCAAATTCTTAGTTCATTACGCCTCCGCCTCCGCTTTTTGAATGTTCGTTTTTAACTTAGTCTTTTTGTTAAATTTTTCTTATTTTGGTCTTTTTGTTTTGTTTTTAGGTTTGGTTTTGTTTTATGCTTTGTTGGTGGAACCGGACCCGGAACGGGAACTAAGTTGGAAAATTACCAAATTTTCCAAATTCATTTCCATTCTAATCCCACTCTCGCCAGTTTTTTCATTGACTTTTACTGAAGTTGTGTGCAGTAATGGGCTAGTTCTCTTCCAGTTCTGACTCCGATCTACTACATTTAATGCATTAATGACAGGTGTTAGACATGCGTAAAATTTTAAATTTTTCCTTAATTAAGGGTTAATGCATAGTTCTTATTATTATTCTAAAAGATTAAAAGAGCGAACAAGAGTTGCAATGAAGTCTTCTGCAAGTGAACCGATTGATCGAGAGATTGTTGTGCTGTGATTGCTTCAAGTGTTTTGTCTATTTATTGGTGTTCGAGGTAGGTTTTCTTATTTTTGTTATTCTTCATTTATTTATTGTTGCATTTTTGTGTTTGCCCATGCTTGAAATCATTTTTTCTTTCGAGTTCGTGTTTCTTGGTATGTTTGTTTAATTTGGTTGATTCTTAGTTTCTTTTGCTTTTTGTTTTGGTTCTTTGTGATTTAGGGCACGGTCGCTTTCACATTTTAGTCATGATCGCATCGTGTTATTTTGGATTTACGGTAGGTTAGATTAAATTAAGGTTTTAATGGTGTAGGTTAAAGTTTAGATTTCTACAGTGAGGTAGAATAGATTAATGGTAGTTTCGTGCATTCGTTTGGTTAGATTAGGAGGGGTTAAATTTGTGCCCTAGTTTATTGTGTTTTCTAGATTAGGGTTTTAATGTGTTTCTGTAAATGCTTTATTTAGGTGATTAAATATGATGCTCTAAAAAAATAATCGTTCCCATGGTCATATGGGTATGGTCGATTTCATGATATTTTTAAGCCCTTGTTTCATTTAAATATGACCTTAGCTTTAATCATAGAGTTATGCGTTAAGTTGATGAAATCTTTGATGACGTCATGGTCAACCTAGTCAGAAGCAGGATCAGAATCGATCTTGAACTTAAAAATTATGTTTTTCAAAAGGTATCGATTCCATTTTCATCCTATCTCTGGCTCCGTTTATAGTGAGAAACTCTTTTTCAAAATAACGATAACCTGGATGGAAGCGGAATCAGAATGGAAATAGAATATGAAGATAGGAAATCGGAAGACTAACAAAATCTATTTTCATTCCGATCCTGGTTTTGATCACCTTTTCAGTTCCAACTCCGAGCCCATTCATTGTTAGTGAAATATCTATATCAGTTTTGGCTCTGAGTCCGATAGTATGTTAAAGAAGACTGTTTAGAGTATGTTTCTATCTAGTTCTTCCTCCGATATAGACATGAAAGGTATGGTTTTAAAGCATTTTTTTGCAATGATATTCAAAGATCTAATTAAAGGTTTTGCTTGTAGGAAAGTTGAACATGTCAGGGACATCAGGAGAAGCTTCCCAAAGGAACCAGCCTACAGGGACATCAAAGGTAGCACCTAAACCAAAGAAGATGAAGCCAGAACAATTGCCTTATACCTTGAGGTATAATCACAGGAGTCCTGTTGTGAAGGTGAGCAAAGTAGAATCGGATTGGTTAGATATCACTGATACCAATTTGGGTCAATACAATTTTGAGGAGTTATATGCTGATATATTCAATGAGGATGCAACACCTAGGGCTAAAAGAATAATGGATTCTGGTTTAGCTCACATCACTATATTTCCTTTGTCAATTCAATGCCTTGAGTTGATCTTGACAGCAGCCAGTGCCTACAACCCTGCTACCAGACAATGCATGGATTCACAAAACAATGTAATTATTGATCTCACTCCTCAAGCATTTCAGAGTATATTTAGTGTCCCGGATCCTAAGAACTTGGTATAGTTAAGGGAGGCTGAAACATTGGAAGCATATAGCAAGAGTAAAGCATCTAACAAAGCCTATTTGAATAAAAAATGGTTGAGGACGAAGAAGAAGTCTTTAACGAAGCTTGCAGATCAGCCAAAGAGGGTAGATTTTTAAAAAGATGTATCAGATTTAATCATGTTGTTGTCTAGGGTGTTTGGGAAGAGGGATGCATTTCACTTTAAGGAGTGGATGTTTCCTTTCATTCAAATTATTTTAAATGAAAAGCAACAGTTTGATTGGTCGATGGTGGTGTCTGATGCCATACATGATCAGCTAACAAGGATCAGAGAAACCAAGTGTTTCTTTATGACTTCTTACATTGTATATGCAGCAACAAGATTGGGAATCTTCCCAGGTTTAAACAGAGTAGGGATAATGGGAGTGATGGATGGATAGAAGAAGGTATGGGAGCACTATAACCAGCTGTCTCTACAAGTTGTTGAGACTCAATTTAGAAGAGTCAATGATGTATTCATATATGTAGTCATCAACCAATTGAATGGAGATGTAGGGCACAAGTTGAGTCAAGAAGCCATGACATTCATTGTTGAATGGGGATGTTGGTACATCCAATATCCTAGGTATACATACTTCAGGCTTGCTGGTTTTGAAGGCCATCCAGATCTGCTTCCAAGGTGCTGCAATAACAGGATAGTGTTGATGGAGTTTGTATATCAGGCTCTTGGAGTTAATGCTCGGTTCAGATTAAACATAAGACAAGATGTCACAAGTTCCCCATGAAGTTGGGTGAGTATAGTTGTCGGCATTTGATAGGAGCAAAGGTGATTTGTAGTGAGCTGATACAATTGAAGTTGGGTTTATACACAACTCATAAGTATTTTGATCCAAAGGGTAAGATGCATGCCTTGTTGCCTTCAGTGTTTAACAAGCATTTCAATTTATTAGAATATTTCTAGAGTGACAGACAAGATGAGTATGACTTGAGGAAAAAGAATTATGAAAGATTATCTATCTCACTTATATCAGAGCTTGGTATTAGAAATGATATTCCTGACACTTTGGTGGATGATGGAATTGTATTGGATCCGTCTTATGAGGCTTTGAACATTGGCACCAAGGGTCTGGATCTAATTGACTGGGACACTAAGGAAACCATTGACATAAAGCAAATAGGAAGGGCAGTATTGGATAGGAGTGTGCAATGGTTAGTTCTAAGAACCAAGACTCCTCAAGAACCAGCCCCTAAAAAGGGTAAAGGATATAGAAGGATTAAAAGGAAGACACCTCCCAAAGAGCCCTTGGAGTTTCTTCCCCTGGATGTTGAAGAGATAGAACATGAAGCAGTAGTTGATGAACAAGAAATGCAAGAAGGAGATGTTCAAATAGGATCAGCTGTTTCAACACCTACATTAGGTGAATCTTCCACACAAGTCCCACTAGGAAAGCAACAAAGTGAAGAAGTTCAACAGGGGGCTCTTCATAGTATGGTTGAAACTACAAAGGGAAAGGAAGTGGAGAAGGAAATTCTGGATGTTGGAAAGGATCCAGATGAGATTGTGTCAGAGAAAGATTTACAAGAGAATATGCCTCTAGAGGAGGATACTGAACAGGTAATGACACAAGAGGAGCAGTGGGCATTGTTTGAAGAAGTTAAGAGGGATGCTGATGAGAAGGCTACAACATTAGAGAAACAAGAGGAAATGGATGCAAAGGCAGAAGTTGATGCTATACTACTGCAACAACAAATTGATGCTAAGGCAAGAACTGATGAAGAAGAGAAGCAGAGGTAACAAAGGCAACAAGAACATGAAATCAAGGTTAAAGAAGAAAATGATAAGTTAGAACTGATACAAAAGATTCATGACCTTGAAGAAGAGAAGGCAAGAAACCAGAGGGAGAAAGAAGTTATGTTGGCCAAGTTGAAACTAGTTGAGGAAGCTCACCAAAAGGAAGAAGAAGCAATGCAATTGCAAAAGGAGAAAGATGCTATAGAATTGATCCAAAAACAACAAGAAGAGAAGGAAAAGGCAGAGAAGTTTAAGGCTTTAGAGGTAGAAAGATTAGAGAAAGAAAGACTGGAAAAATAAAAAATTGGATAAGGAAAGATTGGAGAAAGAAAAGCTAGAGAGAAAATGGTTGGAGGAAGAAAGGTTGAAAAAAGAAGAAGAAGAGAAGAAGATACAAGAACAGAAAGATAGGGAAGAGGCTGAAAAGATGGTATAGATGCCTGCGGTGCAAAAACAACAAGAAGGACTAAGGGTTGATTCTCAAACCCAGGAAAATGTGCAACCACCCCCTACTATTAATATTGCTTCTTCTTCCACTGTGATAACTACTGCTCCAAGTGCTCCCACTTGGTTAAAATTGGACCTGCAGAAAAGGACAGTAACACCTTCACAACCTCTCAATTGGGAGGATATGATGAAGGAGATTGAACAAGAAAGGCCTAAAAAGAAGGCCAAGATCCTACACTCTACTAGACTCATGAACAAATGAGAGATTGTTGCTGAGTGTGCCATACGAATGACAGAAAAGGAGGTAGGGGACATGCAATTAATTTATTATCAGTTGAGTATTGTCAACTTGGGAAGGCCCACCAGGAATCAGCAAATGAACCTAATTGATGTGGTGGCTTCAACAACTAAGTCAAGAATGTTAAAAGATAAATAGAAGAAGGATGAGCTTAAAGCTTAGTTGGATCAATTACATTCATTTTTGAAAAGTGTCTCCTCTCCGAGATCACAACAGGTAATGGCCATTGAGACTCCAACTTTGTTAAGCAAGAAGGAGGTAGATAATTTGGTGTAGGTAAGAGGCAAAGTGGAGATGGTAGACAGATGGATAAACAAGTTGAATCGACAAGTAGGTGAAGTTTTGGTTGAAGGTTTTGAAGTGTACAAAGGGACAAAAGAGATAATAAGAGAAATGCATCAATATATTGAGGCATTGGAGAAGCAAGAAGAGGAGTATAAAGAGTATAGTCAGAAATTGGAGAAGGTTAATACATTTCCTTTGTCTACTCTTCTTGAACAGTCAATACTTGAGGAGGATAATAAAGATTTTGTGGGAAAGACCTCTCGTATACTTGAGGAGGTCCAAAATGCTGTTAATAATCTTACTGAACAATTTGAGGAGCTGGAGGCGGTTATTGCTATTATAGTAGATGTCAGTGTATTAACAAAGGAATGTATGTCTTTGAGTCAAATAAAGGAGAAATGGGATGAAAGATTTAGAGGACTCATGCAAAAAGGAGACGACGGAGAGGATCTGATGATAGATCGACTAATAGATGTCAGAGAAGAGATAAAAGCTGCTAGAAGAGAGTTGACAAAGATGAAAGATATGAAGAGGTTTACTGCAATAGAGTTAGAGCGAATTAAATTTGAGGATAGCTGGGTGGATGGGCCAGAAATAGACACACTACAACAAGTCTTCTCCAGCTATGATGAGTACATTGCAGATCCGACTTCACATGCATAAATCTCTTGCATGCATGACTTTCTTCTTCTTTGCATGTTGCATGCATGACTGACAGTTGAAGTGCATGACTTTTCCTTTTTTCTCTTCTATTTTCTAATCTCTAGTTTAAACTGAATTTAAGAACTCAAGATCAAATTGATCTGAGTTTCCAAGAAATTTTTAGTTCCTAAAAGGTGGATGACTTAAAATAGAAGTGGAGTTCGAATTTTGTATATCTATAAATACCCTATTGGTATCATATTGTAAGGGTCGGCTAATAGAGAATAGAATAAGCCTACCTAAGATTAAGAGATAGAATTTTGTAGTGATTACAGAGAAGCATTGTTACTTGATACTTTACAGTTGAATAAAAATTACAGGTTTTATGAAATATGGTGTTTGGAATTGTGTTCTAATTAATAAGGCTGATAAGTTATAATCTATCTGTACACCAGTGATTGTGCTGAAGCGTGATTTGTTTCTTATGTGATGAAAGTCATTAGAAGAAACCAGATTTAAGGATTATCTTGTTAGATTATCAGTGAATTGAAGTTATTGAAGTCTGTTGATCTATGACCTTGGCAATGAATGGATGTATGTTCCTTTTGCAATCTTTGAGATAAGTTGTGATATTCGAATAGTGGTATTAAGCACCTTAGATGCATACAATGGTATAGTTTATTCTGTAAATTGTGTCATGCTTTGGTTTTTGTGATGTGTTAGAAAAACATTCATTATTGAAGGTATATGTCTGGATGATAAATGAGTTTAATTCATGTTTACTGATTACCCCTTTGATCTATCTTTTTCTTTTATTTGAAAACCCCATTTATTTACAAAACAGTCCTATGAAATGAGTCATTGCTTGAAATATTTTGTTACCAACATAGGCCCCTTCAACATTATAGTTGCATGGACCGATTGAGTGACACCAGATAGTTGAGAACCAACTACCAGGACCTTGGGAGTTAGGCCACTACATGTTGTCTTTCTTTTTCAGGAGAAATAGAGTAGAAATATTTTGTTTACACGTTGTTTGTGTCATTTTCACCATCAACACATAGCTTGTTCGAAAGCGCCTATTTTAGGCTTTTAGCCATAGCAGCAAGGTAGTGAACTATTTGATGAGATGCTCTGGTAGATATGTATGAATAATGTCATACCATAGACAAGGAAACGAACTGTTTGAAAAGATGCCTCAAAGAAATGTGCTCTCATGGTGATGGAATGCTATGACAGTCCATCACCATAGGCATTCATCATGGCATTCCATCACCATGAGACCACATTTATTTGAGGCATATTTTCAAACAATTCACTGCCTTGTCTATGGCTTGTCATGGCATTCCATCACCATGAGACCACTTTTCTTTGACGCATTTTTTCAAAAAGTTCAATGGCTTGTCTATGCTATTGCTTACTATTATGCTTTGATAGATTTTTTCCAAGCATCCATAGCTTGTTTGAAAGCATCAGTTCTAGGCTTTCAGCCATAGCAAGAAGGCAATGAACTATTTGATAAAATGCTTTGGTAAACATATATGAAAAATATCATAGCATAGACAAGGGAATGAACTATTTCAAAAAATGCCTCAAAGAAATTTGGTCTCATGGAATGCCATGGCAAGCTAAAGCAATTGGCAGTTGCTCCTAGTTATTAGTTATGCGATGTGAAGTAATTGCATAACTGCTTAGGTTGACTTTGTAAAAAGCTATATTGTAATTGAAATTTTGTCATCTATCAGCATCTAGTTATTCGTTATGCAATGTGAAGTGATGCTTTGAGTTTGAAAGATGTGCAATGCATGAATATAAACTACAAAAATCTATTTTCTACATTTCAATAGTTAAACTCTTTATTTTATTTGCTCTCTATATCTCTATTCTATGGAGCATATATACAATGTTAAATAAGAGTGAAAGCACAACTAAATTTATCATTTCAAAGCAATTTTTTTGATGCATTTTTTCAAACAGCTCACTGCCTTCTCTATGCTATTGCTTACTATTATTCTTTTGATATATTTTTTCGAAGCATCCATAGCTTGTTCAAAATCACTTGTTTTAGGCTTTTAGCCATAGAAACAAGGTAGTGAACTATTTGAGAAGATACTTTGGTAGACATGTATGAAAAATGTGGTAACATAGACAAGGCAGGGAACTATTTGAAAAAATATCTCAAAGAAATTTAGTTTCATACAATGCCATGATAAGAAAATGCAATTGGCAGCTGCTCCTAGTTATTAGTTATGCAATGTGAAGAAATTGCATAATTCCTTAGGTTGACTTTGTTCAAACTATATTGTAATTAAATTTTCGACATCTATCAGCATCTACTTACTAGTTATGCAAAGTGAAGTAATTCTTTGACTTTGAAAGATGTGCAATGTAATGCAATCAATGACATGAATATAAACTACAAAAATCCATTTTTTACAATTCATTAGTTAAAATATTTATTGTATTTGATCTCTATATCTCTATATGCTATCGAAATACCTTGCAATTGTATTTAAAAGGCTTAATAGGTTAGTTAGGTGGTATTTGCAAAATCAAGTTGTGAATGAATTGTAATTAAGAGAAAAATTGGCAAATTGCCATCTTAGAAGTCTAACAAAGGGTGGTTATGGTGGTTGATCGGCTCAAGGGGTAGTTGGAAGGTGGTATCAAGATATATTTTTGTAATACCCCGAGTTGAGGGTTGATTTTGTTCAGTTTCTAATAAGAAAATATACTTTTGAAAACGTTGATCACTGGTTTTCTTTGTTGTCCTGAATTTTCTTTGCCTTGCATAGGCCCATACAAGTCTATCATGACTTGAGGATTTGGATACTTGATTGCATATGTGTTTAATCTCTTTGCATCTATTTTGAAGGTTTAAATCCACCGTTGGTGTGTGTGGAATCAACAAACTTGGTTACTGCTCTGTTTTTTGTGTTAGGGGTTTTGAGGGAAACACCATGATACATTAGCCAATCCACCTATTGTTCTGACCATTTTACTCAGAGGATTGGCCTGTACCATGATTAGTTTGGTGTGTGAATACTTTGGAGGCCAAGAGAATGAATAAACTCAATGGGGTGTGCAGTTCTAATGTTGTTTAGGGGTGTTTCCACCATGAAAGTAGGGAACTCAAGTAGTGAATCTGAGAAATATTGAAAGGAATGGGATTGCGAGTGTCTTTTAAGTTAGGGCAGAGGTATTGTGGGGTGTTTGGACCTTTAGAAGGATTGGGGGAGGTCTAGAGTTATGAGTTTCTTTAAAACCCTTGTTTTTGTGAAGGTTTAGGACAGTTTGTGAGTAGAGGAATAGAACAAGTTCTTGGGGCTCTTAGAATGGGAGAATCCTGAGTTTGGTGAGCATCCCTAAGACTCTTTCAATTTTCCTTGGTTTGGAGGTGAGTTTGTGAGGGGTTTCCTTTGGAAATTAGGCCTAATTTTGAAGCCTAGAGAGAGGGAGGTGTATTGAAATTTTATGTTGGTCCAAAAGGGTTACTATTGGTTTTTGCAAATGTTGTGTAACCCTAAAAAGGGTATTTTAATCCACCTTTAAATGGTCATGTGTTTAGGAAAGGTTGGGAGAAATTAGGCTTGGACCTGCTTTTGAGTTTGGTGCAGGAGCACCTACACCACATCATCAATTTTTTTTAATTTGAATACATCAATAGGGAAATGTTAGTTTCTTTAGGTTTATTTTGTCTAATAAGCTTTGAGAGATCAAGCATAATGCAATTAAAGGGTGTTTTGTGTCTTAGAAGTTAATTAGAAATCATATAAGTTGTAAAATGCTGACAAAGCAACTTTAACACAAACAAATGTAATTAAGGGACCAACTAATCCCAAGGTTCGTTATGGGTGTTGGGGAGAAGACAGTTGTTGGAAAATTATTTAAAAATATTTACCAAGGCTTGAATGAGAGAGTGGAATAAGTTTTGTAACAATTTTACACAATAAACACCACAGTTTTGAGCAATTTTCTAGAAAAATACTATTTTCTTGATCTTTTTGAGTGTTGTAGGGGCACATACAGGTTCTTCATAGTCTAATAATTTTAGAGGATGTGTCTATATGTTTTCTAATTCATTTATTTTTTATTTGGTGTCTTAACTCTTTGTTTGTAGAGAGAACCAACACAAACAACGGCTATCCCAGTGTTGTTGAATCAAGGGTTTGAGGGGAAATTGGTGATGTAACAATCAATCCACCTGCTATTTTCTACTATATCTTAGTGGATTGATTGAAAACATGTTATAATAAGTGTTTCAACTCACTTTGGAATAAAGGGTCATAATTATGTGGCATTTTTGTGACTGTTCTAAGACTGGACAGGGGTTTTCCAACATGGAAGTGAGGAACCAAAGAGAGGTTTTTAAGAATTAATGCCTGTAAGAATTATGTGAGGGTCTAATGAGTTTCTGCAAAAGTATTTTTAGGTGTTTGGGGCTTTGGAAGTGTTGAGAGAGGTCTGGAGTTGTATGTTTCTTTAAAACCCTTGATTTTGTGAAGGTTTAGGAGGGTTTCTTAGGACAGTGAGTTAGAGGCTCTATAGACACAAACTAATGACAAAATTTAAGGTTTGGCACCATGACCTAAGACTGTCCAGGGCATTTGGGTAGATACCTAAATTTGGAACGGTGGTCCCTTTAAAAAAAAGGGCTAATTGTGAAGCCAAAATTGAAGTAGGTGTGTTGAAATTCTATGTCGGTCCAAAAGAGTGAGCACTGATTCTTTGGTATGTTGTGTAGCCCTAAAAAGAGTATCTCAATCCATCTTGTAATTTTCTAGTGTTTTGGAAAGGTTGGGAGAAATCTGGCTAAAACTAAGTTTTGAGTATCACAAGAATAACCAGTCACAAATGTGAGTTTTGGAAACCTTGATGAATCTGACTTAGGGATTGTTCTCAATTGATTTAATTGTTATTGTATGAATGTCGATAGTATTTGTAGGGCATTGGTGGAGTCTTGTTGTTCATTTGCAAGGTTGAGGAGTTGAGACCCTTCAGGGTGGGTTGATGCCTATTAGGCTGAATCATTATGAAGAAGAGTTCTTGATTGAGAATTGACATTTCCATTGTTGTGAGTCTTCTCCACCTTGGCTCTGCATCAGAGTGCTACAAGGGTGGATTGTTGGGTAAGGTGTTGAATGAAGAGTTTGGTTTGATGGGGCTTGGAGGTTGTGTAGATTGCTCAAAATAGGTTGTATTAATCTTGTTAGGAGCCACTTGAAGGTAGGTTGTCAAACTGATTGGGTTTGAGCCTCCTAGCCTCTGCATCAGTGAGGCACAAGTAATTGAACCATTCCAAAGGATACAAACCACCACGAATGGAGCTTATTTATACAATATGCTTTAGATGGGGCTTATTGAGAATTCAACAGTAATTAATTAAGCATTAGATGTAAACAAAATCCATGCATACAACATTCAAGCATACAACTTACACGATACACATGATAACATCATTCAAGAATGGCAGTAGAAAAATAAGAATTTCTTTAATCAAAAATCTGAAAGGCTATACAATGATATATATTGATAAAAGTATATAAATATATCCAAAAAAACCATATAGGCTTAGTACAAATGAGCCATTTGGACATAAAATATCACGTATATATATCAATAGTACAAAACATATGTTCCAAAATGCCACATAGGCATACAACAAACAACACTAATACATATTCATTTCCCTCTAGGGAAAGGAAATAGATCCTGTGTTGCCTTCAAAATTCGGCTAGATGGAGTGATTGTTTCTTGTCTTGTCTTTCGAACACGCTCGCTACTCCTCTCTTCACTATGAACCTTCAAATGATACAATTAAAATTAAAGATGTTAAAACATAGAAATTGAATTATGGAATGACATATAACAAAATATAATCACTTACCGCATACATATAGTCATCATGCACATTTAAAGCATCAACACGTCCACAATCTGGAGTGACAACCACCTATAGCAACCATGAAGATATAAATTAAACTACATAAAGTTATCGTGAAAATTTTCTATAATAGACCATAAAAGAGAAAATATAATGTCAAATCGACTAATCTATTTCATACCTCTCTCAATGGATCAAAACTGGCTATTGCTGCAGCAACTTCATGGTCCATCGTGCCACCAACATCACCAAGGCTATCTCTTGTCAACATATGCAAATGAAATAATATCTTAGGTATCATGTTGATATAGAAGAACATAATTTGACATGATCAAGGAATACTTGAATGCAATGTTTGTGTTTCTCATCAATTTTTTAGATTTGTATATACGTAAAATTATGAAAACTAGCTAACATAGATTTACAACACCATTAATCAATAAAGGCTACCTGAGTGTACATTGTTTGAGGATATGAATCACGAGGTGTGGAGGAAGAAGGTGCACCAAGAAACTGTTTGAAATCCAAAGCATGTTATGAGACAAACATTCAAATATAACATTCAACTGTTCAAATGCAATAATAATATCTTTAATACTAGTTGCATACTTGTGGACTCATCATCGAGAATGTATAAGGGTCTGTAGGAATAGAGCATCCCTCATGAACACTGCGACCCTGAAATTTCATCATATCAAAATTCTACTAATTTAGTTATTCTTAAATTTCAAAATATATTTTAATAAACAACATTAAAATAACTTGCTAAATTTTACCTGAGTGTCAATGCCGAATGTATCATTCAAAATATCATCTGTAAAATCCATCGCCTCTACAACTGACGTAGGTTATGTAGCTGCATCATGGGCACCCTGATAATCGTACATGCAAACAACACCACAAGCGCCACAATGGCGGGGTGGAGCTTGAGGCCTACACGTCTCCTCCACACTAGGATCTACTAGAGGAATCACACACTATAAAATGGTCTGGGTGAGTGAGCCAGTCGACTTCATCATGTCCACCTCTACACTATCCTTAACAATGGAAGGAACAACGACATGCTCCACCATGGGTCTGCCCAAGGCTCTCGGTGCCAACTGTGGATTACGTCGTGCAATAGTTTTATTATGTGTGGAGCCCCCACCTCTACCCTAAAAGTCTAAGATGTCAAAATAGTTTGGCATTTTATTGAGGAAAAAATTGCAATAGAGTTTCCTCAAAAAGTATTGTGACACCTCATGGTTATTGCATGGAGGTTGGTCAAATACCATGCACCACCGCTCCCAAAATTTGTTTCTAATTAAATCATGGTGGCACCAATGGATGGGGAACCTCCTACATGCATGGGACAAAGGTTCATTAGTTTTTGGGTCTTTAAGTAGGGCACACAACTCGGCTTTGTTAATTTTTAGCTTTTTTACATCTGCATATGACAAACCATTAGCTTAAAATTGTCTCATCTCATGTCTCTTAGTTTACCAAAAATTCATTTGCTCGCTCATTTTTCCTACATGAGTTAAAATTGACTTCAATGATTCAGCAATTCCTCAGGTGGGTTTCGACATGCTTGGTTAATCTTGAAATTAATTGTTGAATGTCTCTTTTATTGTTTTCAATTTGATTTTGAATATTTTCTTGTGTTCCTTGAGGATGTCTATGAATTGATGGAGGGGTTTCAGGTTGTTCTTGTATAGGAGGCTCTTCATGAGGGGGTGATTGTGAATTCTCAATGCTTTGAGGTGGAGATTCATTCCTTGAGAATTAGAACAAAGTTTTATTATCAAAATCTATTTAAATTTGCATTCCAAATCAAATTTGAAATAAATAGAATAAAAATACACACCTCTTTGCAATCTTCGACCTCTTCGATGTGTTGGCAGCATCCTCATGGAAAATGGCAAGCTAAGGATGCAAACAATGGAAGATATTTGGCAAGCACGAGTTGCAGACCTGAAATCCTCATCCTCAAGCCGCAGGTTGAAGACAAAATGAGAGTTCCAAACCCGATTTTGGCTTTTTATGTCTAAAAAGACATTTGGCACATGCCAAAAGGCTTATTTTGGGGTTTTTTTAATTGTTTTTCTATTTAGCACCTAAATTATGTCACAAATTGGTGCACTTACCCTATCCGTTTACACTTTCGCATTTGTTTGGGCCCTCCTTGTCAAATTGAGCTTAATGTTGCCTTGATTTAGTGTTGCAATGTGTTTAACCCATTCACATGAGGTCTTGATCCCTCATAAACTAAGTGGACCTAATTGTACCTTATTTAGGGTGTTTTAAACTGTACCTTTACAATTTCACACTAATCTAGGGTTTTATCAATTATGGGGCTTTTTAATGACTTAACTGGCCTTATTTTTGCATCTACAAGCCTTAATTTATTATATAGGATAATTGAGATGGGGGGAGATTCTATTTTGATAGATTTAAACCTTAAATTCAATTACTGGAACTAACACATAAACTGATTAAGTGATTAACCATCAAAATCCAATGCACAAACACAATAAAACTAGATTTAGGTGGAAAACCCAATGAGGGAAAAACCACGGTGAGGATTAACTCACGATATAGAGAATATCAAAATGAATTACAAAAAGGCTCACTACTTGGAATAAGGACTCATTGTCCACAGGGCTACAACTCGGATGGCTCGCTACCATAGACATACAAAAAAGAAAAAGAAGAGTTGTTATAGAGAGACAATAGTCCCAATGCAACAAACGATTCCACTACAGTCACTGATCCACTTGCATGAATGATAGAGTTCACCTTATTCTCACTAGAGCCAAAAACTCATAATTAAGCTTTGAATTGATCAACCACACACATAACTCACACACTTTTAGAATAGCATCAAAGTTACGTCTACTCTTTCACTTATCTTCCTTCTTTTCTTATGTTCACTTTTCATTGCTAGGGAAATCTATATTTATACCATCTACAATTTTGAAAAGATAGAAAGTCAGTAATCCAACTTTAGATTCAAATTAGGTTAGCACCAAACATCCTAGGGTAGAATTAGAATGAGGGCGACCCAAACACATGCTTCATTAGGACCCATAATAGATCCAATATGCTTCATCAACTTCAAATGTAGTACTTGACACATGGTCAACCAAACCAGTGTAAAACACATAGATTAATTAAGCTCAATGCTTCCAAATATTGAAACTATATTCAATAGAACTAGGGAAACACAACTCTCGAACTATAAAGAGAAATCTTGACCTAAAACAATTCTTTCGATTGTTAGCCAAAACACATAAAACATAGTTCGCAAGTACCGGACCAACATTCTTAACAACTGACAACCTACAATCTTATTTTTATATAATTTTCTCAATATCCTCAACAGATATAGTCAATAGCAACTAGTAGATAACCAACTGACCGGTTGACATCAATGACAACAATTTCATTCCTCTTTCCATTCTTGCAAAGATTTACCCCTTTGTCATTGATGGCAACACATGATGTGAAAAAACATCAAAGACACATACCAGCTCTAAAAGTATTTCTCAATATTTTTATTTTTCTTCTCCCCCTTAGAAGATCATCTTCCTCACCACCCACTTCCTCTCTCTTTTTCACATCTCTTTCTCTCTTTTTCACATGCTCTTTCTCTCCCCCTTTGAAATCAATGGAAAAGTAAGAAAATATATGTTCATTGAAACTTCCTTTGACATGAAATTAGAATACTCATAATGACAACACTTAAAAAACTATTTTCTCCCCTTGAGAAGTAGCCACCAAAATCATCAGTCCAAAAAGATAGAACCATGAATCCATGGGATTGGGTCATCTCCGAATGCATCTTAGTTTGTAGGAGGGGCAATAACCCCTATCTTATCCTAGAGATACTCTAAATTATCTTTAGGAAGAGCCTTTCTAAATATATCTGCAATCTGATCTTTTTTTGAAACATACTCGAGCTTGAATTCATCCTCCATGATCTTCTCTCTCAAGAAATGATACTTGATAGATACATGCTTCATTCTCGAGCGCATTACATGATTCTTCAAAATGTTAATTGCAGTTGTATTATCACAAAAGATAGAAATAGGATCATCATACAACACAGTGATATATTTAAATGTCTATTTCATCCATAAAACTTGTATACAAAAATATGTAGCAACAATATACTCAGCTTCAATAGTAGACAAAGAGATTGAATCTTGCTTCTTACTCAACCATGCCACCAATCTACATCCAAGAAAGAATGCACCACCACTAGTACTCTTTTTGTCATCTATATTTGTAGCCCAATCTACATCTGTATAAGCACTAAGTGTAAATTCAGTATCCTTGGGATACCATAATCCATAATTCAGAGTGCAATTCAAATATCTGAATATCCTTTTAACTGCACTAACATGTGTTTCCTTTAGATCTTCTTGAAATCTAGCCACAAGGAAAACCACATGCATAATATCTGGTCTAGTAGCAGTCAAATACAACAGTCCACCAATCATAGATCTATACTTGCTCTGATTAGTCTTAGGTGAATCGTCATCTTTACCCAATTGACATCTAGTCACCATTGGAGTACTTACAGGTTTGGAACCATCAATTCCAAATCTATTCAACATCTCCTTCACATACATAGATTGTGAAATAAAAATTCCTTCCGCTAATTGATTAATCTATAGCCCAAGAAATAAATTCATCTCACCAAAATAGACATTTGAAATTATTTCTACATCTCTTTCGCAAACATGTATCACATCTTTTCATTCCCTCTAAAGATAATTTCATCAACATATACAACAAAAATCAAGATTTTGTCATTTTCAGTCTTGAAATATAAATTACTATTTGTCATACCTATGTTAAATCCTTGTTGGCTCAAGTACTTATCTAGCCTTGCATACCAGGCTCTAGGAGCTTGCTTCAATCAATATAAATCTTTCTTCAATCTACACATCATATCTGATCGATCTGTTAACTGAAATCCTTATGATTGTTCCATGTAGACCTCTTCTTCTAGTTTACCATTCAAAAATGTTGACTTGACATCCATCTGATAGACTTTGAAATATTTATAAGCAACCAATGCCAAGAACATCCTTATAGCTTCCATTCTTGCTACCAAGGCAAAATTCTCCTGAAAATCTATAGCTTCTACTTGTGAGTATCCTTTACACACAAGCCTTGATTTATTTCTAACAACTTTCTCATTCTCATTTAGCTTGTTTCTAAATACCTATTTTAATCCAATGATATTTGTGTCTGTCAATCTTGGGACCAATTCCCAAGTTTGATTCTTCTCAATCGGCAAAATTTCTTCTTTCATTGCTTCCTTCCAATTTTCATCCTTACAGGCTTCACTTACTGACTTCAACTTAATCTTAGAGAATAAGCACAAATTTACTTCAGTAGTAGCTTTGCTTCTGTTTAACACACCTTTTGACTTGTCTCCAATAATTTAACTTTCTGAATGATTCCTATGTACATATTTTGGTGTCCTAGGGGACATCACTAGAGCATATTATTCACTTCGATTCTAGTTTTCTTGCTAATCTTTATCCTGTTCTTCAATAACTTCTTCTATTCTTGCATAGTCATGTTTATCAGATATATATCCATCAATATCAATAGAATTCTTTACTATTTCATCAACCTTCACATTCAAGCTTTCTAAAATTTTCCTCAATATTTTGTTGAAACATCGGTGTGCCTTACTTTAAGTAGAGTATCCAAAAGATATTCCTTCATCACTTCTTGCATCAAACTTACCCAAAGTTTCCGCATTTCTTCTGATATAGCATTTGTTTCTGAATACCCTGAAATATTTGACTGTAGGGATTATTTCGTGCCATATCTTATAGGGATTCTTTGTGATGTTTTCTCTTTCTTGAACTTAATTGAATACATATACAACAATGTGAATAGCTTCTTTCTAGTAAAATTCCAATAATTTGGCTTTAGTAATCATTGACCTACCAAATCTTCTTGAATTGTTCTATTTTTCCTTTCAACAACTCCATTTTGCTAAGGATTTCTTGGAGCAAATAGATGTCTCTTTATACAATACACTTCACAAAACATATTGAACTCATAGGAGGTGAATTATCCACGTCTATTGGATCTCAAGCATTTAATCTCCAAGAACAAGCATTCATTTTCATTTGGATCTTCATATTCCGAATCTTCATTTGAAATACTAAAATTCTCATTCACATAGTAAGCTTTGTTAATCTTCTTTCCTTTCTTCTTTTGCACATATCTTTGTTTATTCCTTTTAGCTCTTTCTAGACAGTTTGCAGCATAGTGACCAATTTCTCCACAACTAAAACACTTAAAGGGAAATTTAGGGTGATCCCACAATGCTGGTTTACAATTATTGGGAGATTCTAGTTTTTTCTAAAATCATAAGTTTTTTTATAAAATATAATGATTTAAGCCTTAAAAAGTTCCATTTTAAGGGTTCCAATTAAAGAAGGTTTGATCAAACCACCTTAGGTCAAACCCCATTGTATAGAACCCACTAGTATTAAACCATACCTATAATGGAGTCTTCTTTACAGCTATCAAAATGCTTATTAAAAAACATTTTTGATTTACCTTTTGGGGGATCAAATGAATTCATTTAAAATTTATTTTTTGAAGGTATGTGTTCCTTATTATAAGCTTCCCAAAAATTATTATAATTTTAAATAAATTTAAATTTATTATTATATTTATTTTATGTTTCTTGTGAATGTATGTTTTTCATCAAAAATCAAGCTCTCTATTCTGCACAAGTGGAAATATAGCAGATTATCAAAAAGAAAATTGAAAAATATGAGTGCACTAGATATTGAAGTCCTTGATCCAACAAAATAAATAAATTGAATTTTGATACATACAAAAAAACTTGTGTTATATGGTCCGCCTATGTCTGAATTGTAATTGGTTTGACTTTGAAACTTGATTAAGGAAAAACATTCAATAAAAAACTATGAAACCAATTGGAAGCACTAGATGTCATAGTTACAAATCTAAATTCAAAAAAAATGGAATTTTATCTTTCATGGAAAAAAAATTGTGTGTTATATGGTGATCGTCACTCCTTAAAATGGTGTTGGCTGAAAAAAATTAGTTTTTAAAGGAGATGGAAAAAAAAGTGCAATTTGATTCCAAAATTTTTGAAAAAAATATATTTATAATCTACAAACAAAATTTCACAAATCACTATTTTGCATCATCTTCAAATTCCTCGTGGTTTAGCCACTAGAGGTGTCCGAAAGTGAAGATTTAGATAGAAAAAAATAGTTCAGTGCCCAATTTGGCCAAAAATTGTAAACCACTATTGTGGGATCACCCTTTACCTTCATACTTACCAGATCCTTTTCTCATTCTCCTTACAAAGTTAGCTTTTATTTCATCAAATTTTTCTTCATCTAGATCTTTATTTTTTGTAGCTTTAAAAGTAGTCTTTGTTTTACCTCCACTTCTTAGATTCGGCTTCCTCATCTCATAAGATGTCAAAAATCCTACCAGCAGATCCTTAGTACAACTCTTGTAATCTATAGTCTGCTCAATAGCACTCACCTTTTCACTATAAGCATCGAGAAGAGTTATGAGATGATTTTTTATTGAGAGAAGAGATGGAAAGAAACGACGAGTTGTTGGAAGGAGAATTGATGGAAAACATGAAGATGAGTTTTAAAAACTTGTCATTGGAGGTGAGAAGATGGATGTTGTAGTGAAGAATGAGGAAAAATATGTTGGGATAGTGAACAAAAATGAGGTAAATTTTAATTTTGAACTTAGTTGTGATAATTCTATACCTTCTTTGGTGAGAGTACAAGAGGATTTTTACCAAGAAGAGAGCATTCAGATGGAAATTTTTAATTTCCATGGAGTAATAATTTCAGATTTCTATAACGATACAATATACTTTGATTTTTTTTTGGATAATATATATTTGTATGTATAATTTGTAGAGGATGTTGCAAGTGAAACATGTTGGAGGTGGTTGGCTTGTGGTGGGTTGAATCCCACATGAGAAGAGAGGAGAATGTATGGTATTAGGAGGAGGAGGATGGTACATAGTGGATACAAGTCCAGAAGAGGAGAGAAGAATGAAGTGCAAAGTTGTCAGAGGAGGTTACGTTTTCCAACTAAGTGTTGGAAGAAGAGAATTAAGAATCAATTGCAAATACCAAATTAAGTGATGGAGTTTTTTGAGGATTGCTTGCAACCCGAAAGAGTGGTACAACCACTCAAATCCATTTTGTGAATCCATATTCACAAAAAATTTCCTACCCCGAGTGTCTAATGTAGGAGCATCTAGGGGTACTAGCAGTCTTGCATCACTAGAAATATTGGCATTTTATTTTTGTTTATTTTCAATAAGGTCTTAGGGGTTGGGAGAAAAAATATTTTTATTTGCATCTTTTAATTTCCCTTGGAGTGAAATTATAATTATAATTTTGGTGGAAATTATGCAATAGTAAATGTTTCTAAGGTATAAATTGGAAAATATTCTTCTTGAGCATCCCATTTCGAGGTGGGGACCACTTGGGATGCATGTGCTTTCATGTTCAATTTGCGTAACTTTCTTGTATTTGCATGTTGGTGTATGTTCATATTTGGAGTCATCAGATCTGTCAGAGATCAATGAAGATGCTATAATTGACCAAATTTGATTGGCCATGGTTAAGGCACCTATGTGAAGGCCATGTGAACATTGAATAATTTACTATTTTATTATTATTTCTCCAAATGGGGCATGTTTTTTCGAAGGAGGTGTTTTTCTTGTGGTTTTGGAAAACCATAGTGGCTTTTCTCATTCACAAATCTACATATTCAAGCCTTGTCATTTGGGAAGAGAGATTTGGCAGTGTTTGTAGGTGAGTTGGGGAGATGCTATTGGATTTAAAAGAGATTATTTGAAGAATCCATTGTTGGAAATTTCTATTTACATAGAAGCCCATGTCTTAGGGAGCTAAGGAGCTCCACATTTTGGGAAATGGTGACCTAGTGAAGTTTGTGTGAAGGGAGCCTCAAAGATTCAATTGAAAGAAGGTTGAAATAGACCAAGAATAAATTTTTATTTTAGGTTTGGAGGTGTGCTACAACAAAAAGAATATTGATGATTTCTAATGATGAATGTTGGTTGAAGGAGCTAGAATCAAGTGAAAGAAGAGATATTGAGTCAAACCATGTTGTATTTAATTTTCGCTATCATATTTTAGTCTCATATAATATTTGTAATGTCTTTCACCAGTCCATATTGTTGCAAAACAATGTATTTTCATAAATTCTTTCTTTTTATGTAATCAAAGGAAATTTTAAATGAACACAAAAGAATAATTCTTGAATTTTTTTGCGTTGTTTCAAACTATTTATAAGTTGCATTTTTAGATTGTTGTGAGTATGTGGATGAGGGTTGGTTTCTTACTTCATAAAAATTACTTTCAAGTACATATATAATGATATTAGCTAAATATAATTTAATGATATGATAGTTTTTCCAAAGAAAATTTAGTATCACTTTAATAACGTAGAGAAAGTATTTCAAAGATGGTATTATGGGATTGTTGAACACCTAGAATACTGAGGGGAGGGATGAATCAATATTATTTTAAACCATCCAATCATTAACTATCCAATCACTAATGCATATTTGAATGTAGTAAGGAAAGAAAGCATGAAAAATCCAAATTATCAAATAACACATGAACACCAAGATTTTTATGTGGAAAACCCAAAATGGAAAAAACCACGGCGAGAGTTAGCTCATAATGTATTATAGCTAGTTATATTATATTACAAAAATGCTCACTGCAAGTGGACTCACTTTCCATAGAGAAAGGGATAGAAGAGAGATGGTGGCTCACAACATATTTTTGAACTGTTACAATTTCATCTTTTCTATGAATGAATTATAGTTTCAAGGAAGCACAATAACAATATTTATCTGATTCTTGTCAAATAGTATGTCTTGCACATCATTCACACAATTCTTATCTTCAACTTAACATTCACAATTTAAATTTGCTCTACTCTACTCAAATTCATATCAAACACAATACATGTCACATCTATTCCCATAAAACACTAAAAAAAATCCAACTTATATATTTGCATTAAGTATAGCATCAATTAGGTTAGCCTAATTAGATGTAATACTCAAAATACAACTTGTCGGCTCTAAAATTTTCACCCACATGACATGCCACAATTTAAAACTTAGAATATCTTAAGATAGGTCATCATGGACCTATAATAGATCCCATGTAAGACTATAATACATATTTATCCTTCACACAACACCAAATGTGTTAGGTTGGCTACATATTAGACCTAAAAACAAAAACCTTCATCTGTGTATCCACATATTAACATGTGAACTTAAAAACTTGATATCATTTGGAATCCATTCTCAACTAACATCTGGCAACTTATCTTCAACACCACAAGACCAAAAACTCATTTGTAGAGAAGTAAAAATTCTCCCACACAAACACACTATACAAAAAATAACTATGAATTGCTAGGATGAACTCTATTACTCATATCTCTCAAACCACTAGTCAAAACAAGATGAAATATTTTATTTAGGTATATCTAACACACAAAAAAATTATGTTAGAAGCACAATGTAATATCTTAATTTGCGGATTGGTACGAACCCAAAAACTGACACACCATTACAGTAAACTGCAAGATTTGGCACTTATGCAACCAAACTTTCTGGATCAAAACATTATGCAATAATGTCTTCCTTATCAACTCCAAAACCTATTAGGAATATTGAAAATGATCTACAACAATATTGACATCAATGACAACATTGTATCACACTATTATGTACCTTCCATGTTCATTTTACCAACTAGCATCATCAACAAAAAACTTCAACAATCACTCCAAACTTCTAATAATCTCCCCCTTTGTGATTGATGGAAACATGCCAAAAATATCCGAGATATTCTCCAATACTCTCTCCCTTTAACATCAAGAGCAAAGGGTTCCTATACAAAATTGTTCTAACTCTTATTCAAACTCCCCCTGAATGATGTAGTCATATATATAGTTGAGAAATAATGTATTGACTTCCCCCAAGTCATGTACTAAAGCAAAAACCAAAAAGATATTGAAATTTTCATTATATTGTATGCATATATACAAAGAATCTGAACATAAATTCATAGAAACATAAATAATGAGTCAACTGGTGACTCCTATAACTTCTTCAGATGATCTTCCTAGGATTTCCTTCCTTGCTCCCATTCTTTCTTATCCTCCACATATTTTGAGTTTTAAACTCTAATAGAATTTCTTCTCTTTCTTTCGAAGTAGCAAGTATTGGATCCATTTTCTTTGCCTTATCACAATTGAGAAGATATTTTGAAATAAGTATAGCTTTGGGATTGACCAGATCCCTTACCTCTCCAAGATGTAAGATTATATATTCTCTTTGCACTTGCAGTTGGAAGAAATTATTGTGAATATATTCTATTGTGTTCCTTGTTGCACCTATGAGTTCGAGTGCCAGATCATAGGCACTTGCAGAAACATTAATCTAAGAATCAATAGAGTCCATCTCCTTCCTTATATCTTGTGTGGGTCTAGACCACTTTATTCCATACTAATATAATTCTTTAGCCTCATCAACACATGCTTCTGCATTCTTCAACAATTCATAGAACTTCTTATGTGCAATAGCACATTTATCAGAAGTTTCCAACATTCTTTTGTCATTAATCCGTTTCTCAACTTCTTTCTTTAATCTCGATGCATAAGTTTTAAATGAATAAATTAATAGTTTTAAGTTTTCCATACTGGATAATGTAGTGTCAATATTTGATCCAGGTATGATCTCTTCAAATGCCTTAACTGCTTCATCTATTAATTCTCTAGTCCTTTGATATGATTCAATGATTTATTTTCTAGTAGATTCATGAAACATGTCTCCTATTTGAAGCTTGTGGATGGGAGATATATTCTCCATATCAATGTTCCCTTGATGCATTGGTAACTATAGCAATTGGGATGACACAACTGGTTTAAAAATAGGTTGTATTCTTAAAAGACTTTTTAGAGAATCTCCAAATGAACCAAAAGATTCACCATAAGCCTTAGTAACTTCCACAACCTTTCCCTTGTCCTCTACACTATTGGAGTCATATGTTTTTTCCTTTTTTGGCATCTCTGAATGTATCCATGTTCGTGTCTTTATCTTCTTCTTTCTCCTCATCAACCTTCACTTCATCTTTATTTTCTTGCTCTCCTTATACTATTGCATCTGCATTGTCATTCTTATTTTAACCCTCTATAATGATTTTTATTTTTATCAGAGGAGTTACTTCTTGTTGTGTCGAAGGAGTGAAGGTGTTTTACTTTGAAATGTCTTCTCTGATCATTGTTTCATTATCATCTCCTTTTTATCATGTCCTCCACTTTTGGAGGAGTGTTGTCTATTACAGCTTCATCATTAGTATCATATTCATGTTGAGCATCATTTGTGTACACTTCTTCCTCTATATTTTGTTTTAGAGTAGTGGTATCAACATTAACTTTTTCTTTAGCCACTATAAGCAATCATAGCTTCTATACAATCTCCTCTACTTTATCATTTATCTCCTTCCTGATTCTCTCAAGATCATCTTTGTCTCTACTCATAAGGGTAGTAACCCTTTGTTTAGTTCTCAACTCCTTGCTAAATACAATAGCTAATGTGTCGCATTTACTCTCTCTAGAGCCCTTTACTTTAACCTTTCATGCTCTTCAATTGCCTCTTGTCTTTTTTTCAACAAAAATTTCCATAAGTCTTTAGGAACACATTTCTTTATGTTCCACATATCAACTTCAAGTGCACAACAATACACTTGACTATAGACTCAAATATGGTAGCCTTGTCTACCTTATCTGCATCCTTGTATAATGTTGTGGTTTCTCCTAACATATCATTTTGTAGAATTCTATTATAATATAATGCCTCTAACTTCATGGGAGAATGAGGCCTTACTAGTTTCTTTTGTTCTTTTTATTTTCATTTTCCCAAAATTTTCTTTTCTTCTACATTCTTTTCCTTCTTCAAATAAGCCTTCTTGGCTTCCTTCTTATTCTCTCTTACATGAATCTTGAACGCTTCTTTATCTTTCTTTATCTCTTCTTTTCTCTTAGTATCAATTATGTTGAATCTTCTCCTTTTGATGCTAGCTTCACCTTGTGAAGCATCATTCCTTCTTCTGCAAGCCAGAGGGGATACATCTTCTTCCAATTCTTCTTCAACAAAATTTATGTCTATGTTCTTCTCTCTCATTTATTGTTGTTTCACTCTTCTTTTTGCAGGGGCAATAAGAGGTGTGGTGGTAGTAGTCTTCTTCTTCTCTACCCTTATAGATTGTTCAACTAGAGGGGATTTCTCCCTTACCATAGGAATGTTAGTAGACTTTATCTTCGAGCTCCAACAAAGGGAAAATCCCTAGAGGATTTCTAAATAAATGGTGGTGTGGTAACTATTCTACTAGATCTCCTTGAGCTGCCTAAAGCCTCACTAGTACTCATATCTGCTCTAGTTCTTTGCCTTCCATACTGCACTTTTTCCTTAGAAATGCCCATTTCCTTGGCATATACATCCACCATAGCATCAAAATTCTTCTTGATGATAGGCTCTTTGTGTTTCATGTGTAATTTTATGGACTTTTCCTCGTAAGTCCCATACCTTGGTCTTTTGGTATCTTTCATAATCTTCAATAGAATATTAGCATAACCAATAAGATCTTGGTTCCATTGCCTCCATGATACAATGATTTGTAGAAACTAGGAATGTGATCTAGATCATTTTTTTACCTTTCCACAATTGTCCTAGAAATCCTTTCTCTCTCATGCATTCTTTTTTGGAATGTTGTTTGTTCAACCTAGTAACATCCTTTAAAATAAATATAATTTGATAATTTCTCCTCTGTTGATTTTTACTCTTCAACTTGTCGAGTAGTTGTACTTGTTTCTTTAAGCTATTTGAATGATGCTTACTCATATGCTCCTACCCTCAACCTCAATATTTTTGGTAAAAAACAAAACCAAAGTGTATATATTTATAGCTATGAAATTTTCTCAATAGTAGAAAGGCTATATAGAACCATGAGAAACAAATCATATAATAATTCACCCATGCAAACTTCAGCATCCCACCTAAGGAACGGGCTCACCAAATTCCAATGTCACCTATGAAGATTAGTTGTTGCTGAAAAAGTACGTTAACTTGTGACCATACACCTAATTTACTATATATAATAAGTCTCTTACAAGATTATCTTACATTGGCTATTTTTAGTTCGTTAAAGATTCATTTCTAACTCCCTATATTATAAATGATTTTACATTGTAACTCTCACCTCATTGGTTCTCTTAAATTTTCTCTTGGATTATAGATGATCTTACACATGTTACACATTATGAATTCTCTTACAATTTAAATCCCACATCATAGATCCTCTCAAAAAGGCGGTCCAAGTTGTGAGATTAATTTGAGAAAATAAAAATTTATCTAGATGTGTGTGAGTTAAATTGACATGATTGGCATACTTTATACAATAATTTATGTAAGGCATAGAACATATTCTTAATAATTCCACCATGAGTCCTATCCGATCACAATAACCAAGTAAATTTGTATCCATTATGGGCACCAAATCAATAACAAATCCATTGTCACATACAACATGATCCCTTCATTCTCCCAACCTATTTTCTATATTTCTATGGAGGCAAATTGAATCACATGTCCATGACTCCCTCCCGTATTTGATATATGAGATATAGATGCCTAGACTTGTGCATATTGTTAATGTTAAGATTTTTATGTTGAGAATATTTTTAATGTATACATTGATATTCCTTTTATGTGTTTTTCATATATGGAGACATTGTCAAATTTTATACATGAAAATAACACAAAGAAACTCTTATATATCCCTTTGTATTGGGTATAAAATTTTCAATTACTATTTTTACTTTCGCATACATGTAATTTTTTTTAGGATCATATGCACCATAAAAGGGAAAATATAAAGATGATAGGTGCCTACTTAACATTTTTTCTCCTCATTTAGAACCTACTATTTTACTCATAAATTTAACAAAAAATGTAATAATATATTATAACTTGTGATATTGCTATTAGGTTTCAATTGTGTAGTTTTTTTATTCAAACTTATTGACCCATGGTTCACAAGAACCCGTCTCTCATTATAATACATGGTCCACTTAGCACACATTGCATCTAGGTGATTCTCATAAAGGTGAAGCATTGGGCCTTCCCGAGAGGTCACCCATCCCAGTACTACTCCAACTCAAGTGTGATTAACCTGCAACCCCATTTGCAAAACTAGACAGTTGAATCTTGATAGCAATATCATAATTTGACATGTTCTAAAAAACTACCTCCTACATATCATATTATAATTTTTTATCATACAATTATTAAAAAAAACACAAATAACACTATCATAATTGTACAAGCATTACTATACCCCAATAATTTAAACACATAATAAACATAACACCAAACTAACAAAATAAATTGAAAAATACCTAAATCAAATGCAAACATCCTATCTATTAGAAATGCCAAGGATCCAGTTGGGAAGCCAGGGTTTTGAAGTATCAGCACAGGGATTGGGCTGCTTTAGCATGATTGCCCCCTATGGCCCTCCCAAGCCTGAAAATGAAATGATCTCCCTCATTCGCCATGCTGTTTCCAAAGGCATTACTTTTCTTGACACCTCTGATCTGTATGGTCCTCACACTAACGAACTTCTCCTTGGAAAGTTAGGGTTCCTTGGAATAACTGTATTTAATCTGATTTTCAAAAGGGGGTTTTTCTAGATTCTCTTATTGTTGGGTTTTAATCTGCAACTGTCTGACTTGATTGGCAGGCATTAAAAGGAATAAGAGATAAAGTGCAGCTGGCTACCAAGTTTGGGTTAATCTTTACAGGTGGGAAGTGGAAAGCTCGTGGAGATCCTGCGTATGTTTGTGCTTGCTGTGAGGGGAGTCTGAAGAGGCTTGATGTGGATTGTATTGATCTTTATTACCAACATCGTATAGACACCAAATTACCCATAGAAGTTACTGTATGTACTTTACCCTTCTCTCTGGTGCCTGTTGTTCCATAAAATGCATTTATGCATTTGACTGTTGTTCCATACTTTGGTTGCTTGTGTATCTATGACAGATTGGAGAAATGAAGAAACTGGTTGAAGAAGGGAAAGTAAAATATATTGGACTTTGTGAGGCTTCTGCATCAACAATTCGAAGAGCGCATGCTATTCATCCTATTACAGCAGTTCAAATAGAATGGTCTTTGTGGACTAGGGATGTTGAGGATGATATTGTTCCAACTTGCAGGTATGGGTTTTGAAAGCTTTAAAGGGATTCGAATTATGCAATCTTAAAACTATCTTATTTTGACTTAAGTTTTCACATACAGGGAGCTTGGGATTGGAATTGTACCGTATAGCCCTTTAGGCCAAGGTTTCTTCTCTTCTGGAACAAAGTTGGTCGAAAGCTTAGAAGATAATGATACTAGAAAGGTATTTGGATTCATTGATGCTTCTTTCCATGAATAGGCTTTATTAACAGTGTAGCCCATAGGTGGATGCTTCTTATTTTCATTTGTGATCTTTCCATTTTGTTCCCCTTAATGATGACTATCAAATATTAATAAAATTGTTCTATATTTAGAGGGCCAAAGTTGCGAGTTCCCATTTTTAGCAATTTTAGGTGTTGTTAGATGGTAACAAGTATACTGAACTCTATAGGTACGAAAAATAATATATAAAATGGGCATCATGGTTAAAACCATTGGTTTTTTTTTTTTTTTTTTTGGTTGATTTTGTCCCTTTTTTTATTATTTAAAGAATCTATAGAGATAAGTATGTTAACAATGAATATATTTTCATATGTTTATAATTAGGATGATATTTAATGTTGTATCTTTGATTAAGGATTCATAGATATATGTAGGAAGTTTTGGGTTTTATTTTGTATAGGTTAATTGTAAATTTGTTTTTATATATTTATAATTAGGATAGTATCTGATTTTATGAATGTATTATTTTTCAGAATTGTCCAAAGTTTAAAGGAGAGAACCTCGAAAGAAATAAGGCTATTTTTGAGAATTTAACGACAATTGCTTTGAGAAAAGGGTGTTCTACAGGACAACTTGCACTTTCTTGGATTCAACAACAAGGAAGTGATGTTTCACCAATCCCAGGGACAACTAAAATCAACAACTTAGAGGAGAATATTATTGCACTTTTTGTGAAGCTTACACCCAAGGAGATGAAAGAAATAGAAGTTATGGTATCCTCTAATGGTGTCTATGGAGATCAATTCGATGTCATGGATTTGACATGGATGAATTCAGAAACGCCTCCTTTGACTTCATGGAAAGGGATATGATTAGTTTTGACAATATTACCTTTTTTATAGCTAGTTATATGCAAGTTGAATAAGTGGATTTATTTTTCTAAGAATAACTAAATATTCTAATGAAGAAGTTGAATATACTATAAGACATGTTGTTTTTAATCTATTTAAGAATTTTTTTAGATGTATTGGGACTAAATTGACGGTTCTTTACATATTTTCATTTTTAAATATACAAAATATCGTAATTTGTATTTTAAAAGGATAAATGTCAATTTTATATGCTTTTATACATGTATATACATACATATGCATATATGGACTACCTCTTGTTTAATAATAGTATATTAAGAATTATATAGCTTTATTCCCAATGAAGGGTGCTCTTGAAGAATAGGCTATCATTGGTGACTATAATCTAAAGCCTAACATGGTAATATTTGAGCATGTTTTGAGTATAGACAATAATTTGGTTGATATGGTAATATACAATGCAATTATAGGGAATTTATTATTTAATGACCATTTGACAATTTTTTATGTATTTTTATGGTACGCATGCTTAATTGTTGAGCTACATTTTTAATAATTGATCAGCATATGTGTATCAATTTATGCATTATTAAATATAAACATTTTACATGTATATAGATAATCTCTTTTTCCATTCTTATTCAACCTAACAATGTAGTTAGCAAACAAAAAAATTGAAATAAATGGACCATGCCAATAGAATATTGGATATGACCAATGCTGAACACCCAGAATGCTTAGAGGGGGGCTAAATCAATATTCTTGTAAAACTATTAAAATATTTAAACATCCAATCCATCTAGTAGATTCAATTGTAGTAAATGGAATAAAGCATGAAGCATAAAAAAACATCACATAACACATGAATAGCAAGATTTTTTTATGTGGAAAACTCAAAATGGGAAAAACCATGATGGGGATTAGCTCACAATATATTATAACTTTTTATAATATGTTTACAAAATCTTACTGTAGGTGGACTCACTACCCATTGAGAGAAAAATATAGAAGAGATTTTGTGGCTCACAACCCAAATTGAACTGTTATGATTGCATCTATCATGTATGCATGAATTATAATTCTAATGAAGCTCAATAAATTGACTTTAAATAGTTCATTTGATTTTGATCTAACATTCTTCTTTCCTCTACATTTGCATCAGTCTAATATTCAACTCATCATTCACAACTTAAATTAGTTTTTCTCTAGTAATATTTGTATCATTTGCATCACTTACATGTCTCTCATTCCCTACATTCATCAAAACACCAAACATGATCTAGCATGTATATCCACTTCAAGCATAACATCAATTAGGTCAAGCTAATTAGATGTAACATACAAAATATACAATATATAACTTGTCATCTCAAATCCTCTCACACATGCCTCATGCCAAGCTTTAATACTTAAAAAAATTTGAATACATCGGCATGGACCTATAATAACTCCCACACTACAACACTTAATTAATCTTCACATACCTTCACACCTAATACAAAAATTCTTCAACTATATACCTGGATATTTAGACATGTCTACCTCAAAACATCATGCCAAATGGAAATCACACTATATTGAAATATGTCAACATCTCCTTAAGACTTCAACGCCAAAATCCTATCCATGGAGAAGTGTGGACTCTCCTACTTACATGCATTGTAAAGGAAATGTTTAGAATTTTCCAAATCGATATTTTTTCATTCATAAATTTTAAACAAGAGTTTAAAACTAGATGAAAATTTGGAATTAGATGCTTCTATTAGCCAACAAAAACATATTAGAATTATAAAGTAAAATGTTCATTCATGAACTAGTGTGAACCCAAAAAAAAATGCTTTGTACCTAAACACCCTGGTAAAGAAACATTCATATTTCCATCATAATCAACTTTATCGTCCATTAAAACCATCTTGAAAAATTATCTTCCACAAATATCGCAAAGTGTGTTAGAACCAACCAAAAAGATCTGCACCAAAGTCTTCATGTTGAGATATAATGTTGAAATCAATGATAAAACTACAACACATAATAGTATACCTTGTGCCTATTCTACATGCTCATGTAACCAAGAACAACATCAATGAAAAAATTATCATTCTTCCAATGATCCTCCTCTTTTAATTGATTGAAACTTGCCAAAATATCTCCAAAACATTCCCCCCCTTTGGCATTAAGGACAAAGTGAATCTACAATTGTTATAATATATAACAAATCTCTCCTTGAAAATTATATGCATTTGTACAAGATAAAATATTGAAATGACTCCCCCTAAGTCATGTACCAGAGAAAAACCCAAAAAATTGTACAGTAAACTACTCTATATACTTCGTATATGTACAAAGAATCTAAAACTGAAGACAAAAAAATGCTTAAAGATTAGGAAATGTTGTCAACTAGAAGAGGTTGACTCTTGTAGATTTTTCACATGGGTCTTCCACACCTATTTACCTTATTCCTATGCCTTCTTGGCTTACCCAAGCAATCTCCATTAAGAGTCAAGCTCCATCACTAACTCATCTCCTTCTTCCAAAGTGTTAGGTACTTGATTCATCTGTGTAGGTTTGTTAGCACTCAAAAGGGCTCTTGAAAAAATTATGAATTTGGGATTCACCAAGTCCCTTATCTCTCGAAACTACAAAATGATATGCTCTTTTTAGGCTTGTAACTAAAATAATTTCTTATGTAGATCCTCTATTCCATTCCTTATGTCCCTTGATAATTCAAGTGTTAGATCATAAGTATTCTTCTAACAACCATGTGTCTAATCTCCAAGATCTTCGCCAAGCAGTTAAGCTCCTTTCAAGGAACCAAGATCTGATACCAATTGTTGAACACTTGGAATATTGAGGGAGGGTGAATCAATATTATTTTAAACCTTTTAAATATTTAAACTTACAACTCACATTGCATATTTTATTGTAGTAATTAAAGAAAGCATGAAAACATTCAACAATATATCATAACATATGACCACCAAGATTTTTATGTGGAAAATCCAAAATGGGAAAAACCACAATGAGGATTAGCTCACAATATATTTTTTGTCATGGAGATTGCACCCAGATGCCATGTTCAAATACTTAGCAATCTCCTGAAACATTGAGACATCTTCGAACCTGTGGGTATGCTCATAATGAAGATGAATCTCTAGATTATGGGTTGTTCCCTTAAGATTTTCTACTGAATAATTGGTTTTTAAAAGGTAAAGGGGAGAAAATATTTGAGTCAAATGGATATATTGAAACTTAAACTAGGGTGATGCACCTAAATGGAAAAGTGGGCAACTTGATTCACAACTATTTGTCATGAAAACCATTTTTACAACTCAAGTTAAATATATTTAAAACATAAATGTTTCACAAAAAGGCCTGATAATCTATCCCTTACAAAGGAAAATAATTCTTTCACAACCTAAAGGGAAAGATAAATCTATAGCACAATCTATGACCTATGGTTAAACCTGCATTTGTGTATATGCATCCATTAATGATACATAAAGTTAAAGGTTTTGAGATTTAAAACTTATTAAATTTGTATCCAAATCATTAACATAGGCAAAACACCTAAATTTGATAAGGTAAACACTTAATTGCAATAAGAAAAAGAAGGAAACTATGCAAGTAACAATCTAAAATAACCTGTAAAAACCATTGTGCCTATATTAATAACTGTAAAAGTGAGTTACAAGCTAATCTCTATTTGTAGAATGCAAAGGAAAATATCAAGAACTAAGGAAAAAGACTATTATTTTAATATATACAATAGCTAACTGCAAGGTGCCAAGAGGTGGCACAAGAAGCTAACTAAAAGTGAAAAAATATCTCAAAATCCCTCTCACGAGCAAAGATGAAAACCTTAGAAAAGGGGGCCCAAAGTTGATATAAACTATGCACCAATAGTTGTAAACTCCTCTCAATGCACATGACCAAAAGAACTCCACAAATAACTCTAGTTTGACTAAAATTTAACTAATGGCTCTCAAATCACTCCAAATGCATGAATCACCTTTAGTTTTACTTCAACTCAACTTCAATGCTCTTTTGTAATCTTGGACCAAGGATTTAATGTTTTTGAATAAATATTAAAGCTAAATCATTTAAGATTTACTTTAATATTTATTATAATAAAGCCATTCCTTGTATTTATATAATAAATATTAAAGTAAATTTTAACCTTTAATATTTATTCCATATCCATTCTTGTTTTAAACGTACACAAAGGAATCTTAGGATAAATCTAACTTTGAGGGTAGCCCCTTAGGCCTAGGCTAATAATCACTAATAACTATGAAGGGGAGGAAACTATTTTATGGGGCTCTGTTTGATCACATTGGCATTTTTTTTTGGTGAAGGGAATTGAGTTAGAAGGAAAGTGAATAAAGCATAAACAAAACCTAGCATGAAGGGAATTGGTTGTAAAGGAAATAAAATAAAACATAGGCAAAAAATGCCTTGTTTTTTCGGCATACCTAGGGTAAAAGAAACCCTTAAGGAAAAACTCATGGGAAAATTACTTTTCCACTTCACTTCTTTCTCTACATTTCTCTTGATACACTGCCATGCTAGTGATGTAATTTGAGCCTTTCTGGAGTCTACTGGAGCTTTTAGGGAGTCCTCTTCTGTAGCTATGTGTTGGAATTGCGTGGTGTTGGAACTATGTGGTAATTTGTATTCTTTATGTTTCTTATGTTGGACTTCTATTGACTTAGACTTGCTTTCATAGAAAATAAGTGAATTCCATTTTATCTCTACAAACAAAATGAGCTTCTTACTTCTATTTCTTTACTTGTTTAAAATAGCATGGTCGTGGCACCTTTCACTTCACTCTCAACTTTATTTTGCAAAAGATTGGATTTTTATAACACTTGTATTTTTTGGTTTTGTTCCTTATGTTGTGGCTTTACTTTCTATGCATCTTCTTAAATGTTGAAGGTTGCCTCCATTTTATTTCTTGTGCAAGTGTTGAGGGCTTGCCTCCATTTATAAGTCATGGCTTAGTTTAAAAAATATTTCTTGTCAATACTATGCATATTCGAGGGTATTGTCTCCACTATAGGCCACGACTTCATCTCTTTATTTCGAGGGCTTTTTTAAAAATCCTAGGCTGTGGCCCTGATCTTGATTTTTTCTAGGTCTCTATATTAATTTTGAAACTCTCCTTAGCTGATGTCATGTATTAATGACCATGAATCCATTATCACCTTTTCTTTTATTATGATTGTACAAGATTACAATATGAATGAAATCTCATGAGAGGATGGTCAGTTAAAACAAGATTTATCTCAGTCAATTGTTCCACAAGAAAAAGTTCCCCTTCTTTGATGACTATGCATTCTCAATTGTTTTGAGATGTGGACTTGTATAAAGACCAATAGAATAATTCTCTTCTTTCTTTGATTTATGTTTAAATACTATCATCTATCAAATACTACCCATTTTAACTCAACTTTGATTGTCCTTGAATAATGAACTTCCCTTCTTGATTCTCATGGTGACTGTGCATTTTGGGTACTTTCTTTGTTTATTTCATGCAATTTAAAATGGATGTGACAAAACATTGTATACTATGCTCTAATGTGAAATGATTATCCTCAAATGTGAATTTCATTTGATAGAGCGTTATCTTCAAACCCCTTCACCGTGGTTTCAATATGCATAAATTTGAATACTACCTCTAATGATGTTAAACCTTGGGTTTATTGCCTTGTAGCTGATGATATTTTTAATGGTTCTGTTACACTTGATCAATCATTATCAGCTCCTTATGAGGACCTGATTTTCTCTTTCATGACTATCTTCATCCACTAGAAGCAAAATTGGCCAAAAACCTCATGGCTTCTAACACTTGACAACAAATTCTAAATGTTTCAATATAATATTTTTCTCTCCTAACCTTCAAATGTTGTATTTTCACCTTGAGAGAGCATCCTTTTGGCAGAATATAGTGTTGATGGGTGTTTGAGCACTTTCTCAACACAGGTAATGCATAGGTGCATCACTTCTCCTGAAAGGAAATCTCCAACAACAAGTTGCTGAAAATTACACCAAGGTCTCTCGGGTGTCAGGTCATGACATGCTTTGAATGTCTCAATTGTTTCAAATGTGATTTTACTGGTTATCACAAAGAAAAGTTACAAAAGTTAGCTTGGAGGAGAATTGGTTGAATTAATGGAGTTATTAATATGGGAAGTTACTTGCACAAGTGTTGTAGGTTCAAACAATAGTCTAAAATCTTAGTTCAGCTTTAGATTTGGCTTTACAATGTGCAATGAACCTTGTTCAAAGTTACTATTTCAAAAACGGAAAAGGGGCAAGTAAGTGAAAAGGTTCCTAGATCTGAAACTAGCAATGAACAATGACAATGGAGGTTGCTGCAGTGGGATAGCCTTCCCAAGACTTAGTTCCACTTAACCAAGAGAGTCTACAGTGTCATGAAACTAGCGCAATCTTCTAAGGACTGCATATTTCCTCTTTTCATTCACCATGAACATGAACAAAGAGATGAGACTTGAGTGCAACAATGATATAAAGTTTAGACTAACTTTGCACAGTTGTATATCATCAATAAACAACCAAAAGTATGAACTTGGAAGAGGTCAACACCATAGCAATCTTCATCATCAATGAACAACATCTGAATAATCTACTAAAGCAACTAAAACACATAAAACAAAAAAGCAAAACTATCTAAATTCACTAACTAAGAGAAGAAGAATCATGAAACATGAAAAGGAACTCAAGAATCCACAAAAGTCAATGAATTTCTATTAATATTATCGTGGCTCAACATGTCTCTACAACAATTGAACTCTCTTCAAAATGAGAGGAGGAGACCCATATTTATAGTTTTCAAAAAGAAAAATGAGTGGTGAAGTTTTAATCTCATTGTGTGGCCAGGATTCACTTTATAGTAGGGTTTCACCTACCCCCAATTATATAGCAATTTAAATTACATTTTTTTCTTCTTTCCTATTCTATCTTTTAGATGATTGTTGTTTCTGCTTTAGTTACAAATACATTATGAGGAAATCTTCATCTATAATAGGATTTCCAGCCTCCTTTTGTAAAGTGGCATACTGCACAAATTTTCCAATCAAGGGATGAAGCTTATCCCATTCCAAAATGGCAGATTGAAGCACCTGGAAGTTCAATTTCTTGGACTGGTGAGTAAGTGTGTCCCATTCTTTGTCACATTTGGTTGTGTTCTCCATTACTTGTTCAGATTGGGTGAAGGCCCGAGCAACGAAACCCATGAAATCGGTTGTAAGATCGCCCGTAGTTCCATTCTCCATCTTCTTGTGGAAGTAGGGCCTTATCTTTTCTAGATATATTTCAGTAGGAGGCATTTCAAAATCTCTCATTGACTTCAAATATTCCTCGTAGGTTGATCTAGTTTCCTTAACCCAATTGAGATCTTTCTCCACTTAATGGAGCACCTGATCTAATATTTCCTTTATGTGATCTGGGCCCAATCTCCAATTCTCCACAAGCCAGAAATCATTCTCAACCATTGCAAGCTCCTTCTTTACTATTGGGTATGTGCACGATCATCATGGAAAAATAGGCCCTTAAGTGGTGATAAAAATTCAGAAAATCAGAGTTAGGCAACTTCACATAAAAAAATGAATAAGTTATCTATATTATTTAAAAAATATGTAACAATAGAATCTCTAGAAAATTGAATGTAGTTTCTAAACTACTAGGTTTATTTATTTTTTAAAATCTACTTGGTGAAAAATTTAAATTTCAATGCGGTAGTACTTAAATTTCAGGGAAAAAATAAGAAGTAGGTGTCTGTCTGACCACCCTAACCACAATAAAATGATAATATGTTTTTATAATATAATAGATATAAGTAGAGAACTCATGTCCTGATGTGATGCATATTTTTTTGTAATTTGTTTCCAAGTAAATAATTAATTATAAATTTTTTATTACAATTTTTTTAAAATATAAAAACTTGTATGTCTAACCACCTTAACTTGGTCAAAACTTCATGAATTTTTATTTTTTTTAATCCTATAATACTCGAATCATAGAATGTGACACATGTTTCAGATTCAAAAAATCTAATACCATTTGAAAGTTATAGATGTTTTTCAATCAACCTATCAATCAAGACTTTAGTCATAATTCAAATAGAAAATGAATAATAATAATTTATTAAATTAAAAGTAAAGAATAATCTATATAGGTGGAAATTTGAGAATCTTCTTAAAAAACCCTTTTCATTTGCTCATTTTTTTTTGTTAAAAACAGGTCATCATCCACATGGTCCATCATATTACTTACATATCTCCACTTTTTGGCCCATCATGATCCTGCACATACCCTGTTCTTTCAGGAAACTTGAGGATTTCCTCAATTTTATGATATGTAATCCTATATATCTTTGGGAAGTTAGTGAAAATTTTCTTTATATCTTCAAGATACTTCTGTAGTTCCAAGATTTTTTTTTTTTGTCCTAAGAACATGTCCAATGCCCATGTTTCCATTATAGAGGACCTACGTGAAAAAATCTTAAGTAGCTTTGGTCCAAATCTTTCTTTTTTCAAATGTGTTGATGTGCTCCTTCGATAATAGTAGTGGGGCAACCATTGATGTGGTAGTGGGGTCTTCGGTTGAGGACCATTGCTTAATGTACACTGTTAGATCTGCCACCTATGCTTTCAGCTCCTCCTTGGAGGTCTTATCTTTATTCATCTAGTGCACGATGGTGGTGACATAGACTTGAAGATGGTCAATCTTTTTTTCTCTCATTGTTGTCCTAAGGTCAATGGTAGAGATATTTTAGATGATCCATTCCTCATCCATTATTGGGGTGGAAATTTGCACCGTTCTTGATCCGGAGGCATCCATGGTAAGTTGAGATTTGACCTTTGGATTCTTCTTCTTCATTGTGCCGATTAGGGCTCGACCCAAGATGACCTCCAAACTTGTCTTCAAATTCATTGAGGTCAGGGTCTTCTTTTCTAATTTCCTCTCAAGCCACTTAGGTATTTGAGCTTCGTTCTTTGGTGATTCATGATCACTTTCCTCCTCATCGACGTGTTGTATTTGCAATTTTTTGTCACCCGAGGTTTATTCTTCTGTCTTATCCCTTTCTTCTTTGTGTGAATCCTGGATAACTACTGACACTTTTCTTGGGGATTCAACAACCATATGATTTTGGGGGCTATCTTCTTTTTTAGAAGTCTTTTCTTCTTCTTCCTACTCATGCTCATGTTCCCCGTGATATTCTGATTCTGAGCCTTCTCTCATTCCAGCCTCTTCTTCAAGCTTGTCATCTTCATTATTTTATTTATCTCCCTCCTCTCGCTCTTCAGGTATAGGCATCTTTTCATCATGCCTGGGGCTTTGATCTTGTTCCCCTATTGGATGTTAGAAGTCCTCCATTTCTTCATCAGTATTTCTTTCTTTTGTAGTGGGTTGTTTCTCAACCTCCTCCCCAGCATCATTGAGATGTTGGGACAACTAATTTTTGAGCTCCGGGTCAACAATCTCCACAATCTATTTGGTACCTGGTTTTTCATCATCCTCATTGGAGGATTTCACTTCCTCTTCTTCCTAGATTATCTCATCAATCACAAGGTGCTGATATATGGGATGCTCGTGGTAGTCATCCACCTCTTCTTCCAAATTTTTGGTAGCTTCCTTTTGTTGCCTATCCAACTTCTCAGAGATTTGCATTATTTATTCCATCGAAGGGGGATTAGTAGGAGTACGAGGGATAGTGAGACTAGTTATGACATGGGCCAATGTGACCTGCACTGCAGGATTCACTAATATCCTAGAAAGCTTAAAGGGCATGTTTTGCATGTATTTAGTGAAAGCTTTTGGGAGGACGAGAGTAGGCATCATCACTGCAGCAGTGTTGAATCTAAGAGACAATGTGGGCGACATGGATGAGGAAGAGAGTGGGGAAGTATTGGAAAAAGAGGATTCCATAGTTATAATTTGGGCCATAGGAGAGGTGCAAGAAAGGTGAACTGAGATGTCCACTACGGGTGGAGAGGTGGAAACTACTACTTGTGAGATAGGTGGGGTAGTGCCAGTAGTAGTATAAATTGTAGTTAAGGTAGAAAATTTGATAGGTGCAGACTTTGGTTTCTCCTCTCCCTCGTGGAGCGGGTTCTCCTAAATAGTAGTCATCCCTATGAAACTACTCGACTTCTTTGAGCTCTTTAAAACCCCAACCTCTGAAGTCATCCCTAGAGACTCCTTGGATTTAGGTTAATTTCCTGTAGCCTCTTTTCTATTTTTTGATTGTGTGCTTGGGGGAGATGCCCAACTCTCTCCCATTGATGCAATGTCAAAGGCACTGTTAGTATCACCTTCCATTGATTCTTCAAGCTCCATGAAAGTTAATGCCACTCCTTGATGCTTCAATTGAGTAATCTTCCCATCAATCCATTGTTTGGTTCTTGCTTCGACGAGCTTTTTAATAATATCAAGGTCATTGACCTCCTCTTCATTCCAATATATTAGTGTCAATGGAAAGTTGGCGATGACATTGTACCTCGCGTCCATCATTGTGCTCTCTTCTTCAACCACTTGATCCGGAATAGGAAATAACTTGACTACCTTTACCAAGTGTTTCATCATGTGCATGTACTACCGTATATGCACCTCCTTGTCATCCTTAAAATTTGCAAAAAATTCATTGACATTATGTTGGTGGGCATACTCTAATCCAACTATTTTCTTTAGCTTGCCATAAGGATCCATTCGTGGCTGAGGTAGTGTGGAACATCAAGTTATACTTGTTGAACTCTTTGTCATAATATTTTGCGCATTGGGATGTGTGGAGCTCATATTGTCCTTGGCCAAAGGAGAGAGGATATGGGACCCCTACCCTATGTGTGTCACTTAAAAGAGTGTGTGATCACTACAAATTTTGTGAAAGCTCAATCGATACTATCTAATCATTTGGGTGGGTGATTCCACAATAGTGGTTTACAATTTTTGGCCAAACTGGACACTGGAATTATTATTTTTAACTAAATCTTCACATTCAGGCACCTATAGTAGCTAAACCATGAGGAATTTGAAGATGATGAAAACTAGAGTCTCATTACATTTTGTCTATAGACTCAAAAAATATTTTTTTCAAAACTTTTGGAATCAGATTGCACTTCTTTTTCCATCCCCCATGAAACCTAGTTTTCTTTTTGAAAACAACATTTTTAAAAATTTACGCACATTGTATAATGCATAACTTTTTTTCCATGAAGGATAAAACTCTAATTATTTTTAATTTAGATTTTTAACTTTGATATCTTGTGATTCCACTTGGTTAGATAGTTTTTTATTTAATATTTTTCTTTAATCACATTTCAAAGTCAAACCAATTACAACTCAGACATAGCATGACCATATAATGCATAACTTCTTTTGTATATATCGAAATTCAATTTATTTTTTTGTTGGATCAAGAAATTCAATATCTGATGCACTCATATTTCTCAATTTTTTTTGATAATCTGCTATTTTTCCACATGTGAAGAATAAAGACCTTCATTTTCGATGAAAAACCTATTTTTAATAAAACTAAAGAAAAAATACATAATAAAACCAAAACATATTAAATTATATTCGTTGGATAGCTCATTCTGAGGAATACCATAATCATTTCAAATAAATTTTAAATGAATTCATTTGATCCCCCAAAAGGTAAATCAAAAGTGATTTTTTATCAGCATTTTGATAGGTGTAAAGGAGACTCATTTATAGGTATGGTTTAAAACTAGTGAGGTTATATCCAAGGGGGTTTGATTTAAGGTGGTTTGATCAAACCCTCTTCAATTGTAATCCTTAAAATGAAACTTTTTAAGGCTTAAATCATTATATTTTCTAAAAATATGTGATTTCAACAAAAATCAAAATCTCTCAAAAATTATAAACCACTATTATGGCAACACCTGGGTATTGGGGAAGCTTGTATGGTTTCTCAAAGAAACCCTCGACTCGAATGTAGGTGAACTTTAAAAACTATATAAATAAAAATTTGAACCAGCGGACAAACGCATTGGCACTATGTGAAACTCTCCTTTCGAGATCACCCCCAAGCAATCTATTAATGTGGCCTGTGAAGGTGTCATTAACCTTGCAGTAGTTTGTCTTGAAATTTTTGTACTAAATTTGAGGGTACTTTTCATACACTTTTAGTGGGTATGTGCAGGATCATCATGGAAAAAATAGGCCCTTAAGTGGCAAAAAATTTGAAAAAACCAGAGTTAGGCAACTTGATGTAAAAATTTGAATAACTTATCTATATTATTTCAAAAATATGTAAGAATAGAATCTGTAGAAAATTTAATGTAGTTTCTAAAATACTAGGTTTATTTAAAAAAATAAAAATCTATTCGGTGAAAATTTGAAATTTCAATGCAATAGCAGTTAAATTTCAGGGAAGAAATAAGAAGTACGTGTTTGTCTGACCACCTTAACCACAATAAAATGATAATAATTTTTAATAAGATTTTAGATATAAGTAGAAGACTCATGTCTTGATGTGATGCATATTTTTTTGTAATTTTTTTCCATCTAAATAATTAATTATGATTTTTTTATTACAACTTTCAAAAAATATAAAAAACTCGTATATCAGACCACCTTAACTTGGTCAAAAATTCATGAAATTCAATTTTTTTTTTAATCCTATAGTATGTGAAGCATAGAATGTGACACATGTTTCGGATTCAAAAAAATTGATACCGTTGAAAGCTATAAATGTTTTTCAATCAGCCTATCAATCATGATTTTAGTTGTAATTCAAATAGAAAATGAATAATAGTTATTTATTAAATTCAAAGTAAAGCATAATTTATATTGGTGGAAAGATGAGATTCTCCTTTAAAAATCCTTTTCATTTCACCAATTTTAGGGAAAAAAAAATCGTTAGCCACATATTCATCTTATCACCACTTTGTGGCCCATCATGATCCTGCACATACCCTAGTACCATTTGAGGATTTGGATTTGGTGCTGCAAATAAACCCCTATATTGGGCATGGTCAAAAAGAAAGTACACAAGGTACGATGTCATATAGAACTTAGATGTTCTCTTCACTTTCACAAAGTGCTCATGTAAGCAATCACTGATCATTCCTGCCCAATAGAATTTAAAATTTCCCTAGATTATTTCTTCAATGAAGTAAAACATCCACTCTTGGAAGAAATCCATAGTCGGAAGGCCCACAAATCTTCTCAAAAGAGTTACCAAGTTGTGGTAATCCTCAAAAAAGTCACTTCGGAAGAGTTCTTGGGGCACCTTATTGGTGTTGCCCCTCTTGTCTTTCAACCATTATTGATTGATAAGCTTCTTGCATTTAAGGGGATCAATATCCCAAATTTTCTTGACATATTCCTTAGGTGTCTGCTCCATTTGGCTGAAGGTAGGGATTTGAAAGGTCCTCCCTATTAACTTGGCAGACAAGTTGGCCAATACATTCCCATATCTATTAACTATTGTTCTGGTGTCTTCTTGGTACGCCTCTCTATAGGCCATCATAATTTCGGGAGCTATGACAACCCAATACTGATTTTTCTAGCGTTTTTTTGTTTTAGGATTGAGCTAGACCCTTTGTTTGAACTCATCTATATCTATGTGTCCTAAATTAGTATATGAGATGTCCTTCCATTCTATAAGGACCTTGGAGTTGAGGGGATCCCCTTGTAACTTGTACTTCATCTGGTCCTTATCCTCCCTACCCTGAGGTGCTTTTGCAATTTGCTTTCCTTTGCCCTTTTGCATGCTCACCCCTAAGGATCCAATAGCTTGTTCCATATATCCTATAACCAAAGGATAAATAAATGATTCAAGCATAAGATATGGGGAAAGTTAGCCAAAATCCTACAAAAAATGTTAGATCAAACAATTTATGCTTTAAATACCATAAAGATCCCCTAAATATTACCTTCATCTTTCATTTGGAGGAATTTGGGCAATGTGACCCCAAGGATGCAGACTTCCTTGGGCTATTAGTCATTTTATAGGCAACAAAGATAGATGATGCTAGCAAGATGGACTTCCACATGCAAAGTCCCACCATGCGGGACCCATAAGGTTGGAGGATGACAAAATATGCGGGCCGGAGGATGCGGAAGGACATGAGGGATTGGCAGTTTGAAACAACATTTGTGGGATGGATGTTCAACAAGGGCAACCCACATGGATCGACCCACAAAAGGAATTAGTCATGCATCTTCATTATACTTCTTGTTTTATAATTTTGGAGCATCAGGAACATCAGGTTCCGCAGTGCAAGGAGATGGGGGTTGAATGCCATTCGGAACAATGAAACCCAAATGGAGTCCCATAGACGGAATTCTACATGACTCGGTCTGCACGACTCAATTCTTAATCATTTTGTGAATGGTTTATCCTAGATGACACTTGTAGGGGCAGGATCCAATTGTCGAAGAGACAAGATGTGATGACCATCCATAAACAACAAGCACTAACTAGAGACCCGTAGACGGCGGTCCGTGATGGCGGGCTCAAAAGGATCCAAGGACCATTCCTTTTACTTCATGAATTTTTTGCAAGTTTTATGAGCGGTGAACGTGAGGGCGAGGCACCATAGATGGAGCAATGCACCAGAGAAGCCGTTTTAGGATGGTGGAACCTAAGATCACTTAATAGGTGGAAACCCACATAGTCAAACTCGATGAGGCCGAAGGATGCGCCGTTTTACACTTGTGAATTGAAGTTTGTCGATCGTGGAGGCGAGAACCACATGATGGGAGGGCATAATTAGAAAGTCATTTATGAATGATAGAGTCAAAGGAAAAAAATACCTAGAGGTCCGCGCTTGTGAACCCGAAGAGGTTGGGAGGTCTACCCTATTGACTTGTGAATTTTGGCAAGGTTAGGAACAACCAAGAGGGAAGGGAATCCATGACGACAGGCCCAACAAGGACAACATCAAATTTTGAATTTTTTGTGCAAGAATGAGTCTTTTGTGAGGGGGAAGCGGGCCTGAGAAGCATAAGTGACACACTCAATTAAGGAAACAAGGGCTCTGAATTTTGCGTGGTCAGAGATCATCATTTTAAAAGTTTTTTGAGGCTTTCAATTTATGGGTTTTGCAGGGAGGTCACGTGTTTACTTTGATTTTTTTTTTTTTTTTGAGAAACTACTTTAATATTTTTTTATTTTAGATGAAACTAAGATGGCGAGGGGAAACGACAAAATTACTTGGCAATCTTGTAGAGAACAATGATGAAACTCCTCGAAATTTGCTAGATTTAGCTTACAAAGGCTATTGATGTGATGGTAGCAAACACTGGGGCTCCTACAACTTCGTTGCAAAAGGAATTTGGTGAAAATGACAAGTTGGTCATGATATTTATAGGGAGTTCAACATTAAATTCCAGCACTAAATATTTTTATAATGCTTGCATTTGCTGGTGGATGATCACTTCTTCGATGGCATCAGAAATGGTGGGGTCTATAGGAGGGAAGGCAGTCAAGAATTGGAAATTGAAAACAACGAATAATGAGGAAAAAAAAGGTGGATGGGGGTCCCGATGAGTGGGAGGACATCAGGCGTCCATTTTCAAGAATGAAAATGGCATGAAGGAAACCTGCAAGGGGTGATCCTGCAAAGGTCAGAGGATGCCATCTTAAAATTTGAAGAAAAACAACCAAGGGGACTGCACAAAGATTCCAGACTTTGAAAATTTTGGGGATCAAAATATGGTCAACTCAAGATAGTTCTTTCAAGGTTCCCTGACCATTTAGAGCTCAAAATAAGGGGACACACAAAATGAGGTGAAGAAAAAATAAGTGACCTAACATAGGCGAAAATAGGGGGTCCCCATCTAGACGGGGCATGTGTGCTATAGGCACAAAAAATGGTGACTCCATTGGGAGGACACTCTTGGCGTTCTAGGGATAAATATTTATTTTGAACCCAAAATCTCTCGTTCCAAAAACCAGTGGCTAGTTTACAATGGTGAACTAAGAGGTAGGTTGAGGATGAGATCCTTAGTTGAATCATGTTACAGGATCATCATGGAAGTGTGTGTGAGGTGAGTTCATTTCCTTTCCTTAGGAATTATGTAGACAAATACTGATCAGGCAAGGACAAGCTACGTAAATTTTTTGACCTCAAAAGTAACTTGGACATTGCTCCACTGCCAGTCAGACATCCATTTCCCTGATGGAGTTATCACTGTGAGCCCACAAAAATATCTCTACTACTAGTTGAGTGTCCATATCCCTGGTAGAGTTATTCGTACACCCATGCAGTTGCATAATTTTTAATTTTCTTTTATGTTCCTTTTGATATTTCTCTGTAGTACTTTCTTTTATTTTTCTCACTTGTGTGAGCACTGAAGATCATAATGGATTTGGGAATCACAGTGGTCACTGGAGCAAACTTAATTTTTTTCGCTTGTCTAACCTTCCCAACAATTACCACACAATTCTTCAAAAATATTAAAGTGTGCTTTGTGCATGATTCATGACAAATGCAAAATGATTCAAACAAGGGTGCAATCCTAGATTAGTTCGAATTTCAAAGGAGGAAAAAAACTTCTAGAAGCAAATTGATATTCAGGAATGAAGGATTATCTAGAGAACAAACAAGAGTGGGCAGAAAAATGAACCATTTGTCGAACCGAGCATGACCACCTTAATGGGACCAAAGTACACCCTAAAAAAAGAAAAATGTTCGGGAAGCAAGCAAAACAAAAGCAGGAGAAAAAAAAAAAAAGCAGGGAAACCTAACCTAACATATGTATAGATATTTACACAAGGATGAGTTGCAATAGCTAAGGGGAGGAAATAATGCTTAAGGTGTGTTGGGTCTCAAAAACGTAGGTTTGAACCTTGAGAGATTTGCAAGCTCTCACAACACTTTTGGCCAACGTACAAGGCCAATTGATGCAATTGAACCTTCTTCTCTTTAGGTTCTGCTAGAGCTAGGCGGGTGCACCTATGTGTATGTTGCAGATTTGAAATATATTTCCTACTCAAACAATCTATTCACAATGGCAAATGGAAGTGAATAGATAAAATCATGATTGCTACTCCTAATGCATAAAAGAAAGGATTTGAATATGTTGTTTATTATGAATTTTATCATCTAGGTTGTGAAAGATCGGTGCTTTCTATCCACATGGGCAATGGATTCAAAAATAAAAAATTAATGTGTTTCCCTCTTTGGTTGAACTCTAGTTCTTAGGCACTTTCAAAATGAAATTATATGGCTGGCATATGACTTCATTATTTTATGAATTGCATAAATAGTGCTGGAATGTTTCTCTAGCAGGTTCTTCTTTAATTATCCAAAATAAATCCTTAAATTACTATGACTTATTTAAAATAATTTAAATCTGACTTGTAGACACCAATCAACTAAATCACACAAAATGAGAGTGCACTTTAGTAAATCAAATATATACTTGATATGTTGATTTAAACAATTAAAGGATCTCAAGTTGGAGACAACTAAATAAAGAATATGAAATATTTCACCACAACAATGAAATACCAAATATAATTGCACTGGTGTAAATATATTATCTCGATCGATTCTACTTCAAAACATATATGTCATTGTTTTCATTCCAAGTTTTTATTTTCTGCAATTATCTAACTATTCTAACTATTGTCCTCCCTTGCTAACTGATTTTTCAAAAACACTTATACATTACAAATCTCAAAGGTCATGACCCCTCATATTCTCATTATGGCCATTTACATTCTTTAAAAAAATTCAAAATATTTAATTGAATTGCCTTACTATAAAATTAAATATTTTAACTATAGTCGTGCTTTGATTTTTCCTTATACCTTTTCTTGCTTTTAATATTTCATTTCCCTGCACTGCTACAAAGCTTTCTCCATGCTTACCGCTCAGCTGCGGTCAACCTTTTGACCCCTGGTGGTATGGCGGTCTTTGAATTTGACTACTCCATCAGCATCTACCTTCCTACCACTCAACCGTGGCTTTCACTTCCTCATCCCATGGTATCGTGGTGTCTGGTATTTTTTGTGTTGCGTTGCTCCCATCACTCTACCGTGGTCTGCATTTTGACTCCTCGCAGTATCATGATAGATATCTTGACCGCCACTTCACCGCTATGTTGACTGTCACTTCACTACTTAACTGCTTACCGTGCCATCGTGGTCACCATGTTGAGCACCCGCAGTTGTGCAGTAACTCTTTTATTCCTGGTCTCTACTTCTATCATGCTTCTTATCTCTTTCTACCATGCTACCATGGTTTTTCTCTTAGCTGCACATGGTACCATAGTGTCTAACATTAACTACTTGCTTCTGTGTCTACCACATTATCACGGTCTATCATTTGGTTGTCCACGATACTGTGGTGCCTCCTCTTCCGCCACCTCCATTGCTTGCTAATTAGACACCGCGATCACCATGGCCAGTGAGATAACCCCCTACGATATGGCGGTGAGGTCCCTTGACTACCACCTAGTTGGTCAGTTACCACCCACCGTGCTACCTCGGTCTATGGTTTGATCGCATGCGGTGTGGCAGTAAGCCTTTGCTAACCATTTGTTAACTACCACTGCCATACCACGAGCCCATTATGGGAGGTTGTGGTAAAGCACTAAATGATATAAAAGATAAAGATAAAGGCAACGATACAACACATAAGTCAATTTTTATTTTTGTGGATGGCGGTAAAATGTATTATAGAAGTATGAATGATAAAATGAATTATTTGTGAAAAGGATAGTGAAAATGATGGGTTCAAATGGGAAAAAGACCTTAGGATTTTTATGTAAAATTTGGGTTCTTATAGTGGCTCCTATTGGGGATGAGTGGTTATGCAATCACTGCAAGAATCCAGAATGCAACTGGGAGAGTAGACCAAGACATGAACGAACCAGAAAAATGAAGTAATGGAAGATGGAAAATGAAAAATGGAAGACCCTAGACTACTGTACATGGAAAGAAAGTAAATGTTTTCAATGAGGGAATTTCTGAAAATGTCCATGTACCGAAAAACCCATGCCCAATAGAACTCCTAAAACTATTGTGCATGGAAAAGAATGTTTAAAGAGGTTTGTTTAAGAATTGTCCATGCACTAGCAATCCTTAATCCTTTGTATCTAGTATGGTTTAAAATTCAAACCACAAAGGATGGCCCGAGGCCACCCAAAAGAAAATACTGTAGTTTCCTCTGTCATATATTTTATTCTAATTTGAGCTCATCAGGTTTCTTTTGAAACTGTTCATTCCAACAGCCTTGTTACATGCACTATCATTGAAAACCTTCAGGAAATCATTGTATTAAACCAAACACACACCACTCTACAATTGATCATATAATAAATACTTGTGACCTTCATCATACAAAGTGTATCCACATTCAAAAAAACACTCATAGGTTTGCCCATTAACATATGTTACCGAATGATCCTGCAGCTGCACTAGGATTTGAAAATCTGAATGCTTCTCATGGCAACCCCAAAAATTTGTCTCATCAATATCTTTTGAAACAATCAAATCAGAAATGCTCTCTAGTTCTTTCCTATTACCAATTAGCATTGACACATATTTTTGATCCATGCAGTCATCCTTATATATACTTGAATCAACAAATGTTGAACACTCATCATCAATGACATGTAAACCAACCTCTTTCTCTTGTAGTAAAATATTGTTCAAGTCACATACCTATTCTTGGACAAACATAGATCTGTGATCAACTTCAAAGATATCTTCATTAGTCTGAGAAATTCTCATGGAATCAAATGAGTCATTACACACAATACTTTAACTATCAAAGCAAATGTATGTTGGACCAAAACTTTTGAATTATCTTTGTGTGCATATCTCTAATATTCAAGAGTCAGCAAATCTAAAACTTTCTCACTGCTGAGTGAACAGGTTTCTTCTTCCATATCTTCTACTATTTCCTCCTCTTCTTGATCTCCATAAGAACTACAAGAATCACCCTATTGTAGATCAAAATTCACAAGTTCTTCTTCACTGATCTCTTCTATATTTTCATCATCTTCCAAATATGAGAAATTTTCTTTAGAAATCCTAGTAGCACATTCTTTCTTTGTTTGTTGCATTGTTTGATGATCCATGATATCACTATTATATTCATTGTTTGTAGTATCCATACATCTTGACCCAAGTATGGAATCAATTAATTTATTCACTACACCAAAGGCATACTTTTTTGATGACTCTAACCAATAAATTGATTCAGGCTCTGATGCCCTTAAAATTTGTGCAAAAAATGTGGGTCTTGTAGGCCTACAATGAGGAGGTAATTGCATACAAATTTCTACCATCCTGCTGTATAAAGAACTCACATATTCTCCCTTATATCTCCTTATGTCAAAAAAGGTATCCACAAGATCTTTACCTCTCTCTTGAATTTGAATATACTCATCAAAATTTTTTTTTTTGTGAATAGAGTGCATTACCTTTATTACCAAAGTTCTTAGTTGCATCATGGGGCACTTGTGGTGGCCAAGATCTACTGGAATTTGTGTAATCATTCTTACTGCAGGATGGCCTATTTGGTGATGTATTTGGAACACTTTTGACTCCCAGTTGCATAAATTGTTGGTTCACTTGTAGCATCTATTGATCCAATTGTAGCCTTTGTTGTTTCAATTTCTTTAAATATCTTATTGACTATTGTCTTCTCTCTTCTTATGACATCTTGAATTTTTTTTACTGTTCCACAATATTCATACATTATTTATCAAATCTGAAACATAGTTGCCACCTACTTTTCCCAAAAGTAGGAAAATGAAAAAGATTATGATATTTTTTTGGTTTGCCCGAGCGGAATCTCCAAAAATGTAAAAATTTGTTGAATCTATAAATGGATAGGCTGAAAAAAATTACCTAAGTATATTCCCTAGTAGAGTCACCAAATTGTTGGGTCTCAAAAACACAGGTCTGAACCACAAGAGGTTTACAAGCTCTCATAACACTTTTGGCCAATGTACAAGGCCAATTGATGCAATTGAACCTTCTTCTCTTTAGGTTATGCTAGACCTAGGTAGGTGAACCTTTGTGTATGTTGCATATTTGAAATATATTTCCTTCTCAAGCAATCTATTCACAATGGCAAATGGAAGTGAATAGATAAAATCATGACTGCTACTCCTAATGCATAAAAGAAAGGATTTGAATATGTTGTTTATTATGAATTTTATCATCTGGGTTGTGATAGATCAGTGCCTTCTATCCACATGGGCAATGGAGTCAAAAATAAAAATTGTATGTGTTTCCCTCTTTGGCTTAACTCTAGTTGTAAGGAACTTTTAAAACGAAATTCTATGGCTGGCATATGACTTCATTAATTTATGACTTGCATAAATAGTGCTGGAATGTTTCTCTATCAGGTCCTTTAATTATCCAAAATAAATCCTTAAATTGCTCTCACTTATTTAAAAGAATTTAAATCTGACTTGCAGACACCAATCAACTAAATCACACAAAATGAGAGTGCACTTTGATAAATCAGAGATATACTTGACATGCTGATTTAAACAATTAAAGGATCTCAAGTTGGAGACAACCAAATAAATAATATGAATTATCTCACCACAACAACGGAATACCAAAAATTATTGCACCAGTTTAAATATATTATCTCCATTAGTTCTGCTTTAAAAAGGATCCGTCATTGTTTTCATTCCCAGTTTTTATTTTCTGCAATTATCTAACTATTCTAACTATTGTCCTCCCTCACTAATGGATTTTTCAAAAACACTTATACATTACAAATATCAAAGGTCATGACCCCTCATATTCTCGTTATGGCCATTTACATTCTTTAACAGAATTTAAAATATTAAATTGAATTGCCTTACCGCAAAATTAAATATTTTAACTATAGTCTTGCTTTGATTTTTCCTTAAACCTTTTCCCATTTTTAATATTTCATTTCCCCACACTGCTGTGAAGCTTTCTCCATGCTTACCACTTAGCCGCAGTCAACCTTTTGACCCCTAGTAGTATGGAGGTCATTGACTTTGATTGTTCCGTCAACATCTACCTTCCTATTGCTCAACCACAACCTTCACTTCCTCATCCCGTGGTATCGTGTTGTCTGGTATTTTTTGTGTTGCGTTGCTTTCACTACTCTACCACGGTTTGCATTTTGAATCCTCATAGTATCAGGGTAGCTATCTTGACTGCCACCTCACCTCTACACCGATTTTTGCTTCCCTACTTAAATTCTTACCGCCCCACTGCGGTCACCGTGTTGAGCACCCATAGTTCTGTAGTAACTATTTTATGTCTGCTCTCTACTGCTACTGTGTTGCTTATCTTTTTCCGCCATGCTACCGTAGTTTCTATCTTAACCGTGTGCGGTACTATGTTGTCTGACATTCACTTCTTGTTCCTTGTGTCTACCACATTACCGCGGTCTGTCATTTGGTTGTCTGTGGTTCTGCAGTGCCTCCTCTGCTGCTTGCTAACAGGCCACTGCGATCACCGTGGTTAGTGAGATAACCCCCTGCAATACCACGGTGAGGTCCCTTGACTACCGCTAGGATGGTAACTTACTACCCACCATGCTACCACGGTCTGTGGTTTGACCGTGCGCGGTGTGGAAGTAAGCCTTTGCTAACCATTCATTAACTGCCACCACCATACTGTGAGCGCATTGTGGGAGGTTGTGGTAAAGCGGTAAATGATATAAAATATAAATATAAAGGCAACAATACAACACATATATCAATTTTTATTTTTGTGGATGGCAGTAAAATGTAGAAGTATGAATGATAAAATGATGTTTTTGTGAAAAAGATAGTGAGAATGATGGGTTCAAATGGGCAAAAGACCTTAGGATTTTTATGTAAAATTTAAGTTCTAACAAGGTGCTACCCATTGACAGGAAATGGGACATCTTCATTAGTTAAGGTCTTGAGGAAAAATGAATTTTCTTCAAGGATTTTAGCAATCTGAAAGAGGCCAAGTCATATCTTATCGAATTTGTTATGTCCCCCTTTCTTTTCATGGGCCTTGTTTCAACATAGAACCATATCATCAATTCTAAAGGTCTTTACTTTGGCTCAATGGTCGAACCATATTTTTATGGTCCCCTAATGTTTGGAAAATTTTTCAATAGCACGATCATGAGCTTCTTCTAAGTGGAGAAGCTCAGCTAAGCGAGCCTCCCTTCAATCCCCTTCTTCGTAGAATTTGTTCATGAATTGGAGGGTGGGAATATTCAGGTGAATCGAGAACATAGGCTCAAGGCCATAAATAAGGTGGAATGGTGAATCTCCCAAGGAAGCCTTATGATGCGTATGATCCACCCAAAGGGTGAAACAAAGTTGGGTCTATCAATCCTTGGGATTCATATCAAGCAACTTCTTGATGATAGTGATTAGGTTCTTATTGGTTGATTCAAAATAGAAATTTCCTTAGGGATAGTATTTGGATGAGAATTTAAGGGAAATACCATGATCAAAAGCCCAACTAGAAAATTTTAACGAGGAAAAAGTGGGACCATTGTCACAGACATGAGCATAAGGGCAACCAAAACGATTTACAATGAAATTTTGTAGAAAATCAACAACTACCTTTGTGGTACATTGCCTACATGTAATAGCTTTTGTCCATCTAGTATAATAATTAGAGGTGGTTAGATGGTAAAAGGTGTCACACTTTATAAAGGAAATGACTAAAAATGATCCAACTTTTAAACTTGAATCACTAAAAAGTGGCATATAGAATTTGAAATTTGAAAAGATGTAAACTAGTAAAATGTGTATTTTTTAGTATATTTTATGTTTGTATTTTTAAAAAAAGATTCAAAAATTATTTTAAACTACTTTTTAATAAATTAAAGCTATAATCTAGTTGCTGATAAAATGCTAATAAATGAAGTTGCATAGGATGCCAAAATTTTTATAGTAAATTTTATTTTTTTCCTCTCAAAAATTTTGTGTGTATTTATAACTTGAAACTTTAGTGCATGGATGTAATTTTTTCTAATTTTTATAAATAAGTACTAAAATGTGCGTGAATAAGAAAAAAAATCTATTTCCATCAAATGTCAAATTTTATATTAACTGTTTATCTAAAATGGGAAAAAATATATACCATCTTGAAATAGATTCTTTTATCTAGTGCATCATATTTTTTTCAATTTCTTTTAATAAGTTTTAGTATTTTTCCTTGGCATGGTAATCAACCTAATATTTTATGATGATAACCTACTTTGAGTATAAATAAAAACTAAAATAATAATAATAATTAAACTAATAAAATAAACATATTTTTGAAAACTACACTTATGGATCTACAAAAGGGTATTTTTATATTTAAACTAAAAAGTTATTTACATTAGCACGAGTTATTAAAACTTCAATTTTTTCAAATAATTAATTGTTTTGGTAAATTAAACTCAAATAGGTCCTCCATATATTTTAGCCAGCAATTTTAGTTGAAAAAATTGTGGAAGTATCTAACTTAGCTAGAATGAATCTTACTAGATCATATGTTTGACCAAAATTGACTTTTAGTTAGAAATACTTAAATTCAGTTGTGCTGATAAGTTGGTTGAAAGTGTCACACAACTGTGTGCTTTTACCTTAGAATGTACTTGCAACCCACAGAATATGGTTGGCTTACCAGACCAATGAAGTCGAGACCCCATTATTTGAACAGTCTTACCTCCAAGATAGGTTGCAGCAAGACATCAACATTCCTCTATCTAGTTTTAGTGGTCTAGAAAACATGGTAGGTGCGGACATGGTTGTGAGCATATTTGAACACCATGGGCCAGTAGTATCCTACTAATAGTATTTGATGAGCCGTAGAGGGACCCGATCCATGACAAGTACCAAATTTGTCATGGAATTCTTTCAACACCTGCACTGCCTCCTCCTTACCCAGGCATCTAAGGTAGATTCCCTCATGGTTTTTCTTATAAAGTATGGAACCTTGTAACATGTAACTACTAATATTTAGCCTAAGGGAGCATTTTTAGAATCCCTAAAAGCAGGACAGACATCTATGGTTCAACAGGTAATAGATAACATCATCATAACACTACCCTGGGGAGACATCTTCAAGTTGATATTGTTGAACTGTATGCTCGGGTCCTACTTCAGATGCTACTTTAGCTATGATTCAGGTGAGTGATTTCACTCTTACCAATTTCATTGGTGGGATATCCATATCATATTCTTGCATCAAGGTGATCCAATTTGTTCATCTTTCTCCCAGTTCATTTTTCATTAGCATCATCTTTGCTACTGGCTCAAGCACTATGGAAAATACTTTGTTTTGCAGGATGTAGTGTTTGAACTTCTTGACCCCTCTGACAAGAGCATATTCTTTTTTTTTCTGAGTTATTATACCTTAGTTCAACATCCTTTAATGGGGCACTCATGAATGCAATTGGGTGCTCATTTCCTTCATCATCCTTTTGGGTCAATATGTTGGCATAGGAGTGATCTAAGGAAAAAGAGTAGATATAGAATGGATTCAAGTAGTTTGGGCTGACCAAAATAGGTGCGTCAACAATGGTTTTCTTGATTTCCTCAAATTCCTGCTTTACATCTAGATTCGACTCAATTTTGGCATCCTACTTCAACATAGCATTGAGCGGCTTGACAATTTCAGCAAAGCCCGTGATAAATTTTCTGACAAAATTTATCTTTTCGAAGAAAGATTTCAATTCTTTCTTACTATCTGGAAGCTAGATATTCATTATGGCTTGGATATGTGTGGGTTCTATTTAAATTCCTTTCTCTAAGAGGACATGCCCCAACAAATTTCCCTCAATGACCCCAAAGATGCATTGCTTTGGATTCAAGGAAATACCGAATTCTCTGCATTTCTGGAAGACCTTACATAAATCATAGACATGATCTCCCCTATTCTTTGAAAATACCATAAGATCATCCATATAGATGATGATGCACTCGCCAATTATTTCCTTGAAGGCGATGTCTATTGCATGTTGGAAGGTGTTGCCATCGTTGATCAATCCAAAAGGAATTCTTCTATATGCAAAGGTTCCCCACTTGGTGGTGAATGTCATTTTATGCCTATCCTCATACTGCACCATTAACCGACTATATCTAGAATACCTATCTAGTAATAACATCATCTGAGAGACATTAACAACTTGTAGTACCTCATCCACTGAAGGCACGAGATAGTTATCCTTTTCTGAAGCCCTATTCAAATTGAGAAAATCAGTAGACAAGATAATTTCACCATTATTTTTCCTTACTGAAACCAAGTTGGCCACCCGCCTAGAATTTCTATCAGAAATATGATTCTAGTGGACAACCACTTTTGTACTTCTTTACAAACAATCAGTTCAAATAACGCATTGACGGGGTGTTGTCACTGCCGAAATGGCCTAGCATCTGGTCTAAGAGGGATAGTGTGTGTGATGATTGGTGTGCCATATGTTTTCAGCTCTTCATAACTCCAAGCAACTACATCGAGATACCTCTACAAGGCATCAACAATACCTTTCATCTCTCGTGGTGTACAGACCTTACCAATAAATACATTCTTAGCTTCCTCAATTATTTTGAGGTTATGGGTGTCACACTGATTGCTTATGGAGTCTCTCTTCACTTGTTGATCCTGGCATTTGGTGTGATCTAAGTCAAATATTCATTCTAGTTGGAGCATTCCTCTAGGAATAGTGTTGGTTTTGAGGTTGATAACTCCTTCTATATCTAGCTCAACCTCTTAAGGCTTGACTTCATCAATTATTTGGGCTACAAACACATTGGAGATAGTGATGAAATCTAGGATGTGTTTGTTTATCATCATTGACCACTTGGAATTTTCCACATTGTCTGGCATAGATGGAATGGAAGTGAGTTCAACAGTAAATCTCTTGAGTCCAGAGAATGAAAAGGGCTACAAGGTACTAGCCACTTGGGCTAAGGCATTAGTAGTGTAGTTTTGAGAGTGTGGGATCAACTGAATGTTAAACACATCTAGAATCTCTAATAGATCCCATACCCTATGCATGTAATTGGTTAGTGTTATATCATAGCAAGAGTAGATTTTTCTTACTTGTTTCACGACTAGCTCTAAGTCTCCAAAGACTTGTAACATCTTGCCCCTTTACTTTAACACTATTAGGAGGCCCAAGACTAATGCCTCATTTTATTCTACATTATTTGTGCAATAAAATTGAATCCTATAAGAAAAAAATATGACTTACCCATGGGGATTATCAAATCAAAGTCGGCTTCGACTCCTTGCTTAGATTTAGATCCGTCAAAGCGCAAAATCCAAAACTTAGAGGACTCCGTAATCCTTGAATCAGTAGACCTTATTTTTGATTTTGATGGCATCTCAACTTTAATAACCTTAGGAGGTGGCATAGGTCTAGTGAGTCCTTGACCTTTTCGTACCTATTGATATTCTTCTATAGGGGTGACCTATCTTTTAATGTGCTTAATTGTTGTTTGCCATAAGTAGCATTCAAACTCTAAATGGGTAGTATTGTGTACCCTACACCAACTAAGCAAGAGGAGTTCCTGAAAATTCATTCTTTCCCCCAAACTAAGCTGATCTTGTACACATCGTTTCATGAAATCTTGGAAGCCATCTAGCAATCCAAGGCTGCCACCTTCATAGAGATCCTCGTCATCTGATTCAACTAGCATTTTTGTGCTCTGAGGAACATGAAGCAAGATGATAAGCAGACTGCACAATACAAGAAGGACCTTCTCAACCACCTCTTCTCCATAACATTCTTGTTCATCTAAATATGACATAGGGTAGTAATTTCCTAGTTCTGTTTCAGCAAAAACCACCTCATTCGTGTTATTATATTCTGTAATCATGAACTTCATGCATGGCTCCCAATCTATACAAATGTAATTTGAAATTCCTTTCTAGGGCAACCATAGGTGAGAAAAGTCTGTGGCAACATATCCATTCAATGCTCAGGTGAAATCCCTTCCTAAGATAATACCATGGGTTTTTGGAATATCAACAACTTGGATGTCAATTTTTTGTTGTATCATTAGATCAACAATAATTTGCATGGGTATTCTATTGATCTCACCAACTCTGTTGATCTTTGTTCTATCAAGCTACATCACTTTGCCTTGTGAAGGAGTTGGAACTATTCCCAAATTCTTGCACATGCTCAAGGGAATGACATTGGTGGAGGCCCCTGAATCGACCAAAAACTTGTAAATATTATTTCTAAATATTCTAATGGTGGTTAGAAAGGGAGGGGTTTCAACCTTTCCTTGAAATAGCCTCCAGAAAAGTCCACTTGGGCAGATTGAACTTTGTCTTTATTATTTCCTTTGTTTTGGGTTTGGGAATGTTTCGGCTCCTTGGTGGGTTGCTTTTTTTCTTGTTGATTTGATGGCGGATCTTCTTTCTTACTGAAAACTTCTCAGATGATGGGCTCACTCAGCGAATCCTCAAAGGACATCTTCTTGGCAGGTACTTGCTGGGTGGACCTAGATGAAGGGGTACCATTAGTTATTCTAAAAAAGGCTTTCCTAATGGTTGGGACCTTAAGCAATTTGAACGTTGACATGCTTAACTTGAACTTGAATTCCTTTGCAACATATTCTCCCATTTTCTCAATGTTAGCTTCATAAGAGGCATTTTGGGAGGAGCTAGTAGGCTGATTTTTGTTTTGGCTTTGCTGCCTATTCTTGTTAAAGTATAGAGTAGGTACATGGGGATAGCCTAGGTTGTTGCTAGTGTTCAGATCAAGAGGGGTGATAAAGTTGTTAGGTAGGGTGGAGGTAGTGAAAGGACCACCAGCTTGACCACCTACCTGCCTATTCCCTAGATCATAAGGGGTAGCCCTTTGGTGGAACATTTGGACCTCATCTTCTCTCAGTTCTTCCTCATCTATTCGACCATTATCTATTGAATTAAAAAGATGAGCCAAATAGCTTTCGGTACTCACCTCTTCTTCCTCATCATCATTTTTAATGTCACTTTCCTTTTCTAGAACATTGCTCTCATCCTTTGGGAAAGGGGCCTGGTTGACTACCAACACCGAGGAATCATACGGTTCAGATGGAATGATGTCCTTGCATCCTAAGTTGGCCACAAAATTTTGGACCTCTATCTGAAAAATTTTAGAGGCCATTTGGAATGTCGGCTTGTCTTATGGATGTGGCACCAACCGAACAAGTAGCCTCAACCATGTATACTCTGCTTGTGGTCTTGTCATTATTGCTAGACTAGTCAAGTGGCTTGGGAACACCACCATTATTTGGCCTTGTGTTCCACATCTGATTTATGACTTTGGGAAGGCCTTTTGTCAAAGTTTTGACCTAAATTTTGACTTCTTTCATAATTCTACTCGAAAGATGCACAAACATCACGGTTGTCACAACTATCATGGCTATCACCATTGAGGTTGGCCTGGATGCTTCTTTGCGAGGCCTGTAGTTTATTTTTTTAAACATTTTTGTTAGCTCATCAATTTGGACCTTCATCACATTGTTTGGTTGTGAGGTTGAATTTTGAAGGAAAATTGGTTGTGTTGCCGGCTAATTTTGGTGAGTAGGTAGGAACTCGGAAGCTTGAAGGTATACCAACACTTGGGGTAATTGAGCATGAACTTGGTGTTGTTGGGGCTGCAAATAATGAGGAAATAGGGGAGCCTAGTTCATAGGTTACCCTAGATGAGGCACTATGGTTAGATGTGTCACTGTATTCATGAGGGGTGCCTCATACTGTAGATCTTCAATAAGTCCTTGAATCTATGTGGGATGGGAAACCTACCCCAAGGAGGGTAGCAGGTAAAAAGTATTTTGTCCCAAGTTAGTGTTGGCTATGCTAACCTCTATGTAGGCATCCACTAGTCTAGTAGGGGTTGGTCGCATCCTTTTCACCAATGTTGAATAGTAAACAGGAAGATCAATGATGTCATTGAACACATTCAGGGCTTGTAACCTAGTATATTCCCGATGAAACCAGTCATTAAAGGATTTGATTGGTTCATTAATTACCCTTTGGAAAGACATAAAGTTTTGATATAAATCAGAAGGGTTGATTGGGATCTTGAAATTCTACAAGAAAGCATCCTTTAGAAGGTCGCATGTGTTAATGGATCTTGTTGGAAAGTGGACATACCAGTAAAAGTCCTCCTCCCCTAAGGAGTAGGGTAAGAGCCAGAAAACAATATCTTCATGTATGATCTAAATATTCCTCAGGGCTATCTAAAAAATATTAATGTGTTCTTTTGTTGTCCTTTGTGGGTCTCAATGATTGAACTTTGTGCAAAATCTGTCCAAGTTCTTTCACATATTATGGTAAAGGTTGAAGGCTAGAGGGGATAGATTGTTTCCTAACCACACCATCAGAGGTAGAGGTGGAGGAGGCTACTCCAGATTGACCCAAGGTTGTGGAGGAGGGGCAATAATTAATGAGATAGCACCCAAGAATAGGGGTTTGTTGGGCTAGAGGACAATGCCTAGGTTGTGGGAAGCAGCAACCTAGAAGGTTGTTCAGAGCGGTTAGGAGGAGATCTGTGTTGTCAAAGGTGATGGAGAAGGTGAAGTTGAATGGATGGAAGGAGAGGATGATGGTGAAGGTTAAACAGGCTGGTCGGATGTACTGAAGGTGTATACTTCCCCTCTTTTAGCTCTTGAAATTCCCCTTTCTTTGGTGTGGACCTTAGTAATATGTAAAATCTTTTAGGGGAGAATGACCCAATTCAATCTAGCTTAGCTCCAAAGATTCCCTCTTTCTAGTGCCAGTTCTATTGATGGGTGTTTTAGCACTTTATCAACATAGGTAATGCATAGGTGCATCACCTATCTTGAAAGGAAATCTCCAACAACAAGTTGTTGATAATTACCCCAAGGTCTCTTGTGTGTCAAGTGATGACTTGCTTTAAATGTCTCAATTTTTTCAAATGTGATTTTGCTAGTAATCATAGGGAAAACTTACAGAAGTTAGGTTGGAGGAGAATTGGTTCAGTTAATGAAGTTATTAAGATGGGAAGTTACTTGCACAAGTGTTGTAGGTTCAAAAAATAGTCTAAAACTCCTATTTCAGCTTCATATTCAGCTTTACAATGTGAAATGAACCTTGTTCAAAGTCACTATTTAAAAAAATGAAAAGGGATAGGGAAGTGAAGAGGTTCTTGGATCTGAATCTAGCAATGAACAATGACAATGGAGGTTGCTACAATGGGCCAACCTTCCCAATAATTAGTTCCACTTAACCATAAGAGTGTATAGTGTCATGAAACTAGTGCAATGTTCTAAGGACTAAAGATTTTAGCTTTTCATTCACCATGAACATGAACAAATTGATGAGGCTTGAGTGCATCAATGATATAAAGTTTAGACTAACTTTGCATAACTGCATATCATCAATAAACATCCAAAAGTATGAACTAGGAACAGGTCAATACCATAACAATATTCAACATCAATTAACAACATCTAACTAATCTACTAAAGAAACTAAAACACATAAAACAACAAAGTAAAATTATCTAAATTCACTAACTAAGAGAAGAAGAATAATGAAACATGCAATGGAACTCAAGAAACCACCAAAGTCAATGAATTTCTATTAATATTCCAGCAACATGTCTTTACAACTCAACTCTCTTAAAAAATGACAGGAGGAGACCCCTGTTTATAGTTTTTAGAAAGAAAAATGAGTGGTGAAGATTTAATCTCATTGTGTGGCCAGGATTCACTTTACACTAGGGTTTCACTTGCCCCCAAATATATAGAAATTTAAAATTAAATTGTGTCTTCTTGCCTATTTTGTCTTTTATGGAAGCATTGTAGCTCTTTTGTCTTTTAGTCGATTGTTGTTTTCCATTTAGCTACAAGTATACTATGAGGAACTCTTCATCTATAATAGGCTTCCCAACCTCCTTTTGTAATGTGGCATACTCCAAAAATTTTTGATCAAGGGATGAAGCTTATCCTATTCCAAAATGTCAGATTGAAGCACCCAGAAGTCCAATTTCTTGGATTGGTGGGTAAATGTGTCCCAGTCTTTGTCACATTTGGTTGTGTTCTCCATTACTTATTCAGATTGGGCAGAGGAATGAGCAGCAAGAGCCATGAAATCGGTTGTAAGCTCACCCATAGTTCCACTCTCCATCTTCTTGTGGAAGTAGGGCCTTATCTATTTTGGATCTATTTTAGTGGGAGGCATTTCAAAATCTATCATTAACTTCAAATATTCCCCGCAGCCCAGTCTAGTTTCCTTAAGACAATTGAGATCTTTCTCCACTTCATGGAGCACTTAATCTAATATTTATTTTATGTGATCTAGGCCCAATCTCCAATTCTCCACAAGCCAAAAATCATTCTTAGCCATTGGAAGCTCCTTCTTTACTATTCTTTCAAGCAACTTGAGGATTGCCTCAATTTTAGGATATGTAATCCTATATATCTTTGGGAAGTCAGTGCAGATTTTCTTTATATCTTCAAGATATTTCTATACTTCCAGGAATTTGTTTGTTTTCCTAACAACACGTCTAATGCCCGTGTTTCCATTATAGAGGACCTTCCTAACCCAATCTTTAGTGGATTTGGTCCAACTCTTTCTTTTCTCAAGTGTGATGATGTTCTCCTTCGATAACAGCAGTGGGGCAACCCTTGTCTTCAATTGCGGACCATTGTTGAATGTATGTCGTTAGATCTACAACCTATGTTTTTAGCTCCCCCTTGGAGATCTTATCTTTATTCATCTTGTGCATGATGGTGGTGATGAAGCCTTGAATATCTTCAATATTTTGGTCTCTTGTTGCTATCCTAGGGTCAATGATAGAGAAATTATAACTAACCCCTTCCCCACCCATTCTCGATCTAGAGGCATCCATGGTTAGTTGTGATTTGACCTTTGGCTTCTTCTTCTTCATTGTGCTGATTTGGGCTCGAGCCAAGATGGCCTCCAGCCTTGCCTTTTGATCCATTGGGGTCAGGGTCTTCTTTCATAATTTCCTCTCAAGCCACTCGGGTATCTGAGCTTCCTTCTTTGGTGATTCATGATCACTTCCTCCTCATGGGCATGTTGTATTTTCAATGTTTTGTCACCCGAGGTTTCTTCTTATGGTTTGTCCCTTTCTTCTTCATCTGAATCCTGGATAACTATTGTCACTTTTCTTGGGGATTCAAAAACCATATGATTTTTGGGGCTATCTTATTTTACATAAGTTATTTCTTCTTGTTCCTACTCATGCCCATGTTCCTCATGATATTTTTATTTTGGGACTTCTCTCATTCCAACCTCTTCTTGAGGCTTGTCCTCTTCATTCTTTTATTTCTCTCCCTCCTCTTTCTCTTTAGGAAGAGGAATCTTTTCATCATGCCTAGGACTTTCATCTTGTTCCCCTATTGGAGGTTCGGTGTGTTGGCAAGAGACACTACAAGTATCACTTGGTGTTTTCATTGATGGCAACCCTAATCAATGATAAGATCCACGCAATATTATTCATTCATATCAGTAGGAAGATTGAATATTTTCAAGGAAGAACAAAGTATCCATAAGCACAATGTTCATCGATATGTATAAATATTTTAGGTTATTATCTTATGTTTTGCATCTTAGGAAATGATTTTTGGCATATTGTTTATGTTACTGTAGAAGTGTAGTGGCTCGTATCAATTCATGTGGAAGTTAGAAGATTTGATTAGCCTATTCCCATTTTTTCTTGTATTGGATGCGACCTCAAGAATACATTATGTCACAGATGTATAAGGATTATTTAACCAATTTTTTTCATGCTCGATCATGTTTGTTTGGGTGCCCTTTATGTCTTAATTGACTTTGGAGGGTGCACATAAAGATTTAATTAACAATCTAGCAGATAGTTTTAATTATTTTTATGTTCTATTGAAGTTGAAAAAGTTTAATGGAATCCCATATTGTGGATATATATAAGATCATTTGTATCATTTTGTAGGATGAGTACTATATTTTGGTGGAAATTAGAAATAAGAGCAGAAGAGAAGAGTGATAATTCAAAATTTCACTTGTGCATAGAATATCTATATTATGAGTATGAGTAGAACAAAGCATAAATACATATTCAATTTGTAAGGAAAGAAATATATTATTATTCTTAATCTGAAACTGTACTCTAGCATAAATAGATGCTATCATCTCAATTTAATATTCAGATGGTTATAATCTAAACTCTTGTATGGTAGTGAGTATTTCTTTTTGAGCAGTAAGCTCTAGGTAGTGTGCCTAAATGCAAGTGCATTCCCCATTTTGTTAATCTTCATTTTAGTATACTCAGATCATAATTTTGGATTTTCCATCCATCGTGGTTTTTCCTCTAATAGGGTTTCCATGTAAAAATCTTGGTGTTATGGTGTTGTGTTTGTTTTCATGTTTATGCACTATGGTTGAATGTTACTAATGCTTGATGATAAAGGTTAATGAAGTTAATTTTTGCACAAAACTAATTCACCCCCACCTCTCAGTGTAGCTTGTTTCCAACATAGTGTCCTCCATTTCTTCATCAGTATTATTTCTTCCATTATGGGTTGCTTCTCAGCCTCCTCCCCAAAATCCTTGAGTTGGTGGTCCCACTGCTTTTCGAGCTCCGGGTCAACAGTCTCCACAATGTATTTGGTACCTAATTATTTATCATCCTCATCAGAGGACTCTCCTTCCTCTTCTTCCTAGACTACCTCATCAATCACAAGGTGTTGATATATGGGATGCTCATGGTAGTCATCTACCTCTTCTGCCAAATTTTTGGCAACTTCCTTTTGTTGCCTGTCCTACTCCTTAGAGATTTTCGTTGTTGCTTCCATTGAAGGGGTCTTAGTAGGAGGAGAAGGGATAGGGACACCAATTATGGCATGGGCCAATTTGGCTTGCACTATAGGATTTTCAAACATCCTAGAAAGCTCAAAGGGCATGTTTTGCATGCATTTATTGAAATATTTTGGGAGGATGAGATTAGGCATCGTCGCTATAATAGTGATGGATGGAAGACACAATGTTGGATACATGGATGAGAAGTAGAGTAGGGAAGTAGTGGTAGAAGAGGACTCCATAGTTATAATCTAGGCCATAGGAGAGGTGGAGGAAAGGTGGACTGAGATGTCCACTGTTGGTGGAGAGGTGTATTGCTTGTGAGATAGGCGAGGTAGTGATAGAAACAGTAGTAATTGTAGCAAGGGAAAAAAATGTGATAGGTGGGGAATTTGTTTGCTCCTCTCCCTCGTGGAGTGAGTCCTCTTGAATAATAGGAAACCCTATGAAACTACCCGACTTCTTTGAATTATTTGAGAACCCAACCTTTGAAGTCTTCCCCAGAGATTCCTAGGATTTAGGTTGATTTCCCACACCATCTTTTCTCTTTTTCGATCGTGTGTTTGGGGGAGACATCGAGGTATCTCTCATCAAGGAAACATCGGAGGAACTACCAGTCTCACCTTCAATTGATTCTTCAAGCTCTGTGAAAGTTAACACTAGTCCTTACTACTTCAATTGAGTAATCTGCCCATCAATCCATTGTTTGGTTCTTCCTTCGATGAGATTTGTAATAATATTGAGGTCATTGACCTCCTCTTCTTTCCAATTTAATAGTGGCAATGGTAGCATGGCAATGACATTATACCTCAGGTCCACAACCGTGCTCTCTTCTTCAACCACTTGCTCTGACACAGGAAAAAACTTGACTACCTTGATGAAGTATACCATCATGTGCATGTACTACCACATACGCACCTCCTTGGAATTCTTGAAATTAGCCCAAAAATCCTTGACATTATGCATGTGGGCATGCTCCAATCCAACCATTTTCTTTAGCTTTCCATATGGATCCATCCATGGCCGAGTAGTGTGGAACTTCAATTTATACTCATTCATCTCTTTGTTGGAATACTCTACACATTGGGATGTGTGGAGCTCATATTTTCCTTGGAAAAATGAGAGGGGATAGGGGACCCTTGCCCTATTCTTATCACTTAAAATAGTGTGTGATCACTGCAACTACCATGAGAGCTCAAGCAGTACTATCTGGTCAGCTGGGTACTGGGGCAGATTGTATGGTTTCTTAGACAAACCCTCGGCTAAGATGTAGGTGAATTTCAGAAATTGTATAAATAGAAATCTGAACCAATTGACAAAAGCATTGGTACTATGTGAAACTCTCCTTTCGAGATCACCCCCAAGAAATCTGATAATGTGGCCTACGAAGGCATTGTTAACCATGCAATAGTCCCTCTTGAAATTTCTACACTTAAGTTGAGGGTACTTTTCATACACTTTTAGTACCGTTTGATGATTTGGATTTTGCGCTGCAAATAAACCCCTATATTGGGCATGCTCAACAAGCAAGTACACAAGGTAGGATGCAATGTAGAACTTATATTTTTTCTTCACTGCCACAAACTTCTCATGCAAGCAATTACTAGTCATTCTTGCCTAATAGAATTTAGCATTTCCCCAGATTATTTCTTCAATGAAGTAGAACATCCACTCTTGGAAGAAATTCATGGTTGGAAGGTTCATAACTCCACTTAGAATAGTTACCAAGTCATGGTATTATTCAAAAAATTCACTCCGGAAGAGTTCTTGGGGCATCTTATTAGCATCGCCCCTCTTTTATTTTAGCTAGTATTGATTGCTAAACTTATTGAATTTAAGGGGATCAATGTTCCACATTTTCTTGCCATATTCATTAGGTGTCTGCTCCATTTGGCTGAAGGTAAGGATGTGAAAGGTCCTCCCTACTGACTTGGCGGACAAGTTGGCCAATACATTCCCATCTCTGTTAACTATTGTTCTGGTGTCTTCTTGGTACGCTTCTTTGTAGGCTATCACAAGTTTGGGAGCTATGAGGGCTGGTGGGAATCTCACAGCCTTGGCCAATCCATGAATTCTAATTTTTTTGGCATTTTTTGTTATAGGATTGATCCTCACCCTTTGATTGAGCACATTTATATCTATGTGTCCCAGTGTAGTATCTGAGAGCTCCTTCCATTATGTAAGGACCTTGGAGTTGAGGGGCTCTCCTTGGAACTTGTACTTCATCTGGTCCTTATGCTCCTTGCCCTAAGGCTCTTTTGCAATTTTCTTTCATTTGTCTTTCTATGTGGTAGCCCTTGAGGATCTAACAACTGGTTCCATATATCCCGCAACCAAAGGAGATTTTTTTTTGGATCAAATAATTTATGCTTTAAAGACCATAAAGATCCCCTAAAGATTACCTTCATCTTTTGTTTGGAGGAATTTGGGCAATGTGGGTCAAGAGGTGTGGAATTCCCTAGGCTAGCAGTCATTTTAGAGGTAGTAGAGACATACGACGTTGGTAAGACAAACTTCTACAACAGAGTCTCACCATGCAGGACCTACATGGTTGGAGGACGATAAAATATGTGGGTCGGAGGATGCATAAGGATGTGAGGGATTGGCAGTTTTAAATGGCATCGGTGGGATGGAAGTGTGAGAAGGGCGACTCGCATGGTTGGACCCATATAAGGCATCGGTCATGCGTATTCCTTTTACTTCTTATTTTAGCATTCTGATGACATCAGGAATATCAAGTTCAGCAATGTTGGGAGATGCGGATCAAACATCATTTGGAATGGAAAAACCAAAACAATGTCTCATGGATGAAATTCCACATGACTTGGTCTGCACAACTCAAGTCTTAATCATTTTCTGCATGGTTTATCCTAGACGACACTTGTAGGAGCAGAATTCGATGGTCAGAGAGACGGGATGCGTTGGCTTTCGCAAAATAAAAGGCACCAAATGGAGATCCATGGACATCAATCTATGATGGCGGGCCCGAGAGGGTCCAAGGACCATTCCTTTTACTTCATGAATTTTTCGCAAGTTTTCTCAATGATGAATGTGAGGGTGGGGCCCGATAGACGAAGCGATGCACCAGAAAATCTGTTTTGGGATGATGAAACCTAAGATCAATTAATAGGTGGAAACTCGCATAGTTGGACCCAATGGGGCCAAAGGACGCATCATTTGACACTTGTGAAATAGAGTTTGTCGACCATGGAGGCAAGAAATGCACACCGGGAGGGTGCAATAAGACAATCATTTTAGAACGATAAAGTCAAAAGGAAAAAAGTACTTAGATGTCCGCTCTTGTAGACCTGAAGAGGTTGGGAGGTCTACCCTATTGACTTGTGAATTTTGGCAATGTTTGGAATGAGCAAGAGTGAAGGGCATCCGCGATGGTGGGCCCGATAAGGACTACAAATTATTTTGAAAGTTTTGCGTGGGAATGAGTTAGCTGAGAGGGGGAAGCGAGCTTGAGAAGCACGAGTGACACACTCAAGAATGAAAATGGGGGTTCCTAGTTTTGTGTGGTCGAAGATCATCATTTTTAAATTTTTTTTAAGGTTTTCAATTTATTGGTTTTGTAGGGAGGTCATTTGTTTACTTAGATTTATCATTTTATTGAGCAACTACTTTAATATTTTATTTTATTTGGAGGAAACTAAGATGACGAGGGGAAACAAAAAACTTAATAGATGATCCTATATAGAACAATGATGAAACTCCTCAAAAATTGTTAGATTCAGCAGATGAAGGCTGCAGATGTGATGGAAAAAATGGCGTGGGCTCCTTAAACTTCGCTACAAAATGAATTTGGTGAAAATGATAGGTCAGTCATGATATTTATAGGGAGTTCAACATTAAATTCTTGCACTAAATGTTTGTATGACACTCACATTGGTTTGTGGATAATCACTTTGTTGATGACATAAAAAATGATGGGGTCCGCAAGAGGGAAGTTAGTCAAGCATTTTCCATTAGAAACAACTTGCAATTAGGACATAAAAGGTGACAGTGGGTCCTGATAAGTGGGTGGATGTCGGGCGTCTGCCATTGAGAATAAAAAAGGCGTGAAGGAAACTTGCAAGGAGCGACCCACAAAAATGGGCCCATAAGGGTCGGAGGACGCCAGCTTAAAATTTGAAGGAAAACATCCAAGGGGACTCCGTGAAGATTCCAAACTTTGAAAATTTGGGGGGATCAAAATATGGTCAACTCAAGATAGTTCTTTCAAGGTTTCTTGACCACTTAGAACTCAAAATAATGGGACATGCAAAATGAGGCGAAGCAAAAAAAAATGACCCGACAAAGGAAAAAAGAGCGGGTCCCCATTTGGATCAAGCGTGTTTCCTATAGGCACAACAAATAGTTACCATGATGAATACTCATTGTAAATTTAAGTAATATAACTATTTTGGCTTATTGATATGCAATAATGAATGTATACCTGTACTCCTCTCAAGTGTAAATGAGAGGATGTAGTATGTTAGGCTCACCCCTTGTGGGAGTCCATTCTTCATCCACATACTGTAATATCTGAACAAGATGAACCATGAAATGAAAGATGAATCTATGCCTAGAAAATGAGAAAACTAGTTAGAAAAATAATGAAGCTTGGTGCTCTTCTTGATGATTTGATTTGGCTCTTTCGCATTTATCTGATAATGGATGAGTTGATTTAATGCATTATAGTTGTAATTTATATGTTTTTTGATGAAACATGTGATTATATTTCATGTCTAGAGCTCTATAACAAAATATTTCAATCATCTGCATGTGCATCTAGAGATTGAGAATGAGAGGAGTTGAAGACTAAAGGACCAACATCTACATCAACCTTTAAGGTAATGATGGATATGATCACTTCTTATGTGTTTTTCTTTACTTATCTTGAGATGCATAGTTTACTTGCAATGTTGAACTAAATCAATTTAGTCATTCCCATGGCTTGTGTGTGATAATTAAGCATTCTTTTGATCTTCAATAAATGAAACAACATTTTTTATGCAATTTTGTATACTTTTTCATTACAAAATGAATAAAGACAAAAATATTATGCAATTTGTGAAATTATCTTTTGTTGTAAAATCCTCAATAATAGAACTAAATTTCCTTTGTTAGCATCCCTGTCATGCATTGATTTAACTTAGTAGAAATGTTTGATACTCTTCACTTTTAAATAAAATCAACTATTCTAGCTCTACCAAATTGAGTTGTGAATGAAATTTTGGTATCATTTTTGGCAACTTTTGTTGAATGCTTTCCTGCTAGCATGCCAAACCAATTGCCTAAACAATCCATTTGGCCTGGAGTAAAATTTTTCCCCTCTCAAACTCTTCAAACCATTGTAACTCAGTTCTTAGGAAGTATGCAAAAATAAATAAATAGAAAACAAACTATCACAACTCTATTTAGGATAGGGCCAGCAAATAGTGCATTTGCACTTATTGGAAAAAAAAAATAAAACTAAAAGGAAAAGTTCCTATAGAATTAAGAGGAATAAAAACTATAGTTGACTAAACCATAACTAAACTACCCTACCCTAGCCAAAAAAATGTGATAGTCTCAAACAAATCCATTTATTGTTTGGTTAAACTAGCTACCCTTTCTCAACAAAGAGAACTGCTTTACATGCTTATGAGAAACTTAAACTAGATGAAGCACAAAAAGATACTCAATAAACTACTACAATGTTTCATAATGAATGTAGACAAACTCACTCATCCTTTGAATATAACTAACCATGTTGCTAGTTTGATGTGAATGGACAAGTTGAATCTATTGTTCTTTTACTCAAACTTCATAAAGTATGCTTGGAATCTCAATCCTTGAAAGATGCTTGGTCGGGCATCCTTTTGAGATGATAAACTGATAATTATTTTTTTTGACTTCTCCTTTGTCAATTGATTTTCAACCACAATGTCTTTGATCACAAACATTTTCCTTGAAAGATGCTAATTTATCAACAATGTTAGAGAAAAAATATTCAATGATAGTTGAGAATAAATCCTATTCATGAATAATTTCATAATGGACTATATACTCTAACTTATCCTCATGATGTCTCTCAAATATCATACCTTCAAATCCATGATTTTTTTCTTTTCTCGATCTAATTGGACAACTTTTTCTTGTGATCCAACCTCTTGACCCTCTAAATCATGATTTTCCTTGAATTGGTTAGCTTCATATTGATTGAATGTGAAAGGAACAAGTTCAGAAACTTGTTTTACCTTGCTATCCTTACCACTTACTGATTTGGGGTCTTGATCATTACAAAAAATCAATAGAATGGAAACCTCTTTACAAGCTAAACAATTAGGATCTTGAAAATTAGGCATATATATGCCTTGAAAAGGTTTATCATCTTTAGCTAGTGCACTTGATTGTTCTTTAATGAAATTTTCCTTAGCTTCATGCATGTTAGCCTCTTTATTGTAGTACAAAGGGAGTTATGAAAAAAAATATTATATGCTTCATCTTCATGGAGAACCCAATCTAATTTTGTTTCATGTTTATCTTGGTAGTCAGTTCTATCTTCATGCAAAACAAGCTTGCTAGACTCCAAAAAAAATTTATGTTTTTTCTTCTCTATATGGATTGAAATTTTATCCTCATCTTTGCTTTCACACACCAGCAAGTCATAATTTTTGTAACATGCTATTGCTATTCCAAATCAGCTAGTAAGTTGAGCATCTATATGCTCTCTTCCTTATTATCAAAAAATCTAGGTAGCTGATTAAACAAAGAAATTGAATCTTCCTCCTCATGTGAAGCCTTCTCCAATGAAACCTTAACAAATTGTCTTTTCAGTAGAAGACTTTCACCTTGTATCCTTTTAATTCTGATTTCATTCATCTCATATACAATAACTTTCAAATGAACCAAAGTGAAAATCATTCAATGTCAAGCTTGAACCAACCTCCTCCACACATGTGTTATGTTAATTTTCAGTTGGGAACACACTATTAAGAGCATAAACCTTTTTCTCCACACATGATTTTTTTGATTTGGTGTCACAAAAGGGATTGCAAGAACCCTCAGCTATTAAAGTAGGATTACTAAGTTCATTATAAGATGTGTCAGACCACTCTTGGATATGAGTTTTCTATTGTATTGAAGGAGCACTCCTAAAAATTATAATTTTAATTGGTTTGGACTCTACAATACCTTGCTCCAAATTAATTTTTTGTTTCTCTAATCGATAATATTCTACAACTAAATGCAGTCAATTTATACTTCTAATATTCTCCATATCAATGGGAAGCTATGTAACTATAGTAGGTTGTACCTATTTACTTTCCTTAACTTGCAAAAGATACATGATTATAAAATTTGGAATTTCAAGCGAAAAAGGATGATTTGTGGAGTTAAGAGGCTCATTTTGCTTAAAACTTTGAATTTCATACTTACTAACCTCATCTTGAATAATTTGATCTAAAATGAAAGGATTTGTTTGGACCTCATGATTTTTTGATTGAGCAAACAAAAAATTCATCTGCTCCTCCTTTGTTGTTAACTCCCTCTCTTCAATTTGTATCCTCTATGTCTCCAACTCATGCTCATGAAGGTAGGCCTGATAATCTAACTCTTGTTGCTAAAAATAATGCTCTTGTTTCTTCTTGAAATCTTCTATATGCTTTTGTGATGTCTAACAATGTGTCCTTGATGTCATTCATTCCATTCTTCATATCCCTAACCTCCAAATATTGGAAGTGATCAGGAGAATTTTTGAACTAATTTGACATCAAAGATGCTTCTTGAGGTCAATTGTTGATGTATGAATACTAATATGAAGGTTGAGCATGGGTGGGTGGGACGTAAGAATGTTGAGCATGCTGATATACTATTGTTGCATGGTTATTTTGGATAAAACAAGAAACATAATTGGCCTGATATGAATGATAAGGTGATGGGTAGTTAGCACTCATGAAAAGAAGTTTGAAATATGCCTTTTCATGAAAACCTAACATGTTTAAGTATTTGAAACCTGGAAATATTCTTTAAATCAATGTGAATCAAATTTATTTTGTAAAAAACAAACATACCAACACTTTTTCTACTTGAAACCAATAGATTGAAGTTTTAGTTGCCAATTATAAATTGCAACCTCTGAAAAGTTAAAAAAACTGTTGTATATACCAGAACATCAACTTGCAATTTGAATTATTTTTCTAAAGTGAGCTTCAGAGCCCCACCGGGTGTGCCAAAAATTGTTGTCATGAAAATTACACTTGGATGCCAAGTTTAAATGGTTAGAAATCTCATGAAACATTCAGAAATCTTTGAGCCTATGGGTATACTCATAATGAAGATGAATCTCTAGATAATGGGCTAGTTCCCTTAATATTTTCTAATGAATAACTTGTTTTTAAAAGGTAAAGGGAATAAAAGCTTTGAATTAAATGGATAAACTAAAACTTAAATTATGGTGATGCACCTAAATGGAAAATTGAGCAGCTTGATTCACAACTATCTCTCATGAAATATTTTTTCACAACTCAAATTGAACAATTTAAACACATAAATATTTCACAAAAAGGCCTGATAATCTATCATTTACGAAGTAAAATTATTCTTTCACAATCTAAAGGGAAATATAAATCTGTAGCACAATCTATGACATGCAGTTAAACATACATCTATGTACATGCATCCATTAATAAGACATAAATTTAAAGGTTTTGAGATTTAAAACTCATTAAATTTGCATCCAAATCATTAACAAAGGAAAAACACCTAAATCTGAAAAGGTAAACACTTGATTGCAATTAGAAAAAGAAGGAAACTCTGCAAGTAAAAATATAAAATAACTTGTAAAATTTATTGCATCTATATTAATAACTATATAAGTGAGTTACAAGCTAATCTCTCTTTGCAAAATGCAAAGGAAAATATCAATAACTGAGGAAAAAGAATAAGTTTTTCTCAATATGTACAATAGGTAGCTTCGAGGTGCTGAGAGGTGGCATGAGAAACTAAATGAAAGTGAAAAAATCTCTCAAAATCCCTCTCACGAGAAAAGATGAAAAAATCATAAAGGGGGCCCAAAATCGATATCAACTATGCTAAAATAGTTGCAAATTCCTCCTCTCAATGTGCATGACTAAAAGAACTCCAGAACTAACTCTAGTTTGACTAAAAGTCAACTAAGGGCTCTCAAATCCCTCCAAAGGCATGAATCAATTTTAGTTCTAATTCAACTCAACTTCATTACTCTTCTATAATCTAGGAGCAAGGTTTTAATATTTTTGAATAAATATTAAAGCTAAATCATTTAAGATTTACTTTAATATTTATTATATTTAAGCCATTCCTTGCATTTATATGATAAATATTAAAGTAAAATTTAAAATTTAATACTTATTCCACATACATTCTTGGTTTAATCTTACACAAAGGAATGTGACGATAAATCTAACTTTGAGGTTAGCCCCTTAGGCCTAGGCTAATAATCACTAATAATTATGAATGAGATGAAATTGTTTTGCGGGGCTTTGTTTCATTACATTGGCATTTGTTTACAGTTAAGGGAATTGACATAGTCATTTCCAAAATAAATTAAATTGAATAAAGAATAAAAAAAAATGTAGCATGAAGGGGTTTAGTTGTGAAGGAAATAAAACAAAACATAGGTAAAAAATGCCTTGTTTTTTTGGCATACCTAGGGTGAAATAAACCTTGAAGGAAAAAATCACGGGAAGATTTATTTTCCATTTCACTTATTACTCTGCATTTCTCTTGATACATCGCCATGTTGTGGATATAATTTGAGCCTTTCTGGAGTCTACTAGAGATTTTATGAATTCCTCTTTTGCAACTATGTGTTGGGACTACATGGTGTTGAAATTGTGTGGTAATTTTCCTTCTTTTTTTATTATGCTCAACCTCTATTGACTTAGACTTGCAATCATAGAAAAATAAATGAAATCCATTTTATCTCTACAAACAAAATGAGCTCCTTAATTATGTGTTCTTACTTGTTTAAAAATATCATGGTCGCTACTCCTTTCACTTTACTCTCACCTTTATTATGCAAAATATTGGGGTTTTAGAACCCTTGTATTTTTTGGTCTTGTTGCTTATGTTATGGTTTTAATTTATGTGCATCTTCTTAAATGTTGAGGGCTTCCTCCATTCTATTTCATGTGCAAGTGTTGAGGGCTTGCCTCCATTTATAGGTCATGTCTTAGTTTAAAAAAAAAATCCTATGAATACTATGAATATTCAAGGGTATTATCTCCATTGCAGGCCATGAATTCATCTCTATATTTTGAGGATTCTTTTAAAAAACCCTAGGTTGTGGCCCTAATCTTGATTTTTCTAGATCTCCATATTAGTATTCAAACTCTCCTTTGTTGATGTCATGCAATAATGTCCATGAATCCATTATCACCTTTGATTTTATTATGATTGTGCAAGATTTCAATATGAATGGAATATCATGAGAGGATAGTCAATTAATACAAGAGCTATCTTAGTCAACTTTTCCAAAAGGAAAAGTTTCCCTTCTTTGATAACTACGCATTCTCAGATTTTTTTAGATGTGGACTTGTATAAAGACCAACAGAATAATCCTCTTCTTTCTTTGATTAATTTTTAAAGACTTTCATCTATCAAATACTGCCCATTTTAACTCAACTTTGAGTATCCTTCCATAATGAACTGCCCTTCCTGAGTCCCATGTTGGTTGTGCATTTAGAGTACTTTCTTTGTTTATTTCAAACAGTTTAAAATGGTTGTGAAGAAATGTTACATATTATCCTCTAATGTGAAATGATTGTCCTCAAATTTGACTCTCCTTTAATAGACCATTATCGTCAAACCCCTTCACTGTGGTTTCAATATGCATAGAATTTGAATACTACCCCTTGTGATGTTAAACCTTGGGACTGATTTCTTATAGTTGATGATATTTTTAATGGTTTTTTTGCACTTGATCTATCATTTTCAACTCCTTATAAGGATTTGATATTCTCTTTCATGACTATCTTCATCCACTAGAAGTAGAATTGGGAAAAAAAATCCTGGTTGCTAACACTTTACAACAGATTCTAAATGTTTTAATATAATATGGTGCTCTCCCAAATTTCAAATGTCATATATTCACTTTGAGAGAGAATATTTTTGGCGACATACAGTTGCCATGATGAATTATTATTGTAAATGTAAGCAATATGACTGTTGTGACTTACTGATATGAAATAATGAATGCATACCTTTAGTCCTCTCTTGTAAATGAGTGGATGTAGTATGTTGGGCTCAACCCTTGTGGGTGCCCATTTTTCCTCCAAATAATATAATGTTTGAATGAAATAAACCATGAAATTAAAGATGAACTTGTACCTGCATAATGAGAAAACTAGTTAGAAAAATAATGAAGTTTGGTGCTCTTCATGATGATTTCAATTTCATTTGATCTAATTTGGGTCTTTTTCATTTATCTAATAATGGTTGAGTTGATTTTATGCATTATAGCTATAAGTTATATGTTTTTTGAAGAAACATCTGATTATATTTCATATCTTGATCTCTAACAAAATCTTTCAATCGTCTGCAGGTGCATCTAGAGATTAGGAACAAGAGGATTCGAATATAGGAGAATCAAGCTAAAGATTGAAGGACCAACATCTACATCATCCCTTAAGGTAATGATGGATATGATCACTTCTCATCTATTTTTCTTTACTTATCTTCACATCTATAGTATACATGTACATTGTTTAATTAAATCAATTTAGTCATTCCCATGGCTTGTGTGGGATATTTAAGCATTCTTTCGATCTTCAATGAAGGAAACAATAATGATTATTCAATCTTGTATACATTTTCATTACAAAATGAATAAAAGATAACAATATTATGTAATTTATGAAATTATCTACTGTTGTAAAATCTTGCATAATAAAACTGAATTTCCTTGGTTAGCATCCATGTTATGCAATTACTTAACTTAGAAACAATGTTTGATACCATTCACTTTTAAATAAAATCAATTATTCCAACTCTACCAAATTGAGATGTGAGTGAAATTTTGGTAACAATATTATAAGCGGTTATAGTATATTACAAAAGTACTCACTATAGGTGGACTCACTATCCAAATGGACTCACTTCTCACTGAGAAAAGAAATAGATAGAAGAGATTGTAGAACACAACTAGAATTTGAACTGTTACAATTACATCTAACATATGCATGAAATGAAATTCTAATTAAGCTTAGAACATACACTCAAAACTCTTCAAACTAATCTAAATCAACATTCTACTCTACTCTAAATTCACTTAATTCACATTCACAAAATCTTGTCACATCACTCACATCTATACCAAAATACTAAAATTGATCTAACTTATATATCTACTTCACCTATAAAATTAATTAGGTTGGCCTAATTAGATGTAATAAAAAAATGTAACTTGTCGACTCAAGATCATTCCACACACGCTTTGCACCATGCTTCAAGCCATATAACACTTTTAAATAAGTTACAATATACCTAAAATAACACCTACATAATGGATTAATGCATAATTAACCTTCACAATGCACCTAACACATTAGGTCAACACCGATAGTGATCTAATTATAAAAAATACCAATTATACATCCTTATTCAAATGCACAAACCTCCAAACTCTATGGAAACTAGAATATAAAATCTAATGAAAGGTGTCAACAACTCAACGAAACAACAAGACCAAAATCCAATTCGTGGAGAGATGTAGATTCATAAACACACATGCACTAAACTAGATATGCCTGAAATTGTCAATCTAAGCTTCTATTACTCATAACTTAGAAACTAGAAACCAAAAAAAGATAAAATTTTGGAATTAAGTTTTTCTACTAGCCCAAAAAATCATACTGGAAGTACAAAGAAAATAATTCAATAGTGGAAAAATGTGGACCCAAATACCAGATCCACTATAGATAGAATCACCTAAATTGACACTTACTCAATTTCCTCAATTATTACCTTCACCAAATAAAACCTTCTTACAAAATTATCTCTTACTATCATTCTCAAACACGCTCAAGTCGCCCAAATTGATCTGCAAGTCATAGGTCTTGTACCAAGATACAATGTTCACATTAATGATAACACAATAATGCATAATTGTATATGATTTTTTCTCATTCCACATGCTCATGTTTCCAACAAATGCATCAATGACATATCCTCATTCTTCTGAAAATATCCCCATTTTTCATTGATGGCAATATCACAAAAATCACTCTAAAAATATCTCCCCCTTTTACATCAAGGGAAAAGGGTGTATGTACCAATCTTCATTCAAACTGGTTCTCTCCCTAGCAAGTATAACCATATATACAAATAGGAAATTGAATTAACTCCCCATAAGAATTTTATGTAACAAAACCATATAAAAAACTTGTACCAAAATACTTTGTATATTTTTTACATATGTACATGGGAATATGAAACAATGAATTGAAAATGAATAAATAAAGAATAATTGTCAAACTAAGGAGGTTGACTCTTTGAGCTTCTCAACATGGGATTGCCAATCCTATTTTAACTCTTCTGAAATCTTCTTAGCTATGCCAAGCATCGTCCATTGGGTCTCCAACTCCATTAGGATTTTTCCTCCTTCTTTCGAACTGTTGGGTACTTGATTATCTCGGTATCCTTCTCACCACTCTTTAGGGCACTAGAAAATGGTGTGAACATTGAGTTCACCAATTCCCTAAGGTTCCCAAACTTCACAATAATCTTCTATTTTTGACCTTTTAGTTTGAAGTGTTTCTCATGTAAGTCTTCAACCACTAGCCTTGTGCTTCCATTTAGGTCTTGTGAAAGATCATATACAATAGAAGCTTTGTCTATATCCATTACTCAATTAAGTCCATTTTAATTATTATTCTCTTTGTGGCTCCAGGCCACTCCATGCAAAGTTGAAAAAATTATTTGGCTTCTGCCATACAAGCCTACACACCCTTGAGACTATCCTAAAATTTGTTGTGTTCTTGAGCACACTTTTGTGTGATTTAAATTAGTCTCTTATTCACTTGAAAACATGATTGAAAATGAATTTAGGTTAAGTTTAATAACCTATAAACCTTTTGTTGTAACCTAATTCACCATAAATGCTTCATTTGATAAAGCTGTCAAACCCTTCGTTGTGTGCACATTCAACTTCAAATGATCCAAAAACTTTTGCATGATGATATTTTCTACTAGAATTTAACCAATAGGTCAAACATGTTGATGCACACGACATATCCTCATGCTAAAGAATAAACACCATTTATTTGGAAGGGTATGAAATATTTCCATTAAATATCCCCTTGAGCCAAAGCTCTTCACTCAGATTTTGGAGGAAACATCTCCACTGGAGATCAGTACAGATGTATCCTTAACCTCAGTCTCTTCCTTATTTTTCCAAATCTTGTCCATCTCCTTCTTTGTTTCTATCAGATCAAAATTTTCTAATCATTCTTCTTCACTGGATTATCCTTCTTCATATTTCTACTTTTGCAAAACTTAGAGATGTGTCCAAGCCTATTGCAATAGTAGCATACAATATTCGTTTGAACTAGCTCTCTTCCATTCACTCTAGATATACATTGGTTAGGTTTATTTAAAAATCCATTTCATGTATAAAAATAGCCATTAAAAGATTTAGCCATTCTACTATTGTTATAGCCAGTCATCCTGTGACTTCTGCATTCACTAGATCTATCACCAGATCTCTTGATGTAAAACATTGACCACAAAAATATATTACATTCTAATTCATTTTGCTTCTACATTCCATAGCCTTATGTCCAAATTTACTACATGAATAATAGAAAATATTAAAATATGGGCATCTTTGTGCATTTGATTATCTAACCAGTGGTCTTCTAGCTAAATTCCTTTGATTCTATATTTTCTTGCGATTGTTCTTCTTGTCTTTGGTCTTCTTTTGAGGATTTGGTGTTTGATCTACTTTTGAAATTTTTCCCTTTTCAAATTCTAAACCTTATTTATCTTTGGAGCTTTTCTAATTTGCAATCACTTCATCAAACTTTGTATAAATCATCTTGAATTTATCTTGATAACCCTTGCTTTTTTAAGATCTGATCTCATATTCACAACTTCTTGTTTAAACTTTGTGCATTCTTCATATTTTCTTTTCACCATTGCATTAAACCATTCTTCAATTATTTTCCTTTCTTCAACTTGAATCCTCAAACCAATGATTGTTTTATTTTATTGCTTCAATTTTTCACTAACTTCCTTATGCATTTCTTTGAATTTCTTGATTTTCTCCCTCAAATTTTAAATGCATTCATCTACTTCTTTGAAATTTTATTTCAGATCTCTATTTTCACTTTCAGTTCTCTCCAGATCTTCAAGAGAAATTTTGTGTTCTCTATTTATGTTGAATATGAAATATTCTTATGTAAACCCAACAAAAAGAATCTCTTTCAGAGGATTAGTCAGTATTCTAACAGCTATGTGTTCAATCTCCAAGATCTTCCACAAGAATTCAAGCTCCTTCCAAGGAACCAAGATCTGATGCCAATTGTTGAACACTTATAATACTAAGAGGGGAGGTGAATAAATATTCTTTTAAACCATTTAAAAATTTAAACTTCCAACTAAAATAGAATATTTTATTGTAGTAATGAAGGAAAGCATGAAAACATTCAAAAAAATCACATAACACATCTACACCAATATTTTTACATGATGTGAAAAAACATAGTGAGGATTAGCTCACAATATATTACAATTGTCTATAGTACATTAAAAAAGTGCTAACTATAGGTGGACTCATTGTCTAAGTGTAATTACTACCTACTAAGAATATAAATATATAGGATATATTGTGGCACACAGCCAAGATTTGAATTGTTACAATTTCATCTAACATATGCATGAAATATAGTTCCAATGAAGCTCAAAATATAGACTCAAAATTTTTCACATTGATCTAAATCAATATTCTACTCTGATTTGCATTCATTCAATTCACATCCATAAAATATTTTTTCACATCACTCACATCAAACACATATCACATCTATATCAAAATACCAAAAATGATCTAACTTATATATCTGCTTCACCCATAACATCAATTAGGTCAGCCTAATTAGATGTAATAAACAAAATGTAACTTGTTGGCTCAAGATCCTTCCATAGAAACTCTATGCCATTCTTTGAGGCTTATAACACTTTGAAATAGGTCATCATGGACCTAAAATATCACCTACATAATGGATCAATACATATTTAACCTTCGCAATGCATCCAACACATTAGGTCGGCATTGGTAGTGATGTAATTATCAAAAATGCCAATTGTATATCCTTATTCAAACACACCTACCTCCAAACTCTATGCTAAGTGAAATATGCCATGTATTGACACTTACCAACAACTCCACTAAATCACAAAGCCAAAATAGAATATGGAGATATATGGATTTACCAACACACATACACTGAATTGGAAATGCCTTAAACACTCAAGATGAGATTTTGTTACTCATACTTCTCCAAAACCTAAAACCAAAACAAGCTGAAATTATGGATATAAGTTCTTCTACCAGCCAAAAATTTTATAGTAGAAGCACAAAGAAAAATCTTCAACAAAGGACCAATGCAAACCCAAATACTATATCCCTTGTACAAAAAATCACTTGAGTTGACACTTAATTAATTTTCTTAATCATTTCCTTCACCAAATCAAACCTTCTTGTAAAATTGTCTTTCACTATCATCCTAAAACATTCTCAAGTCTCCCAAACTAATCTATACCATAGGTCTTGTACTGGGATACAATGTTGACATCAATGACAACACTACAATGCATAATTGTATATACTTTAAGCTCATTCCACATGCTCATGCTGCCAAAAAATGCATCAATGAAATCTCCTCATTCTTCCAATAGTGTGAGAGATCCCTCAAATACAATTCTTGATATTTTTTCCTATATTAATTTATCAAGATCCTAAGTTTAACTATTTTCTTTATTTGCATAGTTTAAGGGATGGACTTCTTATTTCTATTAAACCTTGAAACCTTCAGAGTTAAATGGGTCATGAGGTATCCCTAACCCTTGATCATTAAAACTTTGAAACTCCCAAAAGAATTACTATTTACTCTTATATACCTCCCTACATTGACCCAAAGTACAATTAATGGCTTTCAACAATGCCCTACAACTATCCAGTCAAATTCTTCCACCTAGAAATAATTGTTTTCTAAAGGAATAGATTCATGGAGATTTATAATGATGAAATATGAAAGTTCCTAGGTTGTAATTAATGTGAAAATTGATTTTTTATTCCCCAATAGTCCTCATACAATCTCTTGGCTACCATTTCAATAGGTTTATTGGGTTGTTCTTGAGTCTATATTCTCAAGCCAATGAATTCCATTAATTCTTATAATAATAAAAATAACAAAGAAAAGGATTTACTCATGCCTCAATATAGCTTCAAACATTTCGAAGGGGTAGTTTCTAATTTAGGGTATTGATGTTAACTGTGAAGAATTTTTTTGCATATGACTATTTTTTATTTTTGGCTTTATTTTAGTCTTCAGGGTGATCTGCGCGCAAGGATTTTGTATTTCTGATAGACACACAATGTGCCACATGGTGGTGTGCATGTCTTAATAATTTCTTTCTCCTTAGGCATATGTCAGAAAATGTGTTCACCTGGCAGACATTTTCTTGCATCCGATTTTCGCAAATAAAGAGATTATTTTCCCTTCTGACATGTCATCCCTTCGTGCTATGAAATTGTATCTTGGGAATGTTCACTCAAAGTCTGTTGGAATTCATTTTTACTTTTCCAATGAAGGGACGTGAGTTGGTGCCGAAAAAGCCACTTGGGTGATCAAGGAGAATTTTTCCAGACTATCTTCTAGGATCAGAGTGATTACAAGGGCTAATCCTTTTGAAATATCTGAATGATATAAATGTGGTAGTTGAAAGTTGATGAGAATGATTCCAACAACCTAATAAAACTTCGAGAATTGGATTTCCAAGAAATCAGCCCTGGACATTTGGTAGTCATTAAATCTGGACGAGGTTGATGTTTTTCTCTTTTGGATGGCTATATATTGAGAAAAATAACATAATGAAGTGGTTCCTGAAGTTTTCCTGTCAAATTTTTTTTCCTTAGCTTTCTTAGTTAGTAGAAATATTTTCTTTAAAAGTACATAGAACGATGCTTCAGTCTAGCATGTTATGTCTATTTTATGATCAAACTATATTATCATATTGGAACCCAATCTCTATTTTAAGGTTCACTTGAATCTGAAATATGAGTTATTCTGAAGAAATACTTGAAACTATGCATGATATGGTCTTTGTCAATATTTATCTCTTTATATCCTCATCTAGAATAGAACATTGTGTCTTGCTTAATCTAAATAGTTTGGTTATTGGATTTCCATGTTCTTTCTGTATATGACTAAATTATAATATTTAGAGACAGGACTATGTCATTGGACTTCTCCATTTTCTTTATAAGGTTATCATTTTTTCATGATATGCTATATTAGAAGGAAGGGTTTATATTGCTTTTGAATGTTTTTCTATTAATTATGAAACTTCTATGTTTGATTCAATTCTTATTATGCACTTCATGCCGGTCAATTGAATGACTGCATTTGTTCTTGTATCAAGCCTTTGTTGTTTGTTCTCCACCAAACACTGAAGGGAAGTGGTGTTTTGTGTCTAACATATCACTCATAGAGGGAAGCTTATGATTTTGAATTGTTGTAAAAGCATTGGCGCATCGCCATTTTTTTATTTTTTTCTATTTACATTTATTTTTCTCTTTTCCCAAACTCAGAGAAGAGTTGGATTTCTATAAAAATCTTGGAGGTATTAAGTGAGGCACATATTGTCCCCCCACTCACTAAATTTCCCATAAGACTATTGGAGAGGCGCAATATTTTATGATCAATAGCTCATTTTCTAGCATGCTCGGTGGGACTTATTCTGAAGGCCTGATTAGAACTCAAAAATATCTATAGATCAGACCAAAGGAAGGAAACTAGAGGTTTCATGCCCAGGATTCAAACAACAATATCATATAAGGGTAAATTTCGGTACTCTTAGTTACCAACCTCAGTACCTAGGAGAAGAAGAGTCACAAGTTTTGTATGACCTGTGAGAGGTAGAAGTATAAGGAGTAAGAGTCTTGAGTTTTTTGCCTTTTACTCTGCTTGGAGGCCGAAGTTTCCAAATAAGAATACCAGTTTACTCGATATATAGGAATATTTTCTAAATGGCCTATGTACCCACTTTTTCTCCTAGAAACTTCATAACCTAGGACAATGGTAGTCTACTATGGCCACCTACTCCACCCAATGTCTAGCTTTCCATACCCGCTAATTCCCTCATGGCTATTCCAAAATTTTCTAGGGAGGACTTTAAAACCCCTTCTGAATACCTCCAAAATGTAGCAGAAGTATGTAGGTTGCACCAAATCATGGAGGAAAATATTTTTATGAGATTTTTGGCTTCTTCTTTCAAAGGGAAGGCTCAAGACTGGTAGAAATCTCTGAATTTGGGTCCTATCAGCTTGTGGGATGATCTCGTAGAAAAAAAATTCAAACGTTTTTCGGAGCAAGGAGATTGTTCCTCGCTATTACATCAAGTAATAACCATCAAGAGATCCCCGCAAGAAGTTATGCATGACTTCAACACCAGGTTTAAAAAAACTTGGCAAAGGATCTCAACTACTACATGACCTCCAATTTCTATGGAATTCAGGTTCCTTTTGAAGTCCATCAACTCATATATTATAGTCTTGATAACCTTCATGGGAGGAGATACTCTACCCGATGCTTGCGGGTTGGTAATTCGTGTGGAGAATATTTTTATAGATGCGGGAAAGCTTTTGCCATGACCTTCGATGCATGTTTTTTTTTGAGATCTCAGGCACTCCACTCTGAGAAGAGTCTTCTCTGAATACTCTAATGACATAGACAATGAGCCTAGGTGCACCCAAGTCTAGTACATATATCCTACTCCACAACCAACCAAGTCGGGTTCTCCCTGTGTAGCAACAAAAATTAACAATATGAAGAGCCTAATGTGATCCTCTTCTAATGTGCTAGTTCTCATCAAGAGATGTACAAAAAATCCCCTTCAAAACAAGAAACTCAGATGTACCAAGGAGGTAGACCCTTCTACCAATAGAATCAACAAATTACATATCAAGGATCTTTGGGCTGGGGAGGTAAACAAGAAGCTTTTGCCAAGAAAATAGTCTTGATTACCATGTCATTACAAACGGTCAAGGATAGTCATAACAAAGAGTTGGTACCAAGTCAAGATAACCTAGTGAATGATGAAAATGCATGGTGTTTTCCTTGCAATGATAGTGATATGCCTCAAAATTTCCCCAAAGGAAATCTGTAGCAAAGAATAGTAGAGTAGAGGAACAACAACGAACAACCAAATATAGAAGGATATGAGTTTCCCGAGATGGTGAATGCCTAATCTAGAGAAAAAATGCAAGGGATGTCCATAGAGAAAGAGCTAGACATAGCACTTGATCAAACACTTTTCTCCTGGATGGAAGAAGAGGACATAGGTTTCATGAATGAATCTCCAACCCAACACTCCATAGGTACAGTCAAATTACAACATAAAATGAAAGAGAAGAATCATAGGGGAATATGTGCCACAAGCTTTGCCTCATTTCTATTCTCACTAGCCACCATTGTGTGAGAGACAATTGCCCCAACTGACTTAGCAATAATATATTCCACTAGCGCTCGACAAATTGTCTGATAAGACATCAAACCCGTTCACAATGGATCATCTTCCTTAGAAGTCAAGAGAGATTATGCCATTCAGACCAAAGATTTAGCAGATCGGAATGCTCAACATGGTGGAGAAGATGAAGAAGGAATGCAATAATGTGTCTCTATGGGACATGATGTCTACCTTTGACAAAAATACATTGTTGTGAGAAGCACTAAAAAATGAAGAACCAAGGCCACACATGGACGAATTTCCGCTATGTGATTTGAATAAAGACAAAGTTCCTGCATCAGATCCTCAAATTCTAAAGGTCGTAGCTTATATGAATGATGTGGATAAAGAAAAAGAGAAAGAGGTTAGCAATCTAGAGCCCACTCCTTTATTTTTAACATTAACTGTGGGGGATAAACCTCTGCACAATAATATGATTGACTCGGGAGCCAATACAACGATCTTACCAAAGAAAGTGGTTGATGCCTTAATGCTCGAGTATTAACCTTTGGAAAAGGGAATCATGCAGTTGGATGGAAAGAAGGTTCTAATAGTTAGTCAAATAAAATATCTATCCTTAACCCTTTTTTCATACCCAAGCTAGACAGTTTTGCAGGAGGTAGTAATAATCGGCATTCCCTCGATTTTAAGGAGGTTTTTCTCTAGAGATTTTACCACAAATCTGGGTGGATATTTGGCACAAGATTGGTCCCATCTGATATTCAAAACCAAGCATGGAGAAAATATGAATATTATTTCAAAATAACTGCATCCCGAACGCATAGCGAACAATGTTGTTCTCTATTTTGAGGTTGCACATACTTCTTTTTCAAAGAAAGAGGTGTATTTCATCAAAATGTTTGAGGATGAAGAGGACACAAGTGAGTGGACCCCCAAAGAGGAGGTTCTCCTTAACCAGTTCATCGAATCTAACCCATTCAACAATTTCCATGCCATGAGACTAGGTACTTATGTCATATTTGATGATGACATGGTGCATCCAAAACTAATGAAAAATTGGTTAAGCTATGATGAGTTGATGGATAATCATGTGTCGTCCTTGTACTTTGATGGTGCTAAATGCAAAGCTAGTTGTGGAGTAGGAGTCGGCTTGATGTCTCTGATAGGATCCAAGAACCTCAAGTCCTATCATTTTCATTTTGCATGATCAAATAATGATGCAAAATATGAAGCATTAATCCATAGTCTATTTCTTGTTGAGTGAATGGGTGCAAAAATATTTCAAGTATTTGGAGATTTTGAGTTGATATTAAGCCAAGTCCGTGGAAAAAATAAAGTAGAAAATATGAGGATGAAGGCCTATAGACATCAGATATGGGATTTAATTCAGGGTTTTGAAGCTTTCAATGTGCAAGTTATTCCTCGGTCTGAGAACAATATACAAGATTAGATGGCTTCCATCAGGTCACATTTTGAGCTGGGTTTCAACTCAAAGAAAAGTGTAGTCCACATTATTGTCCAACCATCAATTCTCAACAACAATCAAAATTGGAAAGTGTTTGAACATGACGCCCAAATAGCCACTTTCGTTCAAAAGTAAAAAGGACCTTCTAACCATTCAGAATAAGGTTTTCAACCATTCGAAGTGCAAGTTATTTAGCTAAAGGGAAATAAACTCCCTCGGGGTTTGATTTCCCTCGAGAATATTTTTGATTGTGAAGATGTGAGGAATGGAAAGAAAAGGTTGACAACCGATGAAAAGGATTATGAAGAGTTGGATGTCGAGAATGATAAAAGATGGAAAGTCGAAAGAAATGTTTAGTGGGAAGATAGAGAAATGCTAAGAGATCTATTCTCTAAGTATGAAGGAGTTATAGCATGGACCTATGGTGATCTCAGAGGATATGATCCCAGTATAATTCAACATACCATTGAATTGGTGGAAGGATCAAATTAAACCCGATAGAAGCAAAGGCCTGTTAACCCAAAGGTCAAAGCACCGATGGCATAATAACTCACTAAATTGATTGAATCCCAAATCATTTGTCCTATTAAACACTCAACTTGGGTGTATAATTTGGTACCTATTCAGAAGAAAAATGGTCATATTAGGCTTTGTGTTGATTTCCAAGACCTAAATAAGAACTCGTTGAAGGATCATTATCCTTTTCCATCATGGAGCAGATCTTGCAAAAAGTGGTCGGGTCAGAGATGTTTTCACTACTTGATGAATTGTGAGGGTACAATCAACTAATTTTCAAAGATGGTGACCAACATAAAACAATGTTTATCACTAAGTGGGGTATGCTTGCGTACAAAAATATTCCCTCTGTACTCTCAAATGCCAATGTGACTTTTCAGTGGGCCATGGAAATTACTTTCGTAGGATTGATCAATTCAATCATTTTGATTTACCTAGATAATTTGACCATTTTTTCAAAATTGGAGGGTGATCATTTTGATCACCTAGAACAAGTCTTCTAGAGGTGCCAAAAGTTTGGGATTTCTTTAAATCCCAAAAAATGTGTTTTCAGAGTACCTCAAGGTAAACTTCTTGGCTTTGTAGTGTCCAAGGAAGGAATTGAAATAGACTTTGAAAGAGTCAAATATATAATAGATCTTCCCTTACCAATAAATCAAAAGGGGTTACATTCTTTCTTAGGAAAGATCAATTTTGCTAGTCATTTTATTTTTGACTTTGCAGGCTTTGCAAGGCCCATCACCTTGATTCTCAAAAGGAACCTGATTTTCAAATGGACTCCTAAAGGAAAGGAACCTTTCAAGCAGATAAAGAAGGCTATCTTTGCTACTTTGGTACTGACCAATCTAGATTTTTCTAAAGATTTCTTGTTATATGTATATAGCAGTCAACATAGCATAGCTTCGATGCTCATTCAAAAGGACAAGGAGGATAATGGAGAACATTTGATTTATTTTCATTCAAGAACACTCACAGGTTATGAAATCAAATATAACTTTGTAGAGAAATAGGCTTTTTTCATTGTCAAAAGTCTCAAAAAGTTCTGACACCTACTATCGGCCAATAAGATCACAACTTTGGTTGCTCACCCAAGTGTAACGGAATACATCACTAAGGGATAAATAATAAAAAAGAGAGCCCATTGGATTATCAAGATCCTGGAGTATGATGTGGACATCAAGCCAACTAAACTGGTGTGGGGAAGAGGCTTGTGTGAATATCTTGCACAAGAGTTAGGTTATGAACCCAACAAGGAGATTGATCGAGTCTTTTCAAATTAGTTCAAATCCAAAGAATTCTAATGTATTGGATCAAACATTATACATGTAGAAAGGATACTACCTGATAGCTCTCCCCTCCCACAAATGAAGATACTACCGGTTGCAAGGAAAAAGATACATATTTATTGAGGGAATTTTATTTAAAAGGAACTATGATGAAGTATTGCTCTGATGTTTAGACAATTTCAAGTCATACAAGATTCTCTCAGAATTCCATAGTAGTCCCAAGGGTGGATATTTTTCTACCAAAACCATCCCTATGAAAATTATGCTAGTGGGATACTATTGGCCCTCAATGTATTTGGAAGTACACCATTTGATACATAAATTTACTTAGTGCCAATTATTTTTTGGCAAAAGAAAAAATTATACTTTCCCTTTTATCAATGGGGATTAGACTTTTTCAGAATGATAAATCCTATCTCTAGTGCTAGCCAAAAGTGGATCCTCACAATGAGTGATTACTTCACAAGATGCATAAAGGCTATTGCTCTGAAAGGTGCTACAGAAGGCACGATTCTTAACTTTATAGAAGGGCTGGTGACTAGGTTCGGTTCACCAAAGACTATGATAATCGATAATTCTAGAGCCTTCGTAGGTTCGAAGGTGTTAGATTTTTATATTAGGAATGGGATCTACCTAAAGATCTCTTCAAATTAATACCCACAAGGGAATGGGTTAGAAGAGTCGACAAATAAAAAATAACTAGCATACCTATATTTAGAAAAATCTATGTAAAATAAGCTGAGAGATATCCTTCCCAAAATGTGTATTGCATTTATATAGTGTAAATTTTAAAAAACCATCTTCTATCCATCATAATTTTCTTGTAAACAACTCTTGTTTGATCTTTATTGGATTTCACTAATTCTATTTTTAGATAGTTAATAAATTTCACTAATGTAATAAACTATTTTCTTTAATGCATTTATTGGATTAAATAACATATTGTAATATATTTATTGTATTCATCAAATATAGAAATCTTTGTGTTCAAATATTCAAAGGAGAAATTGATGAATAGACATAAATATATTACTATGAATACAATAAAAATTGATTAAATAATCAAATTTAAATAGATATGTCAAACTCAACATGAAAATAATTAACCTATCTACCTATACAACACAAATAATCGTCCAACTTTGTATCCCGTTAATATTGAAGATCAAATCAAAGAGATCATAATCATACTAATTTAAATAATAGACATTTAAGTTATTAAATTTCACAACAATTAGATAAATTAAATGTGAAACTCGAGAAACAAATCCCATTACAGTCACCCACATTAAGAACCACAACAAAGAGTATCCAACAATGACTCTCGCCTGTCAATCCCCTTCCACCCGGGGCCTATGAATCTCCATAACTTTCTCCACAAGAATGGGGGTGAGTCGCCCAAATCCAAAGACAGCTGAACAAAATGTTAATCAAGTGAATTAATCAGAAATTATAACCTATAGCTGCTCAAGAGCTAAAAAAATATCAAAAAAATTGGTCTAAAGACATTGAAGAGCAAATATATACAATGTTATCACTCTATGAATTCTAACAAAATAGAAATCACAATCCTAAAGGAAAAGATTAATATAAAATAAAAGATTAAAACACATTCTAACAATATAAAAATTGTAAAGACCTAATAGAGAAATGGTAATGAAAGAGAAAAAAATAGAAATCCTAATAAAAGAAATGAAAAAGGACAACCAATATATCAAAAAAATTGGCCTAAGGACTTTAAAGAACAAATATATACAATGTTATCACTCTATGAATTCTAACAAAATAGAAATCACCATCCCAAAGGAAAAGATTAATATAAAATAAAAGATTAAAACACATTCTAACAATATAAAAATCATCAAGACCTAATAGAGAGATGGTAATGAAAGAGAAAAAATAAGAAATCCTAATAAAGTAAATAAAAAAGGACAACCAATAGTTTGGCAAACCACTTGACCCACAACACATCTTAAGTCTATATTTAAAAATATTTACATCTTGACCTTTTCGCTTGAAAAGGATATCTAGACGGGAATTATCATCCTCAAAGACATAAATAGAGTATGAAATGTTCAAACCTTGTTTAAAATATCCATAGCCAAATTTTTGTTATAATCAATTCTAAACCTCTCAATTCATGGACTCCAATGATTCAGAGATACTCTAGGAACTCTCCTATAATTTGACTTGAATAGGGAAAAATTAATGAGGAAAATCTTCTTGAAGAAAAAAATGATAACAAATTTGATATCACATTCAACATAACCAGATCAAAGGTAAATGGACAAAATAACTCTTATTGAAAATAAATGCCTCCTTGAAACTAAAGAAGGCTTCATTCTCCAAACTCCTGAAAATTTTCTATAAACAATATATCTCTTTCAAAATTATAGCAAGATTTCTTAACATTCTATCAAGATTAAATGCATCATTTCAACCTTCCAAAAAAGGAAATTATCCCTTTCAACCTTGAGTAGACTATGAAATGGAAATTAGAATGATTTGTTGCCTAATAAAAACATATTAGGGTTAGTGTTTAGGGTTAGAATTTTAATGCTAACTTTAATCATATTCCTAACCCTAAATCTATCTCTAACCCTAACACTAACCCTAATCCTAACCTTAATCCTAATTATTTAATCAATTTTTTGATAAATATATAAAATAAAAATAAGTATTTTAATTTATAATTTTATTTCTATGTGAAATCAAATATTATTAGGGTTAGAATTTTTAACCATGTAAGAAATAATTAATCAAATCAACACAACATTTTTAAATATTATATATTCTTTTTTTTTTTGCACCCAATCATTTCATTTTCTAAAAGGTACTATAGAAGGCGCGATTCTTAACTTTATAGAAGGGCTCGTGACTAGGTTCGGTTCTCCAAAGACTATGATAATTGATAATTCTAGAGCCTTCATAGGTTCGAAGGTGTTAGATTTTTATATTAGGAATGGGATCTACCTAAAGAACTCTTCAAATTAATACCCACAAGGGAATGGGTTAGAAGAGTTGACAAATAAAAAATAATTAGGTTAATCAAGCACCTTGGGTCTGAATAGCAAAGGGGATGGCATGAAAATCTATGGGGTGCTCTATGGGCAGACTAGATCATGCCAAATCAGATCCTGAAGACATCTCCTTACAAATTAGTATATGGGAGGGAAGTAGTCTTACCTGTTTCTATGGAACTCCCCGCCTTATATTACTGAAAGCCCTAGAAATAGAGGAAAGTGGTGGAATGGAGGTATGGATAGCCAAACTCCTCGAATTGGAGGAAAATAGAGAAAAATATTTTGAAGCTATGATTGGCTGCCAGTGGACGCTCAAGAAATGGTTCGACAAAAATAATTTTGACCCAGATATCAAGGAAGGAAGCTTTGTGCTAAAATATGATGAGTGCATTGCAAAACTAGTACAACACACCAAATTTGAGGCATTATGGAACAGTCTCTTGTGAATCAGCTCGTGTAAAGAAAAAAATACATTCGAGCTAGAAGATATGGAAGGTAATGATTTAAAGATACCAGTAAATGGTATTTATCTAAAACCATTCCATTAAAGTACAACACTCTTAAAAAAATTCACAAAATATGTACCATATGTAAAAAAAATTGTAAAAATCTTTTAGGTTTTAGATTAAGGAATAAAGTGAAGTAGAAGAAGTACAAAAATCTATATTATATATATTTTATTTTTCATCGAATTTACAGTATAGGGTAGCCCAAGGCTTAGATTTTAACAAAAAGGCTCTTTCAAGAAAAACCTAGAAAATGGTATTTGAGGAAAATACAAAAGTAAAAGAAAATGGAGGCATTCTTACAAAAAAAATCAAAAGGAAGGCCTCCAACCATCGTTATAGGGACTTGTTGCCCATAATCACTTTTCTTTTTCTTTTTATTCTTCTTATTCATTCACAAGAGAGCAAGATACTCAATTGACAGAATTTGACCTCATTCTACATGGCCGAAGATGATGAGCTCAAACTACTTTTTGACGTCATACTACAAAGCTTCATCAATGCCATACTCTTGAAGGAGATAAGTGGTGGTGGGAAAAGACAAGGGATGGTGGCTATTCAGGTCCATGGTGTGAAATTCACTGGGAAAGGGAAGCCAAGGCACGTCCTTGCCATGATCCATGAAGTTGTGAAGGTTGATCACACTAGGAATGTCGATGTTAGGGATATAAAATTGCAAATTTTTTCAAGCCCTTCTAGTAGAAAGACGTCGAACGTACAATAACACAACTCCACTATCTTGGTTTTGGTGACATTCAGGTCGAGCAGAGAGGTCACAAAGTGGGACAGGATGTTGCAATTGGTTTGCATCTAGTTCTCATCTTCAATGAAGTCCATGCCAATGATGCATCAAAAGGAAATTAACCCCAAGTAGTCACACCCCTTTACCAGTCACTTAATTATGTCACCCGTAATCTCCCCAGTTAAGGCATCCTATGGCCTTTGTGGGAGAAGACAGATAGAAGCACCCAGGCCGACAAACTTGGTTAGAGCAATAGAATAGAAGACAATATGCAGATAGAAAATAAGATAGATAAACTTCTAAGTTTTACTTTTCTGAATGAATATGGCCTTGAGGTGGCATAGCTATTTATAGAAAAGAGGTGCCAGTATGGTTAAATAGTGGAGGTTCTAGTTTTGGTCAAGTGGTAAAGGGAAAATATCAAAGTAGCTAGTGAATGAAGAATAGATCATATGAAAAAATATGACATAAGGTATCAAAATTAATCTTTGGGCATTGAGAGTAAATTCTCATATAGGTAAATTTTTGACATGTGTCCTTGGCCATCATCAACATCAACTAGCTTGAGTTAGTGAAAGGACATGGACTAACTTGCTAATATCTTACAAATTAATGAGCTCATCTTTTCAAGGGTACTTTGTATCACTAAGACAATATTGACATAATTAAGGACACTATCCCCAAGACAATGAGTTTATTTGAGAAAAGAGGAAACAAATGGAATGTACTAATTCCATTTCCATAGATTTTTTGGCATTCCCGAGGTATATAGATCCCCTACCCACATGTATCTCCTCATTGGTAGAATTTAATGGACCAATGATAATGATATAGCCTTAATTGCATGTACTTCTTTGGGAAATTAATTGCATGAAAAAGTGGATTTTTTCCAAAGGAAGAAAAGAGAAAGTGGTTGTTTCAGTAAAACTCTCTACAACTTTTGAAACAACCATGTAGAAACCATCAATGATCGGAAGAATAGAAAAATCTATGCCGAGACCCATTTTTTCCAGTATTTTTTTGGTGAAGATTGTTAACCAATGCCCCAGTGCCTAAGGATCAACCATTAAAATTATGTAAGAAGGTGCTAATAGATAAGAGTGTTAAAAGAGAAGTGGTGTGAGATGTCGTCGACAATATCTTCAACCCAAGGTTGGAGAGGAAACCTAAAAATCTTAGAGAAGGGGCATTTCAGAGAATGAAAGACCATGGTACCTCTGAGGGTTTTTCCTCCTAGCTCTAGAATTGTGGCTTACCATAGTTCATGATACCTACCATACACCCATGCCTAGAATTTGTGGTAGCATGCGCAAGAAGATTTGATGAGGAAATCAGGACCATAACATGCAACACAATCAAGGTCACATTCTCTACTCCAACTATATGAGAAATGTTATGTATCCCTTTCAATCAGCATATCGAGCCATTCGTTGAAGAAGATATGGAGGCCTATGGGGAAGAATAAAATGAAAGGGATGGTTTCTATCATTGTGAAACAAAGGAAAGGCTAACTCGAGGCCATTTTATTTTTCCTTTGGCATTCAAGAAGTTCCCAAAAATCACACAAGATCTTTTCTCAATGATAGCCTGGGGTTTTCTTCTGGACAATGATAAACAAGTCCATCCTTTCCAAATGGCCTTGGCTCTGGTAATCAAGCATGAGAGGGAGCAAAAGTATTTTGATTTTGCCGATGTGATAGCTGAAAATATGTTGTTGTAACTAAAAAATTACCAAGCTGAATCTAAATTTAGGTATTCTTCTTTCTTGGTCCATTTGATCCTGCATTAGAACTTTAGGTTTCTAGAGAGAAATTTTCCTATATCTAGGTTAGATGAAGAGGGTTTAATTTAGCGTTCTTTTGTATGGACCTATGTCCTATCAAGAATAAGTAGCTATTACTATTTTATACATCTCTTTCTGAAACCAATGTTACAAGAGTTGTTACAACAACCTAGTGATTGCCTATCTCCTGATGTTTTTCTATGGAGAAAAAATTAATCAACCTCGCTGGATTACTTGTTCAGGGAAGATTTTACATTTATTAGATACCATAGTTTTGTCGAAGAACCTTTTCAACTCCTTAGATTTATAATAGATTGAGTCTTCGCGTTGGAGGAATAATGAAATTTTTGCAAGAGATGCTATGCGTCTCACTCTTTGTTTTCATTGATGGCAACCATAATCAATTATTAGGTCCACACACTGTCATCTATTCATACCGGTAGGAAGATTCAAGATTGTCAAGCAAGAACAGAGTATCCGGTAGCATAGTGTTCTTCGATATGTAAGATGATTTCAGGTTATTATTTTTTATTGCGCATCCCAAGGAATATTTGTTGGAATATTATCCTTGTTTCTAATGAAGTGCAACAACTCGTACCAGTTCACATGGGAATTAGAAGATTTGGTTGTCTTGTTTTAATTTTTTCTTATATTAAGGCTGACCTCATGAATGTATTAAGTCATGGATGTATGAGAACCAATTAATTGAATGTTTCTATACTTGTATATCTTACTTTGGTTCCTATCCAATTTATGTCCAACCATCAATGGTACACATTTCATATTTCTCATAATATGAGGTGACAGTTGTAATTGCGTTATGTTCTATTGGATCCGACATAGTGTAAATAAATCCTATGTTGCGGATATATATACTTGATCATTCATATCATTTTGCATGATGTATAAGTTGAGTTATCCTCCAAATTATGAGTTTAAGCAGAGTAGATGTGCCAAAATGCACAATATCACTTGTGCATAGAAGATTTGTGTTGTGTGTATGAGCAGAGTAGAAAAAAATTACAAAATTATTTTGTAGGGCAGAAGATCTAATACTGTGCTTACTCTAGATCTATTTTCTAGCATGTTAGATGTTATCATCTTAGTTCAAATCCCCAGATGGTTTTAATTTGAACTCTTGGGAAAAAAGCCCTCTTTCTTGAGCATTGAGCTCTACATAGTGTGCCTAAATTCACTTTTGAGTATACTCAAAATCATACTTGTGTATTGGCCATCCACTATGGTTTTTCCCCTAATAGGGTTTCCACATAAAAATATTGGTGTTATGGTGTTGTGTTTACTTTTTTGATTATTCATTATGATTGAATTTTATTAATTCTTGAAGTTAAAGGTTACTAAAAATAATTTTTGCACATTGATTTACCCCCTTATTAGTGTGGCTTTTTTCCAACAATTGGTATCAAAGCAAGTTCCAATCTTTGATTCTGATATGATGGTATCCACTGTTGAGATCCAACTTGGTGAAGTATTGAGCTCCTCCAAGATAGTCCATCAAATCCTCAATCCTAGGAATAGGGAACCTATATCTAATTGTAATCCTATTTATAGCTCTAGAGTTAGTGCATAGTCTCCACTTACCACCTTTCTTGGTTGCTAAGACCACTTGTAGTACACACAGACTGATGCTCTTCCTTATTAGTCCTTGGTCTAATAGCTCCTACACTTGCCTAGCCACTTCTATGTTCTGATCTAGTGTAAGCTTGTATGCTACTTTGTTAGGCAATGAAGCCCCTGGTATAAATTCAATCTGATGACTGATAGCTCTATTTGGAGGTAAGGTTGTTGGTGTTCCATCACTGACTATGTCATTGAACTATTCAAGCAACTTCTGGACTACTCCTGGTATGACTATCTTCTTCATCTTGTCTTCTTCCTTGGGTTGAACCATGACCACATATCCTTCACCTCCTTGTTGTAGAATGTTTATAAACTCCTTGCCACTACTTAACAAGACACTAGGGGTCTTTGATTGTCCTTCTTCCTCATCTAATAGTGACTGTAATTTGAATGTTTTACCATCCTTCTTGAATGAGATGGTGTTCTCCTTTCCATCATAGATGGATCCTCTATCATACTTCCATGGCTTACCCAATAGAAGATGGCATGCATCCATAGGCAACACATCACAAATCAATTTTTCTTTGTATCCTCCAATGGAAAATTCCACTGTTGTCTACTCATTCACAAGAACACTCTGCCCTTTATTCAACCATGTCACCTTGTAGGGATTAGTATGGGGTACCTTTTCTAATTTTAAGTTCCTGACTGCTTGCTCTGAGATAATGTTATCAGTAGACCCTGAATCCACTATAAATTTGCACACCTTTCCAAGTATTTTGCATCTTACCTTGAATAAGGCTCTCCTTTGCTTTGGCTCTTCCTTAACTGGTTGTTTGATTAGAACCCTTCTAAACATCAGGTTCTCCCCCATTTCTGACTCAATATGACTCACCTCTAGTGACTTGACACTTATGGTGTCTTCTTGAGAATATGCTACTCTCTTCTCTATATTTGAAGAAAATGCTTTCTCTGGGAACCTATAAGTAGGATGACCTACTTGAACACAATTGTAACACTTCATGCTATCAAAGTAAGAGTTACTTTTTCCTACACTTCTTCCTCTATTATAACCTCATTGAGATCCTCTACCTCTTCCATAGCCTCCTTTAGAAGTTGTTTCACTCCCATGCTCTGTGAGTTGAGACTCTCCCTTATTTCTTTGTTTATTCCCTGATCTCTGCCTTTTCCTCTACTCTTGGAAGCCTGGTCTTGTTTCCTCTTACTCCTCTCTTAAATCTTTATAGATAGTTGATAGCATTGGTGCACGTTTTGGGACTTAGAAGAGTCATCTCCTCTTGAATGTTCCACTTCAAACTGTTAAGGTATCTAGCCGCCTTAAGACTTTCATCCTCTGATACATTAGACCTCATAAAAAGTTTTTGAAACTCCTTGGTATAAGAATTCACATCTTGGTATCTTTGTCTCAAGTTATATATTTTATTATGCAATTGAATCTCACAATCATCTGGCATGTATGCTTCTCTCACTTTGGCAACCATTCCCTTCTAAGTAGAAATAGGATTCTTGCCTTCCTTTTCTCTCTTTGTCTGAATGAACATCCACCATGTCAAGGAAGAACCTCTTGATCTTGACTTTTCCACCTTCACCTTTTATGCTTTAGTGACTCCATCACCCTCAAAATTGTTTTCCATTCCCTCTATCCAATCCATGACTAGATCAACTTCGAATTTCCCACTAAACAGTGGTATTCCTTCAAGTGTGTTTCCATTGATAGCCTTCAATGCCTTCAAGAAAGTATCTTCCTACAAAATAGGGTCAGGTTAAGGGATCTTGTCTTCCTCTACAACCTCTTCACTCTTGGGCACCCTTCCCTCTAACTTATCACTGACTTCATCAGTCTTGGTCTGCACATTATTCATTTCTTGCTCAAGTTGGGCTATTCTTTCCCTCAATTGCCTATTGTCTTCCTCTTGATCTTCGACCTTCTTGGCCAATTCTATATTGGTCACCATGATTGTAGAACCACTAAACTCAAGTTCTGACATACAATATGCTATCCCAAATCTTTTACTACTCTGATACCAATCTGATAGGGAGGTTGGGTGAATCAATCACTGATTCATGCTCTAGGTCTTGTTTGGAAAACGTCTAAGGTGTCTCACTCCACCTCTTGCAACCTATAGGACCTTTTCTTACTTAGGATCCCCTGGTTCTCCTTACCAACCCAACTATCAATTAAGTTCTTCCTCCCAAGTCAACCTTGGTGTATTCTTACAAATCTCACCTTATCCCTGAATCCACCCTAAAGGCTACAATCCTCCAAAATCTTGATTTGCAGGGGTCTAGAGGTGCTCCTAAAGTCTTCAATCCATCCTAATAAGGGTGTTGAGAGTTCACCTAGCTCCATCTGTAGGTCGCTCTCACAAAAACACACTTTTAGGCCTAAAAGGCTACTAGCCCTATTAGGTCTCCTTTGAGAAATCAGGTTTGTTCTCCAAAGTTTACCAAAGAACACCAAAAATTTTCTTGGGTTTCTTGGTTCATATGCCCTCCTCTCAAGGATTTTTGGGGTTTTGGCCCTCAACTATCCGTACAAAGCCCTACGCTGAAAGATGGTCAAACTAGGCCTTTTTAAGCCCTTTTCTAAGTCAACTGCAAACTGTGAAGTTCTTCACTCACTAGTTGGATGGATGAAGATTCTTCCTCCTCACTATGTCTTGGAAAGACTCATACCTGCCCTCTCCAAAATGTAATTTGACAGGAAAATGATACCCCTGCAAATCAAGTGCTTTGCACTATAGTCTTCCCTAGTCGGACACTTCCTGGCTCACCTAGAAGAAGACTTCGACAATGACTCTAGTGCTATCAAGGAATCCTAAACCTACTATATGTAAATCCATGGAGTCTAGTCACAATTCCCAAAGGGTCGTACAATTTCTATGGTGGGAAAGTGAACTAACACTCCATACTTACAAACTGCCTGGTTGAGACTAGCAATAGTATGAAAACCAAAATCAACTACAAATAAAGCTTGAAATAGAAATAAGAACCTATCTAATGCAACACAATGCTTGAAGAATAGTTACCCTACATCCTACACACATTATAGTGCCATGATCAATCCATTAACACACCACCTCAAGACAAAAACTAGAAAATTCACACTAAATCACCATTGCTTTCATTGAATTCAAACTTCAAAACATTCTCAAATTTTTCCAACCCCACTCCAATGCCAATGCATCCCATAAATAGGGTCACTAAATTAGTTATTTCCTCCCTTAACCTCTCCTTGGCCACTTGTAGCTCCCATTTAGCAACATTGTCAGAAATTTGCAAAAACCTTCTCAAAGTCCTAAACCTCAATTTGAGTTCAAACCTTTGACACCTATGAAAAGCTCAACATGACCTTGATAAGAGCAAGACACAACAAAAATTCCACTAAGGAACACACACAAATGAAATAAGATAGATTTCTTAGTTTTTCTAAACCAAGTTGTCCTAGTCAACCTCCTAAACAATCTAAAACAACAATGGGTGCTCCTGCACCACATTTGCTTCATGGTTAGTATTGATCAATGCATGATGGAGGTAGTTGATCCCAGGACAATATGGATTATTCCCATGGGATATGAAGTTGATGGGAAGGTTCTAGATATTTATTTTCAACACATACTAAGCAAGCCAGTGAATCCAATAGAAGAAAGATTTGGAACATATATAGAAAATGACAAATAGGTGCATCATTAGCTGAGAAAATCTATTAGTACCAGAAGAGTAAGAAAATAAGTTGAAACTCTTGTAGAGAGAATGAGAATACCTACAAATTTTCTAAAAGAAGCCAAAAATAAATGTGCAAAAGAGGAAGCAGCAAGGAAAGTTGTTAAGGAAGCATCAAAAGAATAGTCAAATGGTGGGATAGTGCCATCTAGCCAAACTAGAGATACCAGAAGCTTTGTATCTTAGTCTGCCCCTACAACAAAAGCTACACCTCTAAAAATTGAGCCTAATAGATCCAAAAAGGAAGGGAAAAAGAAGAGAAAAAGAGTATATATGGTTGTTTTATATGATGAAGAGATAGATTTAGATGAATAAATTAAAGAGATCAAGGATCAAGGCACTAAATTGGAAATAGTCACAAATCCTTCCAGTGAAAGCGACCAGGAAAAGAAGAAAGCAAAAACTGTTAAACTTGGTATGTCTATACAAGCAATTGAGAATGCTCTAGTTAAGGATGGAAATTTAAAACCACTCTATAAATGGTATGATTATTTTTATGTATCTGGAAAAAGGATTCTGGAAGAAGAAAATTTTAAACATACGAATATTTTAAATAAAGTTTTGATTGAGATTATGGATAGTTTTCTAAAAGATTTATACGCCATTTTGGAAGCAAGAAGGTTAAGTTCTAGAACTGAAGAGGAGAAAATGAGAGAGAGGATTCTTGCTGAACTACTTCTAGTAATGTCTATGGATGAAATGAAGGCACTCTTGAACAAGGCCCATAAGAAATTCAAAAGTAAAATAAAGCTTAATAAGCCTATGATTGGTCAAATAGAGTAAGTCGCAAAATAAATAGAGAAAATTCTAAGAGAATTCTTGTTAATTGAAAGAATTGAATTTGTGACTAAGGAAACACATGTTGACAATGTCTTACCTGATTCGGTGAAAGAAGCAAAAGAAGGTAATGTTGATAAAAATGTTGATGATAATACTGATGTTAACACTGAAATTCCTATGGATATTGAGGCACCTAAGAATATATCAGTTGAAAAGGTAGAAATATCTGAAACCAATCCAACACCTTCGGCTGAGGAAACATTAGTTGAGGAGAAGAAAGACTATGTAAAAGCAACTCTAATTGCAACAAGAGATACTACTGATTGTAAGGAAAATTTTGGTTGCATAAAAGGAAGAACTAGATCCATAATTAATTGAAAGTCCTATTCACATATCTCCTTTAAGCCTAGTTCAAAAAATGAAAGTAGTTACGTTCACTCAAGCTCAAGCTATAGAAGAGCTACTAAAATCACACATAGAGGACATTGAACTACTAAACCTGACATCTAGAGTACTGGAGAAAATAGTTCCGTCTTATGTAAAATATCCGGCTAGCTCATTCTCCTATGAACTAAAGAGGATAATAAATTCAGTTGACACTCACTTTGGATCATTGGAGAAGTTAGCCTTGATAAAAGTGCAGAAATAATTCAATTCTAAAAGGTTCAATGGGATAAAAAGATGATTGTTCAAGATAAAATACTCTTCACTACATGCATTAAGAATGTGAAGATCCTTGTTCAAAAGGAGGAAATATATACAAAGCATGTCTATGTTTTTCAAAATTCATAGAGGCTAATGAAAAGAATATTAAGGAGATATAAACCAAGTTAAATGATATCTTTGATACATTTGATCCACTAGTCAATAGTGTTGGGGAAGCAGAAGGAGAAGTGACGTCTCTGCTCAATAGCATAAAATTTTTGGAACTTGAAAATGACAAATTTTTTGCTAGAAGTTGTGAACTCTAAAGCATAATCTGTAGGAGTTCCTTATTTGAAAAACCTGGAGTTGACGAAGAATCAATCCTATCTAATCTATGGTCACATTACAATTTTGGAAAGCCTAAATAGGATCTGGGACGTAGATTTGACTCAACTAAAGAAAGACTTTGCTGGTAATTTTCAACTCATGTAAGAGTTATATCACCAGTTTTTGCATTAAATTTTTGATGAGTTGACCCATTTTTGGCATGGGGTCTCTACCTTTCCATTGATGTCAAAAGGGGAGAAGAATTGGAGTAAAAAATGTTTAATCATCTCAGGGGGAGAATTGCATTTTTAATTTTTTGGTAGCAGAACAATTTATCTTGGTACTGGTCCAACACTTAGTCATTTTTCACTAAGTGTTACCATCGATGGCAAAGGGGGAGATTTTTGGCAAGAGACACTACGTGTATCATTTTGTGTTGTCATTGATGGCAACCATAATTTATTATTAGGTCTGCACACCATCATCTATTCTTATTGGTAGGAAGATTCCAGATTGTCAAGCAAGAACAAAGTATCTGATAGCACAATGTTCTTTGAACTGTAAGATGATTTCAGGTTATTATTTTGTATGGCCCATCCCAAGGAATATTTTTGGAATATTATCTTTGTTTCTACTAAAGTGTAGTGGCTCATACCAATCCGTGTTGGAATTAGAAGATTCGTTTGTCATGTTCTCAGTTTTTCTTGTATTAAGGTCGACCTCATGAATGTATTAAGTTGCATATGTATGAGAACCAATTAATTGAATGTTTCTATACTTGTATATCTTGGTTTGGGTCCTAGGGAAGTTGTATCCGACCATCAAGGGTATGCATTGCATATTTCTCATAATATGATCTAACTTAATTTTGTTATGTTCTATTGGAGCCGATAGAGTGTAAATAAATCCTATGTTGTGGATATATGTACTTGATCATCCATATCATTTACAATGATGTAAAATTTGAGTTATTGTCTAAATTGTGAGTTGAAGTAGAGTAGAGGTGTGATAATGCATATTTTCACTTGTGCATAGAAGATCTATGTTGCGTGTATGAGCAAAGTAGAGAAGAATTACAAAATCAGTATGTAGGGTAGGGATCTAATATTGTGCTTAATCTAGAATTGTAATCTGAAATGTTAGATGCTATCATCTCAGTTCAAATCCTTAGATGGTTTTAATCTAAACTCTTGGGCAGCAAGACCTCTTTCTTGAGTAGTGAGCTCTAGGTAGTGCGCCAAAATGGAAGTGCATTCCCCTTTTGTGAACTTTACTTTTGAGTATACTCAAAATCATACTTGTGGATTGGCCATCCAGAATGGTTTTTACCCTAACAAGGTTTCCACATAAAAAATATTGTTGCTATGGTGTTGTGTTTACTTTTTTGTTTATGAATTATGATTGAATGTTATTAATGTTTGAAGTTAAAGGTTACTAAAGTTAATTTATTCACAACACTAATTCACCCCCCCTCTTAGTGTGGCTTGTTTCTAGCATGAAAAAAAACTCTTTCTGACAACGTGAATGGAAGAGGAAGGAGAAAAAGAAAGTTATATATGCTTCCCTTCTACATTGCAAATAGGAGGGTAGTGCTAGAGAAGAATAAAGCACAAAAGGAATTTACCAACCTATTGGTGGCTTTGGGCTTAGTCTACATATGTGAGGAATGAGACTATAATCTATCAAAGCAACTTCCCCTAAGGTACAAGGCATGGGAGTATGTGGAATCTAAGAGAAACCTAAATCAAGAAAGGCCATATTTGTACGTCAACTTGGACTTCATATCGATGAAGAGGCCGAAGTGGTTAAGTTTCTATACACCACAGGCAAGATATCAGAGGGAGATTCTAATAGGAAAACCCCTAAATAATCAGATAAAATGGCAAGGATGGTTGAAAAAAAAATGGAAGTCTTCTAGAGGTTCTGACAAGAAATGGGAAACAATCATAAGCTACTTGAGGACTTTCAACCATATGATGAATAGTTCAAGGAAATTTATGACCAACAAGCTTATTCTGATAATAGAAACCTAGAGTCTATCCATGAAGTAATAGAGGAATGACTTCCATGCCATGATCCTTGATCACAAGAGTCTGATAGGGGAAAGAGGTCTAAGCAAAAGGACTCACAGGCTGTATCTTCTGCTAGTGTTCAAAGCAAAGGGAAGAGAACCCGATAGTCCCCAATAGAATCAATCGTAGAACAAGATTTCCAAGCTTTGGCAAGATCATCCACAAAGGGGTCGGGACATATAAGTTCAGAACGGATGAAGTTACAATGAGTCCAAGACTTGGAAACATCTAATAAAGTCATCGGAAATGAAGATGAAGTAGATTTCACTCTCCATAATGTTTGGACAGTCATAGTTCAGGTAATTCTTGCTCCCCCTCTTCTTCCTAATTTTGCATCTTTGGTTAATACTTTGCCTCTGCTTGTTGAAAAGAAACCTCCACCTTCATATCCCAATTTTTTAGTGCTAAATGAACCCCCTACAATTTTTTATGTATCGAGTGATGCATCACCATGTGCTGAACAAGCAGTATATGGTTCATCCTCCATTGAATCTTTAATCACCCTATCCAGGGCCCCCATAGAGAAATTCGAGTCACCCACACTACCTATTACCCCAGGCCCATCCGCATTCAAAAAAAAAATTCCTACCTCATTCGTTACTCTTTTTACTTTGAATCGTACTCCATGTGCCCAATCCCAATTTGGCATCTCATCGTTCTCAATTAATACTCTCCCATTTGCCTCCCCACATTTCCATACATCCAAAGGATCCCCTTATGTCACTCTTTTTAGTCTACCCCCTGGTGCTTCTATGGTGACACAAAGTATTGATACCCCATAGACTCTGCAAAATAATTTCAATATGACTAGGTAGGATCAACAAAATAGAAAGAAGAAAAGAAGAGAGAAGAATCCTAAGCTACTAGCCTCTTAGAAGATTCAGACATGTTTTAATGAAGAAATAAATTCTCTATGGATCACTACCATGAAGCCACTCATAGCCCAACCCGAGGGACAAATGTAGATGGAGGACTATGATATTCATGCAATGGGTTTGGATTTGAATGAGATCTGTCCATGCGATAATGTAGACCTAGAAAAAACCACTCATAAGGTGGTATATATAGATTATGAGTGGTTGGATGAGAATTTGAGAAAGCGCAACAATGAGTTGGAAAATGTAAAATAAATGGTGAATAATTTGTAGTTGAAAATCAGGGCTCAAAATGATGAAATGAACCGCATACTGTAGGTGAAAGACTAGAAAAATGAAGCAACAAGATCTCTTATAGCATTCTAGGATGAGCAGATCCAAATCTACTCTAAAATAGATAGGTTGAAAGGTGAGCTTGCAGTTGAGAACCAATATATTGCAGAGCACCAATGTGTTCGGGAAAATATAAAGAAGGAGCTAGACAACATCTGAGCTCAAGATTCCAATGATCTAAAAAAGGCTCAATAGGAGATTGAAAAGTTGAAGGATGATAAACAAGAAGTTGAGGCTACCTTGCATGCTCAGAATCAAGAGACCAAAAATCTAGTTGCAAAGCTAGGATAAGCCCTCGAGAAGAGAGATCAACTGGATCAAATATTGAAAGCAAAAGAGGCTCAAGAACATGAAGAGTTAGTCGATGCGCAAAGGTCCACAACCCTTCCTATAAAAAGGAATATAGTATCTCCCTACTTGGAGCGAATCATTGTCTTGATCATCATTCTAAAATTTTCCTTAGAATTCCTAAGGGATGTCCGAGAAATAAATTAAAAGGTTGGCCTATTGGCTGATCAAACTCTTCAAAAATATGCTCCCCGATTGGTTGAATCATAGAATTTTATCTCTAAGCTTTGTGTGGTGACAAATGAGGCCCTGAGAGGTGTAGGTATTACAAATCAGAGGGCTACCTCTAGTAAAGAAAGAAAATTATCTTAATTCCATAAGGTGGCATCAAGAACCAAGAACAACCAAGCAATTTGAAATAAGAGGGTTGATGAAATCAAGAAGGATTTTAGGATCTTATACAATTATCGGTTCCATCCCTTTGTGTCAAAAAATGGAGATGTATTGTCAGTAGAGAAAATTATAGAAGAGGTCAAAAACAAGGTTTGGACTTCTACAGACCTCCCATAAACAAGTTCAACACCAACAATATATGACATCGATAATGAAGTTCTTCATGTTTATCATCTTTACTATCACCTGGGATCCATTTTAGCGAGATGGGGATTTGTTTCTTTCAAATAATTCTTTGAGCTAGATCAGACATATAAATTCTTTTGTAGCCTTTCTTGACCAACTGACATAGATTGGGAGATGTTGCATTCCACCTTTCTTAAACTCCAAGAATAACTAGAGGTCTAGGTTCATGCCTTCACAAGAAAAGGTCCCTTGTGACTCGCAAGAACTGTGAAGCAAAAATTTTCCTATGACTATTTTTTTAGTCTTTAGGGTGATCCAAACGTGAGGAGTTTGTATATATGATAGACATGCAATGTGCCCCATGGTGGTTGAGTGTGTCTTAATAACCATTTTCTACTTAGTTGTAAATCAAACCATGTGTCAACCTGGTGGATGTTTTCTTGCATCTTCTTTTCAAAAATATGAGATTATCCACCCTTCTAACACATCATCCCTTCACACTATGAAGCTGTATATTGGGAATATTCACTCGGAGTCGGTCATAATGAGTTTTTTCTTTTCCAATGAAGGGACACGAGTCGATGCCACCAAAGCCACTTGAGTGATTGAAAAGACTTTTTCTAGACTATCATCTAGGATCAGAGAAATTACAAGGGCTAATCATGTTTAAATATCTAAATGATATAAATGTGGTAGCTGAAAGTTGATGAGAAGGATTCTAGCAACCTAATAAAAGATCTAGAATCAAATTTCCAGCCTATTAGGTTTAGATGTCAAGCAGTCATTAATTCTAGATGAGGTTGACGTTTTTCTCTTCTAGGTGGCTATATATTGAGAACAACAGCATAAGGGTAAACCCACAAAAGTGGTTTAGAATTGCAGTGAAGAAGGAAAAGTTGCAAAAAATCATATCATTAAAAAAAAATGGTTTTTGGGGGTTCAAACGAACTTCTGGTACGAGGGAACCCAAATGGGTTTCGATAGAACCCCCCTTCGAGCGAACCCATTTAATGTTGGGTCCCACATTTCCCCAAAAAAGAGCATAAAAATCTTGTGGAAAGGGAGTTCGAATGAACTAGGGTCTGAATGAACCCTGGTTCAAGTGAACCCCCCTTTTCCCCCATTCTCGCCTCCTGGCACTAAAAATCTCTAGAATTTTTCCCTTCAAAGCTCAAGTTGAGGACGGAAATGGAGGATACTTCATAGATCCAACTAGATGATTGAAGTCCTCAGAACAATCTATCTAATGAGTATAATTTTAATATGTTTTGGTTTTATTATGTATTTATTTTTTTAGTTTGATTAAATATAGGTTTTTCACTAAAAATCAAGTTGTCTATTTTGCACATGTGGAAAAATAGTAGATTAACAAAATAAAATTCTAAAAAATATGTTCAAGCTAGGTATTGATGTCCTTGATACAGTAAAAAAAAAAAGAATTTCAATAGATACAAAAAATATTATGTTGTATACGGTTCGCCTATGTTTGAATTTTAATTGGTTTGATTTTTAAACTTGATTAAGGAAAAAATATTGAATAAAACACTATGAAACCAATTGAAAGGGCTAGATATCGTAGATACAAATCTAAATTTGAAAAAAATAGAATCTTATCCTTCATGAAAAAAAAATTATGTTGTATATGGTGAGCATGTTTTCCTTAAAAATGTTGTTTACTAAAAAAAAATAGTTTTCGAAGGAGATGGAAAAAAAAATGCAATCTAATTTCAAATTTTTCCAAAATAAATTATTTAGAATCTACAAACAAAAATTTCACAAATCACTAGTTTGCATAATCTTCAAATTCCTCATGGTTTATTTGATATAGGTGCTTGAAAGTGAAGATTTAGTTAGAAAAAATTATTTTAGTGTGTATTTTTGCAAAAAATTGTAAACCAGTATTGTGGGATCACCCTTAATGAGGTGGTTCCTAAATTTTTTCTGTCGAAAAAATTTCTCCTTAGCTTTCTTAGTTAGTAGAAATATTGTTTTTAGAAGTTCATAGAACACTGCTTCACTCTGGCATGTTATGTATATTTTATGATCAAGCTATTATCGGATTGGAATCTGATCTTTTTTCTAAAGTTCATTTTAAATATTTGAAACTGTCCATGATATGGTCTTTGTCAATATTTCTCTCTTTATATCTTCATCCATAATAGAACATTGTGTCTTGCTTAATCTGAATAGTTTGGCTATCAGATTTTCATGTTGTTTGTGTATATGACTAAATTATAATCTTTAGAGACTGGACTATGTCATTTGAATTCTCCATTTTCTTTATAAAGTTATCATTTCTTCATCATATGCTATATTAGGAGGAAGGGTTCATATTTCTTTTGAATATTTTTCTATTAATTTTGAAACTTCTATGTTTGATTCAGATCTTAATACACACTTCTTGCAGTTCGATTGAATGACTGCATATGTGCTTGTATTGAGCCTCTGCTATTCCTTCTCCTCCCAAAAATGAAGGGAAGTCATATTTTGTGTCTATCATACCACTCATAGAGGGAAGCTTGTGGTTTTCAATTTTTTTAAAGGCATTGGTGCATCACCATTTTTTATGTTTTTCTATTTACATTTATTTTTCCCTTTTCCCAAAGTCAGAGAAGAGTCATCTTTATATTAAATAACCTAGAGGTATTCAATGAGCTAGATATTGTCCCCCACTCACCGAATTTCCAATAGGACTGTTGGAGAGGTGCAAGATTTTATGATCAACATTAATGATTTCAAAAGGCATATGCAACCTTTGTGATTGTAAATAATCATATATATTTTTCCAAATCCACTTGAATGCACTAAGTGATACATTATTCTGAACCCCTAAACTTCCAATTGCACAAGAACAACAAACAAATCAATATGTTAGATCAAATTCAAACAAGAATGAAGGATTCCCCATGAAATCCATCTACTAAAACTTAAACTAGGAAAATGAAGAACAAAATGTGAAAATGCATGTAAATCCTAATTAAGAAAAAAAACTTATGATCCCATGAGGGAATTGGTGCCAATTGAATGTTGAAATTGGCCCTTTCCCAACTCCTAAGTTTCAATCTTGAATTTGTAGATTTATCAAAGCTCCATGATGAAATTTGAGCATAACCTAGCAATGAAAATGATGAAGTATGGAGTGATTGTGCACAAAATTGGATCTCAATGTTAAGAGAGTAACTTTGCATGAAATTGTGGATGAATAATGAGGAGAGAAGCCTCCAATTTATCGATTTGAATTTGGAAAAGAAAGAAACATTTGGGCAATGTGGGACTAAATTTCACCTAATGGTTGAATGTCACTTGTCACCATGTGAACGGTTGATGGTTGTGCACATTTTGGCCAAAGTGCCAATAAATGCAATTAGGTGGAATTTGAATTTGAAGAAATGACATGTGAGAGGGAAAAATGAATGAAATAAATGCCACTTGGCTGAATCTACAAGGACATGTAAGAGGAGTGAATTCTTTGTTGGATGTACAAATCCACTTGAAATTTTTCAATTCAAACTTGAAGGAATATTCCCTTTTGATGCCATGTGAGGGAAAATAGAGATTTAATAAATGAATTAAATCTATTTTTATGTGCAAGTTGCATTCTCTAAAAGATTTTAGTGAGAGGGATTAGCTTAATCAAGATTTTGATTAATTTAATGAAGGATTAGATGATTTGACAATTTTGACTTAAATTGATGAATTGATTTAAATCAAAATTGAGAGGAAATGATTTAATTAAATAAATGATTTTATTTATTTAACTAAAGGAGATAGTGTTAGATTAAATAAATTAAGGTTTAATGTATTTAATTTAATAAGAGGACTTTAGAGATTTTAATCAAATAAAATGATTTGTTTAATTAAACAAAAATATAACCTTAATTAAATTAAATTGATTAATTTAATAAATGGAGGAAAAAAACTCAATCAAATGAATAATGATTCATTAAATTAAGAGACAGAATATGATTAAATTTTGAGAGTATGATTTAGGAGGAAATGTTGTTAGTAATCAGGATCAAGTGTGCTGAAACAAAATTGTACATTTTCCATGTCTACATTTTGCCCCTCTTTGAAGAAATATACTTGTTGCATTGATTCAAAGAATAAACTATTGTGATCAAATTTCAAAATTTATCAATTTTTTCAGATGCCCCACTACTTCCCCAATGGAAGGATATTGCTGGTATAATACCCCCTCGAGAGATCACACGAAAATTTTAATTTTCTGGATGATCTCGCAAAAAAAGACGAAAAGGTGCCTGATAGGCTAGAAATGCCTCAGAATGCCAAATGGCCCTTGGTTGGACAAAAACAGAATCAGGGGACCAAAACCCTATTTAGATGGTCAAATTAGGTAAAAAAACCCTAATTTTTAGGCTCAAATAGACCTTGAGGGGTCACTTTCAATGCATTTGCAATCTTAGTCCTTTGAAAATTTCACACTTTGAGCTCTGAGTCTTAATCAAAATAAAGCAAAGATAGCTTCCCAGGCATGTGTTGGAGAGAGTACAAGTGCACCAATGGCTAGTCGACACAAGACTTATGGTACGTACCCCTATCCAACTTTCAATTTTCTCATTTTATGTGCATTAAATAGGGTCCAAGTGTCATTTAAGTTGGGCGATGCTATATAGCACCGTTGAAAATGCTTTATCGATGTCGTGTGGTCATGTATTGGATCACATATGCAAAGTGCACCGTGCCTCTTAGTTTAAAGATTAGGGTTTTTCGGTCAAACCCCATTGCATGATTACATTCAATCACATGGATCAGTTAGGGATCTAGGATTCCATCACAAAGTCGGCCGCATACATGAATAGTGCCATGCGGCCCTCTTTGGAACTAAGAAAAATGTAAAATGAACCACGTCGGAGCAATTTTCAACTTTCCAAACTACACCGCACTCGTAAATAGTGTCACATTTACCATTTTGGATGCAAAAATCTTAGCACAAAATGCAGATTTCCTTTTCTCGACACGATGGCTTTCCCTGTGCAGGAGGAGCTTGATGTACTTCACTCACGGGAGCATAGATGGTCGGTTCTCTACAAATTGCCAAATATGCATGAGTTGGTTTAGGAGTAGATTGGTGCTCTTGGTCTTTGGTACATTGTGTACGTCCATCCTGTTTGGGCACATCTAGGCATGATGAAAAATTTGGCCGAGCGATGCCATCAAGAGACTTCATCTTTCCACCTTCCTACCAACGAGGCCACTATTACCCTCAAGGATGTCTAGCACATCTTATGATTACCTATCCATGGGGCTAGAGTCATGTATGATCCATATGCTAGTAGGGATGCTTGTTATGGTATCATGGAGCTCGACGAGATTCAGTTTTGATGGGCAGATCAACTTGGAGAGATACCATGGTATGGTACACATTTATAGGTTGATCATTGTTGCTATTATCTCAGGACTTATGGCACCTGATCATTGAAGTTGATACTTTAGTCTAGGGTGGGGACTAGCATTGGAGCAGATGGTTCACCGTAGGGAGTGTTGTGCTTGGGGACCAGTATTACTGGCATCCCTATACAAGGATCTTCATGAGTTTTCCTACCTAGATAGTAGGTCGCTCGAAGTTGGAGTTATCCTACTACATATTTGGACATGGGAGCGAATCCTAGTGCTTCAACCAGATGTTACACCAGTTAATCTTAAGACACATGATCCTATTGTTTGGTGGTACGGTGGGGCACAGAGTCATTTTACCCATACTAGCACAGGTGGTCTTGCCCACTGAGTGGGTGATGAATTATCGATGAGATGAGAGAGTTCATCTAGAGATCCTGGATGGGCATTGGTCCATGGTACGATGATGTAGATCAGCTATTTTATGCTAGACATGATAGGTGGATGTATGGTTGAGAGCACACCATGGTTGAGAGATATCTTCCAAATAGGGTAGCTCGGTAGTTTGGAGAGGTATAGGACAAGCCCAATGACCAATATGTGGCAATATTTTCCCATACGACTATAGAGATAGCATAGGGCCAACCCATTGCGTCAATAGAGGAAGTATCTTCTTTCCGACAGTTGGTGGCCGACCATGGCCATATGATCAGGGGCCAACAGATGCAGGAGTTACTCCATCCTAGAGAGTGTGGTTCATGCCTCCACTTAGATTGATAGTTTAAAGCACATCGATTCCATGATGTATACCAAGAAGTAGGATAGTGGACAAAGGTAGAGGATAGGGTAGAGGAGGAGGTGGACCACCTCCTCATTAGACACCTCCTAGGGATATAGCACAACAATCACCTCCCCGAGTAGGGGACCAATATGGTCAGCCAAGAGTAGCTCCCCAGCAAAAGCCAACAACATAGCCAGATCCCAGAGACACATTGATCTAGCAGTTGCAAGGTCAAATCCAAGTGCTGATGATAAAGAGAGATGAGGATAGGTAGCAAGTTGAAATAGTTATAGCTAAGAGAGACTAGGCATGATCCAAGATGGATCGGGATATTGGTCATTAATGATAGTTAGAGAGTGCAACTTCCACATCGCAGGGCCAATCAGTTGATCTACGATCATATAGGGAGGTTGTCAGGGAGGCCGAGTATTATCGACAACACTACAAACAAGTAGTGCCACCAGTAGGCAGAGTGCCAGACTTCTCCCAGTAGATAGGGATGCAACCACCAGAGGATTATGGTGATAGGCAAGTGGGAGAGGGTGAGGGGCACAGTCAATAGGGCTAGTCCTTAATACAAATAGTTTATTGCATTTTTTTATTCACAGGCTTCACTATTTCCCCTATTGTACCATGTATTTTGATGTACATTTTATCTTATTTGTATCATAACAATGTATTATTTGATGATATATATGAGATGATTCACCTTTTTATGAGATGTTTCGTAAATTTATTATATTCATTCTAATTTGATGTGATGCTATGAGATTTTCTTATTTCTTATGTTCATGCGATATGATGTGGATGCATTTCTTTTTGTATCTTTTTCATTGAATTTTAAAGATGATCCTATGAATGCAATGTATGGTAATGATGGTGTATTGATGCAAATGGTAATGGATGCTAATGATTATGTATGATGTAATTCTTTCTTAAGATGCTTAGAATAAAAAATTTATATTATTCCTCATAACTTAAGATAATGATATGATGCAATATGATTTTTATGATAATGATTTGGTGGATGTAGAGTGTTATTTATTGGTGATGTTCTGATTACTATTATGATACAGAGTTAGAATGGAAAGAAGATGGAAGAATTCAAAATCAATAAGTTAGTTAGGATGATGGTGACTTGCCTAGCAGGAGTTGGGATTGTCAAAGGGTCAATTACGTTATGTTTGATAACACACCTAGATACAATGCATCAAGGTATTAAGAACCAAGATGGTGGTGTATCCAATGTAATTGACTTTGAGTTGACAAATCAGATAGGAGTATTCTTCTTCACACTTAGCATACATACTTTATTCAGGATGTAGGTCAAAAATTCTAAACATCTCAAGCCAAAACATAGGAAAGCAATATTTCCTATGTGGTCAACAAGATATCTAAAACATCCTCTCCACAAACCAAAAAAAAGAACATATGACTAAGTTATTATACAAGTCTATCCCACAAGCATAGTAGATAAAAGAGACAATGATCTTTGCCCCTTTTTTTCTCTCTAAACCTATTTTGTTTAGGCATCATTGAGAGGTCCTTGGAATGAGCACAAAATAAGATAAGCCAATAAAAGACTAAATAAAGAAAACCAAACAAGTTAATGTTTTTCATATTACTATCCACGACTAAACTACTGTGAGGTACCTAATTCTTATGTCCGTCACAAGAAAGATTCATCCTAGGACATGTTGTGATTAGGGTTTTGATGGGACTAATTGGATGATAAACTATTGATATTCCGACTTGATTAACTTTCTTGCTTACTAACATAGACTTTCGAGACTTTGATGATTTGGGTGTTCACTTTTGAACTTGCTAGACCTTCTTCTAACTAACTCACCAAAGGGTGAGGGTGATGACTGATTTTATTATGAGTGATAAAAGTTGTAGGTGAAAGTGAGATGAAATCGATGTACCATTTTTGTTTTTTCAAATGTTTTGAGGTTGTTTTTGGTATTTTGAGATTTTTTACAAAATGTTTTTCGTATTTTCAAGAGTTAAGATGAAGAGGCTAACTTAAAGACCTATCCTAGGGGTCTCATGAGCTGATCCATAGATTATTGGTGCCTACGTTATACATGCAAAGACCACATAGTTCGACTGACAACATACTTGACTCAATTATGAGATAGATGGGAAAACAAATTTCCATTTTATTGTAGTGGATGCCTAAGGACTGACCTAAGATGTCTTGAGAGATGATCAAAGATCAACCTTTCCTACATTAAAGCTTAGAAATGACATAGTTTGGACAAGGCAGAAGACTGACAAGACTGAATGATAAGTTTTTTTTGAAGATTTTCCAAGATTTTTGACATTTTTTTGGATTTTTGATTTGTTTTCTGAATGTTTTGATTTTTTGATGCCTTGGGAAGAGCACAAAAATATACACAAATCTAATCCAGTGCCAGTTTCAAGGACATGCTCCTAGCATTAAGCGATAGACTACTTCAATAAAGGTAGGACAAACTGACCTTAGGAATATGCCAAGTAGTACTATGGTGGAATATGATATGGGTATCAACTCAGGCTATGGTATGGATGTGAACGGATGGGTGGACAAAAGATTAATGAAATGTGATGGAATGAATGAGGGAGTCGTGCAGATCCTGATAGATGGGGAGTGCTTTATTTATGCTTGGTGCATGTAGGCTAGGTTTTCACCATGGTACTTGTCCAAAGTGCCACCAAAGTGGTTTTCATTAGAGGACGATTTTTTCTTTATTGTTTTCAATCATTTTTCTAATATTTTTGAGGATTTTTGTATTCTTGTATTTTTTTGTTGTCACCCAGATGCCTATTTGCCAGGTTTTCATCAAGATGACCATTTTTTCAGGACTTTTTTTGATTGTTTTTTGTATTTTCTACTTTTTATACCTTGCAAGTTCTAGGCATAATTTTTTTTGAGATGGGAGATATTCAGAGGCTCCTATAGAGGCTCGCCTTTTGGTGTTGCTAATTGATATGCTCCTCATTTCTAGCTGACTATGATGACAATAGGTCACAGACATTTGGGCTCAAATTTTCCTTTTCTCTCTAGATTTGACACATTCTTTTGGTTCTCTTTCATCACAACTTCACCGACTTGGAAGGTGTGTTGCCTAATCTTCTTGTTGTAGCTTCATTTCAGGCAATTTTAGTAGACCTGTAGATGGTTAAGAGCATCCATGCATTGTTCATCTAGTAAATCTAGCTCATTTAGTCTTGTGACCCTTTATTCCTCATCTATGATGACGTTTTGCAATGATATTCTTAGTGATGGGAGCTCGATCTCAATTGGGAGTATGGCTTGTGAGCCGTAGAATAGGGAAAATGGGGTGGCACCTATTGGCATGCGAATGCTGGTATGGTAGGCCCATAAGGTGGGATTTAGCTACAAATTCAAGTCACAACTAAAATAATTGATCATTTTCTTAAGGATTTTCAGAATGGTTTTGTTGGTAGCTTCTTCTTGTCCATTGCCTTGTGGTTAATATGGGGTTGAAAAGTGATGCTAGATTTTGAATCTTTCGCACAATTCATGGACATCCTGATTCTAGAAAGGTGTCCCATTATCGGAGATAATGGATTGAGGAGCACCGTATCGACAAATGAGGTAGTTCATGATGAACTTGGATATATTCTTTCTAGTGATGTAGGTCATGGGAATTGATTTGACCCACTTTGTGAAATATTTTGTTGCGGTGATGATGAACTTGTGTTCATTGGATGAGGTGGGTGAGATTTTACCTATGAGATTGAGCCCCCATTGCAAAAAGGGCCACAATGTGACAATAGGATGTAGTTATTGAGTTGGTACATGAATAAGGTCTCCATGTTGTTGGCACTGTAAACACTTTTTGACAAAGTCATGTGCTTCTCTTTCCATTGTCTGCTAGTAGTACCTGGTTCTTAGCAACTTCTTACCAAAGGTCATACCACTTGAGTGTAAACCGTAAGTTCCATTGTGTACCTTAGTTAGAGAAGTTAGGGATTCCCTAGGTTTTAAGCAATGTAACAGGGTTCCATCGATGCTTCTACGGAAGAGGGTTTCTCCTAGGATGACAAATCGTAAGGACCTTTTGACAAATTTTCACTTGAGGTTCAGGCTAATGTCAGCTGGGAGGACTACTAATCTCAGATAGGTGAAGATGTCGTGATACCAAAGATCACTAGGACCAATGAAGTCACATGCATATTTTGACTATAGTACCTCGAAAGTGGGTATGAGAAGCTACTCTACCAAGAATTCATGTTTCAAGACATTGTGAGGGATATCTAGCAAGGATCCAATTATTGCCATGGCATCAACTGTTCTTTTTTAAGCCCTCGGTATCTGCTCAAAGGTGATATCAATAAATGATTCCTTGAAGCTTTCTAGCACCTTCTTGTATGGTGTGAGCTTATCATCCTTAGTTTGGTATTCACCATTGACTTGGTTGATGATAAGTTGTGAATCTCCATAGACCTTTAATGCCATGATTCACCACTATGCTGCAATCTTGAGACCTATGGTTAAAACCTCATACTTTGCAATGTTGGTGATATAGGGGAATGCCAACTTGTAAGATCTTGGTACACAATCCCCATGGGGGTGATGAAGAACAAATTGGCTCCATATCCATGTTGTGTGTGGGAACCATCAAAGTAAAGTTTCTAGTGATCCATTATGTTGAGATTAAAGATGGACTCATCTGGAAATTTCGATATGAGTGGATTATGTACGTAGATGGGAGCTTCTACCAGTTGGTCTACAATTAATTGTCATTTTATAGCCTTTTTCTCCACATATTCGATGTCATACTCTGACAATATCATTACCCAATTAGCCATCCTTCCTTTGAGCATACATTTTGATAGTAGATATTTTAAGGGATCTATCTTGGCAATGAGCTTGATTTTATGTGCCAGCATGTAGTGTCAGAATTTTTGTGAAGAAAACACTACAGCTAGGGAAGATTTCTCAATGAATGTTTAATTTAACTCATGGACAACCATTGTTCTACTAATGTAATAGATAGCCCTTTATGTTCTCATCATGCTGAGCCAAAAGAGCACCCAAGGCTATTGTTGTTGCCAAGATGTATAGGATTAGTGGTTTCCCTGAAATGGGTGGCATTAACACAAGTGGCGTAAGTAGATATTCTTTGATTTTTTTGAATGCATGTTTGCATTTTTCATCCCACTTGAATGCTAATTCCTTGTGGAGTAGATGGGAATACACAATCTTCTTATCTGCCAGTTGCGCTATGAACCTTCAAATGGAATAGAGATTGTCATGTAATCCTTTGAGTTGTTTCAATGTTCTTGGTGCTTCCATATCAAGGATTGCCTAAAATTTTGCAGGATCCAACTCTATTCCTCTCATTGAAATTATGTATCCTAGCACTTTTTTGGATTGTACCCCAAAGACACATTTCTTTGGGTTAAGCCTAATCTTTTATTTTTCCAGTCTATCAAAAATGTCACTTAGGGTTGCTATGTTATTTTGTCTCTTCTTTGATTTAGCCAATATTTCATCCATGCAATATTTGATAGTCTTGTGTATCATTTTGTCAAATATTAGTGCCATGGCCCTCTGATATGTATCCCCTGCATGTTTTAGAACAAATGGCATTATATTCTAGCAGTAGGTGCCCCAAGGACATGTAAATGTTGTTTTATGCTAGTCTTCTTTTACGAACATTATCTGATTGTACCCTGAGAATCCATCCATCAGGGATAGCATATCATGTCTGACCATCATGTCCACTATCATGTAACTGTTGGGTAGTGGAAAATCATCCTTAGGAAATGCTTTGTTTAGGTCTTTGAAATCTATACAGATATGGATGCCCCCATTTGGTTTCAAAATTCGTACAAGGTTGGATACCCATTCTGGGTAGTCAATCGGGCATATGAAGCCAACATCCAGGAGCTTCTGTAATTCTACCTTGACTAGAAAGGCTATCTAGGGATGCATTTTTCTCAACTTTTTTCTAACCGGCTTTGCTCCAAGGTAAACAACCAAATGATGAACCACCACTTTAGGATCCACACCTGGCATGTTAGAATAGGTCCATGCAAAGTTTACCTTCCTTGCTTTCAGAAATGCTACTAGAAGTTCTTGTTCCTCTGCCAGGAGAGACTCACCATAGAAAGTGATTTGTGGTTCCATCTTTGTTCCGAAGTTAACAGGATTACACTACTCTACCAAGATAGCTGATTTTTCTTGATGTAGAGGAGTAGGGGGAGATTGAATCCTTCATCCTTCGTAACCTTAGAGAGGATTTCACCATTGGATGTGTCCTTTATTTTTACTATTATGTGGTTAGAGAGTGTCACAGTGTGGTTTTCACTTAATAACCCTGAGCTTATCCTCATTATTTTTATTTTGCCAAAACCTACCTTGTGATGCCCACACAGAACTATATCCCTTAGTCCAATGAATTCTGAGAGAGCCTCATCTTTTTTGAATGAGTCTAGAATTGGCAGTCCTTGTTGGTCATAATCGATGAGTTGTGGGTATACTAAATAGATTTTGTGGGGTTGTTTGCTTGAATCAGTAGGTGAGACACTAATGATTAGTAAGGAGGAGTCCTCAAAGAGCATGGGAAGGCCTGCTATGGTATCATCATTGTCACTATTATCACAGACATTAGTTACATCAAAAGTGAACTTGTTAAGGGGGATACCTAGGCATACGGGTGGTCTAAGGGTGGTTGCCAACACCTAAGGAGTAGACCTGACTGCCCTATTGGGAGTGCCTTTGCTACACACAATTATAGTCAAGGGAGTACATTTGAGGCCAAGGTTATGCATTCTTCTTTTTGCAATGATGGGCTCTAGCCACCCATTACTATTCCTTCCAAGGCTTTTGTTTCTATTGTAGCCCATGCCAAGCATTATTTGTAACCCTCTATTGGCTTCATCAATAGGTAATGTGGGTCTCGGTTCTACATCATGGTATATTATGCTTGAAATATCCTCCTCACAAGCACTTTTTGGACTTATGTCTCCCCAATGGTGGAATCTAGAGGGGTCTTCCCTAAGGGTGTGGATGGGTGGTTTAGTTGATCAAGGTTGCCCATGTGATCTAGCAGATTGTGGTAACTCTCCTACAACAAATGCACTCTTCTTCATTCTATAGTCTGTACATCCATTATATTGGATCATTTTTTTTATGTTAGATATATCAGGAATGGTAGGTGTCTTTGTTGTAGAAGTGGAGGCAAGGTTAGCTGGGTCAATGTATGAAGTGGATGGGCCTTCATCATTTTTCGGCACTTGGGGGATTTTATAAAACTTGGCTTCCATATTTTGGTAGTAGGAAAATGGTTCAGGATCCCCATGTATGGTGACCTCCTCATTTTGGTACAAGAGTTGTATGCATTGGTGGTACATTAAGGCCACTGCTTTCATTATGTGGATCCATGGATGACCAAGGAGGATGTTATATGGTAAGTCGAGGTCAAGGACCTGACAGGAAGTCTCCATGGTTGCTGGTCCAACTTGGATGGGGATTTTAATAGTGCCCTCAGATACTCTTTCTTGATCATCATACACCCTTATTGTGATGCTCTTATTCTTGTTAATGGAATCCTCAATGAATCCCAAATTCTTTATAAGTTTGAGAGAGCAGATATTTAGGGTTGCACCTCCATCCACCAGGGCTCTTTCAACTTTCTTTTAATGGACCAGCACTTGAAGGTGACATGCACGGTTATGAGATGGCTGAGGGGCAAAGTCTTGATTGGAGAATGTTAGGAGATTTGGGGTGATGATATTTCCAACCATAGCATAAAATTGATCTATGTCAAGGGTGGAAGAGATGGTGGAGGCTGCTAATGCTTCGTCAAGAATTTTCCTATGCGCAAGGGAAATTTTTAACAGCACCATGATGGAGATCTGTGTGGGGGTTCTTTTTAGCTGGTTGATGACATTGTAGTCATAGGGAATAGATTTTATATTAGAAATGGGGGTCTTAGATGGTACCCTTGCAATGGTGACCTTGCCACCATGAGTGGTGACTCCACAATCAGTGTTGGCTCTTTTAACATTAATAACCATTACCTGCTCATGTACACATGCAACTATTTCTTCATATAATAACTTAGCACTAGCATATTTTTGCTTGCCCTTGTTGTTCCCTTGACTATTTTCTTGATTGTGGTTTGGCATCAAATTTGTGTATATTTTGAGATCTTGATTACCAGCTGGTTGCTCGACATCAATGATCTTATTGTCGATGAGGTCTTGGATGATATTCCTTAGCCTCATACAATTGGGGGTGGTATGTCCTTTGATCTTGTGAAAGTCAAAAAGGAGGTTTTCATTATACCATGGTTGTTTGGTCATGGGTTCCGCATATTGCTCAGAGTTTGAGAATTTTATTAGGTTTTCCTTGACCAAATTCTTCATTATGAACTTGATGGATTCCCCAAGAGCCATGATTTTTTCTTGGGAGGGTATTTGCCTCAGGGAGGTAATCCTCCTTGATTACCCAAGTAATTTATTTGGTTGGTGGGAAGTGGTTGTTTTTTTGCTACTATTGTGTTAGTTTTCACTTTATTGTGATTATGATTTTGTGGCTCGTGGTGAGTTTGGATGTTTGGTTTGGGAGCATTTATTACCAGTTTAGCATCGACCATGCCATCATTTGTGATATTTTTGTTCCTCAACCACATTGAGGTTTATCATTGTTATTTTTAGATAAGCGGTTATCTTATGGTGGAGTAAATTTGATACGCCTCCTCGCACAGTAAGGGCTCTTTTGATGTTGAGTGCCTTTGGGATCAATTAATCGTATGATGTGATGCATTGCAGTTTGAAGTAGAAAGCCAATTTTTCATTCAGATTAGATATGATCGTGCAAACTTGTTGTTCTTCTGGCATGGTCCACTTGCTCTGATTGGCCTTTGATCACCATCTTTGCAAGAAGGTTGTGAATAAATCTCATTTTTCATGTTTGAGTGTTGATAGTTCTTCCAAACTAACATTTGTACCCATGTTGAAAGCATAATTCTTAAGGAAAGCTCCCATGATTTCCTAGAATGTCTTAATGCCTATGGGTGGATGAGAAAAATATTCCATGGTAGGACCAGTCAGACATTAGGGGAGGAGTCGCATTAGATATGAGTCATCATATGTGACATCCATGCAGTGCACTTGAAATTTTGTGACGTGGTTTTCAGGGTTTCCAGTCCCATTTTCCTTGTAAAATTTGGGGATCTCAAATCCCTTTGGGAATGGTACTATTGTGCCTTTTGCACACACACCCCGTTCAGAATGGGGACCCTCTTTCCCTCTTTGTTTTTTTTGTCCCTTTTGTTTCACCTTGTTTTGCGTACCCATTTTGTGCCCCAACTGCTGGGGGTAGCACGTTGCCCAATACCATATTTTAAGTCTCGGGCTAACCCAGGTTTTCCTTGTCAAAATTTTGGCATGTGGCAACTTCTGGGTTTCCCTTTCCAGATTGCCTCTGTCGGATTGCCCTTGTCGGGTTTCCTCCCTCGGATTTCCCTTTCCGGGTTTCGCTGGCCAGGTTTCCCGTCGGGCTTCACTGTTTTAGAACGGTTGTCCCGGGACACCTTTCCAAATCTCGGACTCTGGACCTCTCACCGCCCTTGCGTTTTCAAATCTACCAACTCAACCTACCCCATACGATGAATTTAATGCTACATTGATGGGTGTTTTTTGCTATAAAATCATTTTTTTCGGCTGTCATTGTCAAAAGGCTCGAATGATTGAGAAGGTTGAAGAACTCCCGATGCTCAAGTTTTCCTCCTGTCTCGGATTTTGAGTGTTTTCCCGATGACCTCCGTGCATTCGACAACTTGTTCTTCAGGATTTTGAGTTAGGTTTTCCGTCCGCGCACCCTTGCTTTTGTTTTGTGAATTTTCAGATTTTGCTAAGGGTAAAATGTAAAATGAAATTCAAATTAGGTAAATCTGCACCCCCTCGCACAAAACCCATATTTTGGAAATCTGAAAATTAATCTTTAAATCCCCCAAAATTCAATCTGAAACCTTCCCTTGTCGTGGCTGTTCTTCAGAACAGCGCTGGCACCTTCCGAGCCTGGGTCTTCCCGCGGCCGTTCATACCCCTCTTCGAAATTTTGAACTTGCTTTTTCCTTCTTTAGATTTCCACCTCCGGAATTCCCTTCCTGGGATTCCGTTGTGTCTCCGCCGTTTCAAATAGCCCTGCACGAACATCTTCCCGACCCTTGGACCCCGGACCCTCGAATTCCTTCTAAAATTCAAACTTTGATCCTCTTCAAATCTGCCCTCGGAATTCGGTTTCCGAAATTCCCTTCTCGGAATTCCATCCCTATTTCGCCGTTTGAAACGACTTTCACCTAACGGCTTTCTAGACTTCATTTCCTGGCCGCAAAACCTTCCATCTTTCGGTTGAAACTCTCGACACTTTTTCCCATCTTGGACTTCCTCCTCTGGAATTCCCTTCTTAGGATTCTATTATGTTTTTGTCGTTTCAAACTGCCCCGTCCGAGCGTCTTCCCAGATCCCGAACCCCGGTCCGCTATCTGCTGAAACGCGAAACCATGGTTTTGTTTTCCTCTGAGCTTCTTCCGGATTCTGGATGCCGGAATTCCCTTCTTGGAATTCCATTCCTCCTGTACCATTTCTGACGGCCCCGTCCGAGCATCTTCTTGACCTCCGAGTCTCGGTGCCTCGTTCGCCGCCTGATTGTCCCAAATCCCGACCGCTTCCGAAAACTCCCTCTTGGGTTTCCTCCCTCAGATTTCCTCTTTCATTTTTCCGTTCTGTGCGACCAAACCATAGCCACTTCCCGACGACGACAATTCAAGACCCGGATTTCGTCACTTGGAATTCTGTTTCCTTTGCACCGTTTTAGACGGCTTCCCTACAGATGATGCCCGAACCTCCAAATGAGGCATCAAATGACCTCCAAATCCAAAATGGATTTCGACCCACTTGCTAGAATTCATTTTTCTTCCATTTTCAAACTCAAATCTTCAAATCCAACCTTGGGAAATGCATATGGGAATTCCATTCTCATTTTTCCCTTTCAAATGACATTCTGCCAAGGTATTTTCGGCCCAGGAACTATAGATTGTTTGCACTGCCCTCTAATGGTGAAGTATCTAGCTTCCATGGTTATTAAATATGAATTGTGATTGCCAAACTAATATTGACATGTAGGGATTTGTCAGTGGCCCTTTTTTCAGGTTCATTATTAATGATTCTCGTCTTTTGTGCAGGATTTATGGAATCTGGTCAAGAGACTTCTGGGGCTTCCAGGAAAGGAAATGGAACAATCAAGCCACCAAGGGGCAAGGAAGATAGAGAACTAATAAAATATAAATTCCAAGTGGTCCCTATTCAATCCAAGGTCACTACCCTTTGGAGGGATGTCTTAGATACCAACATTGGACAAGTTGATGTTGATGAGTTCACGCAGAGGGTCAGAATGAACCCGAAAACAACAAATGCAAAATTGATAAAGAGCAGTGGGCTTACTAAGGCTATAGGTTTCCCACCAACCCTAGCAACCCTAGAGCTGGTGATGGCGTGCATGGAGGCATACCAATCTGATACCAGAACCATTGTAGATCATGAGGGGAATATCCTTGCAAATATTTCTCCGTCAGGTATAACTGAGACCTTCCACATTCCCACCTTCGAGAGTACGGAGGTCCCCACCATGGAAGACTGTAAAGAGGTGTGGAAAAATTACTCATTGGGGTCATAAAAAGCTCATCAACCAGTGCTGGTTGAAGGAAAAATGGGCTAGTGCTGGGAAGCTCCCTCAGGAGCTCTACCATAGCGATTTCTTCGAAGACTACCATGACCTTGTAACTCTGCTCATCCGAGTCATGGGCCTTCCCAAAGTGGTTTTCTTTCAAGAGTGGATGTTCTATTTCATAGAACAGATTCTCCGAGGTAAGGGCACCACCTTCTATTGGGGCGAGATCATCAGCGACTGCTTCCACGAGCAGTTTACCACTATGAAGAAAACCAACAAATTCCTCATGACTTCCTACTTGGTGTATTTTCTCATGAATCAATGACATTATCAAGGGTTGAGAATGATGCCTAGTGATCCATCGGGGCCAGAGATCAAGCCTTATGACAATTACCCTTAGTTGTAGTTCCAAAATTTCAAAAGAAACTACTGCAGGGTGAATGATGCGTTCATTGCCCATGTCATCCGGTCCGTTGGAGGGGATTTTCATAGGGGGGATTTTCATAGGAGGACGTCCCATAGTGCCAGGGTCCTCCTCAGATAGTACACCTTCTGGTACATTCAGTTCCCAAGTTTCACATACATCCACACCAAAGGATTCTTAGATAAACCAAACAAGCTGCCCCGGTACCCAAATGACCAGATCATTCTCTTGGAGCTGACTCGGTAGCTGCGACACATTCATAGTGTCTTGAGCAAAAAGCATCTAGTGGGCCCTGTCTACCCCATGAACCTTGGTCAGGGGATGTATAAGGTCCACACCTCCCAATGTGTGGGATATTCGGAAAAGGAACTGACAGAGTATAATTTTGTACAATACACAGCGAGGCCGCGAATGGATCCTTATGGCCATATCAGAAAGGCACTGGGGCATGAATACGCCCACCTCCACAACATCGAGAACTTTTGGGCCAACTGCAGGGATGATCTTGAGGTACGGTTGTGATATTATATGCACATGACCGTCATCCATGTAGGAAGGGTGAACTTATGCCCGGTTCCTGATCAGCTAGAGGAGGATAAGGACACAGTAGTGGATCCTAGTTACGATGCAGTTTCCAACTTGCCGCTCTCTGCTATCAAGTAGAATGCACTAGAGCTTAATGATATTGGTGTGTTCACCAGGTCCGTTGAAGCCTGAACGAGAGCATGGATCGACGAGAAGGTGGCCCAATTGAAACAACAACGGGTCATCTTGATGTACATCGAGCTTGCAAGTGAGCACATAAGTGAAGCAAGTGGCTCTGAAGGTGGGGAAGCCGCCGCTGCAACTAGGGAGACATCTAAGACCCCACCACCTCTAAAGACTAAGAAAAGAAAGGAGGCTAGCGAACAACTCCCCAAACCTAAAGTCTATGCCCGTAAGTCTTCTGAGCTGAAGCCCTCTAAGAAGAAAAGAAAAACAATAGGAGGCATGGAGACAACAGTGATGCTTAAGGGTTTGCCCCTCGAGATCGCAAGCAAAGGTTCTAGCTCATTTGGATCTCCACCCATTACAATCACCGCTGCCACCCTTCTTGCCTCAATTCCAACTTCTGCTTCCTCCCCGCTTGTGGTGGATATCTCCATCCACCTTGCTCCTACTCCTCCAGTATTACAGGTTATTCCCGTAGATTCATCCTCCATCGCCACCTCACCAATGACCTCTTCCTCCATGTCTCCTTCCCTTCCTTCTATTTTCGCTACCACAACGCCAGCCCCAAGCCTTCCAGAATCTTTTGTAAAGTATATGCAGAATGTTCCGTTTGAGCTTTTGGGGATGCTCACCAATCCAATAGTCTAGGCTGTGATAGCTCAGGCTATGGCCTCTGCTCCAATGACATCCCCCTCTACCGAATCACCAAAGATGAAGGCGACCATGCAAATATCAGACGAGTGTGAACAATAGTAGCTAGAGGCTAAGAAGGTGCCAGAGTATGAAGAGTTTGAATATCATGAACATCCCTTGTTCGAGCATCGAAATATTGATGAGGTAGCCTATGAGTCTTCCAGCAAAGCCAGTGAGGGCAGTGAGGACCTTGATACTGAATTGATTCAAGAATCGAATGACCTCAAGCTCAATGCAGAGTGGGACAAACAACTCAAGGAAATTGAGGACAAGGAGGCTAAGGACTAGCTTGCATAGGAAGAGGAGACTGTTGCTCCAGAGACGAAAGGTAATAGGTCTCCAACCGAGGAACATGGCCAGAATCTAGAGCATGATAAGGAAACTTTCCTCCATGAGAGCGAACAAGCAGTGAGCCTTGAGGAGCATCAAGATACTTTAAATGAGTAGGAGGATACTGAGAAGAAGGATTCACCCAAGGAGCAGCTACATACCGAGTCCCCCGTTAGGCATGAAACATTCGAACAAGATTCTGGTGAAGGAGAGGAAGGTGCAGGAACAAATGAGAAGGCTCTTGTTGTCAGAACTGTTGCACTCGAAAAGGAGGATAGCAGGACTCAAAGTGAACCACCAAGGGAAGAACCTCAAATGCCTGATTGGCTGCAAAGACAACTCAAGCAAAAGACTCCCACCTTGAAGGATCCCAAGGAAAGGCTGGAAGCCATCATGGTCAGAGCACGGATAAGCACCAGAAAAGAGAAAAAGTCGAGGGTCAGATCAAAGATAACCATGGATGCCTCAGGATCAAGGGCAGTGCAAATAGCAATGTCAATGGTTGGGGAAAAAGGTATAACTTACAACATCTCCACCATTGACCTAGGAGTGGCCACAAGGGAACAAAAGGTTGAACATCTCCAGGAATCGGTCACCACAGTGGTGCACCTTATCCAATAGGATAAGGTCTCCAAAGAAGAACTAAAGGAGTAGGTGGCTGATCTAACAACTTATATTCAGCAGTGGTCATCTCCAGATGAGCAACCTACAACATCATTGGCCCTGCCTCAGTTGTTGTCTAGAGAACAAATTGACAAGCTTGAAAAGAGACGAAACTTGGACAAAACTACAAAAAATTGGTTCCGGCAAGTTTTGGACATAGGGAACATAGGCATCAACTTGGCTGCCTAGGCAGCAAATAGGTTCCTAGAGGTTCAAAAAACTCTCGAGGACACAAGGCAAGTCTATGAGAAGTTCCCAAGGAAGTATGATGCGGCCTACCCAAAGATTGAGGCCATTCTCATGTTGCCGAGTGATATCTGGGAGAAGGACTTGGCCTTCAAAGATGATGACCACTGGCTGGTAGACACCTGGAAGCGAGACTATAATCACCGAAAGAGAAGGCTGGAGCAGATTTTGGAATGGATAGCACTAGACATTGAATGGGAAAGGGAGTCCAGAGAGGAGTGTACTTAGTATCTCAAATTGATGATGGGGTATGAGGTGCCTGCACTCAAGATCAATCCTAAGAACATCAAGCCCCACTTCTTGAAGATTATGGAAGATGGGATGTCTACCGAAATCACCACTGAGTTCATGTGTTTTGTGGCCTGAGCCTTCGCACAATTAGAAACTTGCAAAGAGAATGATGCTAAGTATGAGGCAGACTGGAAGAAGCTTGGAAGCAATTCTTAAGAATGGAGTTACCAAATCTTGAAATACGACATCCTAGAGGTAGATAAGCTTTAGTCCCTGATCGTAAGTTTCATGGAGTATGCCACGTTGAAAAAGCGAGAGGGCAATCCAGTCATTGATGAAGAATTCCTTGAGGAATAGCTACAACAGAGCGCAAATGGCTAAAAGACAAATTTGCTACAATGTTGTCAATAGATGATGAAATAGGGAAAAGACAATGAATGTATTTTAAATTGATAAATATTGTGGGGTAGGTGAAACCCTAATGTAAAATGAATCTTGGCCACTCATTTTGTTTTTTGAAAACTATAAATAGGGCTCTTCTCCTCTCATTTTAAGAGAGTTGAGTTGTTGTAAAGGCATGCTACAAAAATTATAAATAGAAAATACAGTCATTTTCTGGTGTATTTCTAAGTTTCTTAATATGTTTCATGATTCCTCTCCCTTTTAGTTATAGCTTTGCTTTAAGTTACTTTGTTGTTCTAGCATTTTTAGATTAGACTTGGTAAACTTAGTATGTTATTTCAGGTTTTGGAGATAGTTGTTGTGCGTATGCTTTCCTTGTCCATACTTTTGGTCATTTGCTAAAGGTAGATGACTATGCAAAGTTAGTTTGGACTTTGATTTCGTTGATGATCATTAAACTTTATCTTTATTCATGTTTCCATAATGAATGAATGATGAACATATGTAGTCCCTAGAAGATAGCACAGATTTCATGATGTTGTGAGAACTCTGATTAAGTGAAATCCCATTTAAGGAAACTGTCCACAGCAGGAACCTCCATAATCACTGTTCATCGGTAGTTGCAGGTCCAGAAAACATCTTGCTTCCTCGCCCTTTTCTTTTTTCCTTTTTTTTAGAAACAACTTGTGCCAAGGTTCGTTGCACATTGTAAAGCCAAATCTGATGAAATAATGGAGTCTAAGACTGTTGTCTGAGCCTGCAACAAAGCATAGTAATTCCAGACCTCTAGAACTCCATTTATCAACCCAATTCTCCTACAGATTCAACCACATAAGTCCACCTTGTGATTCCAGCATATCACATAAACAACTGAAATATTCCAAGCATCGTCATGACCTGACATCCGAGAGACCTTGGGATAGCGTTCTGCAATTTGATTGTGGAAGATTGTCTTTCAAGAGAGGTAATGCACTTACGTATTACCTGTGTTGTAAAGTGCATGAAAACACCATCAACAGGTACCATTTTGAAACTTTTTTCAAATGGATAAGGAAACAAATTGCTTGGTGTTCTAGTTGTTTTTCCTTCTTAGAGGTCCAACACCTACTTCAAAAGAAGTTTTCTTTGCATTGTGACATTGTTGTGCATATCAGGAGGTGGGATGAATGTGTTTTGAGGTGTTTGGGGTGTTTGATTGGTGGGAGTTTTTTACAAGCTCTATTGTGCATTCAAGGCCTGATGGTATGCCTGCATTTGCGTCAACAATGCTTTTTGTTGATATTGTTGTTGTTGTTCCAACAACGCTTGTTGTTGGTCCATCTGTTATTGTTCGCATAAAGCCTATTGTTGGTCTAGACATTGTTGCACAAAAAAATATTGTTGTTGGTCATGCTGCTGTTGTGGCAACAAAGCTTTTTGTTGGTTGAGCTTCTATTGTGCTAACAAAGCTTGTTGTTTGGCTTGTTCCTGTGTCTAAAAGTCTTGCAGTGCTTGCTGGTATGCTTGTTGATAGATCTCTTGCAGTTGTGCTCGGTATTGTGCTTGTGCCTATTGTTGGGCTTGAGATTGAGCTTAGGCTTGTTGGGCTACTTGTGTGGCTTGTGCAGCTTGTGCATCTTGTTGGGAAGTTAGTTGTGCTTGTGCTTGTTGAGTAGCCTATTGTGCAACTTGTTGATTTTTTTTAAGTACCCTTTGTTGATTGGATTTATGGATGGTTTGGATCAAGTTGGTGAATGAATTCATCATGTTAGCTTTTGGTGGGATTGTTGGTGGAATGGGAATGGTGCTAACTATAGTGATAGGAAAAAGGGTTGTGGTGGTGCTCAGGATTTGGGTTGTTGGAGGTGTGGTTGAGATGCTCGGTCCTTGAGAAGGTATGTTTTGAGAAATTTGAGGACTTATTGATGTATTAACCATGGTGGCTTGAATGGTCGCCACTTTTTGTTGTGATGTTTCCAGCAATAGGAGATAATTCGATGTGATGCTCAGATTGCCTAGATTTAAGAAACTATCGATGGGTATGGGGGGGGGACCCAATCCAAGATGTGGTGTGGATGTGAATGGAAATGGAGGAATAGATGATATGCTACCCTGGAAGGAAAATGGGTCAGCGACTCCTATTGTTCCAAACAAACCACCTCCTCCTTGTGGTAGAGAAGTTTGTATGTTTAATTGATAGGATGGTGTATCATGGAATGAGGATGAATTATTGGGATTATGGAAGGTGAGTGGTACATATGGGTGTGATGGATTCACAGGGATAGAGTTATCCGGTGTGGTGTTGACATCTACCTCTTTTTTTCTACAAGGCGATGCTTTTGTAACTCATGAAACATTGCACTTCCCTTGTTTACAATTAGTGAGGTTGGTGTGATTACTGATGTGGTTTTAGGCATTTATTCATTGATATTTACAGTTGACATTAGGGACGTTTTTGTAAGAGGCATGTCCATACTAGTGCCTACGTCAAGGTCATAAGGGAACTGGACCCCTGCTTCTGCTAATGTGTGTAAGTATTTAAACATGGCATTGAAAATTTTATGATTCTCTCGATTTTGAACCATTTCTATCATTTCTGATTGTGTCATTCACCAAGTCCTCGTTTGTGATGTCGTCTTCATATCTTTCCTCTTGAGGATTTTGTGATGGTAGAGAATAGTTACTTGGGAGATTTCTTGATCCCACAAGGTTTATTTTGGTGGTTACCTGACCCAAGTCATCAGAAGTTGATATTTTGTTGATGTTTTCCATGTTCTTCTTGTATTTCTTGACACAAGATTTTGCATGTAGCAACAATCTTATGGGAAAATTAGCTATTGGGGGACATGGTGCACTAGAAAAGTGACCTTTGGGATTTCATCAAAGCCAACTCTTCATTTAGTGGGGAGGTAAAAGGTTAGAAAGATAGAAAAACATGAAAAATAAACTAAAGGCAATGCCCAAAATCATAGAGAAATTTACCAAAGCACAATGTAGAATGGAAAGGCCCGAACCACCAAAATGATACTAATCAAGTAAATTTTCTCAAAAGCACTCTAAACATAAAAAATAACCTCTAATTCAGATAGCATAATCTCACATAATCTTAGCTAACACAGAGGAGTCAAGTTAACATGATCTATATTTATTTAGCTATGAAAGATTACAAAAGCTGAAGAACAAACATTCATACATTAATAGGAAATAAAAACATAGACTAACAGTCTTACTAAATGCATGAAAAATAGAAAGGCCAATTTTTTTGGCATAGTCTGCAACCTTCAAGTTTAATAAAAATATTACATAGGCTTTCCCAGTGCTCAAGAGGTTTTTACAACTTAATCAAAAACCTAATAAAAGAGAAAAAGGGCCCCATATATAGGCTAGTTCATTGCTTGAATGACCACAGAGAAATATAGTAGTGAGCAAACAGCAACTCCCTAGATCACCTTGAGTCACCATGGAATAAAAATGGATGCCCAGCAATGCACCAACAATACCCCAGTCACAAACAGGAAAACATGCAACATCAACAATGAACACGTGATGCTGAAGGAGAAAAAACGGCGGCTTGAGAACCAATGGCACAACAACAACTCCAAGATAACCGGTGCATGAAGAGAACTACCATGTGTCAATCAGACTAGGACTAGTGAAAGGACATAAGGATGCCCAACAAAAAGCTCTAAGAGGGAGCCACATGGCACATGCCAAGCAAAATAAAGTGCAAGGTGGGCCCAACTTGGAAAGTAGCCAAAGAAAGCCATGTTTCATGTAGACGAAGATTGGCCAAAGTGAAGCGATATGAAAAGCATAAAATCTTCAAGAGGAATCCATGTGGCACATGTCGAAGGTTCTCAGAGATTTGAAGGCAAGGAACAACAGTGAAGATAAAAATAAAACCACAAAGGTTGAGTAGTTTTTGTGAAACAGTCTGGCAACTCATAGGGGCATTTCACTTGTGAAATGAGGAACCCCAAAAACTTGGTTAAGCATCCAAAAATTGCTAACAACTTTGAGAGAGCAACGTGCAAATTGGTCTAGACCTCGTTTGATGGCACAAAGATACCTCACAAATTTTCATGCACCAACTTGAGATAGATAATTGCCTTGAAAGGAAATCCACCATATATTTTTGGTTGTAATTCGAGCTAGAAGAAAATCTGCACCAATTGGTGCATGATCCCTTCAATCTTCTCAATGGTCAGAGATTGATCAAAACATTGGAAGAAAGAAAGTTCTTGCTTCTTCTCCTCTATCATAGCAACAATGTGTTCAACACCCACCACTGCTTGATCTGCAATGAAGGGCGAAGGGAGGCCTCTCTGAGTTAAGTGGGAAAATTTTGGTTGCGTGTCACTGGTAATCTAGGTCAACCTGGCCCTGCATTCTGCCACCTATTGAACAACCTCATGCATAGAAATGAGGATGCTTATGCCCATGGACATTGTTGTTTTATCTTCGATGCCCACACTACTCAAAGCTTCATCGAAAGTTGTAAACAATTTGCTCAATAAAATCCTAGCCTCAGGAACCTTATCAGAAGTTACCTCCTAAATCTGTTGGATTGTTTTTCCTACTATTCCACAAAGGTTGGCTGCATGTGCTATAAATTTCAGGGTGGGCTGCAGAGTGAGGCCCAATTCCTTGAATTTATCCTAGTATTATGCATATAACTCCTTGGCGATCTCCAATGAGTTCATATGTGGTGCAAGAGGTTGAGTTCTCAAAATATCCAACTCCGCTTCTTTGGTTCTCAAAACCGGCTTTAGCTCTGACAAGTTTCTAGCCAATGCGAACACTTGTTCTCTTAGAGTGGAAATTTCTTTTTTTTATTCTTCCATGGCCAATTTGGCCCACCTTGTCTTCTGAATTTTTTACTCTAAAGTGGCATTCATTTCATTAATTTCATCATCTATACTCTACTAGAGCTTCTTCATACCTTCACTTAGTTGTACGAACTCAACATGAAGGTTTTCTTCATTTGCTCGACTCTGCTCAACCTCATGCTGGAGAGTTCAGATGATTTTCATGCTCATAACTTGCAGCTCCTTGATTTTACTTTCAAAAGCAATCCTCTCCTTTTCTAGGAGATCTATCTCATTTTTTTGGGCTTTAAACTTATTCATCTAGATATAAACCTTTCCCTTCATCTCTGATATCTGATCCTCCTTTTTCCTTGCCTAGCGATTGAGCTTGAGGTAATCACTGGTCACAATTTTCTGACTCTCCTCCATTAGCTTGACCTTATCCTATAGATAGGCCTACTACAAGTCTAGCCCAATAGAATTGATCAAGTAATCACTTGGTAGCATTTTGCCTACCGGTTTAATCATTCTGGGAGTGATCTTTGCAAACATTAATGAATTTTGGCTCTCATTGAACACAGTTTGCAAGAGAGGGTTTTCTTGCCTGGTCGCATCCTTTTGTCTCCTCTTTTACATTCAACTAGATTGGGTGCTCTTGTTAGCCTCCACCTGAGAGAAATATTCTTGGGAAGTGATACCCAGGCGACCAGAAAAAGGGAAATCTCAGGGGATAGCTAGTGGGAAAGATAACATACTTAGCACATCAGTTATTTTGCTAGGCCTTGTAATAATGGCCGGGGAGAATGGTGGAATGAATTGGCTGCTCAGAGAGGATGAAAGTGCAGTATAAGGAAAGGTCAGGGAGGCACCAACTGAAGGGCTAGCCCTTGGGGATAAGAATTGTTGACTCATGAGCCCAGTACTTATACCAAACTATGTTCCAAGTAAGGGATGAATAGTGGAGGATGAAAGTGGAAAACCAAGAGGGGGAAGACTTGACTACCTGAGGTATCCAACAATAGAGAAAATTGGTGTAGATGAAAAAATAGTGGCAGACAAAGAAGAGACCAGAGACATGGTAGAGAGACAAGAGGGAAGAAATGATACTTGAGGCTTGTGAGGAGATGCAGATGATACAACCGCTTCCTCCACCTGTTGCTCCTCTTCTCCACTAGATTCTCTTGTTCATGGCCACTTTTCATCTGGAGAATCCTCAAGGTCAACAATAACCTGCCTTCTACTACTGGTAGTGCTTGACCTCTTTTTTGTTGATTTAGAGGAGCTAGATGGCCCTGATGTTTGTGCGTGTGAATCCTCCTGCAGCACAGGCTACTTACCAACATCTTCTTCATTAATTGGATCCTCCACAACGTGAGGGGATTTCTGAGTTACTTCCTCTCTGGGCTTTGTGGCAATATCTTCCCTTCTACATTGTTTCTCTGATGTTGAAGGGTTTAGAGACCTTTCCCCATCTGGATGCGCATTCTCCTAGAGGTCATAAAACTTTTCATACAGAGCTAGCTCTTCGTGAAGCTTGGTGGTTTCCTTAATCTCTTCTCAGAACATCTAGAAGTCTCAAAAAATTTCAAGACACCATTCGAGCTTTTGTAATTGGCTGCGCAGGGACTGGTTGAATTTTGAATTTGGGTTGGCCTTCCTTATGATGTAGTAAAAATTTAGCCATGGTGGTTGCATGTCCTTAGTAGGAAAATGTTCAAGGCCTACATATAACCTTAAATTCCCCTCAACATTTCTTCGGGGGTCCCAGAATGGCCGAGGGTGATGTGAGATTCTTATGCCAACCTTCGATAAATTATTTTTAGGGTTGTATTGCCATGTGTCATTTATCACCACCAACCCTAGATGACCCAAATTTGAAAACATGACCTCCAAAGTGTCAATCTTCGAATTCCTTTTCTTGATCAGCGAAACAAAACCAAACATGAATGACAATATCAAATAGGAGGTTAAATTCTTTCCTCCCCAGTAATCATTATCAATAGTACATAGTTGCCTCATTGCTTCTAGGGCCAATACTCTGTCAAAAATAAAGCGGGAAAGCCAGAAGGGCTCATGGGTGAAACCTTGCATGTGGAGCATAGTGAAATCTGTGCCAAAGAACCAATCAAAGGGTGGCACAAGCTTTCCCAATTAGGATTTTTGTCTTGGCGACAGGCACACGAACATATTGATCCTTGATCTATCTAAGGACTGCAATGTTGGGGCTAAGAAAAAATCTTAAAATGCATAGTAATCAAAGGTTTTTGACATGATAGGATTCCATGTTGAAATTGGTTTCCTCTTGCCAATCTCATCCAAAATAACCAAAGACATAAATTTCATGAAATAGTCTAGATATTGATGCAATATCAAGTAGGCCAAGAAAAAGGAATACTTGATCCTAGAACCAACTTGGAAGTCTTGCAGCTATTGCCAAATCCCAATGCTAATAACTCTCATAATGTCCATGAGTGGAGCCACAACATTCTTTTTCAGCATAAAGCTAAGACACATCTGGAACTCAAAAACTTGCTTATCCCTATCCAGACTACACACCAATGCCAGCATAGAAGCTATAGAAGAAGACCCAACTTTCAAAGCACCCAAACCAAATGGAAATTTGGGTGGTGTTGAAGTATTTGCTGGCTGAGAAATTTCGGTGTGGTAAAACTATGACCCCATTGTGAACCCTCCCCACTTATCACACATCTTTTTTACTTCGAAAATCTCAACATACCGAGTTAAGGGGAGAGGGATGCATAGCATATACTGAATAGCTTTAGGGTTGATGATTACCCTAAAATTATTTTTGCTTATCACTCCAGTGTTTGGTTTGTAGCTTGTCGCGCATGCTGCCACAATTTTTGGACAATGATGTACTAGGGGAATCATGTACTCGGGAAGCCCATAGTCCCATAGATGCTTTTAGAAAGGGTCTGTTAATTTTTTAATTATCACATGAAGCCTCCCTGAGGCTCTTGAGATTCTAGGATAGCTCAGGATCAAATACATTATTCCAATCCTTCGCAACCAAAGCCTGATTTTTGTGAGGAATCGCCTTCAATATTTTCTGGTCCAACTGGTTGGTGAAGGGCCAACATGGCTTTGTTGGGATTCCTAGAGTAGTGTAAGACTCCATTCCATATATATTTATGCATGAAGCCTTTATTATTTTCTCATCTATACTCGCTAAGGCCAAGGCCTACGTTGAACCTTCTACAATCTCAATCATTTCTCTGTATTCGCAAGAAATTTTCACAAACTTTCGTAAATGACTTAGCTTCTGAAAAAATATTTCTTCCTTGCGAATAAATTAACTATTTTATCTTTTGATAACTCTTGCAATATATGTGGCTTGCATGTCCAACCTTCTTTTTGATTTTCATGAAAAATGGCTGAGTGAGGGTACGTGCCAGCCTTTCACACCTAGTTGCTATATGCATAACCAACTTTTCATGCATGCAAAAATATTGTGAACCTACCAAATTTCTCTCCATCTTTAATAGACTTGACTTCATGGGGAGTAGCACCAGATTTTTCTTGGACATCAAACCAAGACAACCCCACCATATCTTTCGCAAGATTTTTTCATTTACTAATTTTCCTAAGCGTACTTGGGCATAATACCCAACAGCCTATCTTTACTATTTTCCTTGATTCAAATGTGAAAAAAGCTCCTTATGATGGCACCTAGCCAATCTCCATTGAATTCAGAAACTCGAACAAAGCAAGTTGCAACCGTATTGGCTAATTCCCATCATTTCACATGCCACAACACTAAAAATCTAGGCCTAGCAACACACTTTACCTCAGTTGTAATTATGGCTTGCCTCATTAGGTGAGCCCCGACCAGTCTATAAATAGGACCATTAGTAGCATTGCAAATCATAATTATTCCTAAAATTCCTAGCTTAGCCAACTTTAGTTATCTTAGCAATTTCATTTCCTATCTAGAGTAGTAAGCAACATGGAAATGCCAATAAGACTAGTCTGCAAAAAGACTCAAGCTGCTTTCTTAGGAAAAATTAGGTGCATACGCTTAAAGCATATGACAAGCATGAAAAACCTCCTATATGTGAAAGCAATTAAGTGAGCTCTTGGCAGGGACTATGTAGAGTATGAGGAACAATACCCAGTCAATACCAGCATTTGCTCCCACTTTGTCACCTCACTATTGGATATCAATGTCTCCAAACACAAGATCCTGAAGCTGATGAAGGAGGCGTCCCCTCAGAGCTACCTCAGAGGACTGGTACAAATAGTGCGTGCTACCGAATTTGATGATGGGGTCCCCTCAATTCACAACCTATTTTTGTTGCAGCTGCATGGAGGACCCATGCCAACCAGGCCATTCCTCTTCGTCTTTGAGTTGGAGATGCATGCAGAACATCATGCCAAGGTCTGCGTTGTCTACTTATTCCTCATGCGGGTGCATTACATCGAACCATTCTGAAACCTCCAATGGTATGAGGACTTTGAAAGATTAGTATTCCCTGATCTCGCGCTGTCGGTTGCTACCATCACTGGTCCATCCCATGCTTGATAATTTAAGAACAAAAATGTTCCCCAATTTTTTTTTTCCCTTTTTCCAAGTTTTGCCTCATAGCGGACATATGTATACATTTCCATACAAGTCCCTTGGCCCCTATCTTATATAATGTAAATGTTTTGGCCAATAATATATATAATACTTATGTTTTTTCAGAAATCTTGGCCCTTTTTTCAATTTCTTGCACTATTGCTGTTATTTCAAAAAGCACTAAGAAGACCCAAAATTAAAGCCGAAAAAATAATGACATATTTACAATTTACAATGCCATCACATAGACATAATTAATTAAATCTCTTAAGATGTATTCCATTAACTGGAATACTTAAAGCATTCCCTTCCATTTCTTCCAACTCAAAAGAGTTGAATTGTTTACACTGGATGATTTTGAAAGGCCCTTCTCCGAGGCTGCCAAATTTTCCATGTTGGTTGGGCTTTGCTCTGTGCTCGTTGAACTTGAGCACTAAGTCCCTGCATTTTAGCTTTTGATTTGATGACTTTTTATCAAACCATTTCTTTACCACCTATTGGCAACTGTTGATCGCCTCAAGGGCATGTTCTCTGTTTTCCTGAACCTCTAGTAGCTCAGAAAAATGTTCCTCCATTGCTCCATTTTTTTCAATCTCTAGAGATTTAAGCAACTATAGGGCAGGTATTTCCATGGCCATAGGCAGCAATGCCTCCTTCCCGTACACCATCTCATAAGGAGATGTCTTTAGTATCTTCTTGGGCATGATTCGGTCTGCCCACGGCGCTATCTAGAGGTTCTTATGCCATTCTCTCTGTTGTTCTGAGTATATCCTCTTAATTAACTTGATGAGGTTTGTATTTGTAGACTCTACAAGGCCATTCCCTTGGGGATAATAGTTAGAAGAGGTTTTTAGGACAACCCTATTTTTTAATGCGAACTGCCTCATCTTTGAGCCAAGGAAGGCTTTAGCATTATCAAAGATGATTGTTTTTTGTAGGCCAAATCTGGCTACCAACTCCTATAGGAAGTTAATAATCTCTACCTCTGTTGCATTCTTCAATGGTATTTCTTCTATCCATCTAGTGAAGTAGTCTGTTGCCGTCAATATACATCTGTGTTTGGCTGAGGAGAAATGGTTAATCATCTCAATGAAATCTAGACCCCATTGAGTAAAGGGTTCCTCTACCACTATAGGCCTCAGAGGCATAGCAACATTCTCTCTCTTTCTAACATAAAAATGACATTCATTGCAAGACTTAATTAATGAAATGCGTCATTGAAAAGTGTTGGCCAAAAATAATGAGTACATATGATTTTAATCGCTGTAGTCCTTGCAGAAAAATGTCCTCCAGCTGGGCCATTGTGGTATTGATCCAATATTCTCTTGGCATGCTCTTCATTTACACACCTTAGGAGGATGCCATTAAAATTTCATTTGAATGGGACACCCTCTAAGAGAACATTATTGCTATTTTGTAAACGATAGAAACACCTTTTAAAAGAAGGTAAATTGATCGGATACCTCCCTGTTTGGATGAAGTTCATTCTATCCTCTATAAAATCACCTTCAGAGCTTTCTTCGTTCAATAACACAGGTGTCGAAGCTTCAAATTTTGTCACTAGTTCACTATTTTCAATGAGATACTCACACAGTCCCTTTCTTTTGATAGTCTTGACAGGTCTAACTTCAATATCATACTCTAGGATCTTGGTGATCCAATTACCTCTTTTCTCTATGATTTCTCCCTCCATGATATACTCCTACACACTAGGATACGGTACACAAACAATCACCTTATTATATGATATCAAGTGTCGAAAATTCTTAAGCCCTTTCACAATGGCAAAGGCTTTCTTTTCTACAAAATTATAGTTTACCTCATACTCTTTTGAAGTTCATGAGCAGAAAGTAACAAGAGAATCCCTTTTATCTTCATTATCTTTTTACATAAGTACAGTGGCAATACTGTTGCCACCACCAAAAACATACATAATGAGATACTTTGATAGGTCCGGGTTGACCAAGACAAGGGCAGAAGAAATAGCCTCCTTTATAAGCTTAAAATATTTTCTGGCCTTCATCATCCATTTGAAAATTTGGTCTTTCTTAAGTATTAAGGTAATAGGCCAAATGATCCCTGCAAAATCTGCAATGAATCAGCTTGTAAAGTTGACCTTTCCTAGAAATGAATATACTCCCTTCTTGTTTACAGGTAACAAAAGCTCCTGAATCGCAATGCCCTCCTTTGAGACAACATACCCCAATAGCTTCCCCTGGGGAACTCTGAACACACATTTCTTTGGATTTAAAGAAATCTCGAATTCTTGGCACTTTTGGAAGACAAGCTCTAAATTATTGAAATGATCGTTTGCAACTTTTGAAAATACTGTCAAATCATCCAAATAGATGAGTATAATTTTAAGAATTAAATCCTTGAAGGAAATATCCATTGCTCTCTGAAAATTAGATCTGACATTTGAGAGTCCAAAAGGCATCTTGGCATATGCATATGCTCCCCACTTTTTGGTGAATGCTATTTTGTGTTGATCCTCTTCCTTTACCCAAATCTGATTGTAGCCTGAAAAACCCTCCAGCATTTAAAATATTTCAGAACTGGCTAGGGTTTGTAGAATTACCTCCATTGAAGGTGGGTGTAATGGTCCTTTAAGGATGCTCTATTTAAGTCTTGAAAATATACACACAGTTGTATGTATCCATTCTTTTTCTGGACTCATACCAAGTTTGATACCCAAGTAGTGTGTTTAATTGGAAACACTATTTGTGATGCAATCAATTTTTTCAATTCATGTGACATAAGAGATTCAATCTTTGGATTCACATGCCTCTATCTTTGGCAAACCGACTTTGCATCTTCTGATAGTGCAACTGTATGCTCAATGATCATGAGGTCATATCCCTTCAAATCATCATATGACTAGGCCACTACACTTAGATACTCCTCACAAAAGTGCCTTAGTCTATCCTTATTATTTTGAGATACCTCTTTCCCAACTTTCAACTTTCTATCTTCTTTGACATACAAATCGGTATAGTGACCCTTGTCAGCTACAAGCCTTCTTTTGTCTCTTGTCACATCATTAGAATCAAATAGGCTCTCTAGAGTGACTAAGCCTCTTGGAAGCTTGTTGGATTTCAATTGGATAATTTTATCCCCATAAGCTTCAGTGATCTTTGGTTGCATCTAATCAACGAATTCCCCAGATGATGGGAAAAATAATGTAATATGTGCATCGCTATTGAACACTTGCCAATCCTGATTTTATTTGGAAACAATGGGTCTTACAATTACTCTCACCACATGCTTTATTCTCAATAATTCAGAGGCCATCTCAAACTGAGCTCTGATAGTCACCATCAGGTCATCTTCAGAGTTTTTCTCTCTTTGTATAGCCTGAATATTAAAGACCTCAAAGTTTTCCATAAGATCCCATACTCTATGTTGGTAGGATCGCATATGGGCATTCTTTGCAGCAGAAATTCCTCAGATTTAGTTGACTACCAACTCCGCATCTCTGAACACACTTATCTGCTTTGTGCCCATTTTTTCAACAAGGCTTAAACCATAGACAAGACCCTCATACTCTACTTTGTTGTTTGAAAATGAAAACTGGAAGCACTAAGACCTGAGGGTGTTACCCCTCAGACAGAGATGTCAAACATATTCATGCTCTAGCTCCAACTCTACATCTGGCTCCATCAAAGTTTAAAGTCCATAACTCTAAGGATGCTTCACCTCCAGACTCTTTAGTAACTCTAGGCATAGACTGCCCTTCCTCACGTATGACATAAGTCCTGAGTCGAGTTGCATGATAATACCCTAAAGGGTCAATATCAATAAACTCATTCAACAAATTTTCTTCATCTTCCATTCGAGAGCTAGTAGCCTCTTCTTCTTCTAGAAATTCCACATTGAATCTCTCCTCCTGAGTAATTGAGGTATGTGTTGTTTCAAATTTGAGCAGAGCCTCATCAACAAAATTCTCATAATGCAAATTTTCTGACAATAGTTTCATCTTGGCTCCATGTTTGGTCCTCAGAATCAGGTGTGACTAGTCCAGTGCTAGATATCCTCTGACATTTGCTATGAACTCTCAAGACAAACAAATCCCAAATAGATGAGGAATATCAATGGGTACAGTATCTTGATTTACAGTGATACTAGGGCAGGCAAAAAAAGTCATAGGCAATCCCTTAATTACCCCAACAATATCAACTTCATTTCCATCTAGCTGCATGACTCCCTTGTTCAAAGGCTTGTTTTTAAATCCAAAGCATCAACTAATTGCTTGGGCATGACAGTGGTGCTAGCACGAGAGTCGATCATACAATTATGTAACAACTTGTCACAAATGATAAGTGTTAGAAAGAAAGGCTTAGGTTTAGGCTTACTTTCTTTTCGAGCCTCGAGCTTCTCCTCTGGTTAATTTGTTAACATTTTATCTAAGTTTGGCTTGGATATTTTCTCTTGATTGGTTTCACTGGGCACCCTTTTATCTTCTTCTCCCGATAATGCCTTTTGTAATAGTACCTTTTTCTCTCAAATAGCCAAGATGTCCCAAAAAGAAGCATCAGCAAAGGATTTCTTTAGTTGTTCCAATACATTGAACTATGCTCACAACTAATGAGTTGTGTTTTCTTGCTCTTTAGCCTTCACAGTTGGTGTTGGCCTCACGGTTTGTGGATCTGACTATTTGGCAACAATTGGGATGATCGTAGGAGCCTTTAACATTGGAGGAGGTAGATTCAGAGAACTGGGAGGAACCACGTTAGTCTATTGTGGGACTAACAATGGGCATGTTGGTGGACTAGGCATCGGCTGAGTTGAAGTATAAGTTGGTGGAGATATAAATTTTTTGGTGAATCTCCCTTTACAACATGTGTTGTAATTATAATATAATCATGGTATTTGAGTGATAGGAAAGTCACTTGGAAATGCTGAATCTTCTCCTTCCATCCATGAAAAGAGTGCCTGGTTTGGAACTATATCTGACTCCTGCTAAATAGATATTCCTTGCATTTGAGCAATGAGGACTACATTGTCCATCTACTGAGAGGCATATGATTGGTTGTTGGAAATGGGTGCGCCGCCTTGGCTACATTGGTCTGGGATCTTTTGTTGCAAATTTTCCCATGGACAATTTCTCGGCATGTGAGCATCATTACAAGGAAAACACCATGAATTGGAATCTTTGGATAAGTTGTTTTGTATAGCAACTAGCTACTTACTTGAACTAGGATGGACGGTCTGCATCGACAAGGTCATCGAAACAACCTGGTTGTTCGGCTAAGTTGAAGCATTTCTGCACGACCTATCTTGCCACTGATTTTGTTGGCATGAAACTTTTCCACCTTGATAATTTTGGTAACTATATTCTTATCGCTTCATGGTATTCAATTCATTAGTTATGGCCTGCATCTGTTCTCTTACCTCGTTCATCTTGGCAGCCAAGGGATTATACACAGGAGCTACAGTCGGAGCTATGCTCAGAGCTATTCTGGAATATATGTACATGGATTTGGGAGGAGTTGTAGAGCCGCTGGTCGAAGGAGCCTCGACTTCCGCGGTATTGAGCTTAGGGAAGAACAACATGATGGTTCTTGACACCAACTTTCCCACAATGATGAGTTTATTTTCTGCAGTAATAGATCGAGCATATGCATTGGGTAGAGTACTTCCACCTTTAGCCTACAACATCATAGAAATATCAGGGTTGATGGACTTCAAATCATGAATGAAAAATCTAGAGGCAGTTGGCTACCAACAAGGACTCTCTGCCAGGTTGAATGAAACCTTGCATTGAAATCAGGCAAAGCCTCATGAGGAGCTCACTTTATGGTGGCCAGCTAATGGTATAATGAAGATCTATCTCCAACATTCAAAAAACACTCATAAAATGGGGTTCCGAGATGGTCCCAAGTGACAATAGTACTAGCTTCAAGAGTTATGTACCAGTTCAGTACATTAATAGGAAATAACAACACAGACTAACAGTCTTACTAAATGCATGAAAAGAAGAAAGGTTGAATTGCTTGGCACAGTCTGCAACCTTCAAATTTAATAAAAATATTACATAGGCTTTCCCAGTGCTTAGGAGGTTTTTGCAACCTAATCAAAAACCTAATAAAAGAGGAAAAGAGCTCCATATATAGGCTAGTCCACCACCTGAATGACCATAGATAAATACAACAGCGAGCAATCATTGATGCCCCATATATCCTTGAGCTACCATGGAATTAAAATGGATGCCTAGTAGTGCACTAACAATAGCCTAGTCATGAACAGAAAAATATGCAGCAGTAGCATCAAACACACGATGATAAAGGAGAAAATGTGGTGGCTCGAGAACGAACGATGCAATAGCAACTCCAACATAGCCGTTGCACAAAAATAACTACCATGTATCGATAAAATTAAGACTAGATAAAAGAAGAAGGGATGCCTAGAGGAAATCTCCGAGAGGGAGCCATGTGGCACACACCGAGTGAAAGAAACTACAAGGTGTGCCCAACTTGGAAAGCAGCAAGAGAAAGCCACATGTCATACAGATGGAGATTGGAAAAAGTGAAGTGATATGAAAAGTAGAAAGCTTCGAGAGGAAGCCATGTGGCACATGCCAAAGGTTGTGATAGATTTGAAGGCAAGGAACAACTACAAAGATAAAAATAAAACCGTGAAGGATAAGTAATTTTTTTGAAACAGTATTGTGATCTTGTTTGCACCATAAAAAATGGGGATCATTTGATCTTAATCTTTTAGGCCTAAAAGAGAAGAACTAGGGAAGTCAAAGGATCAAAGGGGGTGGTGATGATGATGTGATAAATGGATGAAGTGAATGAGTGAAAGTTTTGAACAAATTTTTAGGGGTTATGCTAAACTTTAGGGCTTAGATTTACTAGGTGTATTAAGTCAAAACAAGATGGTAGTGAAGTTGTAAACCCTAGAAAATTGTTTTATCCTAGGGAAAACTTGCACAAGAGAATGGATTGGCTAAGTGCATGAGGCCAACCAAGGTGATCATGAACTAGTAGAGCTCAGGAAGTTGTGTTATCCTAGAGGAAAATTTGTTCAAGAGATTTGACTATTTGGCTAGGTGTGCTAAGCCAAGATAGAGTGATGTTGATTTAGCCTTTAAGTTTAGCATGAATGATTTCTATAAAGTTCTCAGAAAAATTGTTGATGGGATGAATTTTGATTGATGGAGATATGGATGAGTGAGAAATTTGATCTTAGACCTTCACCTAGACACAAATCTTTTTACAAAACCTTGGTGTTGAAGAACTTGCTATACTTCCTATGTGAGGAAAGCAAACAATTCAAAAAGATCAGGATTCTGTTGATAGTGGAATGCATACAAAGTTGGTTTATTCCTTAAAGCCTTCTCATAGAAGTTGTACACTATTCTTTCTCTGAATTCAAGGAGCATTTCAAGACATTGTTCGTGGGCTTTTAGACTTATCCTTTTGAATCTTGGTTTTGGGATTTTGACATTTCGAGAAATCATTTCAAACAACACATGTGAGGTCCAATTCGTCTTTTATCTTGCCTTAGTGAATTATTTTTACCAAGAGCACTTGCTTGATTATGTTTCAAATTGCATGTCTAATGTCCCACTTTATTTTCATCCCACAAGGTCCATTATGTGGAAATCAAGGAAATTAGAGAAAAATATCCTAGGTTCACCTTAGTGAGAACAAATGATGATCAAATCAAAGCACTTAGAAACCTCTAAGGATATGATCCCTAGGGAAAGCAAGAGTACTTAAATTTGTCAAGGATATTTGTTTCCTTCAAGGGGTTTGAAATTTGGAGCTCTTTGTGAATGTTTTCTTTTCAATTGTTTTGAGGACCAAGAAATGTATTATTGATTTCCAAGCACATGTACAACCCTAGGATGAAGAGACAATATTTTGTTGGGTTCCCACTTGGATGAATCCAGCTACACATATTTTGTGTGGATGATTGGATGCTTGACCAAATAGGCTCCCCCTTACAGTGCACACACTTCTCAGGTCAGCCAAGCATCAATACCCATGAATCTCTCATAGTATACTTTTCATCTCTACAAAAAAACCGTATGTATAACGTGGGGTGGCTTCAAAGGACATGACCTTTTGTACCAACAAAATAGATAAGGATTTGGCCTTCTAAACAAGGGTTTTAATTCAGTCTTTCCATTCGTGGAGGCTGAACTATGCGGCGAAATACCATTGTTGCCCTTCTCGTCGGATCCAACCATGTGATACTAGGTTTTGTTCTAGTACCCAATTTTATATCCCGACTCGAAATACACTTGTCCTTAGTGTCTTACCGGTTGGGTCATTCCCTTGGGTGAGTACTTTTTCCCACAAGGTAGGCCCACTAAGATAAAAAAAACTAAGTAAACTTATTTATAGTTCGATCAAAATTTCTTTAAAAATAAAGGGATACCACTCACAAGATGTTTTGTTCAATTTTAAACCCAAAAATGAAGTGTGGAGGGAATGCTTTTGACAAATTAATATCACAAAAAGACTTTGTATTCTCAAGATTGTCGTGAGGTGCAAGAGAAGCGCATACGCCTTTTAGATGATATCACTTTGTTAAAATGATTACAAAACATCAAATACACATGTTCATTTTAATCCGCAAAGCAAGAAATGAGTTCTTTTTAAAGCACCAACTTTGAAGTGTGAGAGTTGCCTTGTTCAATTTTTAAAACTTTAAACAAAATCTAGTAGATTGTTTCTAGGTTTTTTTTAGCCTTTTTAAAACTTTGAAAGAGAATTTTTTTTGTTCTTTTTAAAATCCAAAAGAAATCTAGTGTTTCTAAGGCATGAAAGTAACCAAATTCCTTTTTAAAAACATAATTTAAAATCCTAAAAAGTGTTGAATAGCACTATAGTGTTTAAAAAAAAATTGTGCATAATGAACATGATGTCATGATGAACCTCCTAATTTTCTTTTTTTTTTCTTTTTCCCAACCTACAAAATGACAAAAACTAGAGAGCACAAAAACAACAAATAGGTCAAAAGTTAGAAAATCAAAAAATCAAAAAGCAAAAGTTAAAATTTGAAACCTGACTATTGTAAGAGGCAGAGTTAGTGGGTGTGGTGTAGTTAGCAATTGCAGTGCAATTTGGAAAATAAGCGGCACTATATAGCATCACGCATTTGACTAGGTGTGGCACTCTGCAGAAACAGAGACCACAAGTGCAGTGCAGTTTGGAAAAAAAATTTGTGGAACAATTTCACAAATTTTAAATTTTCACGTGGGAATGCATGTGCTGCGAAGTCTTGAGAATGATGTTGTGCGATATGGCACCACACTTGCAAATGTAATGCAATATAGAGCCATGGGACTGGGTGTGGCGGAGTTTGTGACTGTCAATCCTTGACAGACTTTGCATTTTTCAAAAATTAAACGTGGGAACAAATGTGGCGGAGTTTGGAAAAGATGCGACACAATATAGCGTTGCGCCTACAAATATGGCACAATATGGAGCCGCGGACCTGTAACCTGCAAAAAAAATGTAAAAACCATGGAATTTTTTGAATAATGTGATAAAAAAAGGTAGATGCCCTCCTTCTAGCGCCAAAATGTGAACCCCTAAACCTGCAATTGCATAAGAACAATAAATAAATCAATATGTTAGATCAAATAGAAACAAGAATGAAGGATTCCCCATGAAATCCATCTACTAAAACTTAAACTAGGAAAATGAAGAACAAAATGTGAAAATGCATGTAAATCCTAATTAAGCAAATAAACTTATGATCCCATGGGGGAATTGGTGCCAATTGAATGTTGAAATTTGTCATTACCCAACTCCTAAGTTGCAATGTTGAAGTTGTAGATTGATCAAATCTCCATGATGAGATTTGAGCATAATCTAGCTATGAAAATGATGAAGTATTGAGTGATTGTGCACAAAATTGGCTCGCAATGTTAAGAGAGTAACTTTGCATAAAATTGTGGATGAATAATGAGGAGAGAAGCCTCCAATTTATAGATTTGAATTTGGAAGAGAAAGCAAGATTTGGGCAATGTGGGAGTAAATTTCACCCAATGGTTTAATGCCATTTGTCACGATGTGAATGGTTGATAGTTGTGCACATTTTGGCCAAAGTACCAATAAATACAATTAGGTGAAATTTGAATTTGAAGAAATTACACATGAGAGGGGAAAATGAATGAAATAAATGTCACTTGGCTCAATGCACAAAGACATGTAAGAGGATTGAATGCTTTGTTGGATGTACAAGTCCACTTGGACTTTTTGAATTCAAACTTGAGGGAGTATTCCCTTTTGATGCCATGTGAGGGAAAATAGAGATTTAATAAATGAAATAAATCTCTTTTCATGTGCAAGTTGCATTCTCTAGAATATTTGAGTGAGAGGGATTAACTTAATCAATATTTTGATTAATTTAATAAAAGGATTTGATGATTTGACAATTTTGACTTAAATTGAAGTATTGATTTAAATCAGAATTGGGAGGAAATGATTTAATTAAATTAATGATTTGATTTATTTAACTAAAGGAGATAGTGCTATATTAAATCAAATAAGGTGTAATTTATTTAATTTAATAAGAGGAATTTAGATATTTTAATCAAATAAAATGATTTATTTAATTAAACAAAAATATAAGGTTAATTAAATTAAATTAATTAATTTAATCAATGGAGGAGAAAGACTTAATCAAATGAATAATGATTCATTAAATTAAGAGAAAAAATATGATGAAATTCTAAGAGTATGATTTAGGAGGAAATGTTGTTAGTAATCAGGATCAAGTGTGCCGAACCGAAATTTTACATTTTCCATGTCTACAATTATTAAAAAAAAAAAAATTATAATGAAGAGTTCTAAGGTGTTTTTTCATTTCAACGATCTATTTCCATCCTATATTTTTTATTAAATAATTTAATCCTTGAATAAAAAATATACTATTGTAGTTTACCTAAAAAGTATCCCTTTTTCACACTTAATATTAAAATTAGCCTAATGTTTCCTTGATTTAGTGTTGTAATATGTTTTTCATATTCACATTAAGTTTAGGACCCTTTTTAATTAAATGGACTTAATTGTGCCTTATTTAGAGCATTGTAAGGTGTATATTTATACTTTCACACTAATTTAGGGCTTCATTAATTGATTGAGGTTATTTTTCCTTAACTGGGCCCTTTAATTCAAATCCAAGCCTAATTAATTATAATTTCTGAGAGATTAAACTTGACATTCATAAATTCCATTTCATAACACTTAACTTTTAAATATTTTTTTCCTAGGTAAGTGATCTAGGACCCATTCACCCTAGGGAAAATCGGTCCTCACTTAGTTCTAGGACCCTATTTTTACATGACATTTTAGTTTTTCCGATGTGTGTCCTAGGTAAGTGGCCTATGACCCATTCACCCCATGGCGAATGGGTCATCACTTAGACCTAGGACCCCTCTTTTGGATATTTGTTTTTGGTATTTTAATGATTTCAAATCCATAATTCAATATCGGCTTGTGATACTTGAATTTTGACAATTAATCTTAAGATATGTATAAATACAAGGTTATTTCACTATGTTCATCCTAGAATTTCAAGAGAGAACCTAATGCTTTCAAGTGAACATTATCAAGAGAATTTAAGAAAAAATTCAAGGGATTCAAGGGTAGATTTGAAGAAGAATAGTGCAACAATCAAGATCCCATTGTCATGTCAAAGATGCATCATGCATGTTGTTTGATCAAATATGTTGATGTAGTGTTCAAGATCAATCAAGAATATTCAAAGGAATTGTTTCATATCAAGTTTCAGGATTAAGATCTATATTGATTGAGGCCACTTCATGCAAGTTTGTAGATTTGTACTCTAAGGTTTCAATTAATGTCTGGTGAGTTGTTACATATTATTGTTCATTGAAAATTTCGTCATGATTTTCTATTTCATCCTAAAGTTGAATTATCAAAATTGGGTTTGACCAAGGCAAACCCCCGTTCCCTAACAAATTTTTTTTTTTCTCCTTGATGTATGATTACAGATTTTAGGTGGAAAATCAATTAAAGAGAAAAATTGAAGAAAATTGCAAAGTTGTAAGAAAACTTGTCAAATCATGGAAACTGAGCTACAAGATTTATTTATGGCTTTTCAAAAATGACCAACTAGATTTTGGGAGTACAAACATAGAAGAAAAAAACCCAAATATTGATTTTTAGGAGCCCTAGCTAATATCCATTCGCTATAGAGTGAATGAGTCCTTAGTGAGGTTTGAAAAATAATCTTTGGTGAAAGGTAAATAGTGTTTGACCCTTTCTAGATTTTCCTTTTGACTATTAATTGGGTTAGATTTGGTTATTGTTTCTCATTTTCACATTATAGCACTCATTTTGAATGAAATTAGGTGAATCATTTTATCCATTATGATAAACACCATATTCAGTTTGATGAACCCGACCTTTGATTATTGCATTTTCTTATTTTAGAAGTCCTTTTTCATCCTAGATTTAGATCTTGCATTCATTTGTATTCATTTTTATTGAATTAGGTCTCATTTAGGTTGTTTAATTTTCATTCAAATTTGAATTGCATCTAAGGTTTTAGGATTGCATATCTTCCATTCTTTAAATTTGAAAAATAAAAATAAAAAATTCAAATTAGCATATCAAACTAGCTTTTCAAGGTTGTCATTTGGTCATATTTTACACTTGCATTCCACATTTAATTCATAAAAAACTCAAACTAAAACTTGTTGTATCAAACCTAAATCTGAAAACACCTGAAAAGCACTCAAAAATATGTTATAAATCGTTTCAAAACCCTCATCGAGGACCCATTTTCCCTAGGGAAAATGAGTCCTCGATCAAGTCGTAATATGATATTCTAGGCATTAAAATATTAAGGTTTACATCTCTATTTGTTTCTTTTAGATTTTTGTTACTATTTGTAGAATTTCTATTTCATCAATTTTATCATATCTAGCTTAATTTGGTAAAATTAGTGCATTGTTTGATTTCAAATTTGTATTTACAAGACTTTATTTTTAGGTTTTTCCATAGTGTAATAAACAAATTACTTTGTTTAAAGTTTCAAAATTGAATTATATCCTAGGTCATTGCATTGCACTTTACCTTCTTTGTATCTTGGGTTGGCATTGAGTTTGTAAAACTTGTATGAGATTTACTATTGGATATTGAAGGTTGCATCCAATGGTTGTCATTAATGTGATCAAGTTGTCATTGATTTCAACATAGTACTATTTTTATGACTCATTTACCAAAAAAAAATGATTAAGGAAAAAGAAGGTTTTGAATTGGCCCTGAAACCCTTTAATAGTAGATAGAGAAAGGATAAACCATTAAAAGATCAATAGAAGATGAAGATCTACTAACAAAGAAAAAATAGAGACTAGCGTAAAGACAACACAAAACAAAAAACTAGCAAAACACCTGTAGGAAACCAACCACTAGGCCAAATTTCTCAAGATATCAGCGACCTCCTTCCCAAGTTGTCCATGTTAATAGTAGCTTGCTTCATGTCTTGTATGTCCACAAGGGCCTGTCCAAATTCCTTTTCAGATTGGCTCTAGTGTATTTTCTTGGCCCAACCTCTTCTGCCTGACCTAGATCTTTGACCTCCTCCACATTGTTTACCAAAAATTATTTCCCATTGAAGATGACCATTATATGTTGTTTGGTCTATTGGTCTTTAGGTTTGATTCCTAGTGTGTGGCAAACTATGATTTAGATATTTGAATATCTTGGATGACCTAACATGTCAAATACTTTATGGATGTTTGGCCAACCTAATTGATGAGTAAGATATATATATATATACATATGTGTCTCTCAAGAAAAAGTAGAGATGCAAGGTTATGTAAGAAGGATATAGTTTGAAAAGTGTTCTAATATAGCATATCAAAATAAGAAAAGTAGGAAAATCTAATAAGTTTGTGATTAAAGAATAATTGTTGAGAAATTACTAATATACAGTACTAGCTTTATCGAGCTTCATCTAGAACTTAATTCAATACAAGAAAGGTGTAATTCATCAGTTTAATTTTGGCGTTAAGCCATAATATTTGTATTCTGGTAGTGAGCCATATTCTTTCTATCTTTTTGGTAGTCATCCCTCTAGATTTTAGCCCTGTGGACAACGAGTCCTTACTTCAAGAAGTGATCCTTATCTCATGTAGTGAGACTTATTTCAAGAAGTGAGACTTTTTGTAATTGGTTTTGATATTCTCTATAGTATGGGCTAATCCTCACTATGGTTTTTCCCTTATTGGGTTTTCCACATAAATCTGGTGTTACTATGCTTGTGTGATGACTTTCAATTTTGCTTATTGATAAATCATTTATGAAGTATTTGGATCTTATTCTAGTAAATGGTCAATGGATTTAATTTGGTGACAACTGATTCACCCCCCTCTCAGTTGTCCTATTCAACAATTGGTATCAGAGAGAGGTCCTTTGGAATAAGTTTAACAACTTGAAGGAGATCTTGGCAAGCTAAACTAAATGATGAAGGGAACCGAATTAGATGAATAATTGAGAAAAAATACCTCAAATTTTGAGAATAAAGATCTAAAATAAAATGTCAAGAAAGCTAGTGAATGTATTCAAAAACTAAGAAATCAGATCCAAAAATTTAAGTTGAAGCATAAGGAATTTTATCAAGAACTAAAAGAAGCAAAGGGGACCACTGAAAATATAAGGATGAAACTTGAATAAAGAAAAAGAGTGGAAAATAATATGAAATTGGAAATTGAACAAATTAAAGAAATTATCAATCATTTGACAAAAAAATGTGACAAGCTTGAACATGAAGTAGTAACTCTTAAATCTAATCTGGATAAGGAAAAAAGTTTTGAAGAGAAATTCAAGATAAGTTCGGGATTTCTTGATGAATTAATTTTATCTCACAATCCCTCAAAGGATAAAGGTGGTCTAGAACTCAAGGAAGGAAAAACTTCAAAGACTAATCCAAGTTTCAACAAAATGAATAGTCAAAGGAAATTCCAAGGCAGTATTCATCAAGGCAAGAATATAAGGATCAATACCGAAAGGATACCTAGTCGACAACCTAATGATCAAAAGTACCCATATTTTAATGAATTTTGTTACTCATGTAATAAATTCAGACATAGAGAAACAAAATTTAGAATTATGATTAATCAAAATAGGTTAAGTTAGAATGTTGGATTCTTTGCTAGACAATGCTATGTATTCAAAAAGTTTGGACTTAAATTGTTTGAATGTAGAAGTTAGATAATAATGAAAAAATTCAATACTGGTAGAAGATTTCATTATTTCCAAGGTTACTATTACATGTGCAATATTTTTGGACACAATTCTAACTAGTGCAAGAGAAATATGAATACAAACTCTCCTGATCAAATATTTTTTGTGTGCCACTGTTGCAAAAATCTATGACATATATCAAAATCTTGTCAGAACAAAGTTGTGAAGAAAATGAATTTGGAACAAAAGAAGAATTCTATAAACTTCGTGAATCTAGAAGAAATGAGGAGAGAAATGGAAAAGATTTGGACAAAGAAAGAAGAACCTCAGAAAGATGACAAATAAGATAATATTTTATCTACATCTAGTGTAGATGCCCCTTCTATGAACCGAATCTAGCAATGGTTTCAGGGGGATTAGTCAAAGAAAAATCTATAAAACCTCCAGTATGATATGTGATAAAAAAAAAATCATTTTGAAGGCAATGAAGAAAATTCTGATAGAAAAGAAGCAATATAGAAGATTTGTAGAGATTTTTTTTACTTGCAGTGCATTTCATAATGTGGTTGATAGCTTTGGTGGAAGGAGGAACTAATAGACTAAAGTATAGATGATGATGTCATAAGTAATAAATTATCCTTTATGTTGAAACACTAAAAGCGATAAGTTAAACTGAGTAGTCATTTTCATTTATGAAGTGAATGAGCTAAGAAGTAAAGAGTTAGGTTTTTAACAAGTGAAAGTACATAGAAAAAATTTGAAGCAATGGAGTCAAAGTGTAGGAGTTGAGAAAATACAACTTCACAAACCCCGAAGATCACTTGCATGCAAATAACCTGTCACAAAAGAAGAGATGGAGACAAACAAGCAAGGGTTCTCTGAAAATTGAAAATGTATATATCATAGAGAATGATAGAATGAATTGATATGAAATACAATGGGATCAATCCTTATAAAAAGGAGATCATGGAAACCCTAATAAAACCCTAATAGAAGCCCTAATAGGAAAACATTTAATAATTAATATAATTATTAAATGTCACATTATGCAAACTAAGATGAAATCTTAAGAAGGGAATAAAGGTAACTTAATCAACATAATTAAGTTAAAACCTTTACTCTAACACCCCCCCTTAAGATGAGGAATAGTGCAGCTATAAAAAAATGAAAGAAAGCAAAGGTAACTACAATGCAAGAAGGCAAACATGGGTCCCGACAACTAGGCTAGATTAGGTACCCAAATACAACCAAATCTCTATAAAGAGGAGAAAAAGAGAAAACCTCATGGGAAAAATCTCTACTCCAAAAAGAGATGCAGAAAACCAAGAAGAACATCATTGAAGGAGAAGAAGTTGCAAACAACTGTCGAAAGATGACTGCTATGGTGCTGAAGAACCTCCGCTGAAGATGGAAGATCCCTTCCAAGGTGAAACCAAGGAAGAATTAGCACGAACAATATAATAACCCCCCCATAATGCTGAACTGGGAGAGCCTGATAGATCCAATGAAATGATGTGAAACACCCTATAGTGCATGAAGGAGAAGAAACATCTGAAAGTGCGCAAGATAGCACATGCAACTAAAAAAGTGGTGTGCAAAACAAAGCACACATGCATGAGGCTAGAATCATATGGATCCATTGTCGTCGTGGAGGGACACTCACCAGAAAAAGGTGTGATGAGAAACAAAGGAAAACTACACAACCCCCAATGGTATGGATTCACTGTTGTCATGGAGGGACACTCACTGGACAAAGATGTGATGGAAAAACAAAGAAAAACTACACAACCCCTCATGGCACTTTATAATAACAGTGCAAGTAAAAAATATGCCACAACCTTATGTGCAAAATCCCCAAAAGATGCATGTAAAATAGTGTGGCACTTTATCTCAATGCGTTTACATAAAATATTGCTTACAAATGATGCTCAAAATATCCTTAAAGGACAAAAATGTTGGAAATACACGAAGAACAACCAAAAACGAAGCATCCCATGGAAACAAAATGTTTCCAAGAGAAAATATGTCCAGGTAATCTACCAGAGTGTGAAAACACAAATAACTGAATTAAAGATACTTGGAGTGAAATTCGAAAAAATGGCATGAATGAAACTGAAGAGCTCTGAAATACGGTTCCAACGCCACTGAGATTGCAAAAAATGGAGAAACTGATCAAATGTTATGAGCTTGAGACTAAAAAATATCCCCTTTGTCTTCAACTAGCTATAGAATGCACCAACGAAAAAATGAAGTGATGAGACCCACACCACTGGAAAGTTGACAAAACCAATTTTTTGAGAACATGCATAAATTAAGGACAAAATGCAAACTTACTGCATGAAAACAAAAAAAAAAGTGCATGCACAAACCAATGTTCACATCTGTCTCCATGATTAAAAATAACCTCAAATTTGTGTAGATGACTAAATGTGAAAAAATGGCCTACACCACTATGAAGTGCTCAAAACTAGCTTTCTGTCAATATCTCATTTGCCAAAAATGGACATCGTGGCCAAAAGTTATGAATTTTTCAAAAACTGAATTTAGCTTGTAGGAAATGAATTTTCTAACAAAAAACGTTTATTTCTAACTTCATTTCTAGAAACTCTACTCACTCTTTGTAGACAAAAATAAAAACCCATAAATCGTTTCTTGATCCAACAAGCAGAATATGAGAAAATGCTTTTTTTTTACTTTCAGCCAGGAGAAAAATGACGCGCACCATTTTTTCAATAGTGATTTTCTCCAGATCTATGCAAGATATGCAAAATCTAAAAGATACCCAGTTTAGATTTCGATGCCTGCTACAAACCCCGAAAATCATTTTTCCTATGAATGAGTGAAAACTAAAATTTGAAGCAAAAATATGACGGCTCCAATAACAAATGGCTTGCAACAAGCCCTTGTAGCTCCAAAAATCTTCAAAACAAGAACAAGAAGCAGTAGATGTGGAGCTCTGATACGATGTAGGAGTAAAGCTCTGATACCATGTAGGAGTTGAGAAAATACAACTTCACAAACCCTGAAGATCACCTGCATGCAAATAACTTGTCACAAAAGAAGAGATGGAGACAAACAAGCATGGGTTCTCTGAAAAGTTAAAATGTATATATTAGAGAGAATGAGAGAATGAATTGACATGAAATACAATGGGATCAATCCTTATAAAAAGGAGATCATGCAAACCCTAATAAAACCCTAATAGGAAAAACCTTAATAGAAGCCCTAATAGGAAAAGATTTAATAATTAATATAATTATTAAATGTTACATTATGCAAACTAATGTGAAATCTTAAGAAGGGAATAAAGGTAACTTAATCAACATAATTACGTTAAAACCTTTACTCTAACACAAAGGTAGGTGAAATTTAATCTACAAAACATTGAATTATAGAAATTGAGTAGGTTACATATTGACGAATTTGATCACGAAAAGATTAGGAATCTCAATACTTCTCTTTTAGTTGAGAAAATGAAAATGGTCAAGCATCTAGGGCACATGGGTTTAGACATTTTGAGTGAATTTCCATAATTGTGGAATGTGGAAATTGTTCAAGCTATTTTCAGTAGAATTCAAGGTGATCAGATGATCTTTCACAAACCCTATGAAAACACGAAAGAAGAAATTGTAGTAGTAAAAGTATTATGCAATAATGGACCCATTCCAATCAAGACGTCCATAAAGAACAAGAGGTTGAAGCCCTAAGTAGGGTGGATCTTATAATTCACACCATAATTCACCTATTAATAAGGTATGTGACATATAGCATCTCATATAATATTTATTTCAAGAATAGGGAAGGCTCTACCTCAACGATTTCCATTTATGTTGTGCATCAAATGGTTGAGAATAAGGAGGATTTTAACTTGTGTGAGTTGTTGAGAAATCAGTTAATGGAAAATATAACAATGAAAAAGATTTACAATTATCATTTTTTCTTTGGATCTTTGGTTATATTCTTGATGATGTATTTTCTGATTTTGCTACCATTGAAATAAAATGTTGTCTAGGAGTCAATTATACCTCTCAAGAAGTAAGTTTACTGATATCTGAACTATCTAGTAGAAAAGAAAAAGTTTTGTAAAGAATATTTTTAAATCAAAATAATGCATGAAATTCTGGTATGGTTTCCAGTCCTGTTATGATGTCTGAGGTAGGATTCTCCTCTAGAAAGAGGAAAGCAAGAAGAATAAGTTCATGTTCCCCTCTAAAAATAAAGAATTTGAAGACAAAGGAGAAGGGAGAAGAAAAGGAAGGAAAAATTTCAAAAGCATTTGATTTGGTATCAACAGATGATGACAAAAGAAAGGGTGTTAAAGATTCTTGAGCAACCTGATGTATTGAAGAAGATTGGAGATATATGGTTGTCTCGACCATCATATGAACAAGATGAGATTATAGACACTCTAGAAATTTACATTATTCATAATGAAATTGATCTATGTGAGTTGACAAATATTTTACCAGAATTATTAATTGAGCATATTGAAGGCAGATTAAGGGAGCAACCACCTAGTGAAAAAACAAAAAAAGATGAAATTTAATTAGCTATGGAAAAAAGATGCCAAATTGCACATAAGAGGTTGACTGAGAGTATAAATGAATTGAAAACCTACATCAAGAGTGTAAACAATGTGTATAGGTTTTGTCTCTGGTGGCCTACTACTATTGAGAACTATATAACAAAAATCAATACTATTGAGCATCAATTGAACTCTATTCAAAAGATATATGATTTTCTTAATGACAAGGATGGAAAATAAAATAAAAGGATCAATTCCTTAAAATATGATCTTTTAGTCATTATGATACAATGGGATATACTGTGAAGACCTTTTCTAAATTCAAGAGATAATTGAGTTAAGATTGGAGCAACTTTCTGGTCTCCTAGTGGATGGTGAGAAAAATGCACAAAATATTTCTATTCAAGATAATCTTCTAGAATCATTTTTTATAACCTTTTTGTATATTTTTTGAAGTAAAGGGAGAGGTAAAGAGATAAAGAGTCAGAGGAAAAAATTTTTTTGAAGAATATTTCTGATATGGGGAGTAGTCAGAACATTCAATAGCAGTATACTTGATTTTTTTTTGTCATTGATGTCAAAGGGGGAGAAAGTAAGCATGTGAAAAAAATGAAAATAATTTCATCTCATCAAAATATTTAGAAAGGTTTTTTTTGTTGGATTTTCACATACTATTTTGCCATCAATGACAAAGGGGGATATTGTTGGAGATTAAAGGTTGCATCAAATTATTGTCATTAATGTCAGCAAGTTGTCATTGATGTCCACATAGTACTGTATGTATGACTCATTTCCTAGAAGTTATTTCCCATTGAAGATGATTGTTATATGTGGTCCAGTGTGTTTGTATTTAGGTTTGGTTCTTAATGTGTGACAAACTATGATTCAAATATTTGAAGATATTGAGCAACTTAGCATGTGCAATACTTTATGGATATTTTTCTGACCTAATTGATGAGTAAGATACATATATATATGCATATGTGTCTCTATGGAAAAATTAGAGATGTGAGGTTATGTAAGAAGGATATAGATATAGAAAAGTGTGTGAATACAATAGATCAGAATAAGCGAAGTAGGTGAAGACAATAGGTGTTTGAATAGAGTAGAATTATTGAGAAATTACTGATATACAGTACTACATTTACAAAGATTCATCAGGAACTAAATTCAACACAAGAAAGGTGCAAATGATCAATTCACTTTTGGTGGTAAGCCATAACTTATTTATTTTAGCAGTGAGCCCTTCGGGTTGTAGCCCTATGGACAGTGAGTCCTGACACTGAGTCCTTATTTTAGGCATTGAGCCTTATCTCAGGTAGTGATCCTTATTTCAAGAAGTGATCCTTTTTGTAATCGATTTTGATATTCGCTATAGTGTGAGCTAATCCTCACTATGGTTTTTCCCTTATTGGATTTTTCATGTAAATCTTGTGCTACTATGTTTATATGATGACTTTTAGCTTTTCATTTATAGATAAATCATTTATGTAGTATTTGGATCTTATTTTGGTAAATGTTTAAGTGATTTAATTTGGTGACAACTGATTCACCCCCACTCTCAATTTTCCTATTCAACATTTACAACTTGGTTTCCTATTGTAAATACTGTAAGAAGATGTAGTTTGAGACTCATGTCATCCCATGATTTACCATTAACCGTGGATCTTGGGTTTTCTAACTCTCTTTCTAATAGTGTTGATAATAAACCGCCTATTGATCATAGCATGCATACCTCATTTCCAATGAACTCCTTACCTACAACCAATGTGCATGATGTTATTCATATCTTGCAAGAGAACATACAGTTTCTAGATGAAGAATTGAAAACTTTTCAAAACCTCATGAGAGATGAACCTATTTCTATACATGTCATTCCTCTTATAGGAAATTTACGAAAGCTTCTTAAATATAAACAAGGAATAAAATATGTATATAACTTGGGTTACCTCATCAACAAAAAATTGTCTCCTCCTCAACCCACTTCCAATACATTAAATATGTGTAAATGAATAGAAGGAAAACCTTTCAAAAAATTTACTACCACTAACACATCCTTTTTTGAAAATGGAAAGGACTTTCAATTAGAAGATGAAGTTGGTGAAAACACATTTATCATACCAAAGAAGAAGAAACCAAGAGTGCATGATCATCAAAATCAGTTACAACAATTGTATGAATCTCCTGAATCTACTTATAACCTCTTACAACTATCCAAAATTGAGACAATCTTCTATTCTCTTTTACATTTCCAACTAATTGAATTACCACGTAAATGTGCAAACATGACCAAAAGACAAACTAGAAAAAATGAAACTTATTGCGCTTATCATAGATTCTTTGGGCATCATACCAATGGTTTTCATTCTTTAAGGAAAGTATGGAAGAATATTTCACCCTCTTAGAATCAAACTTGACTACAATTATGCATTTCACTCCTTGCCATGTAATAGTTGTAGGATCATATAATCCTCACTATTACATGGTTTAAGTTCATTGAAAATCATTCTCTTTATGGCAAGGAGACATTTTTCATCACTTATCTTAGCTCATCCTTGTTCTACACTTAGTGGGGGTAAGGGGTTAGATAACCTTGTCCTAACTTTGACACTTGATTTTGTCCCTTTAGCTAGTTGTCCACCTTCTGTATATACCGATCAATATTGGGATGCAAACGACTTGCTATAGGTTGACTCACATGTGCATTACTAGTATTTTACATTTTTTCTTCATTTTCATGTTTCTTTATGTCATTGCATGTGCGTAATGTGATCCTCCATACTGTTTTATTTTATTTATCTCTCTTTTTGTGCATTCCTCTATATGTATCTATATTCTTCTCTATGTCGTAAACATTTAATCTTTTTTCATTTATCTTATGTTTTCCTTTTGGTATTATGCAAGGAATCAAAACATTTAGGTCTCTTCCATGTTGACCTAAAGGATTTTTCTTTGTTTTTGCTCTCTTTTTGTCATTATTCAAATTCTATGAGTGGTTGGGGAATGATGCCTTTTTCGAGCTCTATAACAACATTGTAACAAAGATATACTAACCTCAAATCCATAAATCCCTTATGTATTTTTAAGGGAAACCCTTCCTTCCTTTTTCATGATGCAACTTTAATTCATAAACATATTACTTGGCATAGGGATTTCCGAAAAATCTCTCATATCTGAAGATTGAAAATTGGCTAGTTTAAAGCAACTACTCACAAAAATGGTGTCAGCAACTGCTTTAAAGTGGAAGCATATATTGTTAATATATTTCAACATTTCTCATGTTTCATGGTGTGATTTTTTTTTTTCTTTTGTTGTTTCCTTTTCTTGGTGGTGACATTGGGTTTGATGTCCTCCAAGAGTGTGATATTTCTTAGCGTATGACTTTCCTCTTAGTGGCACTGATGTGAAACGCTCCATTCCCTAAGTTGTGGATATTTTACTCTTGAATTATCCTCTCTTGGAGACATTAGGAATGTGATGTCCCCTAGGAAGAATACCTTACACAAACTAAGCAAAATTTCTTTGAAAAAAATAAAATTACTAACATTATTGTTCATAAGTGTTAGCATAACTTAGCTTTTTAGCCTTATGAAGCTCAAAATTCTTAAAATTGAAGACCACCAAGCATAACGCACCTTACTTTCCAATGGAGCCTTGCCTTGTTCATATTTGTTTAGCATAATATATATTGCTAAGCCTTATCAAGCTAAAACTCTAAATTGAAGGCCACCTAGCATAACACAAATTCATGTCTATGGAACCTTGCCTTGCATTGTGATTCCTTATTCAAGTTTCCAGGAGGATAGATTTAATATGGTATGGGAGCCTAATATGATTCTATAATTTGTCACCATTTTGGGATACTCACAAAGTGGATAGCCTGACATTCCACTACCCTAGAGTGAGTGCAACAAAAAAAATTGATGTCTTATATGTTTTCCACATCATGTTGGATAGTCTAGGCTTGATCTCCTTGGTCTTTGATGTTGTATGTGTTGGACTCAAGGGAGCACTAAGAGGGGGGTTGAATCAGTGTTCAACAAATCTGACCTTTATTAATATGATATTTAAACCATTTCAACATTAAACCAAAGGAAAAATGCAAACATAGAAATAAATCATCCACAACACCACGACACAAGGATTTTTATGTGGAAACCTATTAGGGGAAAAACCACGGTGGAGGTCAATCCACAATTTGAGTACTCAAATATAAGTTTTATAAAATGGGAATGCACTTGCATTCAGGCTCACTACCTTACATAGTTTTTAGATTAAGACCATATGAAGGTTTGAACTGAAGTATTAGCATCTACTTATGCCATATTACAGTTCTGATTAGGCTCATAGATCAGATTCTGGACCTTTTGTCTTCTTCTGCACTTTACTCTACTCTTCTCTGCAATTCACATCATAAATCCATACAAAGATAATTTCACACAACATACTAATATACTTCATATCTCACACATTCACATATCTAAAGTTATACAACTGATCTCAGATATATCCACTATCAAGGATTTGATCATTCATATGTCGACTTTCATAAAACATAAAGTACTTTCCAATTGTCAGCTAAATCCTTAGCTAATTCATTATGCACACCATCCATATTCATCCATAGTATAGTAAGGACCCAGATAAACATGTTCAAACATAAAAAAAAAACCAATTACTCCTTAGATATCCGCAACGACTATATCTGCCAAGTTGTCCTTCTAATATAGATAACCAAAAGATCAATGCAACATATCTCCTAGATCTTGTTGGCATATGTCTTGTAAGTGTTTTCAATGATGGAAACCTATGCAACCTAAGAAACCTAAATGGCATCCGATCTGTAGTATAGTTTTTATTCTACCAGAAAAATAGAGTAAAGTACATGGTATCCAATTAAAGGCATAAAAGCTGATTTGAACACATTACCGAACAAATATTTTGGGTTGTGGATCTCTAAGGAAGGTCTATTGATGTTTCTGATACATTGGTGAAGAATTTTTTTGATGCACACTCACTAGTACATAATATAGAAGATTCGGTGCACTGATTTTCTGGTTATCTGTGCTAGAAGGCCGACCCGACAAGTATAGTAATCGTGGATGCATAAGATGTAATTAATTAAAATTATTCACACTCAATTAAGTTTTTTATGGGTCATCTCTTTGTCTTAACTGACTTTGGAGGATGCACATAAATATTTAGTGGTGGATCTAGATGACAAGTTGAAAAGAACTTAACACTTTATGAAGCCAACTAATGGATGAGTAAATCCTTGTTAGCGGATATATATATGAGATAGATTCTATCATTTGGCATGTGATGTACATGTGAAAGGTGTGTCTAATGAGAATAAGTTTTGAAATATGCAAATATGTGTGTGATGCAAAAAATAGCAGAGTAATGATGTGGTAGTTGGAATTATGAGCAAAGTAGAGCAGAGTGAAGAGAAGAATCATTCTTGAGATCTAAAATTAAATCTATGAGCTTCACCAGAACTGTAACCTATCATAAATAGATGCTATCATCTTATTTCAACCTTCAGATGGATATAATCTAAACTTTTGTATGGTATTGATCCTCTTCTTTTGAGGATTGAGCTCTAGGTAGTGTGCTTGAATGCAAGTGAATTCTCTTTTGTAAACATTTATATTTGAGTACTCAAATTGTGGATCAACCTCCATCGTGGTTTTTCCCCTAACAGGGTTTCCACACAAAAATATGTGTGTCATGGTGTTGTGAATTTTTCCTTTGAATTATTGCATCCTTCCTTTAATGTAATGACGAAATGGTTTAAGTTTTAGAGTGATAAAAGTTAAGATTTGCTGAACACTTATTCGCACTCCCCTCTCAGTGTTCCCTTGAGTCCAAAAATTGGTATCAGAGTGCAGTTCCTATGAAGTAGTTTAGTAACTTGAGGTGGATCTTAGAATATGATGGACTTTGGTAGTCTTCAGAAGCAACTTCTAGTGGCACTTGATGACCTTGATCAGTCTAAGGAATAAGTACAAGAATTAAAAGAAAATATTAGAGATACTGAGAAATTCATCCCTCCATCGAAAGATCAGATTGTTAAATCAAGGGAGAAAATAAAGGATCTATGTGATTAGATACAAAAGGAGAACAAAAATATGGATGATTATCACTTGAATCAAACCTTGAAGGAAATAACCAAAGAATGTGAAAATCTTGCTAGAGACAATACAAACCTAAAACATGAGGAAAATATATCTCAAACCTTGAAAGAGAAATATGATGAATGCAGTAGAATCAAAGGGGAATTCACTTAGCTGGAAAGTGAATTACAAAGAACTAGAAATAATGAGGAAGAACTTGGTAAGAAGATTGCTACTCTTAGGAATGATCATGTCATTGCAAATGAATACAAAGAAAAGTTTAGTATCAATTCAGTAAAACTTGATTAGTTGACTCAAGGATAGAAGAGTGGAAATGATAAGAGAGGTCTTGGATATGAGAATGGAGAAAATTCCAGATCAAGACAAAATAACTTCAGATAAAAAAAAATGGAAGATATCCGATAAGACAACCTAATGCAAAAAAAATTAATGGTTATTATTATTCTTGTAATAATTTTGGTCATATGGTTGCTCAATGTAGAAATAATATGAAGTCAAAAGTTTCATCATTCTCTCGTTAGTGTTTCAATTACAAAAAATTAGGTCATAAATCAATTGAATGCAAAAATGTGTCAAGTTACTTTGTTGATAGAAGGAATGTTGAATTCTATAAATGTGGGAAACTTGGGCATGTTGCTAATCAATGTAGATCTAGAAGAAGCCATTGGAATGATTAGTCGAGACAAGAAATCATTGTGTGCTACAACTAGAATAAGTATGGTCACATTGCAATATTTTGCAGAAACAAAAATGTAGATAGAAGAGGTCTGGTATACAAAGGCAAAAATATAGAGAAAAATGATAAAGGAAAAGAAAAAACGATTATAGATGAAATCAGAGATCATATGAAAAAGACATGGGTAAGGAAGAATTATTCTGATGTTGGAAATGGTTTCATACTCTAGAACCTGCTTTCGGTAACTGTTCGAGTAATTAATTTCAGGCCATTGGCCTAGGGGGGGTCTTTCAAGAAAATATTTCCTCCCTTGTTTATGGATGGTACCGAAATGAAGATAATAGTCAAGAATATCTATTTATGGTGTACAAAATTTTTACATAACTTTAGCAAAAAGAATTCATAGATTTCATAGGTCCACAAAAGATTTTTCTCTACTATTTGGGAAAACAAAGTCTCAAGAAAAATTAGGGAAAATCAATTTATTGTACATGTGTGAGCTATAAAAGACAAGTTGAAACCATAATTTGTCACTTTGCATCGAAGAATAGAAGAAGGAGATAACTCGATAGATGGATTACGAAGTAATAAAATTGATTCATCGATAAATCTCAAAATTTATCAGGTATTTCAAATTATTCTCAAAAAATTCATACAACTTGGTGTGTGGTTGCAAACCCTAAATACGAAAAAAATAAAATGGAACAAATTAAAGGGTATTTCACTCTAGATGAATATAATAGTGCAAATATTAGGTGTATGAGGAATTTGTTACTTCCTAATGAATTGAAGCAACTAAGCGAAGCTAAAGATGGGAATTTGGATATTTGGAATGAGTTTCTGTACTTTGAGAATGCAAATTCATGAGATTCATATTGAGTAGATTATGCAATGATGTTTTAACTTTGGAAAAACCCTACATCGTTTGAAAGGAGGTAATTGAGAATTTAACTAGATTTTGCAAAATCGGAGATATACCAGGGAAGAAATCTATCTAGAACAAAGAGGTCAAAACCCTAATCAAAATAATAAGAGATCAGAGGGCCTTGATAATTGCAACAATCAAGAATCCTATTACAAAGTACATTACACATCGAATAAAATCTAAAATTTTCTATAGAAATTGAGAAGGAGCCACATTGGCTGGCACAATCTACATTTCTCACAAGATGATAACTGAAGGTCGGGACTTTAACCTATGCGGGTTGTTGAAGGATCACCTCATGGATAATGTACAACTGATAAAGGAGACAAGCTATCCTTTTCAGTCTGGTACTTTGATTACTTGTTTAGTAATGTATTTCTTGAAAAAAAAATTGACAATCGACAATGTGGTATGGAAGGCAAACAAACAGGTATGCAAACAAGTATACTCTTATTCTAGCATCTTGGCTAATTGGGATTTAGAATTTGAAAATTTCTTTAAGAATTTGCTTGAAAAGTGTGGTTTAGTCAATGTTTCCCTTATGGTAAGATCAATTTAAGTTGATACCTCTTCTAGTGGCATTGATAAAGGAAAAAAAAGAGGTAAGGAAATTATTGAATACAAACTTTTATAAATCAAAGTTCCTAGAATTGAGGGAAAATGAAAAGAAAATGAAATTATGGATATTCCAGATGAAGAATCTGATGAAGAAACTGAGGATCCACTGAAAAATTAATCTGAACTAGAAAAAGGTAGTGATGAAGAAGAAGATCTGACAAAAGAAAAGTTACAACAGTTTATTCAAGGAGAAGGTGGAATGCAACAAATGGCTAAGTTATGGTCTATCAGACCATCATATGATCAAGACATGATTCTAAGTGTGTTAAATGATCATGTTGAGAAATGCAAGATTATATTGGAAAGCTTGCAAAACATTCTGCTTGATAAAATGATTGAATGGAGAAAAGAAATATTGAATTCTAAAGCACAAGAAAAGGAAGCTGGTGAATTTATCTCTCATTTGAAGGAGAAATTTAGACTATCCCTCGGGTATGTGCAGCATCATGATGGGCAAAAAAGTGGCGATATCTAAGTGATATGATGGCCCATGTGACTGAAAAACTTCTTTTTACCCAAAATTGATGAAGCGAAAAGGGTATTTAAAGGAGATTCTCAGCTTTCCACCAATATAAATTATTCTTTAATTTGAGTTTAATAAATCATTATTATTCATTTTCTATTTCAATTATGACTAAATTCCTTATTGATAGGCTGATTGAAAAACATCTATAACTTTAAAACATGTGTCACATTCTATGATTTGCATACTATAGGACTAAAAATAAAATAAAAATGAATTTCATGAAGTTTTGACCAAGTTAAGGTGGTTAGACATACGGTTTTTAATATTTTTTAAAATTTGTATTGAAAAAATCACAATTAATTATTTACTTGGAAAAAAAATACAAAAAAATATGCATCACATCGGAAAATGAGTCCCCTACTTATATCTAAAATCTTATAAAAAATATTATCTTTTTATTGTGGTTAGGGTGGTCAAACAAACACCTACTTCTTATTTTTCCCAGAAATTTAAGTGCGACTACATTGAAATTTCAAATTTCCACCAATTAGATTTAAAAATAAAAATAAACCTAGTAGTTTAGAAACTACATTCAATTTGCTACAGATTCTATTCTTACATATTTTTAAAATAATATAGATAGATTATTCAAATTTTTATTTCAAGTTGCCTAACTCTGATTTTCTAAATTTTATTGCCACTTAAGGGCCTATTTTTTCCATGATGATCCTACGCATAGCCCCTTACAAAACTAAAGAAGAAAATGAATGAGTTAAGGAAATGCATAAAATAATCCATTGGAATCTACAACTATTGCATCCATTGGCCCCATGCAGTCAACAATTACAAAGAAAAGTTGGATCAGATTGTGACATAATTGAATGGCATTTTTTAAATATTTGGCATGTCTTAGGATCTAAATGGCACCATCAAGAAATGAATCTGGGAGCTACAGTCAACACACACAAAAATTCAACTCTCCAAGAACACTCTCGTGGATAATTTTTAGAAGGTAAAGGATCTAACCGAATGCAGGTTGGAGAAGATGGTGGAGATATTGAGGAATAGTGAGAAGCTGGAAGAAACAATTACAATTCCTGAATCTCTAACTGAAATTGTTAACAAGACTACCAAGAAAAATAGCTTGATCATTATCATTGGAATAACAATAGATGCTTGGAATAAATTCCTTCTGAAAATGAAGAAAAACCATAAGATAATCTTCTAAAGATAGTAGCTAATTGTTCTCAAGTTTTTGAATTTTTGATTAAAGAAGGAGAACTGTCAACATATATGTGTTAAATTTTTGAAGCTTTGAAAATTTTGAACACATTTTTTGTCACTATTTTGTCATGGTTCAATTTTTTTTATTTTTGGCATATGAAATCCATGCTTTGTAATTGATGTTAAAGGGGGAGAGAATGCCTTATAAATCTCAGGGGGAGAAAGTGCAGTAAAACTTTTGGCAGTATACCTATAATGATTCCAACACTTAGTCATTTTTCACTAAGTGTTTCCATCAATGTCAAAGGGGGACATTGTTGGAATATGGATTTTAAGTGTTTTCATTGATGGAAACCAAAGAAACCTAAGCAGCCTAAATGACATATGATCTGTAGTATAGTTTTGGTTCTACCAACAAAACATAGTAAAGTATAGGGCATCTAGTTATAGGTATAAAAGCTGATCTGAACACCTTATTAGATAGATATTTTGGGTTGTGGATCTTTGAAGAAGGTCTGTTGATGTTTTTAATACCTTGGTGAAGAATTTTTTTGATGTGCACTCATTGGTACATGATCTAGAAGATCCAATGCACTAATTTGTTGGCTATATGTGCTAGAAGGTTGATCCAGAAAGTATAGAAATTGCAGATGTATAAGATGCAATTAATTAAAATTCTTCATGCTTGATTAATTTTTTTTTGGGTCCTCTCTTTTTCTTAACTAACTTTGGAGGATGCGCATAAATATTTAGTGGTGGATCTATCTGACAAGTTGAAAAGAACTTAACACTTTATGAAGTTGATCGATGGATGAGTAAATCCTTGTTAGTGGATATATATATATGAGATCAATTCTCTCATTTCGCATGTGTTGTTCATGTGAAAAGTGGATCTAATAGTGAAGAAGTGTTGAAATGTGTGAATATGTGTGTGATGCAAAAATTAGTAGAGTAATGATGTGGTAGTTGGACTTATGAGTAGAGTAGAGCACAATGAAGAGAAGAATCAATCTGCAGATCCAAAATTCAATCTATGAGCTTCACCAAAATTGTAACCTAGCATAAATAGATTCTATCATCTCAGTTCAACCTTTAGATGGTTTTAATCTGAAGTTTTGTATGGCAGTGAGCCTCTTCTTTTGAGCAATGAACTCTAGGCGTGTGTCTGAATGCAAGTGCATTCTCTTTTGCAAACAATTATATCTGAGTACTCAAATTATGGATTAACCTCCGCTATGGTTTTTTTCCTAGAAGGGTTTCCATGCAAAAATCTATGTGTCATGGTGTTATGAATATTACCTTTGAATTATTGCATCCTTCCTTTAATATAATGATAGAATGGTTTAAGTTTTAGAGTAATAGAAGTTAAGATTTGTTGAACACTCATTCACCCCCCCCTCTCAGTGTTCCCTTGAGTCCAACAGATTGTACACTAGTGAATTTGCACCTTGATACTTCTTGAATAAGTTAGTATGAACATCAACATACCTTTCTCTAAGATCCACAACTCAAAATAATAGTTTGGTGAAGTATATAGATCAACATCAAGTATATTCTTCATTTTTTTTGCTGATATGAACCAATACTAAAATTTGGACTGGATGAATGAATTAGGTTGCCATCAATGAAAAAACTATAATTCATATCCCAAAAATATCCCCCTTTGGCATTGCTAGCAAAACTTAGTGAAAAATGACTAAGTGTCAAAACCAATATGAGTATGTTGCCAAACTTAAAAATTTCAAAACATAGCTACCCCTGAGATTGATGAGGAATTTTTCACTTCTCTCTCTCCCCCTTTGACATGAATGACATAACATATGTTTAATCTCCCCTTTTGAAATATAACCGAAAATTCAAAACGGATTCAAAATTCTAAAAAGGAACAACTGCTACTTTGAGTTAGAAAATTATTTTGTGATTTTCTTTCATCTCCAAAAGAAATTTCTTCCAAGATTTTGTTGAAAAATAAATTATTATGATCATGATGTTATTCTTAGATGTCCTATTGACAATCTCAGTGAGAGATTCCAGAATTGTGATTGCATCTTCTAATTTTTCACCATTCCTTAGTATCTCAACCATCTATTCCTGTTTGCATCCAGTTAGGTCCTTTACTCTCCAAAAGGTGTCAACAAGTGTGTTCTTAGTGAATTGAACTTTTGTGTTCTCAAACTATAGCTCTTGAATTCTTTTCTTGATTGTACCATCTTGATCTTGAAACATATCAAAATTATTTCCAATCCCATTCAATTTTGTTTAAATTTTCTCCAACTTCTCTTTGTATCTCCCAATTGCATGAGTCTAGCGACTACAATAGTTATAGATGTTATTTGATGCACTTATGTATTGCCTCAGCTCATTCATTTTCTTGTTCAACTTGGTGATTGATAGCCTAAACTACCCCTTCAAATGTGAAATAACTTCACCTTCTTCTTTTTCTTGAGACTCACAGTCCATTGTTTCTTTTATGCATTCAATCATTTATTTAGGTAAAATATTATGCAAACTCTCCAATTTGATCTGACTGTACACAACATGAGCACTAAGTACACTTAGAATCATATCCTCATCATATGAGGGTTTGATAGACCATAATTGAGCAATTGTAGCACACAATGTTTCCTCTTTCAAACCAGTCATTCCATTCATTTCTTCTTGATCTACATTGATTAACAATATTCCCAAATCTTCCACCAGTATAATATTCAACATTTCTTCTATTGACAGAGTTGTTTGACACATTTTTGCATTCAATTGATTTATGACCAAACTTTTTGCAATTGAAACACTAACCAAAAAAGGAAGAATCTCTAGATTTCATTTTATTTCTACATTGAACAGCCATATGACCAAATTTATTGCAAGTAAAAAAGTATCCATTAAAATTTTAAGCATTAGAGTTCCTTACTAGATACCTTTCACCTTTGTTCATCTCGTTACTTTTTCTGAAATTATTTTGTCCAAATCTCGAGCTTTCTCCTTTTTCATATCCAAGACCTCGCTTGTCATTTCCACTCTTCTGATTTTGAGTAATCTCATCAAGGTTAACTGGTCTAATCTTGAAATTCTCCTTGTATTCATGATGCAGGAGCATCCAATGGTGTAAGGGCAATCCTACATCACCCAAAAATATAATTACTTTCATTTAGATTTTTGTAGATGTTTTTGCATTTTTGGATACCCTTTTCATCGAAGAAGAAGTCCCAACTTTCAGATCTACTTTTTTGCTTTTTCTGTTCAACTGCTATTTTTAGCAGGTATGAATTTGAAGGCATGAGGAGACAAAAATTTAAGGGAAGCTTCAGAATAGAATAATAAACACTTTGGTGAAAGAATCATGTTAAGATCATTCCCGATTCAAAATTTATTCAAATTTCAGTTTTTGGTTTTTGCCCTACAAAATCTTCGAAGCTAAATTTGAGGGACTTAAAGGCTCCGAATGGGCCTGAAAATTCACAGAAAACGAAAGTGGTTAGCCTTAGGCCCCACTTTTTGGCCCTTCATTTTTGCAAGACCTTTCCAAAAAGGTATTATGATTGAAGATCCGACAGTTAGATCTTAAGTTAGGGCTTCTATAAGTTTGTGCATTACTAGAATGTTGTTTTTCGCTCCAAATGGAGAATTGGGCTATTTATGGGGTAGTTTCTAATTTTTGTGGCAGTTTTTGGGGAAAGAAGATCGCATGTTGCGAATAGGGGAATTTTTGTAGTTTCCTTTTGTAATTTGCATGTATTGCAGAACTCGAGGATTTGAGATCCTCTGGATGTAAGAATTTCATACTTTGAAAATGATAAGATTCGTTGGTTTTTCTGTGTCTCGGGGTGCACCCTCATCAATTCATTTGCAGTAGTAAGTTCATTTCTAAGAATAAAAATCTTCTTTTTAAGTTCTTCTTCATTGTTTCTAGATTGTTGTAGTTCACTCTCCAACTGAATGAATTCTCCATTTACTCTTATGAATTCATGATTTTTTTCTTTTAGGGACTGAGCAAGGTTCACCTCATTCTTCTTCCTTTCTTCAATCTCCTTAGTCAGGTTCATCACCATATATTCCATTTCATGGTTTAGGGTAGCATTGTCTCTGGCAAGATTTTCACATTCTTCAGTTATTTCTTACAAGGTTTGATTTAGGTGAGAAACATCCATGTTTTTTCTCTCATTTTGCTTAATCTTGTCACATAGATCATTCCTCTTTTCCCTGGATTTGACATTTTGATTCTTCAATGTTTGAATTAATTCTTCAACATCTCTAAGATTTTATTTCAATTCTCAGACTTCTTCTTTAGACTAATCAAGGTCATCAAATACCACCAAAAGTTGATATTGAAGACTACTAGATTCTATTACATTCCAAGATCTACCTCAAGCTACTTAGCTTCTTCTAAGGAATTAAGACTTAATACCAATTGTTGGACTCAAGGGAACACTGACAGGGGGGGTGAATCAATGTTCAACAAATCCTACCTTTATTAATTTGATAATTAAACCATTTCAACATTAAACAAAAGGAAAAATTCCAAACACACAAATTAATCATCCACAACACCATGACACAAGTACTTTTATATGGAAACCCTGTTAGGGTAAAAACCACGGTGGAGGTCAATACACAATTTGAGTACTCAGATATAAGTTTTACAAAATGGGAATGCACTTGCATTTAGGCTCACTTCCTAGAGCTCACTAGTCAAAATAGAAGGGCTCACTGCCTTAAAAAATGTTTAGATTAAGACCATCTGAAGGTTTGAACTAAAGTAGTAGCATCTACTTATGCCAGGTTATAGTTCCAGTTAGGCTCATAGATCATATTCTAGACCTTCTGTCTGATTTTACACTTTCCTCTACTCTTCTTTGTTTTGCTTTGCAATTCACATTATAAATCCATAAATAGATAAATTCACACCATTACCCTTTTGAATTTTTCACCACATACTAATATACTTCACATCTCACACATTCATATCTCTAAAATGATACAACCAATCTCATATATATATCCCCTATCAAGGATTTGATCATTCATATGTCGAATTTCAGAAAACATAAAGTACTTTACAACTGCAGGTTAAATCCTTAGTTAATTCTTTGTGCGCACCATCCATAGTTGGCCATAGTATAGTAGGGACAAAAATAAACATGTTCAAACATAAAAAAATTAACCAATTACTCCTTAGATATCTTCAATGGCTATATCCGCCAAGTCAGCCTTCTAGCACAAATAACCAAAAGATCAGTGCATTGGATCTCCTAGATCATACACCGATGAATGTGCACCTTGATACTTCTTGAATAAGGTGGTACAAACATCAACATACATTTCTCTGACATTGAAAACTTAGAATAATAGTTCAGTGAAGTATATAGATCGACATCTTTACCTTTAACTAGATACCATGTTCTTCATTTTGTTCTCCTAGTATGAACCAATACAAAATTGTGGACCGAATGAATGACTTAAGTTTCCATCAATGATAGAACTACAAGTCATATGCACCAAAAGTATGATTGTGCATCCTTGTCATTTTTGCATACATAAGTTTCTTGAATGTCTACTTCAGTTTCAAGTATGATATGGGGTCATTCTCTCACTAAAGTGAAGGCAAAATATATTGTAGGAAAATGTATCCCTTTTTCACGCTTATTAATAAAATGAGCCTAATGTTGCATTGAGTTAGTGTTGTAATATTTTTTTCATATTCGCATTAAGTATAGGGACATTTTTTATTAAATGGAATTAATTGTGCCTTATTTAGGGTGTTGTAAGATGTATCTTTTTTTTACTTTCACACTAATCTAGGGATTTATTAGTTGATTGAGGTTAATTTTCCTTAATTTTCCTTTTTAATTCAAATCCAAGCCTAATTAATTACAATTTCTCAGAGATAAAATTGAAATTCATAAATTTCCTTTCATAACACTTAAATTTGGAAGATGTTTGTCCTAGGTAAGTTACCTAGGACACATTCTCCATAGGGCGAATGGGTCCTCTATTAGTTCTAGGACCCTATTTTTAAATGGCATTCCACCTTATCTAATGTGTGTCCTATGTAAGTGGCCTACAATCCATTCACCCTATTGTGAATGGGTCCTCACTTATACCTAGGACCCCTCTTTTGGATATGCTTTTGGTGGTATTTTAAATATTTGAAATCCATAATTAAATGTTCCCTTGTGATACTTGAATTTTGGGAATTAATCTTAAAATGTGCATAAATTCAAGGTTATTTCACTATGTTCATCCCATAATTTCAAGAGAGAACCTAAAGAATTCAAGTGAACATTATCAAGAGAATTTAAGAGAAATTTAAAGGCATTCAATGATAAATTTGAGGAAGAATATTGCAGAAATCAAGATTCCATTGTCATTTCAAAGATGTATTGCATCATGCATGTTGTTTGAGCTAATACATTGATGTAGTGTTCAAGATAAATTAAGAATATTAAAAGGCATTACTTCATATCAAGTTTCATGATCAAGATCTACATTCATTTAGGTTGCTTCATGCAAGTATGCAGATTTGTACTCCAAGGTTTCAATTAAGGTTTGGTGAGTTATTACATATTGTTTTTCATTCATCATTCCTTCATTATTTTTTATTTCATCATAAGGTTTAATTACCAAAATTAGGTTTGACCAAGGAAAAACCCCATTCACTATCATAACAACATTTTCTCTCTCTTTGATGTGTGATTGCAAATTTTGGGTTGAAGATCAACTGAAGAGAAGCATTGAATAAATTTGTAAAGTTGTCAAAGCTATAGAAAATTTGTCAAATCCCATAGATTGAGCTACGAGAATTATTTTCAACTTTCTGATAGTGACCAACTAGAACATGGGATGCAAACATAGAAGAATAGAATCTAGAAACTAATTTTCAAGAGCCTTAGCAAGGACCCATTCACCATAGAGAAAATGAGTCCTCAGTGAGGTTTAAAAAATAATCTTTGATAAAAGGTACACAACATTTAACCCTTTCCATATCTACATTTTGACTGTTAGTTGGGCTAGATTTGGTTACAATTTCTCATTTGCGCATTATAGCACACATTTTGAATTAAATTAGGTGAAGTAGGTGAATAATTTTTTCCCATTATGATAAACCTTAACTCCACCATATTTCAACTATGTAGGTTCAATATTGTCTAAGTGTCTACATGCGTGTTGTGTGCAAGTTTGGATGTATTGTTGATTAGCTAGTTAAATAGAGAATTATAAAATCCTTAAATATATTTGGAAAGTCCTTTTTCAGATAATAAAATAAACATGTATGTTTATTCATGGATTACTAGCTTATAACATTTTAATGTTCTAAAAGCTCATTCATATTCTAATTTATATGAATAGAGACCAACTTTTGTGTAGATTTTCAAGGCCAATTATTCAACAATATCTTGATTAGGGTATTTGTGTCACCAAAAAGTGTGGACTTTGAAACTTTTCGCTCATTTGGACCTTTTCTTGTGGATTTTGGATAATTCTTGGCCTCCTTTTATCCCTTTCCCAGCCTTGTGTCGAAGTGTTGTAAGGTGTTGTAAAACATTTGCACACTCTCCTAGGCTTTTCATCACCAAATTAATCCCTTTATTATGCCAAAATGACCCCGTAATCCTCATATATGTCTTATCTTAGTGTGTTTTTAGAAGACAATCCCAAAAAAACATAAATAATAATACTTTAATTCGTGAAAAAGAATGCAATTTTCCTTGGTGGACTAGGTCGCCACCTTGGGCGACCTAGTCCCATGTGGCATAAAAATTGAATTAAGCTTAATTTTATTTGGGGATTTTGTCTCTAAATCCCTAAGGTCAACTAGTATGGTGTTATTTAAAGAAAATTAGGGCATAGCTTGTATAAATAAGCCTAAAAATCCTAGTTCATCATTATGCATCAGTCATTTTTTCTCTCAACATAGATTCTTCTCTCCTCCTTCTCTCCTTCTTCTCAAGCAAGCTAGGGTTTCACATTCCAAGTCAACAAGACATCATTCTTGAAGAATTCAAGGGTTGGTTGTTTTTGAAAACACAAGATCTCTCATCATGGTAAGGTAACTCACTCCATTAATTTATGTTTCATGTTTCATTTCATTGTTTCTATTCATTTTGGTTTAGTTACCTAAAAGGGGTTTGACAAAGGCAAACCCCTAATCCATAACAATAAACATTTTTCTCTCTCTCCTTGTGTGTTTGTAGATCTAGGTACTTTGAAGATCCTTGAAGACTTGTTGAAGACCACCCCTTGCATGCAATATCAAATCATCCACCAAAAGTCACCTTCAGGCTTGGATATTAGAGTTTCAAAAGCGGAAAACTATGAAGAACCAAGGTTCAAACGTAGGGCTTTTGTTTCCCCTTCAGAAATTGTAGAAATCCTAAAGGACACTAAGTCACCAAGAATGACGACATAGTCCATCTGGATACAAATTTTTGTGATTTTGACAATTTTTGACACCCATTTGGCAGAAACAGACTCTAGACCAGCTTTCGGGAATCTGGGACTAGGTCACCTAGATTTGCACAAGTGTCCCTTTCAGTTTTTGCAATAGTTTCATTAACATTCCTGGCCTCCATCATACTCTTCTTCCAATTCCAGGTACACCTCTTCAACCCTATCCATTTCTCTAACAATTTGTACATATTTCTTAGGTTATTTTGTATATGTTTGCATATCTTCATGTGTATTCAAACATACTTGTATTTCATTCTTAGTTAGCTTTACTTTAAATTCATTTCATTTAGATCATAGAATTTAGGGAACAATAAAATAAATTCACATTAAACCCCTAACTCCCTTTGAATGAACCCTAAGATGAAACAAGTGTGAAAGAGAGTCATTCTTCAAAAGTTAGCTTATAGGGTGAAAAACCCTAGAGGCTCATTAGAGAATCCTCTTTCCCTTCTTCATTTTTGGTGGTTCATTTTGGTAAAGCCAAATTTATTGAACCCTCTAGTCTCATTTAGAGTCCTTCATTGTCCTAGGATTAACTTTCATTGCATATTGCATTAGTGAAATTGCATTTTAGGGTTTAAAATTTTGCATTAGTGAAAAGTGCATTTAGGCTGCATTTTTGTATTTTAAATCATTAAATATTTGTTTAAACTCTTCAGTTTTATGTTAGCTCTGTATTCACCATACAAAAATCACTTGAATCAATCAAAAACACCTGAAAAATATGAAAAAAATCATTAGGTGGACTAGGTCACTACCTTGGGTGACCTAGTCCCTTCAAGCTTCTGAAACTTCCCTTTACAGAACTGAAAACCCTATTTTTATGCTTCTATTTTGTGTTTTGGTTACATGTATTTTATTAAAATTATCTTGAATTATCTCATTTCATGCATTGTACATTTTCAATTTTGCATTTCAAAAATTTCATATTCAGATCATTAATAGTGTAATCAACAAATTGCCTTCTTTGTAATTTGAAAACTGTATTTCCTTTCTAGTCTTTACTTTTCATTTTAAATTCTTAAAATATGTTTGTTTCAATTCTTTCTAAAATTACAATGAAAAATTTAGTAAATAAACATGTTAATAATACATTCATTTCATTCCCTAGTTATGAGAGTCTAGCAAATGAAAATGTTTATAATTGTCCTAAACATACAAAACCTACTATCTCTCCTCTTTGTGACGATGATGTGTTAGAAGTAAATACAAACATAGATAATCATGATGATCATAATTTTTCCTATCTTGATACCTCTCCTTCTAGTGACAAACATATATGTTGTGCACTTTTTGCACACATGCCCCAATGAAAGTACATACCCTCTTTTGCTCTCTTTTTGCTTTCTCTCTTGGTATTTTTGGCCCTTTTATTTTGAGGATTTTCTTGCTTGCGCATGTGTTTTGATGTTTATCTTTATTTTTGGAATGATCCTTCTATGATACATATTGAAAACCTTAGGTTTTGGACTCATTATGGGTTTTTCACTGTACTCGAGAAAATCCACTCCTCCCGGAATGTCCCAGATTCCTTTGGAATTCCGGTCATGGTTTCTTTTTATTGAAAGTACAGATATTTGGGTCCTTCGTGGAATTCTGTTGGGACTGGATTCCTTCGAGTGTCTATCACCTTGTCGGATTCTGGGTTGACCCATTTTGACTGCATTCATTTTGTGATTTCTGAAGGTGGGTATTTAGTTAACTTTTGGGGAGTTTTATGCCATTTGAATTTTATCATTTGCTTCCTCTTTCTTCTAGAGTTCTTGAGCTTGAGTGTTTCTATTGAGTTCAACATCTGGAATTGGAGTCGATTGTTGTAGACAAATTTTACAAAGGCCATCTATGCTCTACTTGGTCATCCTACCGACTTATGCTATTTCTATTCTTTTGTCTTCATGGTATGTGCACGATGCCCTCCCTTCTTTGATAAATGAATTGAATTTCTTCATGGTATGTGCACATTTTTATTGTGAATCAAAGTGTCAGTGTGGTAGGTTTTGGTCGTTTTGACTTGCTTTTTTGGTCTTGTGTCGTTTTGGGGTTTGAATTCCTATGTGATTAAATGATTCAATGTCTCATATTTAGGGTTGCCCATTTCATGAAGATGTTTACCCAAAGTGAGTCCCTTGTCTTTCCTGTTGTCTCCTTCATGAGATAGATTGATTTTGGTTTAGGGTAAGCCAATTGTCAACCTTGCCATCGTGAGGGTCAAGCTCATGCTTGTATTGTGTGTTCATGGCAGAAATTTAGGGTTTTGTGCCTAGGGAATCATCGCCAATTCATCTCGAGTTCCCTTAGGGTGAGTTTGAGTTCATGGTTAATCTAAAGGATGTTTAGGACACTCCATTTTGGGCTCCAGATTCTCAAATTTGCCATCATTTGATCGATTTGCAGGAGGTCACGAGAAAATGTGAACATCCAAGTTTTCAACGTCGTAACAAAATTCCTTAACTACCGGACTTTCCCGACCTTTAATTTTTCTTTCTAACTCCCAAAGTGTGCATTGATCTAGAGATTCTGGCCCTTCGCGGAATTTCATTGGGTCCGGATTTCCCCGGTTTGTCCATCCCCTTAATGGTTTCCCAAAATTGACTTAAGTATTGAAATTTCCTTATTTTCGCTGGAATCCATGTCTTTGGGATTTTCCCAAGGTTTCTTGGTCTCTTCATTTTTTGAAACTTTGTGAATTATTTTTGTTCCCATGGATTTTCTTGAGATTTTGTTGAAATGGAGAATTGAGGAGTTACATGAAGTTGTCTTAATGATTATGCATTTGATAGTTGACTTAGCCTTGTTTTAAGATGCTTCATGGTGCTTCATAGTTGATAAAATTTGATTGAGTGATTATTGAATGCTTGTGTGCTTACTTCATTGTAATCGATCTCACTAGGAATTTCCCAAAATTCCTCTTTGACCTAGATTCTATGAAAGGGCTGAAAACCTGAACTTTGAAATGACTAACTTTTATGAAGTTTTGAGCATTTGGCTTATCATGAGATTTATATTAAGGATGAACTTATCTTTGTAATGGATTAACTTTTTTTCCATGTTTCTTTACTTTGGTTTCTTGTCAAGTGCAGGCTAAATCAGGTAAATCAATGGCAAGTGGAGCCAAGGGTAAGGTAGTGGACCTAGGTGCAGAGGGGTCTTCCATTTATGAGGCAAAAAGAATCAAGTTGGATATCAAGAGTTAAATTTTCAAGATAAAGCTCTCCTCTATCTGGTTAGGGGTGACCAATACCAATGTTGGACTATGGGAATATGATGACTTCAAGACAAGAATGGTAGCACAGGATCGTCCTTTTCTGGCTAAGAGAATAGTGGAGTCACGATTGGCCCATGTGGTTAGATTTCCCCCTATAGTGCAGTGCTATGAACTAGTACTTGAATGTGCAAGGCGCTATGACAGATCTACACAGAGGGTAATTTTTCCCCAAGGAGGGATTGTAGAAAATTTGGATCCGGTGTGCATAGGCCAGACCTTTGACATGCCTGACAGATCTCATGTGGTGGCATTTGACATGGATGTGGCAAGGAAGATCTATGAGGAAGATGCTATCGAATCCTAGTAGGTTATCAATTCTTGATTGGAGAAGCCTAAGTCCCATTTCTCCAAGTTTCTGAAGTAAGTTTCTGAAGTAGATGATCAGACTCAAGTTCAAGAAGGAATATTATGATGCTATTACCCTTCTCGGTAGGGTGGTAGGATTGAAGAGTGCAAGAATGTTTGAGAATTTGATGATCCTTGTTATTTCTAGGATAGAACAAGGTATAGACTACCATTAGGCAGGCATTGTGAATGCCATAATTCATGATTAGATGTGCAATTTCCTACAAACCAACAGTTTCACAATGACCTCTTACCTATTCTATGATTTGGCTAGATTCCACCCCTATAAGGGACTGATCACAAGGGGTATGTTTGGACAAGATGTAATTAATGAATTTTACCCATAGCTACACCTGGGTAACTCAAGCTACAAAAGGGTGAATGATGCATTCACCATGTATATCACTATACTGCTCCAAGGTGCAAAACATGTCCAGTATTTAGACAGAGCCAAAGAATTGATCAAAAGGTTTGGAGCTTGGTTTATCCAGTTCTGCATCTTTTCATACATAAGGATTGATGGTTGTCAGAAGGCTCCATAAAGGCTCCCTAGGTACCCTAATGATCATCTTGTGCTCCTGGAAGTCACAAGGAATATCTGTGACTTTGATGTAATTGTGAAGAAGGAGAAGCACAATATCAGATTTGGTAATGACTTCCTTTTAAGGATAGGCACTAATGAAGTATGCCTTTGTATCAACTCGGCCTATTCTTCTAAAGAAGAGATGAGAAATCTTGGTCTCTCCTTCCAATCCAAGAGATCTAGGTTTGATATAATAGGTGAAGCCCAAAAGAAGGCAAGAAGAGAGTACAACCACAAGGATAACATGGAGGACTACTGGGCCAACCTTGATGATGAATTTTACGTCAGAAAAAAGAAGTTCCCCAAATTACTAGTCATCTTGGTGTGGTTGTACAACATAAGGGTTGTTCCTAATCAGGTTGAGGAAGATGGGAATCTAATCCAAGGTCATGACTATGAGGTTACGAAGGAAAAGCCAATTAAAGAGGTTGATTAGCTGGAGGAAGAGAAGACAGAGCTAGAATAGGTCATGACTCCAGTCATCAAATATACTAAGCTCTGGTTGAAGCATAAAATTTTGGAGTTGGAAAGTGAGAGTGTGCAATGCACCTATGATCTCATGGGAGACTTGGAGTATCACTTTGCTTCCAAAGAGTCACCTAAGGAATATTCTAAAGGAAAAGCCAAGGTTGGATCTCCTTTTAAAATAAATATTAAGGACGATCATGCAGGGGAGGTAGGAGAAGAAGAAAAATACAGGAAGCCAATGGCTAAGAAAAGGAAACATGTCCCTAGGAGGAGGAAGGTTGAGGGAGGTGAACAAGAAAAAGAAGAGTTTATTCCCTCACCAAAGAGAAGGAGAATTGTGAGATTATCACAAAAGGAGGATTCTAAAGCAAACAAGGAAGGTGACACACCTGCAGTGGAAGTTGAGAGCTTGGGAGAGAAGACACAAGTGTACATTAGGAGATCAAGGACTCCTTCTCCAAAGAGGGCTACACCAAAATAAGGTGCTCCTATGAATTCTCCTATTACTGAGCATGAGGACATCCCTCCTCTCCATGAGACTGGAAATATTCTAGATAAACCGAAAGATGTTGAAGATCCTGAGGACGTTGATGAGGAATAATTCTAGGAAGGTGATGTCTACAATGCTGAGGTAGAGATAGATAAGGTTCTGCAGTCTCCCTTGATAGCTAGTGGGGATTCCCCTGCAGGAGGTGAGGAGAAAAGGACTTCTCCAAAGAAAGAAGTACCAGCTAGGACTCCTATAACAGTAAATGAGAAGGAAGAGAATAGTACATGAAAGGATGATCCAATGGTGAACACTCTTGAGGAGCTAGGCATAGAGAAGAGTACAGCCAATGTTCAACAAAAACAAGATGGACATGATAAGGTATAGTCAGAATCCACTATTTTAGGCTCATTAGATAAAGAATTGATGAGTAAACAAATTGTATTGGATGACACACCTCCCAATTGGGATGACCTACTGGAAAATATTAGAAAGGGAAAGATGAAGAAGAAGGCTAGAGTAATTTTCAGGATTGAGAGGGACGAGTCAAATAATAGGGTGGTCCACATTGCTACCCCTGCTCTTGAAAAAATAGAGATGATGTGACCGATAAGGATTATAGTGTACAAACTATTAACCTAGGGCGTGCTTGCATGGAATAAGACATTGAAGAATATGAAGGCTCCAATGTTGTAATCCTTGACCGGTTGAGGAATGAGGTACAAGCTAAGGAGTAATTGAAAAAGGAAAATGATAAATTGAAGAAGTATTTGTAAGATTTTATGAAACCTTTGCAATCCATTGGTGCTTCCTCATCTTCTACAAGTTTTCTATCCCAAGAGAAAATATAATAATTTGAAAGGATGAAGAGTACCACACATGATACGACCAGTTGGTTGCAAGGAGTGAAAACCAACGGAGATAATGCCATCAAGGACATCCGATCAACTAGGGGGAGTGCAATGAGATCCTTGGATTTGATAAAGAATGTGTTGGCTCAGGATAAGGAGGATACAAATCTCCTATTGCAAAAGACAAATACTATCATGGAACACACTGAGGATCAATTGGAAAAGGATGGAATTATTCCTTCCTCAAGAGTTACAAAGCCTTGGGAATGGTTTGAAATGCTGCAAATGAGCCAAAAGGCCTTGAAGAAGATTCATAAATAGGGAAGGCAGATTGATGACACTTTTACTAGTATCTAGGATAGGTTTATCTCTTTCTTTGAAGTGATGATAGGGAGAAGGAAATTTGATCCAAAAAATCTTAACCTAGATCAGTTGAGAAGGTGGTGGTGAGATGTCTATTCTTCAACCAATGAAGTCCCTATTATCGAACATTAGCTGGATGATGTTGCAATATACACTACAGTCATTGATCGGTATCAAACAAAGAAGATGGATTGGGATAATATAGTGAATCAGTCAAGGGATGATATCAAGTTCCTTGAGAGGAGAGTTAGGGGTTTTCCTTTACCACCTGTTGTCGGCTTGGATAGGGTATTTTTGTTGGTGCATGATAAGGTGGATAATGCTAAAGACAAAGGGGGAAGTAGTTAATGCAATACAACATCATAATTTGTGCTTCCCCATTATTTTTTCCTTGTCCTTTGCATGCATTGGATCAAGTTTTTTTGGAGACCCTAGACCGACTTAGATGAAATTGGTGCAAATTGCACATTTCATATTATTTCTAATATCTTTTGGCCAACTTGTTGTGTGGCATTTATCATTGTAAAACCTAATTAGACCCACATATCTTGGGGGGTTCTCTATAGGTTTCGTGTTATGCCTCATTTCTAAGGTGGTAGAAGTTAGAATAATTTCACATTAGATTGAATTATAAGAAGCAATTAGAGTTAGAGTTAGTTTATCTCTTCAAGAAAGTGGTGTAACAAAAGACTTGAATTGTTGCCACTTTGGGTGATTTAATACAAGCAAAGAAATTATGATTTGGTGCCTTTATTGTGTTGAGTTTTATCTAGCATGGTTCTTAATGTTATATCTTTAAAATTGCTTAATTTTAGTTGATGTTAGATGGTTTGGTAATGTTTAGGGTTTCATGCTTGAAGTGTTTGCAGAAATCTCTAGTCTATACTTTTTGTAGTTAGTTTATTGTTAGCTACTTTGCAAAGTTAGCCTAGACTTAAAACTGTGCTTAGTTCAATTATGAATGTTTATTCATTTCAATTGTAATAAGGTTGTCTTGAATGAATATGCATGATTTGAAAATATTTAACACCTTAGAAGATTGCATTATTTATGTAAGATTGCAGATGTATATGGGTTAAACGTGAATTAGTCTATGAGAGATTAGTCTATTTTGAGCATTTTATTGTTTTCATTATTGATCCTAGGGTTACAATTAGTCTTAGAATCACCTCTAAAAACCTTATCTTTTGTTATTTATTTTATTATTTGGGTTAGTTTTAGGTTTCAAAGTATCAATATATTGCTAGATCTGATAAATTTGAGTCCAATATTTGCTTTTAATAAGGTCCCTTTGTGATTACCAACATTTTTACCTTATCTTTGAGTTGTTTTTTTTTGCATTGTCAAGACCCGACATTAGAGTCCTTGGGGTTATCTATTGAGGCTTGTTGATAGATATTTACCTTTCAAGAGAGATAGGATATCATATTCTATCTGAGTTGTTGTTGTAGAAAAAACACCATCAACAGTATCTTGTTAAAAGAAGGTACGATCGTCGAGAATCACGACGGTCTTTCTTGTTCTTCTGCTCATCCCCTTTGGGAATATATTTTAACACAAGAACATGAAATTGTAAACACCTTTCTAAACATTAACTTACCTAGTCTCCCTAAATATTATGATCTACCTTTCTCCTCTTCTAATACCCCTCCTCGATGCGAAGATGACATGTTGGTGTTAGAAGATCCTCCTCCTCAAACTCATAAGACTCTCAACCTTCCCTACCTATTTGACAATCACAGTGATCCTTCTCTTAATGCCTCCTCTTCTTGTAGTGAAGTATGTGATGAACCTCTTCCAAGCTCTCCTACTAGTATAGGTTGTTTGGAACAAGAAAATGAGACCTTTGACAATTGTAGACACCTAAAAATGACCTAGGCCTACGAACACTATTTTACCACTTTCCATCCTAGCATAATTGTAACATTTGAATTATGTCCCTAACCCAATTCATCTATTAATTAAATAATTCATGATTATTTAATTAATTCATAAACATTCATTCTTCATGATTATTAAATAAATAAATATTATTTATTTAATTTAATATGTCACTAATTGTCAAAGTCTTCTAGTAATTAAATAAAGTCATCAATTTATTTAATTAATTCTTATCATAAATGTCTTCTTGATTATTAAATTAATATATTTTAATATATCTATTTAATATGTCACTAATTCCTAAATCCTCTCTTAATTAAATAAATTCATTTATTTATTTATTTAATTAACTACTTCTTCTAAATTAAATAATTATTTTAATTATTTAATTATGGCATGTGACATTTCTATATGTTTAAATACAACAAATCATTTAAAAATATCTCACATACTTAACTGATTCTTCATTTAGTAATTAATTTCCAAAATTATTGATTTTCTAATATCTCATCCTCTTGTCTTCTGATTTTTACTAATTTCATCTCCACTGTCACATTCAGTCTGGATTTAATTCATTTAATTAAATCTTATTTACACCTATGGGTATTTTTCCCTAACCCTAATTAGGGTTGCCTTATTGAATCTTGACCTTTAATTCTAGGGTATTCCTCAATCTCTCATCTTTTCCGTCCATTCAAGATTGCATTTTCTATAAAATGGCAATCTTGATCTCATTTTCGGATCCATGTTCATTTGCTTGAGATACTTTTACTATAGGCATTTAATATCATATCTTAGGCTTATTTTATTATTACATGCATATTAGGATTGATTTTCTAGTTGCATAGTTTAATAATTTAAAATCCTTCAAAGGCATTGTGAAGGCTAGGCATTAGAAAAGTTTGCTCACACACAAATCTGAGGGCAATCTATCATTGGAGCAAACCTTGAGAAGGTAAAATGAAAATCAGTCATGGAGTCAAATGATAGGTGAGATCTTTCCAATTTCTTGCATTACTTTGTGTTTTTAACTTCTTTGCATTTCATTGTTGATGTTTAACTAACTTGCAGGTACAACTAATAAGTGTTTCAATCTTGCAGGATATTTTAGGTCATTACAACAATCACATAGAATTCCATACTACTCCTTCCTCTCCTCATTAACCCACCATTGATAATTTCCTTAATAATATTATGCCCTTACAAGAAGATGTAGAGCCTATATTAGACTATCCTTCCCAAGGGGATGTTAATATTATTCAACTTCAACTCATCCTTTCTCCACCTTCTAAACCTAAATTCACTCTCTGTCGACCTAAGCCTAATGTGCTGAAAAAATTGAGTCATAATACCATTGCTCATAAACATTACACTCACAACACCCCGCATTCCCAACCATCAACCTCAACACCCTTACGTTCATCCCATCCTATTCTTTATATTGCCCCTACTTCAACTCCTTCCTTTAGGAGTATGACCTCGTTGATCAGCTAAGGAATACTCCCGCTAAAATATCTTTATGAGACCTTATCCAAGCCTCCCCTCACTATCACAACATGATCTGGGATGCCTTAAAAAAAATTCCTATCCCTCCTAATGCACAAACAAATGAAATTTTAGCTATGATTCAAGGATTGAACGCTGACATTGTTTTCCACCAAAGTGAGCTCCCTCCTTTGGAAGTACAAAACAAAGTTGAATCCTTCATGATCCTATCTCAATACAAAAGCATAGGGATCAAGAGAACCCTTGTTGATAATGGCTTTGTTTTCAATTTGTGTAGTGTCAATCTCTAGGATAGGCTCCCTATTGATAGATCAACCATCCAACCTTCCTCCTTATCTCTCACTAGATTTGACTGTATCAGACAAAATCCACTTGGTGTGATCACTTTTCCTCTTATAGTTGGAGTGGCCACATTAGGCACATTGATCCATGTTATGCCAAATGATGTTTCATCTAACCTCATTTTGGGCAGGTGGTGGATTCATGCAATGAATGGTGTACATTCCACAATTCATTGAAAGATGAAGTAAATCTACAAGAACAAATTGAACAAACTTGATGTTGATCCTGAACCTTACAGTGTCCTACACCTTGAGAAAAAAAATCCCAAACCCTTCATCATTTCCACACCCACCAAGCCAGTGGAACTTTTAAAACCAAATTCCTTTGATGATGGCTGGGGTTCCTTAAAATTCACCCCACCTTTACCAGGTGACTCTAAGACCAAAAGAAAATAATATCCAATGGGAAATGTATTATTTTTAACACAAGACTTGGCCAATCCTTTGATAGTATCCACCTCAACTCCTTTAGCCACAAATGAAAACAATGACCCCTCACCTGATCCAAAAAAGCTGAAAAAGATTTATGGAAAAGGTTATGAGATCATGAAGCAACTTGGATATAGTGGACAAGGTTGTGGTGCTAATGAAAAAGGTATTTGAAACTCTATCAATCCTCACAAACAAATATCCAAACATGGTCTTGGATTTTTTCCTTTCATCGAAATCATCAAGCCTTCCTCCAACTCTATCCCAAATCACCCTTCTAACCCTACCCTCCAAAGTGATCCTTTGAAACCAACAAAGGAATCTTTGCTTAAGGCCAATTTCATCCCACCACCTCCTCTTGATTCATATTTTACACACTCCTCCAAAGGAGTCTACAAAATCTCATAATCCATAGAGCCTTGTGTAGGTATGACTTACTATACTAAGCAAGATCCTTCCTTGTTTCCCACCAAAACATCCCATTCTACCCTTGATCAAGGGGGAATATTGTTGAGACTCCTCCAAGATCACTTTATGTCCCTCCCTCCCATAACTCAAAATAAATATTCCAACAAACATTCCTTTTGTGCCTTCCACTGAGTTCATAGTCATTCCACTAATGAGTGTAAGGCCTTGAGTTGTAGAATCCAACATCTTAAGGAACATGGTGTTCTACCTTATGTGGGGGCACCTCCTTCCTCTAATCAATACTGATTTTTACCTCAACCTTACATCCCCTCACTCCTATCACCTCACTCTTTTCCTACACTCAGTGGGGACAAGGGGTTCATTAACCTTTTCCCTCGTATGTCACTTGTCATTTTAAAAATTGACTTCTTGTTAACCTTTCATGAAAATTTAGGAGAAATCTTCAGACGTGGATGACTTGTCTTAAGTTGAATCATATGTCACATACATCCCTTCTCATGATGCAACTTATCGGAAAACATATGACTCAACATAGGGCTTTTTGAACAAGCTCTCATGTACTCCTCTTCTTCTGCTTTAAATAAATTTCTCATAGTATGATGTTTCACAATTCCTTTAAAGTGGTGGCATACATCACCATTCACATTTCATTTTTCCAATCTTCATTAAAAACATTACACAATATTTTTTTAGGATGAGACATCTTCATTTTTCCTCTTTTGATGCAAGATAATCACTAGCCTCTCTTGCATACAAGATGAGTACACTTGCACTTTTCCTCTCTTGAAAACATTACACATAATTTTCCTTAAGATGAGACATTGCATGAACAAAGAAAAATCCCTTTGAAAAAAATAACTTTCAAACATCACTTTCTTTTGTGGCGCCTTATCAAACACTAACTCATTTGATTGCAAAATCAGATGATAATTTTCAACGAAAGCTATATAATCAAATGTATCGTTGAGTGCTTGTGTGAAATTTTCATTTTTTTTAAATTTTATCCCCGACATTCGTCGGAATTTTGATGAACCTTATTTTCCATTTGAAATTTTGATGGACTTGCCAAGTTAAATTGTGGCTGACATAAATAAAACTTAGCTTGACTATTTATTGTGATAGTGATTTGCTCAATGATTTTCTTGGGGATCAGATATAAAATTCAAGAAGATATCGCTAGGTTGAGGGTAGATATTGTATTTTTCCAAAATTCATTTGTGAGGTCATATTTATACTTCTAGGTTTAAAAATAATCTCTTAAAGCAACATCTCATCAAATTTCATCTTTAGACTTGTGCATTTTAAGAATTTCATTTCCAGATTTTAGACCCGATTTCACAAATTCTTTATAAGGGAATTATTTATAACTGATGGAAAATTCTTGATGGATTTGGACAAAGATTATATTTGCAAGGTTTCAATTTTAACCATAATGATCAATTTTCAATATATTTGGGAGCCATAACTAGATAATATCAAAGGCATAGGGATAGGTACAAAGTGAAATGGCTATCAAGATTTAGGCCTAGAGGGTTGAACAAAGAATTGGGAATGTTTGATAGTTGATACTTAGATCCATTTAGCTATGATATTTTTTATGATAACTTCATCAAAATGTATTTTTCCCTTTGCCAAGTTTCAAAAATAGATTTTAGACCTTAGATTCCAGTGTCTTATTAAAAAGTTATGGTATATCTGTTACCAGAAGTTCTTGAATTCACCTTGACTCTATACAAATGTATCTGTTTTTTATTTGAACAAGAAAGAAAGAAAGAAACCAATTTTTAAATATTGTGAGATATTTAGAGCAAAAAACTAAAAAATGAAATAATGAAGGTCAAGGCCTCTTTATTTTTCTCAATTCACTTAAACTTTTTAGATGCTTCCAAACATCTAGCAAGCTAAAAATATCATGTAGATTATATGATTTCTATTTTTTTTGTACTTTGGATCAGTTTACAAGATGAAATTGTCTCCTCATGTTGAAGTACAAGCTACTAAATTCCTTCAGAAGTTGATACAAGAATCAAAAGATGAACTTGTCAAATTGGAAACCAAACTTTTTGTTGTAAGAAGAGTTGATTTTGACATGAATGGAATGTTCTAGCAACTTAATTAATTATTAAAAATTATTTATTTATTTGATAATTTGGTGATTTGTGTGTAGATATGCCACCATATGAAACTGAGTGGAAAAGAGCACTCCTTGCCTTATCACATAATATCTAGGTAAGATTTTATAAAAAATAACTTGTGCTTTTAGTGAAGTTGGTCAACCTACTCATGTATTACCCTCTCAAGTTTTTAATTGGTTAAAATCAATCTCTTATAAAGGATATAAAACTCCTTAGTACTTTAGATTGTCCTTTATGTTAAGGGAGGCATTTGACTATTGTTTATATAATTCAAATTTATTTGAGAGTAATCGTATTTAATATTAATGTGGTAGATTCAGACACTCAAACAAAGTATTTGACCTTATTAGGAAAAATGAATCAAAAAATGTAAAATTGCATCATAGGATTATTTTTTCATGGTTTTCATTGTAAAGTATGCAACTTCTTTCAATATTTTCTCATGGAAATCATATGACCTTCTTTTATGGACTATATAAACTCCTTTAGTGTAAATGTTGTCCTCTCCTTCGTATTATGCAAGATCATTCAAAACCTCTACTAATTTTTGGCAATGACATATGACTGTCATATCTCTGTAAGTATTTAATAGACATAATGAGAGATCCTTTAGAAACATCATCATCTCTATTGAAATTAATCCCATATCCTTTGTGATACCTTCCCTCTAGCAACTTGACTATCCTTTGTCCTTTAGCTTATGCATGATTTTATTCATTTGATTTCAATGGCCTTGCATAACACTAGAAGAAATTAATTGTAGTAGCTCTTTGAGATATTGTCCATGCATTCCTTAATAAACTTTAAGGTTTTTCTCTTTTGAAACTTTGTGAAATGGAAATATTTATTAGTTTACCATACTGCTGTGAAGAAAATGAACCCTTGACAAGATTTATGATGTTTTAAAAGTCCTCTTGAATACTTCGTTACTTTTCTTTATGTATATTTTAAATTTCGTCATACTACCCTATCATTGTTATTATTAATTTTAATGCCCCCTTCATGGTTATGACATGGACTGATCATTTTTTTAAAATAGTCATGACTGTGATCTCCTTTTGGGAATCTATAGGAAAGTGTCATGCCTTACTCTGAAGTCCATTTCCTTAAATATATATTTTTTTCTCGTTGCTCCTTACCTCTATATTATCCTTATATTGCATATACATTAAAAATAACAATTATGGTGATAACTAGTGGACATGGGTATAACATCAAGCATCATACAAATGTAGTTTATATATATGTATATAATACCCCGAGATACTAATAGTGTAGCACTATTCAAAGAATCATCATTGAACTATATTTTTTGATCAAATACAATGAAAAAAAAATTATATTAAAATATAAAACATTGATCTTCTCTATCTACTCCACTAGAAATAATAAAGAATGCAGAAATTTCCTTCCAATTTGAGTGTTGGAAGTCATCACAATAATCAACAATATAATATTTATCTATTAATATATAAATATTATAAATAAATAAGTGTGTATTTCAATATTTGTAAGAAAGAAATTAGGGAACAATATATTCCTTCTCTTTATAATATACAAACATAATAAAATCTGAAAATATAATAAAATCTTTGAGAAATACCTTCAATCTGCAATATTAAATTTGCACATTTATTTGGAAATAAATCAACCTACAATCACTAGCAACCAAACAATTAAAATAAGGATTGTAAAGATCATTACATGAATATATACATATCAACTTATAAGTCTCGTAGCCTACAATAAAACTTTGGATTTGTAATTATTTTCCATGAAAGAAAAGCATAAAATATTTAAAGAGAATAGAGTTAGTTGTGAGTTGGTTGTTGCAATTAATATATAGAAAAGAACATTGTTTTATATTTAACTATATTTTATTTTGCAAATAGCATTGGATAGTAAACTGACCAATACACTATCAAACATAATGATTAGGCCCTATAAATATATAGGTTATCAATATTTAATCAATTCACATGAGATATCATACTAACCAATAGTATCAATGAAACTTTGATACTATATAACAATGACTAGTCTCAGTTTGATGACATTTCAAGACCAATGCATGAATATCATTTGGGCCTCATGGAATTGAACATTATTTTAATTCATCCATGATATAATGTTCTTACAGGAAGCACAATACTAGTATGATTGAATGTATCACAAGAAATAGGAGTTAGAGAAGACAAAAACAGAACAAAAATATTTTAGTGTAACCTTATTATTATATAAATAAATTAAATAAAAAAGTAGGAGCCCCAAATATCATGTAATCATTAAGGAAGACCCTTTCATTATTACCTTAATGTATTTAACTTTCAAGGATGCCATCTAATGGTGTTTCCTATTGATATCCAAAGCAAGGATGTGAATAAGGCTGATGACTATGCATGGTATATTGTAGATAAAATTCATAGATCTTTTAACATTATCAAGGAATATAATACGGTGGTCCAATTCAAATGAAACTATTTATTATACCATACTATTTTACTTATAGAATTCATTTATGAAGTCATATTTGTACTTCCAGGTTTGAAAATCATATTTTAAAGCAACATCTCATCAGATTTCATTTTTAGACTTGTGCATTTTCAGAATTTGATTTCCAGATTTTGTTGTGAAAATTCAATATCCTGATTTTAGGAGTCTAATGGTTGGAAATCATAGTAAAATCAGAATTTAATAATTTATGGAATTAGAATTTTAAAGTGTTTTTTTGGGTCATTAAATTTAAACTATCTTTTCTTTTGTAGGGGTGGTTGCATGCTGAATTTTTTTGGTATAAACTATCAGAATTATTAGATTTTGTTACCTATCTATAATTTAAAATTATTGGAGTGTCAGTTTGATATTTTTTGAAGATCTAAATATTCAAGATTGGTAAATAAAATTTTTGTCAGATAATATTAGTCCAAAAAAAAAGGAAGAGACAATTGCTAGGTTGTAGGCTAGATTGAAAAGAAAGGGTGATGGGAAATTTTATTGTCCTTGCAATAATTGCAAGGGCTTAAAGATGAGAAGAATTTTAATCACAACAGGTGAGAAAAAATGTAGGCAACATGGTCACATTGAAGGGGAGCATGATTATCGTCCATTGGTAAGTTGTTCATTATATGTGTTTATATCATTAAACATTAAATATATATATACAAAATCACTTGATCATGATCATGGTATATTTGTGTCCATCATTATTATAAAGGTGGGGCACCCTAGGGCACATGATATGGATTATCATGGCCTAGAGAATGTTGTTTTGCAAGCAAAGGAACATGGAGTTGTGAATATCAAAGATGAAGTTAATGATCCTATGGAAGAATATGATCATGCACCAGAAAACACAGTTGAAGATGATGGTACAAATACATTGATCCATGACACATTTAGTGGCACAACTAATCATGATGATTGAGATGACTTTGATGATGTTCATGATTTACCTATACTTGAAAAGGCATATGAGCCCCTTTATGAAGGCTCCCAAATAACTCTTCTCTCTATTTTATTGTTGTTGGTGAACTTGAAGGTTATGAATTGTTTATCCAGCATATCAATCTCACAGATGTTAAGGTATGTCATATATGTCATCTTTTTTCATCTATTTTAATTGTTGTTAGTTCATCACTACTAAATAAATGACGAAATATGTACCATTAATATTATTTACATTAAAAAAATATTTTTTTGTTGTAGATTGGTTGGTGAATTTTTGTTACCACCATCAAATATTTTACCTCGCTCATACCGTGATTTATCTAGCATTATGAAAGATATTGGAATGGAGTACCAAGCAATAGATGAATGTCCCAATCATCATATTATATATCATAAACAACATGAATTTTCAACAGAATTCCTAGAATGTCATATCAGTAGATATCAAATAGATCAACTAACAAAAAAATTGCCTTGCAAGGTTCTTCGTTATATTCCCATTATTCTACATATGCAACGTGTAGATACTGAAAATTTTTCTAGGCCTACAAGTACCACTTTCGACATAATTTTATATTATCCATGGTCATGATTAAATAATGTTTATTATTTAATTACCCTTTCTAAACACATATTTACTCTATTAATTAAATACCCCATTTAATTAATTCATAATGACCTTTATTCAACTTGATTTATTAAATAAATCATATGTATTTAAGCTAACTAATCAATTATTCTTTCTTAATTAAATAATTTATTATTTAATTACCCCTTTATCATATTTCAACTCTAATTAAATATTTATTATTTAATTATTCATTTAATCCTTTTCAAATAGTCAATTAAATAAATTACATTATTTATTTAATTAATCTTTCTTTTTGAATGTTGAATTAAATTAACATTTAATTCATATTTAATTATTTATGTCACATTCTTCTATCAGTCAGTTGACTAATCATTTACTCACCCTCTAACTCGAGATCTATTTTAAACCCGTCAGCTATCTCCAGATTCAACATCTAATCGTCTCTGCGAGAAGAATCTCTGTCACAACTAGCCAGTTAACTGGTTCTTACACATATGAATGAATGTGTTTATTAATTAAATATATTTATTTAAATTAATTAATTTATGTATGCATTTGAATGAATTATTCTTCGAGTTCTAACTTTGTCTTTGACATTCAAAGTATATTTATTCTATTTTTGAAGACTCTGAACTGAAGATTAAATTGTTTATTTCATCTGGAACTCATGTTCTTTCTATTTTCAAACAGTCTTGACACAAGATTAAGTTATTTTTCTAATTTAATCTTTATCCTATAGTCTTTTCTAACTCACATTCTAATTGAAACAGAACTCACATTGCATGACATTCATCAATCTCATCCGTCGATCTCTCTTTTGAATCTGAGCCGATCATTTGAAAACCCAAAATCTATAAAATGGCTTGTCATTATCATCATTCTTCCTCTCCCGAAATCAATAATTTTGAGGAGAAACTAAATCTTTGATATTTTTCTTAGACATTCAAAAAGGTTATGTTTGCATCAATGCTAAAAATCTGAGGGAAAGAATACTGAAACAAAAAAATGGAGGACAATCGAGATAATTCGAAGGAGTGGACACATATTCGGTAAGATCTTTTCAATTATTCGTTTAGTTTCTTTATGTTCATTTTACCAGATTCTTTGTTCTTTTGATTTAGATTATTTGTTAGATTAGAGTTGATCATTTTAATCTATGTAGCTATTAGCATTAATCCAGAAAATCTATGTTACATTTGGTGAACCCGACATGAATACGCTTCTAATTCGCACAACACTTTTTCGTCTTTTCATTTTTTATTTTGCAGGAATCGTACGGCACATCGCATCCGCTCAAACAAATGACACATTAGTATTCACAAGTTTCATCTTCTACATCCCATGATGCATCTGACATCCTACACCACATCCACAATATCCTGAACCGCATCCAACTATTAACGCGAACTGCATCCGCTTGTCAACATCATGTCATATCTGTGGCTTGAAAAGCCACATCTTCTTGGTAATAGATTTTTCACTTTTTTATTAACTTTCGTACATTCATGTTTTCATTTTTCATTTTTTGTGTTATTTTGGTTTTTTTGCTAATGTTTGTTTGCAGTTGAGTTTAGAGGAGTAACTTAGTTTTTGAAGGATGAGGCATAGAAAACCAAATAAAAATAAATAAATTGTAGGACAAAAGCCAAAGACACAAAAGGAATTACTGATCAGTTTGCATGCGGGACCTAATGACTTTGTTAATTTTATTTGGCAATCTTTTTGTTTGGTAGATAAATAATTGTCATTTGGATTAAAAAGAATCAGTGTTTGCTTTGTCTGGTATGAAATCACATTTTGTAACCCTTTACAATTTGGTATATCAAAGTATCCTCTCTCCTTGTGCAGTCATGTGATCCTGGGTGTAAGAGAAACAATTACTGACTCTAGAACTTGAGCCTATCTTGGTTGGAAAAAGTACTCACCCCAAGATGACTCAGACTAGTAAAATGCTTTAGCCAACGACTTCCACCCGGTATATAAAATAGATTTCTCGGGGAATCCCTAGAAATCATGTTCAATATTTTGACAAGAAGGGCATAAATGGTCTCTTTTCGTACTAGATGGTGCCCCACGAATAAAATACCCTTACTAAAAATGATGTTTTAGTTTTTCCAAAATCCTAACTATTTGTTGGTGCAGCAGGTTCAGACCTGTGAAGTGGTCTTACATTCTTATGGTTCATTGGTGGAGATGAGATGTATGCCATGGGAGTTTCATGGGTACAATAGTTTGATTTCTCTATATAAGTGAGTTACATGGAGGGGAGCAAGTGGGGTCAAGCCACTAGTCATATGCCTTGAATATGCGTAGCTCAATTTATCCAAGTAAGAACTCAGTAAATATTGTCCAAAAAGCCTATGGTGTAATTTTTTTATGGTATTTTAATAGATTTATCACTACAAAACTGAAAACACATTGAATTTTGTGCTTGTTTTTGCTGCATTCATCAAAAAACTTGATCAAACAAATGGAGTTAGTCAAAATAAAAATCTTCAAAAAAACACAACTATCAAGGTGAGTCACAACTATCATTTTTAATACTGCATCTGTCTTAGAGAGTCACAATCACTAAGGTAAATGCTACATGTGTCTATCAACAAAGTCCACTTTTACACAACTTAGATATTACGAGCCACAACAGTCAATTTTTTAGTCGCATGTGTATACGCAAGACACATCTATCAAACTAAAAGCTGCATGTGTTTGTCGACAAGTTAGGTTCATAGAGTCTATATTCCAAGTCACATATGATCATCTGAATCGCATTTGTCATCTGGTAAACTGCATCTGTCAGGAAACCACAACTGCCTATAACATTTAAAAGTACTTTAAGTCAAATCACCGCATGCGCATGCTAAACTGCATTTTTGAAAGATAGAACCGTATCTGATAGGTGAACCACATTTGACTGTTAATGAAAAACTTTGAAACCCACAAACCTTGTCTGAAACATTACTCTCTTTTTCACTTTTGTTTTGAAAAGATCAACCTTTGACAAAAACTAGAAAAAACTTGCTCAAAAACCTTTCATTATTAGGTATCACATACATCCTATTCATAGTCATCCTAAGTTGCATGCATTTAGATACTTCCTAGAAAATTGCATATTGTAGGATAGAACAACTTTCTGCATCATTGGATACATTCATGTTCTGATTTGTCCTCATCATTGGACCTAGTTGTTGATGGTGTTTTTTGCACAGCAACAACTCAGACAGAATATGATATCCTATCTCTCTTGAAAGGTAAATCTCTATGAGAAAAGAGATAACTCCAAGGTCTTTAATGTTAGGTCTTGACAATGCAGTGAACAACTCAAAGATAATGTGAAAATGCTGGTAATCACAAGGGGCCTTACAAACAAATACTAGATCTTCAAACTTATCAAATTTTGCAATATCTTGATACTCAGATTCTTAAATGTAACCCAGATAATAAAAGAAATATCAAAAGATAAGAGTTTAAGAGAGATCCTAAGATTGAAATTACTCCTAAAATCAACCACAACAATGATGAATGCTACAAAGGGACAAATATCCAATAAAACCAATTTCTGCTTAATCAAGGACAAGTCTACAATTCTGCAAAAATGGTGCAATCTTATGAGGAAACTGAAGATTTTCAGACTATGAACATTCATCCACATACCCAGTAAATGGTGTAATGTAAACAAGCATCCATAGTTGAACTTAGCACAAAATAAGGCCCAAACTAACTTTACACAACAACTTACAATCAGCAAATTGCCAAAAGTATGGACCGGAGATTGATCAACAACATTAACATTTCACCATTATCATGAAAGAACTGAAAACTAACATCTAACACTGAGAATCAAGAATAAGAAACCATAAATTTTTTGAAACATAACACAATGTTTGCCAAATCAACAACCTATTTACATTATCTTCTCTCGCATTACATAACAATTTCCAATCTTTCTCCTCTCCTACAGCTACTAACTTGCAAAATCTAACCTCTAACTTAACCAATTTTGGCTTTCCAGCCTCTAACCAGTTGTTCTCTAACCTTTTCTACTCTACTAACCCTTACAAATGAGAAGGCACTGGCCTTTTATAGATATTACATTTTTAAATCAAGGGCTAGGATTAAATTCAATCCAATGGCTGCAATTAATAACCAAGAAACCCTAAGAATTCACATTAGGGTTCTTAAAAATGTGGTACATCATCATCCAATAGCATAAAAATGGTTACATCTAGGAACAATAAGAATTTCAACAATCTGCCACCTCGATCTTAATAAAAATTATGATTGGAGAGTGAAAATAGCATCACACATCACTCCACATTTGAAACATATAATCCACTTGTAGATAGGTCATGACACAAATTCTTATGCAATTGGGTTCATTTGAACAGTTGGGCATAGATTCATATGTAAATCAGCATTTAAAATATTTTCCAGATTTTCTTCCTGACACGAATCCATATGCAAGTCCTCCCTTTAATCCTGAAAAACAAATATAATCATTAATAGCCCAAATGTGAAAATCCAACCAAAAAATATTAAAATTAAGCATAAATAATCCCTTGGAAATTTCAACACCGTCATAAAATTTTGGAAATTTAAGCCTTTCAGAGTTCAAGAAAATTGTGATAGGAAATTCGAAAAAATCCGCTAGGAAGGGAAAATCCCAAAAAATGGCCAGAAATCCGCCAAAATCCGGATGGGGCGGAAAATCTCGGATTTGACAAAAAACCCGAAAAAATCCGAACCGGACGAAAAATCCTGAAAAAATCTGGACCGGGCGGAAAATCCCGAATTTGACAAAAATTCGCCAAAATTCGGACCGGGTGGAAATCTCCGAAAATGACCCAGAAATCGGAGAAAAACTTTGAAACCCCATAACTTTTTTTCCTGAATGAATTTTCAAAAAGTTCAAAAAGTAACTTGGCCTAATTTTTCGTCCTCTATCCATTGGTACAAAAATATTTACACATGACATTTAAAATTCATTTGAAAAATCCCCATTTATAAAATCCAAGGCCCCAAAATGCTTCAAAATACCACCCCCATTAAACCAAATCCAGACTTGATCCCAAAATGACCTCCAAGAAGAGAAAAACCAAAAATTGAAAAATCCAAGGTGCAAAAATGTAGAAGAAAAAGAGGGTCCCTCCTCTGGTGGGGCGTGTGTGCAAAAAAGTGCACAACACTAGTCACTTTGGTCCTATTAGTGAATCTTTTCAGCTCAACAGTCTAGTTTGGAAAATTCACCTTGTCAACTGTCTTTGTCCTACAATCAGGTTCCTTAGTTAAACTCAAATCATTGCATGCTTTTATTCCATAGGTGGTAAGTTATACCCATCTTAGAATCATTTACCATCATAGTCTACTTGATATTTTTCATATTGTTTGTCCTACTATATGTCATCTTAGTATACCTCATTTTAGAAATCTTTAGCAACATCCTTTATTTTCTGAAAATCCAAAAAACACAGAAATAGGCCATATCAATTTTTAGATATAGTCTACATTACCCCATTTTGAGAAAAATTTTCATGGTCAAAACAAGGTCTCAAAAGAAACATAAAGCAATGTTGGACCCTAACAAATTTTTCAATCCAAGTTCGGATGTCCACCATCAGGAAGCAAAAGACCACACAAAGCTTTTCTTGAAAAACACATCAATAGAGACACACATGGACAATTTTTTGTTGAAGACATAGATGCCGTTGTACAAGATCCTAAGTTTGCATCCTTTATGGATGAGTGTTTGGAAAATGATCCCCAATGATACCTAGAAATTTTCTAGTAGAAGGTGCCACACTACCACCAGGATTTGATATTCATAATCGGAAAACACCGTCTACTCAACCAACACAAACTGTGACATCAAGTGTTTCTATTCCATAAATCACCGCAATGATACCAACTAGCATAAAAACTCAAACATCATCAATTGTAAGCACAATTCCTTTCAACATAACACAAGGTTTACAATTTACTATGGGAGAAACTTCATCAAACCCCTTTGGCACCAACACTACTCGTAAGAGATCCAAAGTCTGCATGAATATTCCTATACCAACACTACTTCATTCCTAGACTTGGTACAAAAGGGAATCATCCTTGAAAAATGCCTCATTGACAAAGGATAAATTAAAGTACCTGGCAGAAATCCAGACATTCAACATCAAAACATTCCCAATGATAGAAACAAATTTTGGTCTAGGAACAAAAATGTTACAAATGATGACATTGTTGATGCTGAAACCATACATACGGAACCAATTATCACACTTAGAGGTTAAAACCCCAATCAAGACATGATGAATAGTCCAGATCAAACAACCACTTTTGTTTAAAATTCACAACAACGAACACAAAGGAGATTTCCTACACGTGAATTTACCCCTTTATGGTAAATAATCGAGACAATTTCCAAAGAGTTGATTAAACATAATCTCATTAAACCTTTGGAACCAAGAGAGTATGATCTTGAATAGTTTAAACCTTCATGGTGGGATGATAACACCTATTGTGACTATCATCAAACAAAAGGACAACCTACAACAATGTCGACAACTGAAAAATATTATACAAGACTTTGTTGAAAATGAAACCATAGAGTTCAATGGTTAGAAAAATACCAAGAACAGTGATCATAAGGTCTTCACAGACCCATTACATGACCACACAAAAGGAAAGCCTCTAGTTTGAGAACCAAGAATTCTCCATCAGCCAATTATGCAAAGACCAAGTATGACTATGGAAAAGGAAAGATCATAAATCACCTCCGAGTTGAAAATGAACATGTCGATACCATCACCCTTAAGAAGTGTCCTAAATGTGCTGTAAACACATGTAGAACAAATATCACTATTCCAGGTCCTTCTTTTGAGCCACCTACATAGTCTTCCAAGACTAAGTACAATCTCCTTGATCAAGTGAGCAAAACCTCCGCACATATATCCATTTTGGAATTGTTCACTTTATCACCTGAGCATCAAGCCATTCTTGACAAATCCTTATAGAACATGAAGTGTCCCTAAAGACTTAGATGTCAAATGTTTCAAATTAATGGTAGGATATTTAACCAAATCCCATCATGCCACATTTTCCCAACAAGACTATTCAACAGAAAAGATTGATCATAATGACCCATTACATCTTGAAGGCCTAGTCCATCAAACTAAACTCAGATGAGTCTTGGTAGATGGAGGAGCAAGTTTGAACCTGTGTACCCTAAAATTTGTTAAGGCATTAGGATTCTCAGAAGAATGCGTAGAAACCTCTAAGAGTATAGTCATCAAGGCTTACAATGATGAGGAAAGATCATCCAAAGGAGTTGTCACACTCCCTATCAAAATTGGCCTAGTAGTCATGAACAAAATATTCCATGTATTGGATGTCACCCTTCTGTATAACCTATTGTTAGGTTGACCTTGGATACACGCACTGAAAATTGTACCTTCCACATATCACCAATGTCTTAAATTCCCGCATAATGGCACTGAGATCACGATTAATGGTGATCCAGATCCTTTTTAATACTGTACAAGCCTAAGGGAAATTCCACAAAGATAGGTACCTATTAATCAATAAGATTCATCATCTACTTTATCCCTATACATTAATCCATCACATCTTACCAAGTCCATTTGATTCAAACCACCATCATCCACTCCTAAGCTCGAGATCCAAGACAAGGGGTGTGGAGAATATTACATGAAAGCCTCCTATTGTGTCAGAGAGATGGTTCCACCTAAGGCATATGGCTTACCCATGGCAGATATTAGACAATCAGTAGTCACATTTCATGTTCCCCCTATAATGAAATTGTCCAAATGGGGAGAGTTAAGTGAATAGGTTGTCGACCAAAGTTATATTACCTCCTGGTTGTACTAGGAAGACAATGAATACTCCTCACCATCTATTCAAGTAGCTAAGGATCAACATGGAAAATTCTTTAAGATAATGCAAGGCGAAGGCTATGACGGAAATAGTGAGTTAGGACTATATCAAAATGGAAGGATGAAACCAATCATTGTCTCACCATGACCAAAATACCAAGGGCTAGGGTTTCAACTACTTAGAATTGGCTTTCCTAGTACTTCGTCACCATATCAAGAGGAAGTGAGTGCTTACGCAGACATCGAGATATCTCACAAACCACTTCCCCCAATTTAAGATGAATCCCTTGACTCAAGTGACTATGAATGGGATTCCCTTTCCTCTACCAGTACCATGAACCTAGATTGTCTATTTGGAGAATTGGACCTAATGATAAAATCCTTACCGAAGTCATCTAGTCCCTGTCATAAGAAGTCCTTGTCAAAAGAAGAATGGCTTAAACACTATTATTTGGAAACCCTTGATCATGCATCTTGGGCACCTAATGAACTATCTTCAGACAACTTATCCCTTACAATAGTCCCACATCAAAGTTTACCTACCCTTAGGAAAAAGAACAAGGAGTTAGTCAAAAAATTCTATGACCATGTCAACCACTCTATATTCACCTTGTCAGCTTCCACCTTTGATAACTCTGATGATGACATGGCACGCATATATCCCAAACTTATCGACTGGTATCAAAAAGATACACCCATCTTCGACACATTCGAGAATGATGAAGCATTAGCTAAGTTCATGGGACTTCAAGAAGGCATACCTAGAGGGGATCATTAAGCTGGTTTTACCATAGACTTGGATGACAAAGCATATTTTGGGGAGTCTATTTGTACCTAGTCACAAAAATAAAAATAAGAAGGAAAAAGATGAAAATGAGAAAAATGATGAGTCCCTAGGTGAAAACCAAAAGGCACCTTTGGAAAAAGAAATAGTAAAAATAAAGGACGCATCTGAGGGCGAAAACCTCTCTGAGGCACCCAAGGATAGAGGTTTAAATATTCTCCCCATTGATTAGGAAACTTCACAGATGCTAGTAGAAGAGTTTGTTGAATTCAATATAAATACTGAAGAAAACCCTTGGATAGTATATTTTGTAGCATCATTGACAAAGACAGAAAAACAAGAGTTTTAGGACTTCTTCACAAAGAGACAGATAAACTTTGCATAGTCGTATGCTCACATGCTTGGGTTGGATTAATACTAATATTGCACCATCTACCATTACAGCCAGGTATTAATCTAGTCAAATAGAAGTTAAGGAAAATACATCCACATATTGCTCTATTGGTCAAACCAAAACTTAAGAAACTCTTAGATGTAGGATTAATAAGAACTATATACTATGCAAACTAGATTTCAAATCTTGTGCCAGTGACTAAACAAACTGGGGGCATCCATATTTGCACAGAATTTAGAGACATCAACAAGGCATGTCCTAAGGATGACTTCCCTTTTTCGAACATAGACATGATAGTAGATCTTACAATAGGATACAAGATTCTATCCCTCATGGATTGTTTCTCTAGATATAACCAAATCAAAATTGCCATTAAAGACCAACACAAGACAACTTTCATGTGTCCATGGGGCACATACTATTGAAATGTTATTCCTTTTGGGCTTAAGAACACATGAGCTACATATCAATGGGAAATGATTACTATTTTCCATGAATTTATACATACTCTCATGGAAGATTATGTAGATGACGTTATAAATAAATAAGAAACAAGGGCAGATCATTTCAAGGTTCTAGACAACATATTTTAGAGGCTAGAGAGTTAAAACATCAGACTAAATCTAAAGAAATGTGTCTTTGGAGTGAAGTAAGGGAAACTTCTATGGTATATCATTTCTAGAAGAGGCATTGAAGTAGATCTAGAGAAGGTAAGAGCTATTGTAGAAATGCCTCCTCTAGTCAGCATTGGTCAACTAAGAACACTATAGGGAAGATTACAGTCTATCAGGCATTTTATTGTACAATTGGTAGATAAAATACATCCATTCCAACATCTATTCAAGAAAGGAAAACTATTTGTGTGGATATCTAAATGTCAGGAAGATTTCCAACAAATCAAGGATTATTTGCTCACTCCACCTGTCTTAATGCCACCTACAGATGGAAAACCATTGATACTATACATTTCAATAACTCAGTCAGCATTAGGAGCTCTTCTTGCATAAAACGATGATCAGGGTCATGAAAGAGAAGTCTACTACATCAGTCGTACCTTGGTGGGATATGATATAAATTATAGTAACATAAAACATGATTGTCTTGTGGTAGTCTTTGCTACTCAAAAACTTTGGCACTATATGCTAAATCGTCAAACAATGTTGGTCGGAAAGATTGATCCCCTCAATTATCTCCTAAGTAAAGAAGCATTAACAAGCCGATTGGCTAAATGGGTTATGATACTTAGTGAGTATGACATGCAATATATGGAGAGGAATGCTATAAAAGGACAGGTGATTGTAGATCAATTAGCGGATGCACCTATGAAGGAAGACCATCCTTTAGTGGCAGATTTTCCTATTGAATTTCTCTTCAACATTGACATTAGAACCAAATGAAAATTATACTTTGACGGGTCACATACAAATCATGTTTCAAGAGCAGGTATCCTATTTGTTACACCTTAGGGTGATACTATTCCTAAATCATTCAGGATTGCTTTCCCTTGCACCAACAACATAGTAGAGTATGAAGCCTTAGTTACAGGACTAAGAATGGCAACCCAGTGGAAGATTACAAGTCTACATGTTTTTTGCGATTCTCATCTAGTAATCCAGCAAGTAAATGATGATTATGAGACTAAGGATGAGAAAATTTCTGCCTACAAGCGCATGGCTAATAGTTTCAACAAGTAATTTAATGACATTACCTTTCAACAAATATCACGTATTCAAAATAGGGTTGCAGATGCTATGGCAACTGTGGGTTCCTTGTTGGACATTCTGAGCAACATGCCTAAGTTTGATTTTTTGGTTGAACAACTATTGGTCCCCACCTATGATGTCCTAGATACTATGATGGTGTGTAAAAGTGTTGGTACTACTTCCCCTTGGTACAAAGACATATTGGACTATCTAAATGACCAAACCATACCTTTAGACATGTCAAATAATAAACGCATAACCTTTATCCGTAAGTTAGCTAAATACACCATCATTGTAGATACTCTATATAGACGTACCTTAGATAATGCCCTAATGAGATGTCTTGATGATGAAGAGGCACATAAAACTTTGAGAGTAGTGCATGAGGGTATATTTGGATCCCATTTGAGTGGTCCTAATTTAGCCCACAAGATTATGAGACTAGATTATTATTGGCCTACAATGGAAAAAGACTCATATATATTTGTAAAGAAATATAGATAGTTTTAGATACACAAAGATTTGATAAGAGCACCAACATAGGAGCTTCATCCGTTTACATCACCATGGCCCTTTTCCCAATGGGGACTTGACCTCATAGGTAGGATACACCCTCCATCATCCAACAACTATAAATTAATCATAATCGCCACTGAATAATTCACCAAATGGATTCAAACTATTCCCATGACCTACATCACCGACATGCAAATATCCATGTTTATCGTAAACTATATCATATGTTGGTATGGTGTAACCTAATCCATAATCATAGACAATGGCTGCCCATTGAAAAACCAAGAATTACACCATTTATGTGAAAATTTTCATATGAAACATCATTTTTCCACCCAATACTACCCACAAGGTAATGGCCAAAATGAGGCATTTAATCAAACCATTGTTAGAATCCTAAAAAATATTTTCAATGATGTTGGTCGTGACTGGCACCTACACCTTAATCTTTCCTTGTGGGCTTACTGCACAAGCATTCGTACTCCAACTAGCGCCACTCCATACTCCCTAGTATTCAGGTCCGAAGCTATCTTGCCTATTGAGGTTGAAATTCCTTCCTTGAGGGTATCCTTGAAAGGTCACATTGACGATGAAGAATATCGTGTATCTAGATTACAAGAGATAGAATTACTGGATGAACAAAGACAAAAAGCACTAGATCATTTGCAAGCATATTAGAATCATCTTAGTCATGGTTATAATAGGAAAGTTCTAAATAGACACTTCGACATTGGTGACCTAGTTTTAATGGAGAATCCCAAGAATCAAGCTGAACAAGAAAATCTAGGTAATTTTGAACCTAATTGGTGAGGGCCCTATATTGTCACAAAAGCTTTTTGATTATGAGCATACCAACTTTCTACCCATGAAGGAGAGCCATTTTTTTCACCAATCAATAGGCTTCATCTGAAGAGGTTCTATGTGTAGCTTCTAAGAATCTTCATCTTAATCTAGAAAATACAAAAAAATGGAAAAAGAAAAAAAAGGTTACCTTGATGAAAATCTGGCAAACAGGCATCTTTGTAACACCAAAAAAATTGGAAAATCGGAATAGTAAAGATAAATAATCTATCCAATAGTGAAAACCTCTTCAGTGGTGCTATGGATAAGTACCATGGTGAAAACCTAGCAAACAGGCACCATGTGTAATCAAAATTGCTCATTTGTCGACCATCATTCCAATTGGACTTTTTCACCATCCCTCATAATAAATGGTTTTCCTATCCATTACTTGGAATGATTGACATCAAAGTCCATTCCGTCACATTCCCCACTCCATCTCACAATTCTTATTCACAACTTGGGGAGAATCCTTGTTGTGTTCCACGAGGACCTTGTACATAGCATTTACACCATCGGAAAATGTCCTAAAAAATTCCAAAAAAAATAGAAAACTTCAAAAATCCAAAAAAATTGAAACATGTCAGAAAATAACAAAATAGAGTTGAGTCAGTCATGTCAATTCAATCGTAGACATATTCAAAATACATTGCCTCTATGATTGGGACGTAGGCAAGGCCATCAATCAATGTACCCCCGAGGCATTAGGTCTGTCTGTCTAGGTTTTTCATGTATCAAACACATTAAAATCATGACTCTTTGTATATTCAAAGTCATTGGTCATATTGAACTACAAGGTCTCTACATTTACAACATAGGCAAGGCTAATCAATTTATGAGCCCCCAAGGCCGCACTAGGTCAGTCCTTTAGGGTATATCATCTCAATTCATACACTATCCACACACACACTTTTTAATCAGTCAAGGAATCAAAACAAGTCATGCATCAACAAAGCAAAACACCTCAAAGTCATCAAGTCAATATCAATCACATTGTCAAAATGATCAACTTATGTCTTAAGCAAGATATGTCTTTATCATCAACAAACATCATGAAATTTTCATAGCCTCATGTAGTTTGTCACATCAACGTCATCAGGCTCCAACATCATATACGACACATGCCTTTCTAAAACTAGGATTTTTCATGCCTTATATAGATAGTCACCAAGTCAAAACCAGACTCAACATCTTATGTGATACGTGTCATCCCTCACACTATGCTATGTCAAACATCAAACAATCCCACAAGATCAAGTTTTTGAGAATACTTTTATTTGGCTTTATGACTTTATATCTTATTTTCTCTTATCTTTTTATCAATTTGTGAATGAGTCCGGTTACTAGCTTTCTCAAGGATGTATTAGGACTCTCTTTCTTGTCTGCTATCTATCAACTATTTTTTTAAAACTTTGGTTTTTGAGTCATGTTACTAGTTTCCTCAAGGTTGTCCTATCAATGATTTAGAGGAGCAATGATGTCTCATTACCCATATTTTATTTGTTTGCTATCTATGGTTTGTCTCGACAAAATGACTAGGGCAATTTTGTCCATAGTATGAGTTAGGACACTCCTTCTCTATGATTGTCTATTTTTCATAGATGGATGACTTTATACACTATTTTCTATCTCGTATCATGGTGTGTACTATACATTTGTGTCAGTCCCACCCAATGATGATAAAAAAAAAAACCTTAGCATATATGGAAAAATATCAAGATCATTTGTTTTTCTCATTCAACCACCTTAATTTTTTCTTACTAACATGCTAAAACCATTTGCGCTAACATTTCTCATTTCTGAAATAATGATAGAGTCTTGTGACACAAATTTTTTTTTATATCATTTGCATATGCATACATTTTTAAGCATTTCGTATAATTACATTGCATTTAAAACATATATATAATAACATTGACATCTTCATTTTATATCTAGAGAATCATGGCATAATAGACATTCCATTATCATAAGATACACAATATAAACATTGCATGAACATTACATCCATCATCATATAGAATCAACATAACATCATAAACTGCATAAAAATCATAACATATAGAATCATCCATTCATAACACATGTACATACATCATCTAGGAAAAATAATCATTAGAAACAATGCATCATCCATAAAATAGAATTGCATATCATATAGAAGCCTCAAAAAATCATATATATATCGCTTGTCCTAGTACAATGTCAGAATGTATCCATAAATAAAAATGAGCTCGCGAGCTCTATGATCAAAATACAAGTCTACATGTATAACAATGTCAACGTATCCCACTGCCACTACTGTCACATGGTGAAGGTGGTGGAAAATTCCTTAGAGGTACTCCCTATGAGGTGGAAGGCCTATCATACAGACCTATCCTTGGTGGTCCTACTAAACCCTCTATGCTTTGTATCCTCATTTAACTCCTACCCTGTGATCTATGGCTGCGAACCTTTGAAAAGCTAGGAGCTCATCTCTCTACTGGCACCATTACCTCATATAGATCCCTATAATAAGTAGCTCTCTCTACTGATCTGATTAGCTCATGTACCATACCATCAAATGAAGTGCCACTTCAAAGGAATCTAACCTCTATGAACTGTTGCTCTATCTCATGTCTCCGAGCTATGGCCTGATCTCTCTCCATGAGTGCACTGTCACTCTCTATTCACATGGCATCTAGCCCTGCTATGAATAGTCTCAACCTCTCTTCCAAAGCCGCCTTGTCACTGTCCCTAGGAGCCTCCTCATCCTTTCTCCCCTCTACAATCTAATCTCAGAGCTCTCTGTCCTGCTCCTCCATAGGTATCTCTTCCTCAACATCATCCTCCTTAGAACCTGCCAGAGTACCAAGAGGGTCAATATCCATCTCAACCTCCTCCTCTGTAGGATCATCTCCCCCAATCTCTACCTCTACATGCTCCTCTGCTATTGCCTCCTTGACAACATGATAATCTTGAACCTATCCCTCTACTCCACCTCCAAGGTCTAACATAGCTACATCCTCTACCTCCACCTCTCGGATAGGTGATATTCCACCTACTCGACCACCTCTCCGACCTCTCTATCCTCATCTACCACCACCCCTACCACCACCTTTACCACCACTTCTACCTTTACGCTACCCTCTCAAACCTGTACCTTGTCTCTCTACTGGTGTCATCTAGTCTGGATCTGTATAAGGAACAGGATGATGCTTTGCCCACCATGTGTCATATGGAGTTGTAGTCCCTGGATCTATTGCTCTACCTCTCCATACCCATTGTAATGGTTGAAATTTCTTGAATCTCTACCTCTGTAGTAGCTACTGGTATCATAGGCCCCCAGTGTGGAACCTCTCTAGAAGATCGAGAAAAAATTTCTCTACCTCTAGGCTCATCCTGAACCTCCCCAAACCGTCTCAATACACGGTCGGGCAAATGTTTCTCAATGATACGAACACTCAAAATAGTCATCCCAATTAGGTACTATGTTTGTCTACAATAAGTCAAATGCTCATCCTCATCAGACCATCTCTCACAATCAATGTATGGTCTCCACATGAATTGATCCAATATGTCCAATGCATGTCTCCAATAACCTGTATCTCCAATGTGACTCTAAGTAATATTTCCCGTATTCAAAAAAACATATGGAGATATAGCCTCTCGCTTTGTAGTCACAAGAGGACGAAATACCGTAATGCGCTCCCATGCCCAAACCATGAGAAGAGTGGTACCACATCTCATCGTTTGTGTGTCTCTGTACACTATATAATGTAAATTAAAGTACATCATTCTTATCAAACAAAAACCTAAGGCATACACAATCTCCCTCTCTAGCATCCCCACCAACATCTCTCCCCACTTGACAAGAAAACCATGACCCCGCCGGTCTGAAAGAACTATCCCCCCTATAAATGTACATAGGATATAGTCTATCCTATCATACCTATTATCCAAAACCTACCATCTGATCTCGTAATTCTCTATCCCTAGACTCCTAATGTCTTCATATACATAGTATCTAGTCAGCTCACTAAAACCGCATTGGATATCATACATAACCTGCTCTCCTCTGATAGGAAGTTCCAGTATCCTATAGATGTCCTCCAAGGTAATAGTCACCTCCCCAGTCAGCAAATGAAAATATGACATCTCAGAATGCCATCGCTCGCATAATGCAATCAACATGCCTCTGTTTTCCTAAATCGTGGGCATAGTCAGCACATGTTGTAGACCTAGTATCCATAGTAATAGAGTCTCTCCACTAACCAATCGAGATCTCAAATTGAGTGTATCAGATGTCTCCCTGTTATAGATCAAATCTAAAACAAATTACATTTCAACCAACATGTCAAATTTTTTGAGCTTTCCTAAATTTGTTTTAAAAAAAAAATTGCCAGCCAAATGTGGCTCACTATGGCATATGCGGTGCATTCATACAAATGAAAATTGCTCTAGGCCTACGAGTACCACTTTCGACAGAATTTTCTATTATCCATGGTCATGACTAAACAATGTTAATTATTTAATTACCCTTTATAAACACATATTTCCTCTATTAATTAAATACCCCATCTAATTAATTCATAATGATCTTTATTCAACTTGATTAATTAAATAAATCATATGTATTTAATTATGTCGCTAACTGATTAATTATTCTTTATTAATTAAATAATTTATTATTTAATTATTCATTTAATCCTTTTCAAACAGTCAATTAAATAAATTACACTATTTATTTAATTAATCTTTCATTTTTGAGTATTGAATTAAATTAACATTTAATTCATATTTAATTATTTATGTCACATTCTTCTATCAATCAGTTGACTAATCATTCACTCACCCTCTGACTTGAGATCTATTTTAAACCCATCAATTATCTCTTGATTCAACATCTAATCGTCTCTAAGAGAAGACTCTCTATCACAACCAGCCAGTTAACTGGTTCTAACTCATGTGCATGAATGTATTTATTAATTAAATATCTTTATTTAATTAATTAATTTATGTATGCATTCAAATGAATTATTCTTCGAGTTCTAACTTTGTCTTTGACATTCAAAGTCTATTTCTTCTATTTTTGAAGACTCTTAACTGAAGATTAAATTGTTTATTTAATTTGGAACTCGTGTTCTTTCTATTTTCAAACAGTCTTGACACAAGATTAAGTAATTGCTCTAATTTAATCTTTATCCTATAGTATTTTCTAACTCATGTTCTAACTGACACATAACTCACATTGCATGACATTCATCAATCTCATCTGTCCATCTCTCTTTTGAATCTGAGACGATCTTTTGAAAACCCAAAATCTATAAAATGGCCTGTCATTATCATTATTCTTCCTCTCATGAAATCAATACTTTTGAGAAGAAACTTAATCTTCGATATTTTTCTTATACATTCAACAAGGCTATGCTTGCATCAATACTTAAGAATTTAAGGGCAAAAATACTGAAACAACAAAATGGAGAAGGACAATTGAGATAATTCGAAGGAGTGGACGCATATTCAATGAGATCTTTTCAATTATTTTTTTAGTTTATTTATGTTCATTTTACCTCATTCTTTGTTTTTTTCATTTATATTATTTTTTAGATTAGAGATGATCATTTTAATTTGTGCAACTATTAGCATTAATCCAAAAAATCTACATTACACAACAATTATTTAGGTGTGAAATCTTAGCATAATTTATGGATTACCATGAATGGAATAGAAGTGGAGATGACATTCTTCGAATTCCTTCATATGGTTCTACATTTAGGGAAATGGAGGAAAAATGGCCACTTGAAAGAAAAACCTTGTAATCTCAGGCTTTCATTGGCAATGGATGGTGTCAATCCATTTGGAGAAATGACATCTATTTACTGATTGTGACCTATTTTTTTATGAAAAATAACATTCCTCCATGGATGTCAATAAAGAGGGAGCACATAATGTTGGAAATGATTGTTCTAGGTATTTGTTTGCATAATTTTTCTTTAGCATAGTAGCATCTCATTTATCTTATTTGTTGCATAATGACTTATATTTTTTTCATTTAATAGTCATGTATAGTAATTTTTATATATTGTAATAAAATGGTTATAATAATTATGTAATATTTATGTTCATTCAACTAGGTAAGTAGCAAGTTAAATATATAAATATATATATCGAGCCTCTTATTGAGGAGTTACTAAATTTAGGGAATGGTGTCACTATGTATGACCTATCTAGACCAATAGGACAAAGAAAATTTCAATTCCATGCAATGCTTGTACGGAAAATTCATGATGCCCCAGGGCTAACACATTTTTGTGGTATTTTATAACATTCCAATGCACTTTAATGATATTTAATTTTATGAAGTAGATATCATGCATGTTCTTTAAATAATCTATTCATTATATATGATCTTTCGGGTCTTCAAACAAAGGGAAAATTTTCATGTCCAATTTGTGGTCCAAAGATGAAATCTCTTCGTTCCACAAGTTTAGGAAAGTAGGTGTTTTATGAGTAGAGGAACTTCCTCCATAGGAATCATAAGTATTGAACTACTACAAAATATTTTTTCAATGGGAAAGAAGAGACTACATCAGAACCATGAAGAATGACACCTCACCTATGGAAGTTGGAATATAATAGAATTAATCATCCAGGTTATACATTGGATCAAATTGTTTATCTATCATGTATGATATGTTTGGAATTTATATTTTTATATTGTGTTGTGTTTACTAATTCTGTAATTGACAATGATTGTCAATGTTAATTTTTTTAACTTATATGCTTCATGAAGGGCATCAAGGCATTAATGGTCAACTTCCATAGGGATTGAAAAGTTATCACAAAAAATTTAGTAGGTTTCCCTACTATGAGAAACTACAAATTGTGCATTTTTTTTATACAATTGCATATCAGAAAGAATATAACATAAACATTATGGAAAATATTGGATGGAAGGCATGACAAAGAGAAAAATTCAAAATTTGTAGTGACATTCAGGAAGCCAATCATGCAATGAAAAATTTCATTCAATTAAATAGTGATGGAGATCATATTAATATAAGTTCCCTCCCTTGGTTATTAACGGAGTAGAAAATAAATGGTATAAAAGAAGTCATATGAAAAATTTGATTTCCCATAGGATTTGTTGTGAACATAAAAAATAATATAACAAAGAAAGGTGAATTTGGGTCAGGGATGAAAATGCATGATTGAAATACGAGTAAGTGCACCAAGATGGTTCCCAAAAAGGGGACTTAAGTGGACAGTTTTTTTTGAAATAAGGAAATACTGATCTTGGATGTCAAATTGATGATAGTTACACTCAAAATTTTGAGATGGAACAAAAAAAAGGATCAAAGAGCTCCAAGTCTACTTTATAAAATACTAATTTATTTTTAAAATTGTTGAGATTAAGGGGTTCAAAAGAGGGATGTACACAAATTTGTGTTTTTTTTGTCAGAAAAACATAACATAGCAACTCTTGTACAACTCTTGTATTGTGAAATGATTTTTAGTATTTTTAAAATCACAATGGTCAGAAGTTAGCTAATAATATGTAGTTGATGCATGATTTTTCTGATAATTTTTTAATGAATATTTGATTTTTTACTAATTTTCGAAGTGGAAACTTCCTAAAAAAGAAAATTTTGGTCATGCTACCCCTATAAATTTTATGGTTAAGGGATTATGGTTTGAGGGCTGATGGATTAAGAGGATATAGGGATTGAAAGATTCTAGTTTAAGGGTTGAGGGTTGAGGGTTGAGGGATAAGGGTTTAAGGGTTGAGGGTTGAGGGATTAAGAGGGTATATGGGTTGAGGGATTAACAGGGTATAGGGGTTGAGGGATTAGGGTTTAAGGATTGAGGGTTGAGGGTTGAGGGATTAACAGGGTATAGGGGTTAAGGGATTAGGGTTTAAGGGTTGAGGGTTGAGGGTTGAAGGGTTAAGATGATATAGGGGTTGAGGGATTATGTTTTAAGGGTTGAGGGTTTAGGGTTGATGGATTTAGAGGGTATAGGGGTTGAGGTAATAGGGTTTAAGGGTTGATGGTTGAGGATTTAGGGATTAAGAGGGTATATAGTTTGAGGGATTAGGGTTTAAGGGTTGAGGGTCAAGGGATTAAGAGGCTATAGGGGTTGAGGGATTGGGGTTTAAGGTTTGAGGTTTGACGGTTCAAGGATTAAGAGGCTATAGGGGTGAATGGATTAAGGTTTAAGGGTTAAGGGTTGAGTGTTTATGGATTAAGAGGCTATAAGGGTTGAGGGTTGACGATTAAGGGATTAAGAGGCTATAAGGGTTGATCAATTAGGGTTTAAGGGTCGAGGGTTGAGGGTTGAAGGATTAAGAGGGTATAGGGGTTGAGGAATTAGGTTTTAAGGGTTGAGGGTTGAGGGTTGAGGGTTGAGGGATTAAGAGGCTATAGGGTTTAAATGTTTAGGGTTTAAGGGTTTAGGGTTGAGGGATTAAGAGGGTATACGGGTTGAGGGATTAGGGTTTATGGGTTGAGGGTTGAGGGATTAAGAGTTTATAGGGGTTGAGGGATTAGGGTTTAAGGGTTTAGGGTTTAAGGGTTTAGGGTTTAGGGTTGAGGGATTAAGAGGGTATAGGGGTTGAGGGATTAAGGTTTAAGGGTTGATAGTTGATGGTTGAGGGATTACGAGTGTCTAGGGGTTAAGGGATTAGGGTTTAAGGGTTGAGGGTTGACGGTTGAGGGATTAGGGTTTAAGGGTTGAGGGTTGAAGGTTGAGGCATTAAGAGGGTAGAAGGGTTTAGAGATTAGGGTTTAAGAGTTGAGGCTTGAGATTTGAGGGATTAAGAGGGTATAAGGGTTGAGGAATTAAGAGGGTATAGGTGTTGAGGGATTAGGGTTGAATGGTTGAGGATTGATGGTTGAGGGATTAAGAGGGTATAGGGGTTGAGAGATTATTGTTTAAGGGTTGAGGGTTGAGGTATTAAGAGGATATAGGGGTTGAGGGATAAGGGTTTAAGGGTTGAGGGTTGAGGGACTAAGAGGGTATAGGGGTTGAGGGTTGAGGGATTAAAAGGGTATAGGGGTTGAGAGATTAAGGTTTAAGGGTTGAGGGTTGAGGGTTGAGAATTGAGGGTTGAGGGATTAAGAGGCTATAGGGGTTGAGGGATTAGGGTTTAAGGGTTGAGGGTTGAGGGATTAACAGGGTATAGGGGCTAAGGGGTTAGGGTTTAAGGGTTGAGGATTGAGGGTTGAGGGTTGATGGATTAAGAGGCTATAGGGGTTGATGGATTAGGGTTTAAGGGTGGAGGGTTTAGGGCTAAGGGATTAAGATATTATAGGGGTTGAGGGATTAGGGTTTAAGGGTTGAGGGTTGAGGGTTGAGGAATTAAGAGGGTATAGGGGTTGAGGGATTAGAGTTTAAGGTTTTAGGGTTGAGGGTTCATGGATTAAGAGGGTATAGGGGTTGAGAAATTAGGGTTAAGAGTTGAGGGTTGAGGGATTAGGATTTAATGGTTGAGGATTGAGGGTTTAGGAATTAAGAGGGTATAGGGGTTGATGGATTGGGGTTTAAGGGTTGAGGGTTTAGGGTTGAGAGATTAAGAGGGTATAGGGGTTGAGGGATTATGATTTAAGGTTTTATAGTTGATTTTTGAGGGATTAAGAGGTATAAGGGGTGAGGGATTAGGATTTAAGGATTGAGGGTTGAGGGTTCATGGATTGAGAGTGTATAGGGGTTGAGGGATTAGGGTTTAAGGGTTGAGGGTTGAGGGACTAAGAGGGTATAGGGATATCCATCTCTCCCACTATCTACATCTACCCTCTTTCTCTTAATCATTTAAACCCTTAACCCTTAAACCATTAACTCTTAACCCTCTACCCTATATCTCTCTCTAAGTACATTTCTCCCTCCTACTATATCTCCATCTCTCCCACTATTTATTTCTCCCCCTCTCCCTCTTCATCCCTCTCTCCTTCTCTCTCCTTCTTTCTCTCCCACTCTCTCTTTATCCCACTCTCCCCCTCTCTCCCTCCCACTCTATATTTCTCCCACTCTCCCCTTCTCCCACTCTCCCATGCTCTCCCACTCTCCCTTTCTCCCACTCTCCCCCTCTCTCCCTCCCTCTCTATCTCCATCTCTCCCACTATATTTTTATTCCCCTCTCCCCCTCCCTCCCTCTCTCACTCTCCCTCTCCCTCCCTCTTTCCCTCTCCCTCTCCCTCCCTCCTCTCTTATCTCCCACTCCCTCTCTCCATATTTCTCTCCCTCTCTCTTCCTCCCACTCTCCCCCTCTCTCCCTCCCACTCTCTCCTTCTACCACTTTACCACTCTTTCTTTCTCCCACTCTCCCTCTCTCTCCCTCCCGCTCTATGTTTCTCCCACTCTCTCCTTCTACCACTTTCCCACTCTCTTTTTCTCCCACTCCCCCCTATCTCCCTCCCTATCTATCTCCATCTCTCCCACTATCTCTTTCTCCCCTCCTCCCCTCCTTTCCCTCTCCCTCCCTCTCTCCCTCTCTCTCTCTCTCTTTCTCTCCCACTCTCTCTTTCTCCCACTCTCTCTTTCTCTCCCACTCTCTGTCTACCTCTCTCTCTCTCTCTCTCTCACAAAAACACACACACTTACCTCTATCACCTCTACTATAAGGGTACAGGGGAGAGATATAGAATTAGGATAGAGGGTATAGACAAAGAGGGAGAAAATAAATATGTTAAGAAGACCATATTTCATATAATGCATGCGCTTTTTGAAGAATTAGAGATGTTACCATTTTAGCAAGAAATAACGTGCTCATGTTATAATGAGCTCACATTTTTCATTCCACTAAAAATGGTAAAAAAATCCAATATGCCTATGATGTCAAGGCCCATAGTCTACATATTCTCTTGGTTTTGCATGTTCTCTAACATAAATTATACTTTTGATGATGTTGTGAAGTGTGCAAGCATGTTTTTCACATTCCACCACCTTTTCCATGATATTTCTACCACATATTCATGAAATAGCAGATTTTCCATGATGAAAGACATAATATTAACTGAAGTTTGAATTCCATAGAAAACTAATATACAATTGAAGTTTGGAGGGGAATAAGATTTTGAACAAGTCAAACTGTTGTGGAGTTTGAAAAAAGAAGAAGCTAAGGCTACATAATTGGGTTGAACTTCTCCATTTGAAAGTCTGCTTTTTTAGGTATGTGAAGTCTTTACACATTTTATTTCATGCTATTATGGCTTTCTTTCATTTTTTTAATTTTGCATATTCCATGTTTATCATTGTTTGTTTGTCATTATAACATTACATTGTCAATGCACATTTTAAATTACAAAACTATATACACTTGCCAATTACCATTTTAAACATGATGCAAATCATCTACCAGTATCGACAAATCATCAAGGGTACTTTTGACCCTAACTTAAATTGAAGAAGATCAACCAAAAAATGCAATCATCTTTTCATAAAAATCCTTCAATTTCACTTGATTTCATATTTCCACAAAACATTAGAACTTGGTTTCAACTCTTTCTCAAACTCAAAAATAGATTAACCATCATAAAATATATTGTAACATAGAATAAAGCTCATTAGAAACTCAGAACCACTCAATTGGTTCATGATTCACTAATTCAAGAACTCAATGTTGTATTTTACATGGAAAAATAACAACAAATCATGGAAGGTAACTACCAAACTTTATCCACTATTTTTTTGAAGATCTCACTGCTTTTTGTGTGTTTGTAGACCCTGTATGAGTTGTATATGCTTAGTAATGGTGTGAAATTGATATTATACCATAAAGGAATGTTCCTAATTTCATTTGGCTCCCTCTAAAGAGGTTTCATTTCACTTTGTGCTTGGAATTCATAAATTTCTAGAAACTGGGTTCTTGGACAATCAAGGGTTTGAGAAAAATTAAATGTCTTAGATGAAATCCCACCTATTGTGCTCTATGTGACGCAGTTTCCTCATGAATGATGCTTGTTTAAGGGGAAATATCCTATTTTATCATATAAAACAATGGTGCAGACCTAAGAAAGAGGGGTACAACATTTCCAAAGGGAAAATGAGGGTTCCTTAAGCTTGGGGGGACCTATACAGAGGTGTCTGGGTAGTTGGTTTGAATTGGGAAGTTCTGAAAGGTAAATTTTCAGTAAGGAGGCCTAAAAACCCTTGTTTCCTAGACCTTATTCAACATAGATCATTTTATTAGACTCAAAAACAACAAGAACCTTACTTTTACCCATCTTCACATGCACCAAAAACCCTCCTTTTTAACCAAGAAACTAGTTGTTTATTGAAAAACACTCATCCAACCCTCACACAATATTATGAATACTTCAAACAGGTCTAAAATGGTCTGTATAAATAAAATTCAACAAGAAACCATGCTTCCCCAACTCAAAACACACTTTAGCATATCAAAAACACTCGAAATCTCATGGAAAACTCAAAATTTTAGTATATGGATTCATGCCCAACACCTTTTTCATTCAATGGTGCTTCCGCACCATGTATGCTTCCAAAGTTTATATACATATATATAACATAAGTTGAAATTTTGTATGCTTTTCCATGCTTCCATGTTGAGCCTATATTACAATCATGGCATGCCACGTTACCACTTTTTTTTAAGACATTGTAGATTGAAAAAAAAACATGTCACCTTTGTCAATGTTAGATTAAATATTGTATAGGATGATTGTAATTATTCTTTAAATGAAGCCTTCAATGACATATTATTTTCAATTAACTTGAATGTATACTATTTTTAGGAACTAATATTTGTCTCATTACCATGTGTTGGTTCTAAAAAATGGAGGTTTTAACCAGAAGAGTTTGCCAAGTTCTTGCTACACTTTTGGCCAACATAAAAGGCCAATTAAAAAATTTAACCTTCAGCTCTTTAGGTTCTACTAGACCTAGGTGGGTGAACCTATATAAAAATGTAAATTTGAAATACGTTTCCTACTAAACAATCTACCCACAATGGAAATTGGGAGTGGTTAGACAAAATGACTACAACTATACCTACTACACAAAAGAAAGGCTTTGAATATAACTTTTTTAAATAAATTTTACTTTTGGGTTATGGAAGATTAGTGCCTTCTATCCACCTGATCAATGGAGTCAAAAATATCAAGAATTGTATGTGTGTTTCCCTCTCTGTCTTAATTCTAGTTATTAGGCACTTTTAAAAATAAAATTCTATGGCTGGCATATGACTTCACCAAATTTAAGATAGGTATAAATTGTGCAGGAATTTTTTCGTACTAGGTTCTTCTTCAACCTTAAAAAAAAATTCCTAAAACCATTGAGACTTGTTTGAAAGAATTTAGTTCTAACTTGCAGACATGAGTTAATCAAATCCCACAAACTGAAAATGCACTGTGACAAATCAAAAATATATTTGATATCTTGATTTAAATGATTTAAAGATTTCTAATTGGAGACAGCCAAATAGGAAAATACAAAAAATATAGCATCTCAACAACTAAATACAAAATGGGTTTCACCAATTCAAAACAATTTGTCCATTGATTCTGCTTTAGAAATTTTGTACATTATTTGCATTCCAAGTCTTATTATTTTCTGAAAAAAATCTAACTCCTATTCCCCCCTCTTTCTAACTGATTTCTCAAAACATTTATACAATAAATTTCAAGAGTCACGACTCTTCATCTTTCTGTTACAGCTGTTTGAATTCATTGACATAAATTAAAATATTTAATTGAGTTCCCTCATCGGAAAATTAAATATCTTAACATATCTTTGAATTTTCATTTTATTTATTTATCATACTCTACCCGCTCTTTACATTTCACTTTATATACTGCCTTTATTCTTACTTCTCTACCACGGTCAATGGTTTATCTCCCCATGGTATCACGCTCTCTGAGACTTCAATGTCACTATATACCCCTTACCACTCAATCGTCGTATCTCCTTCTACCACCTACGGTATCACGATCTCTGTGTTTTTCGCTTCCTTTGTCATTATCGTGCTACTGCGGTTAAAATTTTGTCTTCCCACGATGCCATGGTACTTTGAATTTGAATTCTCCCTACCATCCATCAATCCACCGCGGTTTGTCTTTTAACTGCCAGTGGTACCGCTGTGACCGGTCTTAACCGAAGCTTCGTTGTTATCTACCCTTCCACCACATCACTACAGTCTCTGACTTGACTATCCATGGCACCACATTACACGACATTAATGGCTATCCCCATGCTACCACGGTCTCCTTTTTGACCCCTAGCGATTGCAGGGTAACTATCTTGACTTCCAACCTCACCACTTACTCACTACCAACTATGCTACCGTGGTCTATCATTTGACCGTGCATGGTGAAGTGATAAATTTTCCATGACTGCCACCCTTCGCTACATTGCTCTTACCGTACTACAACGGTCACAGGGATGACTGCCAGTGGTACCACAGTAGCCTCTATGCACCATCACTCCACCAGTTTCTTCTTTCCACCATGCCACCACGACCTCTTCTCTGATTTTCCATGGTTGCATAGTAACCGTTTGCTGATCGTCTACCTCGCCGTAGCTGACCCTACATAACTGTTGATCTACCAATCATTCTTCATGGTGTAGTGTTAAGCATTTGATGACTACCCTTAACCACTCACCATCATATCACGAGCCACTTTGCAAAAGGCCACGGTATAGTGTTAAATGATGTTGGCCATGAAAAATGAAAACTATGGAAATGGAATGTGGTATAAGGAACTCTAGCATTATAAATGGAGAAAAAATGATTTTTCAATGAAAATATAGCGAAATAATTGGTTCAAATGGGAAAAAGACCTTAGGATTTTCATGTAAATATTTGGTTCTAATAGTTGCTCCTATTGGGGATGAATTTTTTTGCAAATCATTTCAAGGATTCAAAATATCTCTGGGAGAGAAGACCAAGACGAAGATGGAAAAATGAAGGCATTGAAAGATGAAGAGAAGAATTTAGATGGAAAACAGAAGATGGAGCATGGAGGATGGAAAACCCTATACTACTGTACATGGAAAGAAATCAAGTCTTTTAGAAAGGGAACTCTTGAGAATGTCCATGTAATGGAAAACCTTGACCCATTAGATTCCCTAAAACTACTGTGCATGGAAAATAATGTTTAAAGAGGTTTGTTTAATAATTGTCCATGTAGTAGCAATCGTTAATCCTTTGAAGTTCCTCAAGAGATGAAATGCTTCAGGAACTTCCATGTATAGGAAATTTCTACTCCTCTCAAGACATGTTCTGTAGGAAATAGGAATCTTCACCTCCTTTACCAATTTTCACAAAAGGACCCAACTATAAGGCTTCAAATTTTCCATGCTTCCCCTTCTCCTGACACTGAGCATTCCACATCAACACTAGGTCATTTTCTTAAAAAAAATTGTTCTTGGGATTTTTATCAAAAATATATTTCATCTATGATTGCAATTTCACATTCTCCTTTTGAGCTATTCTTCTTATTTCATCAAGTTCTACAAGTTGCTCCATTCTTTCCTCCCTTGGTTCAGAAATATCCAAGTCTTTTTGTAGAATAAAATTATAAACTCACAAAAGGTTTTGCAGTGGCATCATAGCTTGTGTCCCATACATTAGCTCAAATGGAGATTTTCCAATTTCCTTCTTCACTCTAATCCTATCAGCCCATACAACCAATCTTAACGTTAAATCCCATGCCTTTTTATTTGTATCAAGCATCCTCCTTACTATCTTCAAAAAAAAATTATTACTTGACTTTGCCTGACCATTGGCTTGTGGAAGATATGGGGCAGAATAAGAAACATTAATTCCATATATTTTGCAAAAATCTCTAAACTCATCAAATCTTAAACACATTCCATTATCCATAATTAATCTGACCGGGGTGCCAAATCTGATTATAATATTTTCCATCAGAAAGTTCACCACCACCTTGCTAGTTACTTGCTTAGTTGGGATAACCTCCACCCATTTTCTAAAATAATTTGTGGCCACTCATATCCATTTGTGTCCTCCAGTTGATCTTTCATGTATTTCTCCAATGAATTCAATTCCTCGTTGCTGAAATGGAGCTTCTACCTGCAAAGGTCAAAGTGGAAAGGCTCTTTGATACTTCAACTTCCCTGAAAACTTCTGACAAGCCTCACACTTCCTCACATGTGCAAAATATTCATTGAACACCCTCAGCCAATAATAACTAGCCCTAATAATTTTATGTGTAGTGGTCTTAGTAGAATAATGGCCACCACACACCCCTTCATTCATTTCACTCAAGACATGTTGTACATGTGACTCATCTAAACATAACAATAATACACCATCCCTGTTCTTCTAGAACAAGTCCCCTTTTATAAAAACATACTTAGAAGCCTATAACTTAAAATTTCTCCTTTTATTATCATTTGACTATCTAGGAAACTTCATGTCTTCGAGATAACGCATCACATCTGTATACCATGGAGTATGTTCAATAGTTGCAACAACCTCTTCCTTACCTTCTACATTGCAGATTTGGTTTGCTTCAATAATATTTTTTGCCATCAGCCTTGCCAGACCATGTCCTCTTACCATTTTGGTTATTTGAATCTCTATATTGAAATCTTGGATTTTGTTAATCCATTTGCATCTCTTCCTTATTACTTCCATATGCACCAAGATATCCTTAATATATGCATGCGGGGCATAAGAAATTACTTTAGCTCCAACAAGATAAGCTCTGAAAGCCTTCGTTGCCTTGACCAATGCATAAGCCTATTTTTCCATAATATAATACATCAATTCGAACCTCTACAAATATTTTCTAAAAAGTAAAATAGGCTATTCATGCCCTTCATCATTCTTCTGTGACATGACAACATCTATGGTATGAAATGAAGCAAAACAAAAAATCTGAAATGGCCTAGTAAAATCAGGGGACTTTAGGATATGGGCTTCTTAGATAGCTCTTTTTATAAATATGAAGGAATCCATGGCTTCAATAGTCCAATCCAACTTCTCTCCTTTTTCAACATCTTAGATATAGGTTTAACAATCTGAGGAAAATTGGACATAAACCTTCTAAAAAGGTTAATATGGCCAAAAAATGATTGGATTTCTTTGACAATTTTGGGAATGGGAATTTTATCTATGGCATCTAATCTTTCAAGATCTATCCTAATCCCACCTTTTGACAGAATATGCCCCAAAATCTTACCTTCTGTAACATCAAAATGGCATTATTTTGGATTGAGAATAATACCTTATTCCAAGGCTAGGATGAAAATATTCTCCAGCTCTCCCACATGATTCTCTACCCTTTTGGAATAAGTAGTGAGATCATCCTGATACACCACCATTATAGCATTAATTATATCTTCAAATGCCACATCCATGGCTCTTTGAAAGGTAGATTCTACATTTGTGAGATGAAATGTAATTCTTACATAGACATACGTTCCCCATGGTGTAGTGAATGATGTCTTGTATTGCTTAGATTCTTTGACTTTGACCTGATTATATCTAGAAAATCCATCCATAATTGACAATAGCTCACATCCTATTACTTTTTGCACTATTGCATATATGTTTGGGAGAGGACAATTATCTTTTAGGGAAGCAACATTAATATTTCTGAAATCTACACACAATCTTATGTCCCCATTCTTCTTCCTGACTGGAACCAAATTTGAGACCCATGTTGAATGTCTAGTGGGTTTAATAATACCTCCATCCATGAGCATTGCTAGATCCTCTTGCATCTTAGGCTCAAGATTTGGGTTAATAGGCCTCTTCTTTTGTTTGAATGGTTTTGTGTTTGGCTTAAGTGGAATCTCATGCTGAAAAATATGTTCTCTATATGCCTTCAAATCCTCATAAGACCAAGAAAACACATGCTTTTACTTTCTCATCAATCCAATCAACATTCTCCTGATGGTTGGGCTTATTTTATTTCCAATATAAACCCTTCTTGGTGCTAATTCAATTCCCAGATTTATTTCTTCAATATCTTCTTTCTTAATAGGTTTCTGCTTCATCAGAGAATGATCAATCCCATCATACACTCTTTCCAATGCTACAAGCCCTTTGGGAAGCATTTTGGTTTTTAGCTGCAAAAATTCCTTCCCAAATACAGTCTATTTCCCATCTACTTTATCCACAAAATCATGGAAATTAATCTCTTGTGCCTCATAATGATCTATGCAATGAAGAAATTTCAAGAGGTTAGTATCATGATTAAAAACCTATCAACTATATAAGTTGCTAGGGATAGCAAGTCTTATTTTGAATTCAACCTGAGAAACTCCTGCCAAAGTGATATCATCCCTCTTTAAAGCTACACTAGCTAAGAATTCAGCCATCAAATTTTTAGATCTGTCTATCCAATAAATTGAAAATGCATCAAATAGTTCCAATGTATCCCACACAACATTTTAATATTGTTTTAGCTTCCTATTCTTTGCAACATACTTTGATCTAACTTGTGACACAACTAGCTCAAAATCTCCCAAGATAGTCAACAACTTAATCTTATGTTTGATAGCCATGTTCAAACCAATCAACAAGGCTTTATACTTTTCCACATTGTTTGTACATTCAAAAGCCAAGAAAAAATGAATATTTAAACATTGTACCTTCAGGTGATATGAAAACTACCCCAGAATCATTACCTTCTTGGCTACAAGCCCCATCAAAATACATTTTCCACACACCTTGCTAATTTCTAGAAACAAGATTATCAATTGGGTTGGTATTCACTAATTCTAACTAAGACAATTCTACTCTAAAACTCCCTAAATCCACATCATAGAAGCAATTAAGTTGTTTGTGAGGAACACACTCAACAATATGATTCACCCTCGGTTCTCTATACAATATTACTTCTTCACCATTAACTGGTATTGTGGCATATGATAAATCAAACTACACATTACCTCCAACTGGTGTAGTCCATTGTCTTGACAAAATAATTCCAAACCGAGGAGGTGTATCAATCACATTTATATCAATATTATAGGTTGTTTGTGGGTAGATTCCTAATTTCACATCTACATCTTTCATAATCCCCACAACTAGGACAAGAATACTATCCATGGCATAAAATTTACCACCCTCAATATCTATCCACATACCAAGCTATTTCATCACCCCTGCTGGCATGATATTCATAGAAGCACCTGAATCTATCATGCAATTTCTTACCAATTTACCATTTATGAGTAAGGTAGTAAAAAATGGATGAACTTGTGGTGTATTCATCAATGCAGCATTTAGGAAAACTTCTGAAACTTTTATCTTTTCTTTCCAATTAGCAATTCCAAGATTTTACTTTTTTTCGAAGTTTATATTTTGATTCCTCCCACTAGATATGAATTGAATAGAACTTTCCTTATATTATTTAATTTTCGTCATTTCAAGTAATGGGACAAACATTTTTACCTGGGATAAAGCTTGCATGAAATCAAAAGATGCACTTTCAGTTCTGATCACCTTCTTTTGTTCTGTTGATTCTCCTTTGTTCTCATCTTTCTCCTTTTTGGATGTCTGATCTATCTTTTGTTTGTCCTTGGGAAATTCTTTACTTTCTTCTTTAGGGTCATATTTTTGTTCTTTTTTATCAAAGTGCTCATCATTTGTCTTTTTTGATATTTGATCAGACACCTTTTTATCTTTCAAGAATATTCCTCTTGGAACACCTTCATTCCCATTCACTATCCTATTCCCCAACCAATACTTGAATTTATCCTGCTCAACTTTTACAATAGTCAATCTTTTAATCTCTTCCTCAGTTGGTCTCCTCATATTTCCCCTACTAGTCTGATATGATGTAGTAGGAGGACCTTGTTCATCATCACTTTCTTCATAATCAGAAAATACTTGTTGTTCTGCCATGTGAACATTATATTTATGATGATCAACATTATATTCATATCCTCCTTCTTTTGAAGATGAATACCCTTTCTCCATAGAGTGAAGTCAAATAGATATTATGGTCTTCTTCATAATTATTTTCTGCTATGTCTTTTCCTAGCACTGATTGAGCTACAAAACAATGCTCTGAAGAATGTGGAGGGTCACAAACTAAACACCAAGGACTATTACCAACAATGTATGTCCCTCTCTTCTTCAAATTATCAAGTGTCTCTTTATTTCCTAGCCTACCCTTCATTGGATTTTTGTCTCTCCAATTTGTATTATATGGCATGTCATGTAATCTTGGCCTTTCATTTCAATATGTGTTTTCCTATTTATTTAAAGGAGCATATTGAGGAACCCTAGGGTTATCCCTCTTGAAAATCATCCTTCCAACCTTTCTATTATTTTCAATAGTGAGTGCTATCCTTTGAGCTTCAGCTAAATTCCTAGAACACTTATTCCTAGGCTCATATCTAGTAGTAGGATCAAAATATTTTAAATAAATACTCAATGAAACATGATCAACTAATTTGGATCCAGTAGGTATCTTATTATGCAACATAGAAAAACTTTGGTTGAAGTCATAAGCAGACTCATTTTTATGTTTCTAAATAATTACCAATTCATGCAAAGAAAACTCCGATGCATATGCATTCCCATACTGCTCAAGAAAATGTTCATGAAACACATGAATAGAATCAATAGAGGCTGTTGGAAAACCATTAGACCAATCTTTGGCATCTTCAATCAGTGATATCATAAACAACCTCATCTGCATATCTTCATATTGCATATCCATATCTTGCATAAAATCATTAAAGCTCCTTAAATATTCTTCAGCTATAATTGCACTAATTCTTGTGAACTTTGGGACCAGGCTTCTCCAAGTGTTGTCCATATGATAGGGACATATTTGAAATCCAGCCAAATCAAACTGTCTAATTATGGTTGTGTATTTTGGAGGAGATAGATTTTGGTAATTTTGAAGATTTTACAATGGATTATTATGAGACATTGCCACATATTTCTGACCTTGTGGGGGCACATGTTGCTGATAAGGATGTAGCTAAGCACCTTGATGTTGTGGTGGAGAATTTTTTGGTCTATATTGATTCCTTGGCTGAATTTGTTGGGCCTGTGGGGAATTGGATGGGCTTGCATTATTGTTACCTTGTCTGTGAGGTGGCACATATTTATTCAAATTACCCATTTGAGCATTGATCTATACTTTCCTCAATTTTAACTCTTCAAGTTCTCTAATTGTGTGGAGCCTCTGCTCATATTCTATTATTTCTTTCTTTCTTTCTTGTCTCTCATGTTCTAGTCTTGAATTTATTTCATCCCTAGCTATAAGCTCATAATTATCCTCAGATGCTGCTTCATAGCTAGGTCCATCCTTATTCTCTTCAAGAAATGCCATTTTTTAATCATATTCATGTTGTCTCTTTTGCATTTCAGCATCACATTCAACCATGAGCTCCTTAAATTTCTTAGGGTTTGGTCGATAGAAGGGATTTGTCTGTTCCTTAGTAGTATGAGGTTCTCTAGAGGGTTTTTTTTTCATTTTCCAGTGTACCATATGAATTATGTGTATCTAATGGTGCTTTTGATGTTTTGCTTTTATTTGTTGGGCCCATGTCATTAGATATTTTCTTACGCTTATCATCCTTCTGAGTCCATTTACTTTTTTCATTAGGACCATCACCATCTTTGTACAAATACCTTCTTCCCTACATGTTGTGAGCAATTGTGATAATCCATATTCTAGGATTATTTCTTTTTGATGCATATTTATATTTATCAGTTTCAATACATTTTTTCATTTAGAGTCACCACTCACTTTCTCCAAAAGTGAGAAAACTCTGTTATTTATTGTTCCCAGTGGAGTCCTCTGCAAAATACTGACTCTATGATGAAGGTTCAGGTTTAGTTTAATGATCCTCAATAGAGGCACCAAACAGTTGGCTCTCAAAAATGCATGTTTTAACTAGAAGATTTTGCCAAGATCTTACTACACTTTTGGCCAACATACAAGGCCAATTACAAATTGAACCTTGTGCTCTTTAGGTTCTACTAGACCTAGGTGGATGGACCTATATAAAAATGCATAGTTGAAATAATTTTCTTTCTAAGAAATCTACCCACAACGGAAATTGGGAGTGGATAGATGAAATGACTACAACTACACCTACTACATAAAAGAAAGGCTTTGAATATAATTTTTTAATTTTTTTTTTACTTCTAGGTTATGGCATATCGGTGCCTTCTATCCACTTGGGCAATGGAGTCAAAAAATATCAAGAACTGTATGTGTGTTTCCCTCCCTATCTTAATAATAGTTGTTAGGCACTTTGAAAAATGAAATTCTATGGCTGGCATATGACTTGACCAAATTTATGAATAGCATAAATTTTGCTGGAATGTTTTCCTACTAGGTTCTTCTTTAACCATCCAAAAAAATTCCTAAAATCACTAAGACTTGTTTGAAAGAATTTAGTTCTGACTTGCAGACACCAGTTAATTAAATCCCACAATGTGAAAATGCACTATGATAAATCAAAAATATATTTAATATCTTGATTTAAATGATTTAAATATTTCTAATTAGAGACAACCAGATAGGAAAATACAAAATGGGTTTCCCCAGTTCAAAAGAATTTTTCCATTGATTTTGCTTTAGAAATTCTATCCATTATTTGCATTCCCAATATAATTATTTTATGAAAAAAATCTAATTCTTATTCCCCCCCTTTCTAACTGATTTTTTAGAACATTTATATAGTAAATTTCAAGAGTCACAACTCTTCATATTTCTATTAGAGCCATTTGAATTTATTGACAAAAATTAAAAATATTTAATTGAGTTTCCTCATCGGCAAATTAAATATTTTAACATATCTCTATTTTTTCATTTTATTTATTTCTCATAATTTACCCACTCTTTACATTTCACTTTATATACTACCTTTATTCTTACCGCTCTACCATAGTCAATGCTTATTTCCCCATGGTATCATGTTCTCTAATACTTTGACTTTATTGTCTACCCCTTATTGCTCAACCATCGTCTCTCCTTCTACCACCCGCAATATAATGGTCTCTGTCTTTTCCGCTTCCTCCACTATTACCATTCTACCATGGTGCAAATTTTTTTCCCATGGTGGCATGGTACTTTGTCTTTGACTACTCCACACCATCCACCAGGCCACCGCGGTCTGTGTTTTAACCACCAACAGTACCGCGGTGACCAGTCTTAACTGTTGTTTTGTTGTTATCTACCCTTCCACCGCATCACCGCAGTCTCTGAGCTGATTGTCCATGGCACCATGGTACTCGGCATTAACTACTATCCCCATGCTACTATGGTCTCCTTTCTTACCCTTGGCAGTTGCGTGGTAACTATCTTGACCACCAGCCTTGCCGCTTATGCACCGGCAACCGCGCTATCATAGTCTATGGTTTGACTGCATGCGGTGTAGCGGTAATTGTTCCTTGATTGCCACCCTTTGTTTCCTTGCTCCTTATTGCACTACTGTGGTCAGAGGGATCACTGCCAGTGGTACTGTAGTAGCCTCTATGCACCATCACTCCATCACTTGCTTATATCCACTGCACCATCGTGACCTCTTCTTTGACTGTTCGTGGTTACATGGTAACCATTTGCTGACTATATGCCTTGTTGTAGCTGACACCGCGTAACCATCGGCCTACCAATTATTATTCATGGTGCAGCAGTAAGCATTTTTTGACTACTCTTAACCGCTCACCGTGATACTATGAGCCACTATGAAAAACGTCACGGTATAGCGGTAAATGGCTCTGGCCATGTAAAATGACAACTACGGCAATGGAATGGGGTACAAGGCACTTTAGCATTATAAATGGTGAAAATAATTATTTTTCAATGAAAAGATAGCAAAATAATTGGTTCAAATGGGAAAAATACCTTAGGATTTTTATGTAAAAAATTGGTTCTAATAGTGGCTCCTATTGGGGATGAGTGGTTTTGCTAATCATTGCAAGAATCTCGAATATCTCTGGGAGAGTAGACCAAGACAAGGATGGAAAAATGAAGGCAATGAAAGATGAAGAGAAGAATTTAGATGGAAAATTGAAGATGGAGCATGGAGGATGGAAAACCCTATGCTACTGTACATGGAAAGAAAGAAATGCTTTTAGAAAGGGAATTCTTGAGAATTTCCATGTACTAGCAAACCCGAACCCATTAGATTCCCTAAAACTACTGTGCATGGAAAAGAATGTTTAAAGAGGTTTGTTTAAGAAGTGTCTATGCACTAGCAATCATTAATCCTTTGTAATTCCTCAAGAGAAGAAATGCTTCAAGAACTGCCCATGTATAGGAAACTCCTCCTTTCTAAACATGTTCTGCAGGAAATAAGAATCTTCACCTCCTTTACCAATTATCACAAAAGGACCCAACCATAAGGCTTCAAAATTTGCATGCTTCCCCTTCTCCTAACACCGAGCATTCCACATCAATACTAGATCATTTTCTTAAAAATTTCTATCCTTGGCCTTTTTATCAAAAATATATTTCATCTTATACTGCAATTTCGCATTCTCCTTCTAAGCTATTCTTCTTATTTCATCAAGTTCTACAACCTGCTCCATTCTTTCCTCCCTTGGTTCATAAATATCTAAGTCTTCTTGTAGAATAAAATTATAAACTGGCAAAAGGTTTTGTAGTGGAATCCTAGCTTGTGTCCTATACACCATTTCAAATGGAGATTTTCCAATTTCCTTCTTCACTGTAATCCTATCTTCTCATACAACCAATCTTAATGTTGAATCCCATGCCTTTTTATCTGTATCAAGCATCCTCCTTACAATCTTCAAAAGAATTTTATTACTTGAATCTGCCTGACCATTGTCTTGTGGATGATATGGGGGGGAATAAGAAACATTAATGCCATATGTTTTACAAAAATCTCTAAAATAATCATACCTAAAACACATTCCATTATCTATGATTAATCTGAACGGGGTGCCAAATATGGTTGTAATATTTTCTATTAGAAAGTTCACCACTACCTTCCTAGTTGCTTGCTTAGTTGGGATAGCCTCCACCCATTTTGTAAAATAATCTATGGCCACTAATATCCATTTATTTCCTCCACTTGATCTTCCCTATATTTCTCCAATCAAATCAATTCCCCATTGATGAAATGGAGCTTCTACCTACAAAGGTCGAAGTGGCAAGGCTCCTTGATACTTCAAGTTCCCTGAAAAACTTTTGAGAAGCCTCACACTTCCTAAGATGTGCCAAAGAGTCAATGAAAACCTTAGGCCAATAAAAACCAGCCTTGAGAATTTTATGTACAGTGGTCCTAACATAATAATGGCTTCCACACACCCCTTCATGCATTTCACTCAAGACATGTTTTTCTAGGGACTCATCCAAACATAACAACAATATACCATCCATGTTCATCTAGAACAAGTCTCCTTTTATAAAAAAATACTTAGAAGCCTATAACTTCAAAGTTATTTTTTTATTATCATTCAACCCTTCAGGACACTTCATGTGTTTGAGATAATATATCACATATGTATACCATGGAGTATGTTCAATAGTCACAACAACCTCTTCCTTACCTACATTGTATATTTGGTTTGCTTTAATATTCGTTTCTGCCATTAGCCTTGCCAGACCCTGTCCTCTTACCAGTTTGGTAATTTGAATCTCAATATTGAACTCTTGGATGTTATTAATATATCTACACCTCTTCCCTATTACTTCCATATGCACCAAGATATCCTACATAGTTGCATGCAGGACATAAGCAATTACCTTAGCTCCAACAAGATAAGGTATGAAAGCCTTTTCTTCCTTGACCAATGCATAAGCCTGTTTTTCCATAATATCATACTTAATTTCTGACCTTTGCAAATATTTTCTAGAAAAGGAAACAATTTGTTCATGGCCTTCATCATTCTTCTATAACATGATAGCAGCTATGGTATAAAATGAAGCAAAAGAAAAAATCTGAAAAGGCTTAGTAAAATCTAGGGAATCTAGGATAGGGGCTTCTTTGATAGCTTCTTTTATAAATATGAAGGCATCCATGGCTTCAATATTTCAATCCAACTTCTCTCCTTTTTTCAACATCTTAGATATAGGTTTAACAATCTCAGCAAAATTGGACACAAACCTTCTAACAAAGTTAATTTGGTCAAAAAATGATTGTATTGCTTTGACAGTTCTGGAAATGGGGATTTTGTCTATGGCATCTCCTCTTTGAGGATCTATCCTAATCCCACCTTTTGACATAATATGCTTCAAAATCTTACCTTCTGTAACATAAAAATGACATTTTTTCTAATCAAGACTAATACCATATTCCAAGGGTTGGATGAAAATATTCTCCAGATCTCCCACATGATTCTCTGCCCTTTTGGAATAAGTAGTGAGATCATCCTGATACACCACCATTATAGAATTAATTATATATACAAATGCCACATTCATGGCTCTTTGAAAGGTAGCTCCTGCATTTGTGAGACCAAATGAAATTCTTACATAGACATACATTCCCCATGGTGTAGTGAATGTTGTCTTGTATTGTTCAAATTCTTTGACTTTGACCTGATTATATCTAGAAAATCCATCCATCATTGAAAATAGCTCACATCCTATTAATTTTTGCAATATCACCTCCATGTTTGGGAGAGGATGATTTTCTTTTAGGGAAGCAACATTAAGATTTCTGAAATCTAGACACAATATTATGTCCCCATTCTTCTTCCTGATTGGAACCAAATTTGAGACCCATGTTGAATGTCTACTGGGTTTAATAATACCTTCATAGCTAAAAATTGCTAGCTCCTCTTGCATCTTAGGTTCTAGAGTTGGGTTAATAGGCCTCTACTTTTGTCTGAATGGCTTTGTGTCTGGCTTAATTGGAATCTCATGCTGAAAAAGATCTCTATATACCTTCAAATCCTCATAAGACCAAGAAAAAACATGCTTGTAATTTATCAACAATGCAATCAAAATTCTCTTGATGGTTGGGCTTATTTTCTTTCCAATATAAACCCTTTTTGGTGCTAATTGAGTTCCCAGATTTATTTCTTCAATATATTATTTCTTAATATGTGTCTGCTTCATGAGAGAATGATCACTCCCATCATACACTTTCCAATGCTACAAGCCCTTTGGGAAGCTTTTTGATTTTTAGCTGCAAAACTTCCTTCCCAAATATAGTTTGTTTCCCATCTACTTCATCCACAAAAGAATTGAAATCAATCTCATGTGATTCATATGGATCTATACAATGAAGAAAATTCAAAAGGTTAGTATCATAATTAAAAACTTGCCAACTATATATGTTGTCAAGGACATCAGGTCTTGTTTTTAATTAAGCCTGAGACACTCCTGCCAAAGTAATATCATCCCTCTTTAAAGATACACTAGCCAAGAAGTCAACCATCAAATTTTCAGATCTATCTATCCAATCAATTGAAAATGAATGAAAGAGTTCCATTGTATCCCACACAACTTTTCTATATTGTTTAAGCCTCTTTTTTTTTTAAACATACTTTGATCTAACTTGTGAAACAACTAGCTCTAAATCTCCCAAGATAGTCAACAACTTAATCTTATTCTCGACAGCCACATTCAAACCAATCAGCAAGGCTTCATACTCTGCCACATTGATTGTACATTCAAAAGCCAACAAAAATGAATATTTAAATGTTGTACCTTCAGGTGATATGAAAGCTACCCCAAATCCATTACCTTCTTGGCTACAAGCCCCATCAAAATACATTTTCTACAAACCTTGCTAATTTCTAGAAACAAGCCTATCAATTGTGTCAATATTCACTAACTGTGACTGAGAAAATTCTACTATGAAACTCCCTACATCCACATCATATAAGTAATTAAGTTGTTCTTGAGGAATACACTCAACAATTTTATTCACCCTTGGTTTTCTATACAATTTTACTTCTTCACCATTAACTGGTATTGTGGCATATGATAAATCAAACTACACATTACCTCCAATTTTTGCAGTCCATTGTCTTGAAAAAATAATTCCAAACTGAGGAGGTGTATCAATCATAGTTATATCAATATTATAGGTTTCCTGTGGGTAGGTTTCTAATTTCACTTATACATCTTTCATAATCCCCACAGCTGGGATAGGCCTACTATCCATGGCATAAAATTTACCTCCATCAATATCTATCCACATATCGAGTTGTTTCATCACCCCTACTAGCATGATATTCATAGAAGCACCTGAATCTATAATGAAATTTCTTACGAATTTACCATTTATGAGTAAGGTAGTAAGAAATGAATCATCTTGTGGTGAATTCATCAATGCAGCGCAAACTTCTAAAACTTTTATCTTTCCTTTCCTATTAGCAATTCCAAGATTCTCCTTTTGTTCAAATTTTATATTTTTATTCCTCCCACAAGATATTAATTGAATAGAAATTACTCTATACTCTTTAATTTTAATAATTTCAAGTAATGGGACAAACATTTTTACCTAGGATAAAGCTTACATGAAATCAAAAGATGCACTTTCAACTCTACTCATCGTCTTTTTTCTGCTAACTCTCCTTTTTGGATGTCTGATCTGCCTTTTGTTTGTCCTTGGGAAATTCTTTACTTTCTTCTTCAGGGACATATTTTGGTTCTTTTTTATCAGAGTGCTCATCATTTGTTTTTTTTGATATTTGATCTGACACCTTTTTATCTTTCAAGAATATTCCTCTTGGAACACCTTCATTCTCATTCATTGTCCTATTCCTCAACCAATACTTTCTTATCGCCTGCTCAACTGCTGCAATAGTCAATCTTTTAATATCTTCCTTAGTTGGTCTCATAATATTTCCTCTACTAGTATGATATGATGTAGTAGGAGGATCTTGTTCATCGTCACTTTCTTCATAATAAGAAAAAGCTTGTTGTTTTGCAATGTGACCATTATATTTTTGATGATGAACATTATACTCATATCCTCCTTCTAAAGATGAATACCCTTCCTCCACAGAGTGAAAAATATGGGAAGTCAAATAGATTTTATGGTCTTCTTCATTATTATTTTCTACTATTTATTTTCTTGGCACTGACTGAGCTACAACACAATGCTCTGAAGAATGTGGCAAGTCACAAACTAAAAACCAAGTACTTTTAACCATGTATGTCCATCTCTTCTTCAAAGGATCAGGTGAATCTTTATTTCTCAGCCTATCCATCACTAGCTTTCCATCTCTCCAATTTTTATTAAATGGCATGTCGTGTAATCTTGGCCTTTCATTTCTATATGTGTTTTCCTGTTTATTTACAGGAGCATACTAAGGAACTCTAGGGTTATCCCACTTGGCAATCATCCCTGCAACCTTCATATTATTTTCAATAGTGAGTGTTATCCTATGAGCTTCAGCTAAATTCCTAGGACACTTGTTCCTAAGCTCATATCCAGTCTTAGAATCAAAATATTTTAAATAAATAATCAATGCGGCATGATCAACTAATTTGGATCCAGGGGATATCTTATTATGCAACTTAAAAAGAAAATCTGGTTGGAGTCATAAGGGGACTCATTTTGATGTTTCTGAATAGTTACCAATTCATGCAAAGTAGACTCTAGTGCATATCGATTCCCATACTACTCAATAAAATATTCATGAAACACATGAATAGAATTAATAGAGGCCATTGACAAAACATTAAACCAATCTCTAACATCTTCAATCAGTGACATCATAAACAATCTCATCTTCACATCTTCATATTACATATCCAAATATTGCATAGAAGCATTAAAGCTCCTTATATGTTCTTCAGTTGTAATTACACTATACTTCCTATGAACTTTGGGACCAAGCTTCTCCAACTGTTGTCCATAGGATAGGGACATATTTGAAATCCAACCAAATCAAACTTCCTGATCATGGTTGTGTATTGTGGAGGAGGTGGATTTTTGTGATTTTGATGCTGGTACAATGGATTATTATGAGACATTTCCACATATTGGTGACCTTGTGGGGGCACATGCTATTGATAAGGATGTTGTTGAGCACTTTGATGTTGTGGTGGAGCATTTGTGGGTCTATATTGATTCCTTGGCTGATTTTGTTGGGCCTATGGGGAATTTGATGTGCTGGCATTACTATTACCCTGCCTACGAGGTGGCACATATTTATGAAAATTACCAATTTAAGTATTGATCTCTACTTTCCTTAATTTTAACTATTCAAGTTCTCTAATTTCTTGGATCCTCTACTCATATTCTATTCTTTATTTCTCGACTTCTTGTCTCTCACATTCTAGTCTTGTATTTATTTCATCCCTAGCAATAAGCTCATAATTCTCTTCATATACTGATTCATAGCCAAGTCCATCCTTAGTCTCTTCAATAAATGCTATTTTTTGGTCATAGTCATGTTGTCTCTTTTGCATTTCAGCATCACATTTAGCCATGAACTCCTTAACTTTCTTAGGGTTTGGTCGATATAAGGGATTTCTCTATTCCTCAGTAGTATGAGGTTCTCTATAGGGTTTTTTTTCATTTTCTAGTGTACCATATGAATTATGTGTCTCTAATGGTGCTTTTGATGTTTTGTTTTTATTTTTTGGGCCCATGTCATCATAGTCCATTTACCTTTTTCATTAGGAAAATCACCATCTTTGTACAAAGACCTTCTTCCCTACATGTTGTGAGAAATTGTGATAGTCTGAATTCTAGGATTATTTATTTCTGATGTATATTTATATTTATCAGTTTCAATACATTTTCTTATTTAGAGTCACCACTCACTTTCTCCAAAAGTGAGAAAACTCTATAATTTATTGTTCCCAGCGGAGTCCTCTACAAAATACTAACTTTATGATGAAAGCTCAGGTTTAGTTTAATGATCCCCAATAGAGGCACCAAACTGTTGGTTCTCAAAAATGCAGGTTTTAACCAGAAGATTTTTCCAAGATCTTACTACACTTTTGGCCAACATACAAGGCCAATTACACAATTGAACCTTCTTCTCTTTAGGTTCTGCTAGACCTAGGTGGGTGAACCTATATAAAAATTCACATTTGAAATAATTTTCTTGCTAAACAATCTACCTACAATGGTAATTGGGAGTGGATAGACAAAATGACTAAAACTATACCTACTACATAAAATAAAGGCTCTGAATATAAATTTTTTAAATAAATTTTACTTCTAGGTTATGGAAGATCAGTGCCTTTTATCCACCTGGAAAATGGAGTCAAAAAATATCAATAATTGTATGTTTTTTTCCCTCTCTGTCTTAATTCTAGTTGTTAGGCACTTTGAAAAATGAAATTCTATGGTTGGCATATGACTTCACCAAATTTAAGACGAGCATAAATTGAGCTGGAATTTTTTCCTACTAGGTTCTTCTTTAACCATCTAATAAAAGTCCTAAATTTATTGAGACTTGTTTGAAAGAATTTAGTTTTGACTTGCAGACACCAGTTAATCAAATCCTGCAAAGTGAAAATGCACTGTGATAAATCCAAAATATATTTGATATCTTAATTTAAATGATTTAAAGATTTCTAATTGGAGACAACCAAATAGGAAAATAAAAAAATTATAGAATCTCAACAACTAAATACAAAATGGGTTTCACCAATTCAATGTAAATTTTCCCTTGATTCTTCTTCTAAAATTTTGTACTTTATTTGCATTGCCAGTCTTATTATTTTCTGAAAAAAATCTAACTCCTTTTCCCGCCCCTCTCTAACTGATTTTTCAAAACATTTATACAGTAAATTTCAAGAGTCGCAAATCTTCATCTTTCTGTTACAACCATTTGAATTCATTGACAAAAATTAAAATATTTAATTCAGTTGCCTCATCACTATATCAAATATTTTAACATACCTCTCTATTTTCATTTTATTTATTTCTCATTATCTACCCGCTCTTTACATTTCACTTTATATACTACCTTTATTCTTACCACTCTACCGCGGTCAATGCTTTATCTCCCCATGGTATCGTGGTCTCTTAAAATTTGATGTCATTGTCTACCTCTTACCGCTCAACTGTTGTTTCTTGTTTTGAAGATTTTTGGAGCTTCAAGGGTTTGGGGCTTGTTTTCTTGATCCAGGGAATACCTGCAATTTTGAATCATTTTCAACTCAAATAGACCTCGATATTGCATCCACAGTGGTCCAAAACCCCTAAATCGACTGTTCATTTGTCCATTTTCGACAAAGTCAAAATTTAGGGCAATTTTTTTTGCAAGTACAGTCGTACGACCGTCGTCTGCGCGCAAATTGGAAAAAAAAAACTTGGTAATTTTTTTCTTTCAGCTTTTTTCGTCGAAATTTTTTTATCAAAAAATAAAATAAAAATTTCAAGGTTTTTCATTGTAAACATTTTTTATTTTTAAAAAGAAAATTAAAACAAAAAATATTGTAAAGCCTTTTTATAGCTTGCTCAGGCCGGTAGCACATGTGGTACCCTACACATGGTACTGCGCAGGTCCATACCTGCGTAGACCTATGCAGGCCCATACCTACGCAGGAGCCCACACTTGCATAAGGGCTGCGGTGGGGGTGAGCCCATGTGCCTCCCCCACCACAAATTATTTTTAATTTTTTTTTTTTTTTCAAAAAAAATTCTATAATTTTTTTATTTTAAAAACTTTTTTTTCAAAATAAGCCCAGTTGTGAATTTATAGTGACGGTTGTTTGGCCGTATAATTTAACCTAGTATTTTTTCTACGATAGTCGTATGACCCGTCAAATTTAACCTAGCGCTAATTTTTTCTCTCTTTGGACCTGCTTTCTTCCAGAGGCCGTAACTTGGGCATACGATATCATTTTTTGGTAAACAAGATATCGTCAGAAATTTGGTTTTTTCATCTTTCCAGTGGTGTGGGTTTGAACACTTCCTTTTTCCATTGGTGCATTCTATAGTCAGTTGAAGACAAAGGGGCTATTTTCAGTCCCAAGCTCATTACTTTTGATCAATTTCTCCGTTTTTCGCAATCTCAGTGGCGTTGGAATCGTATTTCAGAGCTCTTCTATTTAATCCATCCAATTTTTTCATATTTCAATATAGGTATATTTTATTCATTTATTTGTGTTTTCACACTCTGGTGGATTACCTGGACATATTTGCTCTTGGAAATTTTTTGTTTGCATGGGATGCTTTTTTTTTTGCTGTTCTTCATGTATTTCCAGTATTTTGTCCTTTTGAGGACATTTTGAGCATCATTTGTAAGCAATATATTTTATGTAAACGCACTGAGATAAAGTGCCACACTATTATACATGCATCTTTTAGGGATTTTTCACATAAGGTTGTGCCATATTTTGTACTCGAACTGATATTATAAAGTGTCATGAGGGGTTGTGTAGTTTTCCTTTGTTTTTCCATCACATCTTTGTCTGGTGAGTGTCCCTCCACGACGACTATGAATCCATACCATGGGGGGTTCTATAGTTTTCCTTTGTTTGCCATCACACCTTTGTTCAGTGAGTGTCCCTCCACGATGACCATGGATCCATATGATTCTAGCCTCATGCATGTGTGTTTTGTTTTGCACACCACTTTTTCAGTTGCAGGTGCTATCTTGCATACTTTCAGATGTTGTTTCTTCTTCCTCATGCACTACAGGGTGTTTCACATCATTTCAATGGATCTTCCAAGCTCTCCCAGATCATCATTATGGGGGGGTTATTATATTTTTCATGCTAGTTCTTCCTTGGTTTTGCCTTGGAAGGGATCTCCCATCTTCAGTGGAGGTTCTTTAGCATCGTAGCAGTCATCTTTCAACAGTTGTTTGCAGATTCTTCTACTTCAATGATGTTGTTTTTTAGCCTTCTGCATCTCTTTTTGGAGTAGAGATTTTTCCCATGAGGTTTTCTTTATTTCTCCTCTTTACAGAGATTTGGTTATATTTGGGTACCTGATCTGGCCTAGTTGTCGGGACTCATGTTTTCCTTCTTGCATTGTAGTTACCTTTGCTTTCTTGCATTTGTTTGTAGCTGCATTATTGCTCATCTTAAGGGGGGGTGTTAGAGTAAAGGTTTTAACTTAATTATGTTGATTAAGTTACCTTTATTCCCTTCTTAAGATTTCACGTTAGTTTGCATAAAGTGACATTTAATAATTATATTAATTATTAAATTTTTTCCTATTAGGGCTTCTATTAGGGTTTTTCCTATTAGGGTTTTATTAGGGTTTGCATGATCTCCTTTTTATAAGGATTGATCCCATTGTATTTCATATCAATTCATTCTCTCATTCTCTCTAATATATAAATTTTCAGTTTTCAAAGAACCCTTGCTTGTTTGTCTCCATCTCTTCTTTTGTGATAGGTTATTTGCATGCAGGTGATTTTTGAGGTTTGTGAAGTTGTATTTTCTCAACTCCTACTTTCTCTACCTTGTCACTTACCACACTATAGCAGTCACTGGGATTATTGCTAGTGGTACCATGGTAGCCTCTATGCACCATCACTCCATCGCTTGCTTTTGTCCACCACCACACCGCGACCTCTTCTCTGACTATCTGCGGTTGCACAGTAACCATTTGCTAACTGCTCGCCTCACCATAGATGACCCCACTAACTGTCCACCACATAACCACCGGCCTATGAATGATTGTCCATGGTGTAGCGGTAATAATTTTTTGAGTACCCTAAACCGCTCACCTTGATACCGTGAGCCACTTTTCAAAAGGCTGTGGTATAGTAGTAAATGACATTGGCCATGAAAAATGACAACTATGGCAATGTAATGGGGTATAAGGCACTTTAGCATTATAAATGGTGAAAAGAATGAATTTTCAATGAAAAAATAGAAAAATAACTAGTTCAAATGGGAAAAAGACCTTAGGATTTTCATGTAAAAATTTGGTTCTAAAGCCATGCTACAGAGAAAATTATCTAGCATGCTGAAGAAAAAGACAAAGAGGAAACTAACAGATGAAGAGAATGAAACCTTCAAAGAAAAGGAGAGAGTTTGGGTGGTGACATATCGTGAAAAGAAGAAATTGGAAATGATTGACGAAAACAAGCCAATTGAAAAGGAACCTCAACCGTCAAAAAGAGAAAAGGGCTTGGCAACACAAAAGGAATGAATGAGAAAGCATCATCTTAAGACAGATTCAGATACCATAGTTGGAGACACACCCTCTACGAAAAGTGAATATGAAGGGACACCATAATTAAAAGAACACAAAAGGCATGAATGAGAAAGCATCATCTTAAGATAGATTCATATACCGTAATTGGAGATACACCCTCTATGAAAAGTGAATATGGAGGGACACCATATACTACAAGTGATTATGGATGGACACCATCTACTACAAGTGAATATGGAGGGAAACTATCTACTGCAAGTGAATATTGTTGGACACTATCCAACACATCTCAATCTAGGATTACATCATCACTCAGATTTGACCTAGAAGGTATGCCATCATCCCTAAGTGAACCTCAAGGTATGTCTTCTTCTCCACCGTCCATCGAAGGTATGCAATCTAGCCCACCTTAGTTAAATATTGATGAAATTTCGAATGTTGAGATGTATGTACCTAGGAGAAAGCCACCTAGAATTTTTGTGTAGAAAGAAAAATTATTTGATTAATATTGATGGTAAGATTTTGCAGCACATGGAAGGTAAGATTTCAACATGCACTTGTAGAAGATATGCTGATAAGATTTGGGAACGATTCTTTGAAAGGCTAAATGAGACCGCAAGATGTCAACTATTTTTTGAAATGATGCGAGGTGTAAATTATAGGAACATCATGAACACTCTTGGGTTGAGAACATCAAATGCATTGAGTGAAGTCCCTATTGTGAAGAATATAATGAATGCTTATGAGAGTGTGGGTAATACCTCACGCTCAAAAGATAGTAATGTCACCTGATGTGTCATTACATTGACTTTGGTAAGCTATCAAACAAAGAGAGCTTGTCTCATTATAAATATGAGTGAACAAACAAGAATTAGTTAAAAAACTTTATCAAGAGCCATTCAAAGGCAACAAAGAATTGAAGGCACTAATTCAAATGAATTATGGGCATTCTTAGGGAGATTGTCATGAAAAGATAAAGAATTTGTTGAAGCCTTGAGAACACTAATTGAAGAGTATTATAAGAGTAACACAAGGCCATATCCAAATCAAAGGGATGTGGTAAGAAGGATAATCGGTAGTTAGAATCGTGAGCCACATCCAAAGCATTTTTTCGATATGACTCAAACCCAATTTTTTCAAAAATTTGAAAATGATTATCCTGAAATTAGTATTTCTCAAATATTTTTTGAAATGCTTAAACCTTTTTATGTCAAGATAAATCACACATGCACTACTTGTTGTTGTAGAACACATATTGAATTTTCTAAACATTATGATGTTTATTGTTCTATATGTTTAGATTTGCATACTAACGATGTTTTGCAGGATTGTGACATAGAATCCCCACCAAAATCTTCAAGAGATTTCTTATCAAAAAAATTATGTGAAATAGAGGATGGCCATATATTCTATAGGACAACATGCTTGGATGGTTCATGCAAGCGTTATGGTGGATTCTAGCGTATGCTAGTATGTCAACATATAGAAAGCATACATGAGGTGGAACAAAAACTAGTAGAGTTCAAGAAGTATAAAATAGTGGAATATGCTACAAAAGATGGGTCTAAAGCAAAAACATGTGATTTGGTTATTGAGAAGATTCTAGTGTACTAGTTTATGTCCATGTTTTATGATAGTATATTGTCTGAGTATGCAATGCATACCCATAGAGCTCGATGGTTGGACACACAATTCAAGCTATGCAAGGACACCTTTCCAATTGGAAGCATAGTATCAGTGGTTGAATTTGTGGATAACTACACTCTACAACCACAACGTGAGGTGCAGTCACAGTATTACAACTCCACATAGGTTTTGATATTTGTGCACATAGCATTTATTCATGCATTTGATAGTACAAATGACCAAAGGAAGGTATTGAGGAAGTACCACTTTTACATTAGTGATGATCGCACACATTCTTTGGAGTTTGTGCAAGGTTTCTTCTATATGTTCTATAGTGGTTTGGCTCAGAGGGGCATATAATATGACCGATATATAATGTGGTATGATAACTATGCAACACAACTCAAGAACTCGCACATGTTCTATTGGTTGTGCAGGATGCATTTCATTACAATGTTCAACATATGTGGAACTTTTTTTAGGTCGTACATGGAAAGGGGGAGCATGATGGTCCATGAGAATGTGTGAAAAGAGCATTAGCATGAGAAGAGTTAAAGTATAAAGATAGTGCAAAATTCACAGATGCAAAATCAATCATTGAGTGGTGTAATAATTCGATGGGTCCAGGTAATGAAGGCACCTCTTCATTTCATATATTTTTTTGGTTGATGGATGATACTAACATTGCACCATATGAAGACTGTTGTACACTAACAAGATCGAGTGAGTTACACTCTTTCCTTAGCTCAAATGCAGGTTCATGGAGTATGGATGCATGAAAGATGGCATGATTTTTTCCTTCATGTACAATGTAAGCTTGGAATGATTGTGAGTCAGGGGAGTGGGTTGACAAATGGTTAACAAGTTATCCTAGCTCACTTCACATTTATCACCCTTTGCCAGCATTGGAACTGACATATATGGAATCATCAGATGACTTTAACCACATATTATATATAGTTCAACTAGTGATATATCTACTTTCTTGGTTATTGAAATTTCATATTGTTATCTTACTTTGTACTCTATTCATAAAGTTGACTAATTTCAAGAGATTTTCTACACATCTCAATGCAGGGCATGTTTATGAAGTTATTGCAGATGAAGACAATGAAGAGCGAACAAACTATTACATCTGTCATTGTGTTGAGGCCAAAAATAAATTTGAAGCCCTAGTTATAGATGGAGAAAACATAAAATACCCTATAGGATTAGTTGTGGTTACTGGAGAGTGGCTTAGAAGGTACCCACATTAGAGTGTTAAACATTGGCTATTTCATGACTTTGAACATCATAAGATTCTTCATTAATCAAACCTTGTTGTGACATCCAATGTTCATTTTACCAAATATGGGGGTAGACCTTTGAACAAGACCTTGTGGAAGGTCTCTGAGTTTGACCATGAGATAATACCTGACACAATAAAGAGTAGAGTAGACCCGAATGGTTAGTTGGATTAATTTGTAAGTGTATGCACATTAGTTCTTATTAATTTATGCTTCTATGCACATGAATTCGTTTGATGCCAATGCTATCATCTTCTTTTACTTTTCCTATTTGTAAGTAACATAATAAACAGTGATTTGTGTCCCCTTGCAAAAAATGTAGATATATGAGCCATCCAAGAGAATGTCAGCCATAAAAGCAATGGAACATCCTTATTTTGATGATCTTGACAAATCCCAATCATGATTTTAAGCCATTAGAAAAGTGTGTGCAAATATTGGTGAGGGAATTTAAGGTTATTCATTTGAATTTAACCTTATCATGAGCATCTATGATGTAGACATTATAAGAGCATCTAAAATTTCAACTTACTCTATTCATGAGAGGTGTTTTGTGCAATAGGTATGTTGAATTTTGAGTGAAGATATATGACCAGGAGTGACTAAGTTGTGAGACTTGCATTCTTATCTATAAGTGCCTTCCATCTATTTTTATTTCATTTCCATTTTGTATGCTCTTTCTTTTTCTCTTTTACTTTGTGTATTTGTAAGTAAACTACTAAAAATTGATTGATCTCTCATTGCAGAAAATGTTAATTTATGAGCCAGCAAAGAGAATCTTGGCCAAAAAATAAATGCAACATCCTTATTTTGATGATCTCCACAAATCTCAATTTTTATTTCAAGCCATTATAGAAGAGCGTGTGAATCTTACCAAGGGAATCTCAAGTTACTCAATTGAAGTTAACCTCATAATGAGCACCTATGATGTATACGTTTAAAGAGAATCGAATGCATGAGTGAAATTGTAAAAGATCTGTGAGGAAAAAGTAACTAAGGAATTGTAATTATATTTACTTACATAATTATATTTACTCAAATATTGTAATTTTGGATATCATGTTAGGTGCAGTAGCACCTTGTTCTGTAAATGCCTTCAATAGGCAAATTTGCAAAAGTTGAATCTTTGAAATGTAAACAATTTCAAAAAGGTCATATGTAATATATTCAAAGTCTCAAATAGGTCATTAGGTGATTATAGAAGTGATATAAAACATGCAAGGTTGAGAAAAATAGAGATATTTTGTATTCTTCAATATTTACAATCAATAAAGTCCCTATTTTAGTGATTTTATAAGTTTTTCGAGTTGTTCATTAACTTGTACAACCTGTACATTAGTTTAAGGACTTGAATCTTATTGTTTAAGGTAGAATAGTGAAGTATATTTCATTTTAATCTATTTAGGAGAGTATCCATTGAGGTTATCATTAGTTGGAAGTGATTTTTCTCAACTCGGTTTGTAAATCAATAATTACTACTCCACCGAATTTGATAGTTTAGATCAGTGTCTAGTAAGTTAGTATTAGGATGTTTTAGGTGTGTGTGTTTATTTGTGTACGGGAATTCAAGAAACAAAGGTGGAGTTTTTGCTAAAGGGTTTTATGGTCAATTTTCAAGCAAAAAGAGTGGCTCCAAGTGGTGTTTTGAGGAAATATTCTCAAATGACTTCATAAAAAAATGACTAATATAGATAGATATCAGTGAGTTACAACACATACATCAAAATCAATAGTGACTATCTTGGAACATGTGCATAAAAAATGGCCTTCTTCTCTATCCTCATTAGGCTATCTAGGCCTAATTTACAAAGGAACATGCCTTTAAACATTCAAGAGCCCCATTAACTTGTTGGGGCAACAATCATCATGTATCTAAACCCTTAGATCCACAATTTGTCTTGGGACAAACTAACTCCACCATACCAAACAAAAACCCTTATTTAATGTTAGTATAAGGACTCAGGTTTATTGAAAGGAATGGTTCCACACCTTACCAGAATATTCCACCACCTCATGCCTTCTTAAAATCACCTACACAAACTCAAAATACAATCACCCAACCTCTACATGTAATATTTTATCAAACCCTAGGGTGAAACCTCATTTTTCATGCCCTTTTCCATTAAAATCTATAGGGGTAGCAACACAAACCCCATAAAACTTATACCCTTTCACTTATAAATTTCTCATCTAATCCTACAAGATAGTATTGGTCCGCTCTACAAAACCTCTCTAATTTTTGGCTATCTCAAAGTGGTTTTCCCATGGCAGGGGATTTTCACTTGATGAAAAAAGTGTCAAATTCAAGTTGTGCAAAGTTGCAAAATGGTGCAATTTTTTCTCTGCAACTCGTGTGACCAAGCAGACTATTCCAATGCATTTGAATAAGTATTTTCATGCTAGGAATGGTCTCGTTTCACATTGAAACATGCAGAACCAATCTGAGCTACGTTCCACCAGATCGATCCCTTAAGGGTCTAAAGTGCAAAATGGCTAAAAAATTCAGTATGCTATTACTTATATACTGTGACACTTAGAAACTTCTCGTCTGATCCTATAGGATCAAGTTGGGCCCCTCTACAAAATTCTCTCTCGATTTTGGATATCTTGGAGTAGTTTTCCTGTGGCGGTGGATTTTCACTTGATGGAAAAAGCTTCAAATGCAAAGTTGCAAAGTGGTGCAAATTGCATTATTCAACTCATGTGACCAAGCGGACTATTCCAACATATTTGAATACATATTTTTACGCTAGGAATGGTCCTCTTTTACACCAAAACACGTAGAATCGCTCTGAGCTACATTCCATTGGATAGATCCCTTAAGGGTCCAAAGTGCAAAATGGTTGAAAACTTTGTCATGCTATTGCTCAAATACCATGATTCTTATAAAATTATCATTTGATCTTGAAGGATTGCATTGGGCCCCTCTACAAAAACCTCTCTCGGTTCCGGTATCTCGAAGTTGTTTTCTCGCGGTGGTGGATTTTCACTTGATGGAAAAGTGTCAAATTCAAGATGTGCAAAGTTGCAAAGTGGTGCACCTTTCGCTTTGAAACTCGTGTGACCAAGTGGACTATTCTAACATGTTTGAATAGGTATTTTTATGATAGTAGTAGTCATCTTTCACATCGAAACATGTGGAATCACTCCGAGCTATGTTCCACCAAATCGATCCCTTAAGGGTCCAACATCCAAAATGGCTGCAAACTTCATCATGCTATTACTTGGATATCATGATGCTTAGAAACTTCTTGTCTGATCCTAAAATATTTTGTTCGACCCCTCTACAAAAACCTCTCTTAATTTTGGCTATCTTGGAGTGGTTTTCCCATGGCCATGAATTTTCACTTGATGGAAAAAGCGTAAAATTCAAGTTGTGCAAAGTTGCAAAGTGGTGTAACTTTTTCTTTGCAACTTGTGTGACCAAACTAATTGCTCCAACACATCCAAATATGCATTTTTACCCTAGGCATGGTCCTATTTCACATAGAAACATGCAGAATCGCTCTGAGCTACGTTCCACCAGATCGATCCTTTAAGGGTCCAAAGTGCAAAATGGTTGCAAACTTCAACATGCTATTACTCAGATACCGTGACACTTAGAAACTTCTCGTCTAATCCTATAGGATTGTGTTGGGCCCCTCTACAAAAAAATATCTTGGTTTTGGCTATCTTGGAGTGGTTTTCCCATGGCGGTAGATTTTCACTTGATGGAAAAATTATCAAATTCAAGTTGTGCAAAGTTTCAAAGTGGTGCAACTTTTATTTTGCAATTCGTGTGACCAAACTAATTGCTGCAACACATCCCAATAGGTAGTTTTATGCTAGGCATGATCTTCTTTCACACCCAAACATGTGGAATTTATTTGACTTGCACTCAACTGGCTTGATCCCTTATGATGGCATACAAAAAAATGGAAAATAGAAACATACAAATGACAATTGAGAAGTTTGAGTATTCCACACAAAAAGCATATGATCATTGGTGCAAAGCACCTTGTTCCTCTATTTGATGAAGAAGGTCTAGTTCAATGGTTTTAGTGATTATCTGATGGTGAATAGGTTGATCAATAGGTTTTTGTGAGTAGTTTGAGATTGATTTCTCTTGAATAAGGTCAATTAAGATCATTAGGTATGCTTTAGGGTGACTTTTGGGTCCATTGATAAAAAATGTGAAAATTTCAATCTTGCACTAGAAGTTGTCTTTGTAGCCTTTGAAGGAAAATTTGTGAATTTGAATATGAGTGTGAAAGAAAGGATTTTTTTTGATCTAATAAGGCTATTTGTAAGCCATTTGTGTGGGTTTAGAGGTCATTATATGTAGTCATTAGGTTGGAGGAGTCTAAAGTTGCAAATTTGTAAGTTGCTTAAAGTAACAAATTTGAAATGCAATGATTACTTGTTTTTAAAGTTGTTTTTTAGTTAGTTGAGGGCATGAATCAGTTATAGAAAGGTGTAAAACTTTATGTAAAGCCTTGAGAGGCTCGAATGGAGGTTTTTGATGAACTTTTGGGGAAGATATAATAAGAATTATTCACATTGTTCTTTGTTTTTCAAAATTTTGATACAAACTTGTTGATCTCATACTTGGTATGACCTACAACTTTCCTGTACAGTCCCAAGGCTGAAATGGATTGAAATAGGGCTGAGTTGGCTTTCTTTTGGTGGTGGATTGGTGCAAAACAATAAAGGAATATGAGAGTTCTTATCGTTGAGTCAAGTGAATTTTGGAGTCTTAGTGGGAATATTTAAGAGAAGTTGTGTCAAATCACAACTTGGTTGAGCCACTTTCCATCCCCAATGGTGCTTTTCAATTCAAACAGTGATTGAGAGAATGTTTCTTTGTTAAATAGACCTATTCGGGTGTCTAGGACAACGTTGAGTCCATTTCTTATTTGTATTATAAATTATAACTTGCTTTCTCCCAAGTCCATTTCGTATACAAGAAGTAATATTGCAAAAAATTGATATATAAATCTTTCAATGGTGACACATCAAGGGCATAGTTGAATATTTTTATGAATCATTTCATGGAATACCAATTTAGAATTTTTTTTTTTCTTGTAGATAAAGTTTAGCATCAATCAACTAATATTCAAGACAAACCATGAAGGACAAGAATGGTCAATGCTAGGGATAACCAATTAATAATTATACATGTGAATAATTCAAGCATGTACATGTCAATAAGGCAAGCACAAGTACTCAAAAACACGTAAGCCTCTAGAAGTATACACATGAATACATAGTATACACAAACTAATACAAAGTATATGCAAAAATACAAGGTATACGCATGAAAACACGTAAGCCACAAAGTATACATGTAAGTTGTAAATTATACACTTGAATACACGTAACTCATATCTATTGAACCATCAGTTTAGAATGCAAATATGGACATGGTCAATAAAATATATTTGTATTAACCAAATAGCCATGTAGGCATACATCAATTTATGTCGATATAAGTATGAAATATATGTACAAAGTAGCCATATAGGCTTATGAGAATGCCATATAGGCATACATTATCAAATATGTCCAATAAAAAATATGTACAAAAATGCCATGTAGGCATACAACAAAGGGCTTTGGAATCAAAAGACATTTCTCTTCATGCTCTACAAATAAAATCTTTCCCTTTGCTTTTGATTAGATGGTGATAGGTCTATTACTGATTTCAATTGCACTCGAGGAGTGCTCCTGCTCCTCCTCCTAGTGTTTAGTTCATGGTGAAGTTTTAACTATTACAATAAGAAGTAAAGACATGAATACATAGAAATTATATTATACAAAATGATATATTTGACAAAATAATCACTTACTGCCATCTCATGATAACTCTTCATGAGGGATATATTCTCACGCCCATGCTCAGGCATTCTCAAGCCCTATATAAAACATACAAATAGAAATTAAACTTCGTGAATCAATAATGTATTGTTTTTTCACTAACTAACATCTATAACAACAAATGTAAATTTAAATTTACTAATTTGCCTCATACCTCTCCTGTAAGAGCCATCAAGGATTGTATAGAAATGACACACCAATATCCATTTCCCTTGTCACATTTAGAGGTGTTTTGGCTTGCAACATCTAAAAATAAAATAACAAATTATTCAATGTAATCAACGATGTGCCTATAAACTACATAAATCTATTAAGTGCAATTCATTAGTTAAACTCTTTATTCTATTACCTTCGTGTAGGTTAGATTAAATCCACCACCACTAGGAAGTGTTCCATCGAAGCCTCCAAAATTATTTTGTTCAACATCTAAAATCGCATATTAAATTACCATTCATAAAATAATATTATTAGCATGCAATAAATTTATAATTTCTTACTAGTTACACACCCCAATGATAGGTGTAATACATAAATAAGTAGGTGGTGGGCCGGTGTATCAAGTCTCAACATTGTGACTTTGTAATTTTATTAAAATCATAAAACATTTTATGTTAATGTTGTATCTCAAAATATAATTTAGTAAATTAAATTCAATGAACATGCACTAACTTTTATCTGACTATCAATGCCATGTACCTCATGCAAAGTGTCAGCTGCCCTCTCCATCTTCATACCTTTAGACGGATCATGCGTAGCAGTATCCTCAGTGTCGATGGGGTCATATGAACAAGTAGACCCACAAGATTGACACACATGTGTTCGAAGGCCACCACTCGAAGACTCTCCTAGATGGCACTGTAGAATAGGGCTAGTATGACGGATGACACTCAGGGTCAAAGTGTTGATTGCCTACAATGTCTCTACGTTGGCACTTTCCTTCATGACGAAAGGGATAGCAAATTTCTCATGACGTGGCTTAGCAAGAGCCCATCTACCTTGCCGCGTAGGATCTGGCTGTGCACCAGGTCTATCCTGAGCTGAGCTCCCACCTCTCCCCTAGAAACCCCTCATATCAAAATAATTTGGGATTTTGTTATATATGAACTCACTGTATAGTTTCCTAAGGAAATATTGTGAAACCTCAAAATTGTTGCACGGTGGGTAATGGAGGACCATGTACTACCTCTCATAAAACTAGTCCCTAATGTTTTGGTGGTGGCACCAATGGATAGGAAACCTCTTCGCATTGAGGGTAATATTTTGATTTGTGTCAGTGAATAATGAGCACAAATCACCTTTTGTAATTTTTAAATCCTTTACATCTTTGGATGATATTTTATTTTCATAATAATCCCTAGCCACCTATCTCCTATCTTGACATCTAGTTATTTGTTTGCTAATTGAATCTACATTTTTTAACATATCTTTCTACGAATTTTATAGGGTCATTCTTTTTACAGTTGAACCATTTGGATCACTCAACCTACTGATCAAATCCTCAATTTTATTTTTGTTGTTCTCAATTTCACTCAATAAATTTTGTTGAGTGCTAGGAGGTGGTTGAGTAATTAGTGGAGGAGGTTGTTGTTGTGGTTTATTTTCATCTTGAATATTTGGTTGGTCTTCTTGTTGAGGATCTTGAGGGTTTGCACGTTGATTTACGTCTCCTAAAAATTAAAAAAAATATATATCAAATTCAACCTAAAACTAACAAACTCAAAAAAAAAACCACACAATCCTTACCTCTTGCACCTCCTCATCATCGTGGCATCATTGTTGGTAAAGAAATTTTCTAAATTGCTCCTCCTAGAACCCAAGCACAAAATATGGGGATTTTGGCCATGGCTAGAAGAAAAGAATAGTCCAAATAAGAATGATAGGTTTACTCTTCTTTTTTTTGCTTTTAACAAGCAATAATGAGCTCGCATTATTTACTTTTTGTTGTCGAGCCTCAGGCTCAACACAACAAGCCATAATGTGAGCGGATTATAACGTGAGCGCATTATGACTTTTCAAAAGTTTTTTGAAAGGTGTCCACAAAATGGCTACCAATTTCAATGCACCCTCCCATACCTTCATTAAGGTAATTATTCTAGTATATTATATATATATTTGTATACTACATGTACTTTTCAGTGTATTATGTTTACTAATTTTGGAAAAATAATGAAAATATCATTTTATAATTGTTGTAGTACTTTCTACCTCTATCTCTCCCAACAACTTCAACAAAAATTTCAAGAAAGTTATATATGATCCTGGAAAAGACATGAGGTAAGTAGTGACATTTGTTCAATTTGTTGTATAGATTTTATAATTGCCATTCATTTTACTTGTTATGTAATATGTTGTATATTTTTGTTAAATATCATTAATATATTTGTGTTGTGAATCACGTGTAGATGGATGTCATCTACAAGAATCCATAAAGAAGATATAAATTATTGTAAGAGAAAAATTCCTCGTCTAATGTGTGAAATGAAAAAGTGTCTACCTTTGACATTTTTCAATGCACAGGAACACTACCTCATACACCAAGTTTAGGCTATTGAATTGTGTGGACCTGTACACACAAGGCTAATGTAGATGGTTAAGAGGCACTTGAAATTTTTGAAGGCTTTGGTTAGACAAAGATCACATCCTAAGGGTTCGATGTTGGAGGGATATATGGTATACTAGACCATGGTGTACATTACTGAATATCTTCCTAAGTTTGGAACAAAGAACCATGTAGATCGCATTTTGGATCCCAACTCTATTAAAAAATTTGAAGGGGAGTACCTGATGGGGAAAGGTAGATTGAGGAAAGTGACAAGTAATTATAAGATGGTCATGGAGTTTAATTAGAATACATTTTACATTTGGTTTGTATGTATATTGTACTTATTTAATTATTAATCTTCAATATGAATCAATTATAAATTAAGTTTGTATAACATGGTAATTAACTAATTATACATCATGTATGAATTTAATTTTTTTTTGATACAGCTGGTCAAGAGTGGGATGCACTAAATTTGTACATCATACACAATATTGATTGGATGACAATATGGATTGAATGATTTCAACAATTTGGTCGCTCATTAACATGGGAAGGTGTGGCTTCATTGGTTAAAGAAGCTTATCGTAATGGAGATTCCAATGTTACACCAAGGGAAACTGATTTAGCATATGGTTTAAGAGATAAAAAAGTATGTATAAATATATTAATTACCCATATTATTTAATTATTTTCAATTATATTGATGTATATATATATGTTGAGATTTTTTCTTTCCATACAATCGGCCAAGAATAAATATGTTTATCAATTGACGATATTACAATAATTTTTACATATTTGACATATTGCAAGTGATACACCACAAGGCTATGTGCTGCAATGGTCATAAATTTTGAATCAAAAAGTTGGATGACATGAAGAAAACTTGTGATTCTAGGATAATTGTGGTCTTTTAGCTGACTAATATTTCATCTAGAAGTGACATACATCCAAAAGTCTTATAAAATAGATACTATGGGATTTCAGATGATATAATTGACTATGACTTTAAATCCTTCAAATTAGTTATGTTTTTCATCCTATGGTACAGACTACGATTGAATGAAAATGATCCCGAGAGAACTGTTATTGAACATGATAATGAATTTACCATAGTTAATACAAGGTTGATCGATCAAGCTAGAAATGAGCCCTATGTTCCTCCAAGCCAATGTGAGTAGGTATTTTACTTAGAGGTTCTAGGTAAACCGAGTTTGTCATTTGTTGTTAGACATGATCCAAGAGGAAGGCTTGTAAAGTAAAATATATGGTGGAAGAAGAAGATACCAAAGAACTAGAAGATGATGTAGATGATGACCAGGATCAATAGTTAGTTGATGATGTTCCTGATGAAGATGTCGAAGAGGAGGAACTATATCATGATGATGTAGGAGTTAATGTTCATGAAGATGATATATGTGTGGATGATGACATTATTGAAACTGATATCAATGATGATGATGATGATGATATGACCAATCCTTACAATTTCGAATCTAGATTAGATGATACAAAGAAAGATTTGGATGAAGAAGAAGATCAATGACATTGAAATGTATGAGTTGTGTGATTGTATTATCTATTTGATATTAATTTATTGATATAATTATATTTGACTTATGTGGTTACATAATTAGTTCATGATTTTTTTAATTTTTATGCCATTACATAATTAATTCATGATGTAATTTTGAATGTTTAATTATAATTCATGGTGTTACAACTATTGTAGCTCTCCTACAAATTTTCATATGATCATAATGAAATAATGTTTTGGGAAATTTCATGAAAAATGAGACATTAATCGTAGTAGTGAAATAATTGAAAAGTCATTTACTAATCACCCTTCACAATGTCATTTTAAGGATCATCTCCAAGTTGATTACTAGGACACATAAGGTAGGGTTTGAATAATGTGAGCAAATTTTGGATGGGGTCATGGTGCAGGAGCACCTACACCTCATCTTCTATGCTTAATCATGTGATGATAATTAGGGAGGTCAATTTCAAGAATTTTTTATTGTGAATAAGGTCACTCAAGACCATTATTCATCTTCTAGGTGAAGTTTTGAGTTAGGAGTTTGAGTCTTCCACTAAAGAGTTTTGTAGCCTTTTTAATGAAAATTGGAGAATTTACATGTAAAAGGGTGCAAGGTTAGTTTCATATCAATAATAAGGCTATAATCAAGCCAATTGCATAGTCTTAGAGGTTTCCTATGAGTTCCAATACATTTGAAAGGTCAAAAAATTAAAACATTTCAAAAGTAATGTTAACAACCTTGAAATTGTGTTTTAAGTTTCATGTGATCATAAAAGATTAAAAATTTAGTTGTAGAGGTGGTTTTTCGATGGTTGAGGTGTAAAGGCCTTTAGAAGACATAAATTTAACATTTTAAATGTTTTTGATGGTTGAGGATTTATAATACAAGCTCTTGACATTCCAAAATCTATGTTTTTCTTCAAAATTTCTGTTTTTTTTTTTTTTTTTTGTAGAACTGTACGCATACAACCATATTTTGATGTGAAATAAATTCAATTTTGTGAAGATATGTGCTAGATTTTATCTGAATGTCAGTTGAGGGCTTAAGATGTTGATTTGAGTTACCCTATTTTTGAGGGTTTTGTAGTCCAAACATGATATAAAGGGGCTTTTACACTTTTTGTGATTAATGTATCTTGTGCAATAGATCCCATGGATATTTTAGTAACTGTAGGATGCATGAATAGGGTGTAGGATGAAAAATAAATAAGGTATAGCTATTGTCCTCAAGATTTTTGTGAAGAAAAGCATGTGAAATGAGAGCTTCAAGCCTAGGTTTCAACAAAATATGTATGGGGATCTTATTTTATGAAATTTTATCCATCTTCAGACCTATTGGTTGTGTCTCAGTTGGTTTTGAGATCTACGAGGTTGTGCAAGTAGGAGATTCAATAAACCCTCATGATTTTGGCCTAAAACAAGGGTTTTTGGGTTTGGCAAGAATTTGGCTATACAAGTGGAATTTTTTTGTGGATTTGGAGGTTATTATCTCTCAAAAACGTAGGTAAGAATACCTCAAGAGGTTTCCAATATATTTATATGTTGTAGGGTAACAAACAAGGCCAAATGATTTGAACCTTCTTCTCTTTAGGTGTTGCCAAACCTAGGTGGGTCTACCTTTGCGAACTAAGCAGACTTAAGTGATGTGATTTTGTTTACAACAATCTATTCACAATGGAAATATTATAGTGAACATATATAATCCTAATATGTATGTGTAATATTAGAATATATTTAGTTAAAAAATGTAAAAATTAAAATGGACAAACAACTTTGCCAATTTAACTATATGTATATATAACTTTAAGTTATTTTAATTTTAACTAAACGTACAAAAGTTCCAACATACAAATTAAATGATATTTATGATTGAAAAATTTATGATTAAATATATCTCTTAGAATCATTTTTGTCCCAATTTGTATAACTCGAGCTAATGATGTTCTTGGGGGATAACTGAAAGAAAAATCAAATGATGTTAGCTTATACTATGTTGAGGATTATGTTGTGGATGAGGACCTCCTAGATAATACTTTTGTTGGAGATTATTATTTTAAATATACTACTTGGATTGATACTTATTTGAGCCTTCATTATTAGATGTGGAAGATTTTTATCATCTTGAGTCAACTTCTCACTCATAGTTGGGTCTCTGTATGAGAAGCATATTTTAGTTTTTCTTTCCTTTCTTATGCTGAAATAATTGAAGAATGCATATGTTGTGAAGTTTATTTTTTGAAAAGAGGTAGGGATATGGTGAAATCAATATGTATTGTTGCCCAGATTGTTTGAGATTGTGTGGGTCTAGGGAATTATACCCTTCCAATGGTCATGAAACAACTTGATGGAGCAATGGATTATTATCCAATAGTTAAAGGGATTTGTGATTCAAAATTTTAGGGAAGTGGCAGTCCATGAACTCAAGAATGTAACTCAAGAGATACACCATTTTGAAGGTTATGAGGCCACTTGATGGAGTTACACTTGGTTCATAATTTTTTTTTTAAATAAAAAGCTTCTATATAATATATATTTGTTCATTTCAATCAACATGTTTTGTTGTCTAGAATGTAAAACTTAAGGGAGGGTGTAGCAATATTAAGATTAACATTAATAAATTCACCTTACTAACTTGTTTATTTTTTGTATTAAATAATTTGTTATATTCTTGTAAGATAGTAGCTAAAATGGGAAGGTGTATTTGGAAAGCTTTGTAAAAGCCATATTGTAATATATTCCCATATGAACTGTATGATATAATTATTATTTTGAGTGTTTTTATGTGCAGATATAAGTTCTCTTGATTTTTCCAATATATTTTGAATGCTCTATTAGCTGTAATTTCATGATTAATTTTCCACTTTGGACAGTACTTCTTAATAAATTTTCCATCCAAATTAGGCTCTTAGACTAAATATTTCATATAGGTGCATTTTAATTTTCTTACTATCACCTTTGGCTGAATTTCAAAATTGGTTCAACCATGCAAAAAGTGTGGTTAGTTTTAATTATTTCCACTTAAATTTTGGTTACAGTTTTCTAATTTTCTTTCCATTTAGCTAGTCACAATTGCAACTTGTAGACCTAAGATTTTACATTCACTGAAACCCACCCTCTCCACCGATGGGCACCTATCATTTGTTCTATTGGTGGGATGCCATAAAAATTTTCATTGATGCACCATAGTTACCCTAATATACTTTATGTATTCGATAATTCATGCCCATGGTTATTATTCATGGTTAGTTTTGTTGAAAATTTGACTCTATCTGTATATTGGGAGAGCACCTTAGGATTCAACCTGATAGATTATTGTTACATCAATACTAGGTTGTGAGCTATTTTCATTAGGCCATCAGTGTGACTATGATGGGGGTTCCATCGATGAAACATCGGTAGGCCAATGGTATTGAATTTTGTTAGGAATGGGGGAAGCACTAGGTCACTACGAAATTTCAATTTTTTAATGGATGCAATGTGAATGTAGGCTATAATATGGATCTTGTCACACAAATTTCTACAATTTGCATTGTTCATAAAATCAAAGTGTGATATATTTTGTGATTATTAATAAAATTCAATAATTCATGCCCATGGTTATAATTCATGGTTACTTTTCTTGACAACTTGACTCTATCGGTATATCGAGAGAGCACCTTAGAAGTCAGCTTGATAGAGTATTGTTACACCGATACTAGGTTGCAAGCTATTTTCATCGCGCCATCGGTGAGATTGTGATGGGGATTCCACCAATGAAGGATTGTTGGCCGATGGTATTGAATTTTACCTCTCTCTCTTTTCCTTTGTATCTCTTATATTTCTCTCTCCCATGCTCTCTCTCTCTCTCTCTCTCTCTCTCTCTCTCTCTCTCTCTCTCTCTCTCTCTCTTTCTCTCTCCCTATCTATCTAAGTTCATATCTTTCTCTCATTCTCTATATTTTTAGTTTCTATATCTCTTTGTATTAGCTAATAGGCTACATATATTGTGAGATTTGAGCTTGAAACAAATCTCATGCCTAGAAACCACTATTGTGTTGTTGGAAAACAAGTATCAACTACTATTTAATGGTAAACCATCTATAGAGTAAAAGTAAAATCCTCTAAAATATTAAGCCTATATATACTATTATATAATAATAAATATAATTATATTATATATAATTTAATCTAATATTAATATTATATTAAATATATATTATATTAATTATATTTTGTATTATATAAAAATATACTTGTTATTAATTATTAATTATAGTAATTTTATATGTATTTAATAATTTTGTTAAAGCATATAGTATATAATTATAATAAGTCGAGTAATTATATTATTTATTATGTAAAATATAGCTAATATATACTTAACCATACTGTAGAATATTAAAACCTAGCTAAATGGCACCATAATTTTAAATTTAATCAACATACTATAAAACCTACTAAATGGCACCATAATTTTAAATATAATTAACATACTCTAAAACTTAATGAAACCAGGTTGTAGCTCATCAAATTGGAGAAGTGAAAGGTCAATACCAGTGCCAAGGAAGATTTTCAAGGAGTGAAAACAAGTTCAATACAAGCATCGAGGAAGAGTTTGGAGTTAAAAGAAGGTCAATACTAGATTCGACAAAGAGTTGGGAGGAGTGAAAAAAAGGTCAATACCAACGCCGAGGAAGAGTATGGAGGAGTGAAAATAAGGTCAATAAAAATGTAGAGGATGAGGTTGAAGGCACTCAGGGAAAATCGACAAGCAAGGGACAATGAGTACTGTAAGTTTGGCACCCCATTCTCTTTAACTTGTAATTTTCATGCCTAGTTTCCAAAGATCTTCTCATACATTGGCATCCCCATTCTTGTAAAACGGTATAAGATAAAGACAGAAAAAATAAAATAGCTTAGTCTTTCACATATTTATGGACCAGCCTCAGGTCTTGGCAAAACTCCCATAATCTACCCACATCTTGGTTGTTGGTGGGAACATGTTATTATTTGTTTTACAACCTACCTCAAATCTTATATCCACAAAGTTGCTAAGAACATAAAACAATAAGTAAAAATTCGAAGGTAAAACTAAAAAGGGGTTATTTCCTTTTGGCCTCCTCCACCTCTTATATTTCAATATAGCATGGAATTACACTTACATAACATAAAATCAAAAAAATTGAAGTTTATATGGGCTAAGGAGCCCAAGTATATGCTAGACTAATCTAGATCTAATGAATAGAAATATAGGCATACAATTCTTCTTTAATACCTCCACCACAAACATATGCAAGGAAAGGTCTCCTCCCTTCTTGGTAGTGATAACCTCCTCCACACACAACCCTTAAAAATATGAATAGAGGAATATAATATTTGAAGAACACAAATTTGATTCTCCCTACTTTATGTAATTAGTCATTTTATCCTTACAATGATTTATAGTGATTACTAGAGGCACATAGACCAATTCTTCATAATAGAATAATTTTATCATACTTTTCCAATTATGGCATTATGAGAAAACCTTTTGTTAAATGAATAATTCCTAGCTAAGTTCTTTAAATCATGTCCAACCGTATAAGAGAGGACCACTACTATGTGTACTTGGATACCATGGAGAAAGGCTCTTTGGGCTCTTTCATCAATCAAGGTATGGTTAAATTTTAACACCTAAAAGTGAGAATGAAGAATATTTCCTAGGATGGTGGCCAATTATGCTTCTCAAAACCTAGATTACAAAATCTTTTTCAATATCATTGCCATCACAATTAAACCTATTTCTTGAGATATAGTCATATAGGTAAACAAATTGGCTTTCTTGATACTATATACATTTGAGAAAATTCAATCCTTGCACTAGAGATTGTTGAAGGGTTCCAACAAACTACTCATGATGCCCTTACTATTAAGTTAAAACTTTGACAAGGCATATGATTGCATCAAATGTCCTTTAATTTATAAAAGGCTAAAATGGTTTATTTTTAACCCTAAATTATTATCACACATTAATCACTTTGTTAATCAGTGATTGCACAATAGTGTGTCCCACTTGTGGGATTAGGCAAAAAATAATCCCAAAATTTCAAAATTACAAAATACTAGTTGAATGAAGAACCTTCATTCGAAGGTGATGTCTTCATGACCTTTGAATGAAGAAACTTCATTCAACAATGATGCCATGTCAAGACTTTGAAATGAAGGTATTTTTTATTTTAAATATTTCATGTCCAAAATGCTTTATAAAAGGAACCTTTGCATGAAGGACCTTCAAATCAAGACCTTAATTCAAAGGTCCTTCATTAGAAGATCATTCATATGAAGGTTCCTTTAATTCCATCTCATTATAGCTCTTAGAGTTGTTAGAGATATTTATTTTTTGAAGTAGATATTGGACCATTAAATAGTGTCACCATGACTCTACCAAGATATCCATCAAATTGATAAACCCTGACTTAACAAACACAAATTCACAAGAAAATTGCCCTTGTCAGCCCTAGGGCATCAATTCAATGCCAAGTTTCTTGTTTTTACATAGCCCTAAATTCAGTGAACCTCTATCATACCATGTTGCACACCAATCCACTGAGTTACAGTTCCAAGATAGTGGGTGGATTGGTGGATGCCATTTCTATTTAGCCCTCAAACCCTTACATAGGCAAAATAGGGAAGTCCCTGTATTTGATTGTTTTCTCCCACTAAATAGTGATTTAACACTTCAAAAAATATTAAAATGAAAGGGAAAACATATATTTATCTTAACCAATGATCTCAAAGGATTTCAAGATTGTACAGATCCATACAACATAAAAGAACTTCAGAAAATAAGTAAAAACACAAAAAAATGCTTCAAGAATGTGGTATTTGATATGAAATTTTGGTATCAAATACTCCAACAATTGCAACAATTGCAATGGGATGGTAATATAATATGATAAAATTGGGATAATAAATGCATCATTTGAATCATCAAACCAATATCCAAAGATGAAAGAAATTGCTAACCCCTTAAACTAATTTTTTTTTTTAGCTTTAAGTTTGTTGAGTAGCCAATTATTTTAAGTTATCAAATCCTACCATCATACAAAATCAAAATGTTGTTTTTTAAAATGACTATGAGCACTAAATTTCACTATTTGAAGATGTTGAAACCTTTTCCTAGAGAACTAGAACATTGATGCGACAACTCATTGTACCCTAAAACATACCAAAAGTCTCTTACCAATTAGACATAGGAAGATTTAAGATGACTTAAACAATTTTTATTGCCAAAGCATAAAATTATGATGACTTAACCAGGCCTAGTACACACTCCCTCCCCATTAACCACTTAGACATATGGTTCAAATTAAATGTAAATTTTTTGTTGTTTTTAGTCATATAGGTGTCCAATAAACCACTTGGTGGTGTTTCTTTTCAAGTTTATTTACTTGAATGAAGAGAAAAAGTCCTTTGATTACAATTAGAGAATATATTTGAGGACTTGGTTGTGTAACTAGTGGACCATAGTCACATGTAACACTTGTTACAAATTTTGGGAGTTAAAATGTTAAGTAGATTTGATTTGTGATGGACACATTTGGATGGTAGTAACAATGACTTGCAATCTATCAAGACTTGATTATCTTATAACCTATCAAATTCTAGAAATGAAATGATAGATTAATCATAATGTCACCTTGTTATCACATCACCATGGAATAACTTCATCCAACATCCTTATGAGTACATGTACCACCAAATAGGTATTTGTTAGATCTGTCTTCCTCGAACGAGGGAAATTCAGGAAGAGAAGAGGAAAGCAAGACATGTAAACACATGAAATTTTTTCTTGCTAAAGAGGGGTCATTTTCTTATGATGATGAGAGCATTGGTGACATCGAGGTTCCCTTTAGGTACAAACATATATATAAACAATGGGTACCTAAGGAACTTCCTCCAATAAACATTGATTTTTGTGTCAACGAGAGGATATATCGCATAACACCATCGTCATTACATGGTTTGGGCCTATTCTGCATGGATGAGATAAAGGTATGTTACAAAAAAATTACTTAATTGATGGAGTATATCAAACCCTATTACAGTAAAAAATATTGGATGGAGCTGGTTCGATATACACGAAGTATGCGTCGATATGCACTATCATAAAATTATATACAACTACAAGATAAGGATCAAAATAAAGGAGTTTCTATGTACATTGAACGAAGGCTAAAAGAATTAGGGAATATTGTAGGGTTTATAAACATTACATGACCTAGGTCAAAAAATAAGAAACCCAATTGCATATTCGAGGTGTGTGAGGGAAATCGTGTATTCGTATGTGCGATAAAATCAATAACTACAGAGGAAGAGTTGCTAATCGATTAAAATTTGAATCTCTTAGATACAAGAAAAATTACTATGGGGGTGGTATGTACTATATACCAGTTTACCCAACCTCCAATTATGACTCCAATATACCATTTTATTATTATGTTTTATTTATAAGTCTATTGGTTTCATTTCGGTAATGTTTTATTATATTTAAGTTTTGTCACAGCGGGACATTGATTGTATGGAGAAGGCTTTGAACCAAATGTTAGATCACAATGCATATTCTAGCACTTCTACCCAATAGGTTTACCTCATTGTAATTGTACAAATTAGATACGAGCAAAATAGTTTATTATTATATTTTTTTATAAGTTTATTGGGTTAATTTTGATAATGTTTTCAATATTTTTACTGTAGTCGGCCGATTGGGGAAAGGTACCAAAACTAGTAGAGGAGAGTATCCATAGGGAGGTGCAATCACTATTATGCTATGATGAAAAATCACATATTTTGCAAACCCTATGGATATGATGAGGAAGACCCAAAAAAATGCAATGAAAAAATCCGTCAGTTGATATTCATAGTGCCTCAAACATATGAGATAAGAGAAAGGGTTAAAATATTAACTGAGAGAGCACAAAACTTGCAAGTAAGTTGTCATGATATCTTTAATTATAACACAAGATCATTCATGGTTTTATATTTTGTACTCTTTTATGTCATGAACTAAAATATGTGTTGTTTTTACAGGATTATTTGCATCCTCATGATGCTGCTGGCCATGATCAAGGTACTGTAGGTGCTGCTCAGGGAGTAGGGGTTGGTACAAGTGTCGATCTTGATCTTCCTACATATACATCACATCATCCGACCCCATCATCCATGCCTATATTGTTGAATGAAATATTGGCAACACATACCATGCAAGCATTCGATAGTGCACCCTCTGGTAGTGAACACATGCCAAAACATGTGTCAAGACATGTACCTGGGGATGTAGAGGCCAGTAGTACTTGTGATGTTTTAGCAACATTTCTTGGATCTTCCGTATTACTAGTATGAGAAAGTTTCTAGTCACATTTGTCGTGACTGAGGATTTCATTCCCATAAAGATAAAGAAGGTCCTAGGTACTTTAAAACATTTTAATTATTATTATATATAATCTAGTTGAAATTTACTTATTGATCACTCTTTTTAGACTAATGATCCAATGATCATTTTGAACGAAATTATGTTTTTAGTAAACATCTAAGTTATATTACATTGGAGCTATTTGGTCCCACCATACGTACATGGTGGAATGCACAAATCAAGATATAAAATATGAGTTGATTAACTATTTAGTTGTGTTGTTTAGTGATAAAACATTCATCTAAACCAAGGTCCTTAAGAAATTTGGTACCTATCTAAAGTATGTGAGGGACCAATATAGGTAACATTTAGAGAATAACATAAATTAAAAGTGTCCCCCCATGATTCTAGACAGTGAGTGGAAGGACCTAGTGTCGGATGAAAAGGAGAAGGCTGAAAATAAAAAAGAAAAGACACCATCGGGCCAGGCAAGGTATGTGATACTATCAACAATGTAATTATATACCGATTACTCTTTCTTTTTACATAAGCTAATGTATTTCAAACTTTTCATAGGCTTCCCAACACATCCAAGGCAACAAATGCAAGCCTAGAAAAACATGGGCAACACAAATTTGGCTTTGGTGGTTATATGAAATTAGCTGCATGAATTGTAAGTATCAATATATGAAATATTGTTCCAAATAATAAATTGCAAACAGTTTTGATTTTATCACACCATAGAAGAAAAATTCATTATCTTATGTGAAAATGCAAGGCTTTGAATTCAACAAAGTGCCTACAGAAGAGGACTTGAATATTTCCTTCGAGCAAGGCTATGGAGTTGTGGCTGAATGCCTAAGAGTCGTGACTAGGCAAACACAATCTTCCACTGCATCCGACACACAAGTAAATAAACTCAATAAATTTTATTTAAAATTGAATACTTATGCAATCTATTCAATATTAATTTCCATCGTAAAGTAATTGTGTGCCTATTTCTTTTAAACAGACAAGCAATTATAATACTACACATGACATTGGAATGCATCCTGGTGAGAGTGGAGCATGACCTACAGATAAAGGTTATGGTGTGCATCCCGGTACTGTATCTATTCATGTTCTATACAAAACGTAGTACGGATTAATATAATTTAACATCTATAATTTAACATCTTTTATTAATTAATGTAACTCTTCATGTTTCCACTTTATAGCATGTAGAGCATGATCAATCTAGACATGATTAGGAACATGATGTGGCCCCATCAGGTAGAGAGGACCACTCTAATGTTATTTTAAACATATTTAATTGCAACTGGTGTATTAATTAATGTAACCTTTCATGTTTCAACTCCAGATCAGGATTTAGAGGGTGTTCAATATGTTGAGCATGAGGCTATAAGACAAGATCAGGAACATGATGTCGCCCCATCACATAAAGAGAACCACTCTAATTTTATTTTAATTAATCAAATAATTGTAACAATAATAATAAAACATATCAATTTAACATTTCTTTGATATTGTAGCACACACCCCCTAGCAGCGGCATCCACATTGTGAGTACATGACTAGGCATACATTAAGATCATGATAAGAGCTCAAAAAAATTGAAGGGGGGAAAAATTATTTAAAAAACGATACTCCACTTCAACTTTTTTTGGCTACAAAAAAGAAACAAAAAAAAAAAGTGATTGCAATCGTATTATGAGAACCATATTTTTGATAATATGTAAAAACTGAAAGAATGAATGTTATATGTTAATGAATGAATGTTATATGTTAATGAATGAATTTTATATGTTATTAATGCAGGATGAATGAATGAATGAATGATCAATGTTATATGATCGAGTATGGGGAATTAAGATTGATGTGAGGGGGGGGGAATGAGATTCCACCTTCACATGGTTGGCTCTGTTAAGTAGAGAATATTAAAAGAGAAGCTCAATAAGGTAATGGAATTTTCAATATAATAAATGCATCATTTGAAGCATCAAACCAATATGAAGAGATGAAAGAAAGTGATAAATTATCACTATGAACATTGTGTTGTGTGTGGATTTGGTTTCAAAGCTCTGTTTATTTTGTTTTTAGTGGTGACATAACTCTAAAATTTGACTTTTGTGCATAACAGATTAGTGGAAAACTTGACAGCTTTGAAGGGTTTAGACGCTTGATTGAGATAGATACATAGATATTTGGATCTTGTTGTTGATGGGAGGCTTCCACTTAACCATGAAATTTTGTATCATTTGTAGGTATAAAAAAAATTATCTCCTTACATTCATTCAACTTATTGTAATATAGTATCTAACAAAAATCTCCTTTTCGTTATACTTAGATGGATTTTCATGCCCTATTCCAAACCACATATTTTATAATAGGCAAGAAGGATGTTGGAAAGGATTAAGGAATTTGGCTTTATACTTGCCAATTGCATAGTTTACTTCATTCATCCAACATATTTCCAATGCATTTCATGATTGTTGGAATCATATCCTATAATTACAGAACTTTTAAAATTAAATATGCAAGTTTCAAATATGGCATTACATATATTTCTATGAATTTTTGAAAGAAAGTTTCAAAATGGAGAAGTATTAACAAAATAATCTGCATAATTTCTAAGAGATCACGTAGTTTTTTTGTAGACTTATCTTGAATATATTTAAGAAAAAAGTAACTTATAGAGATTGAAGTAGAATATCGGTAGTCTAAAATCACTAGTCAACATATCTTAGTAGTATCTAAATTAAAGATTACTAGGTCCACTATCCATTAGCCAGTAAAACAAATAAAATCAATTCATAAGATTATTCTATTTTAATAGGGTTGACTTGTTGCTTGTTTCTTTTTTATTATCATGAAGTCATCAATATACACTTGGTTTTCCCACCTTCTCTTGCCTCGTGTCCAAAGATTTTATGTAGAAGGAATCAAAGTAACCTTCTAGATTAACAATGGAGATGAGTATAAGGTCAGTATAACTTAATGTTAATTGGGTATGATTTTATTTGTTCAAGACCAATTTAGATTCATTTTCCACTCACACTACTTTTATTTACATTTATGTTTTGCTAATATCCATTTTCCCTTACATTCATATTCTTCTATACATATTGTGTTTACAATAATGTTTTCCTTAATTTAATCTAGGGGAGAGGACCCAGTACCTGAGCATGCTTCAATAGTTGTGATAGTAGTGGTTTATATAGTGCCCAACCCTAATTATTTGATTCTTCTTATTGATCCAATTAATACTTTCCAGTTACTGTGATTGATTATAAGGATTTAATCTTTATGTGATTGTGATAAACTCAGATTTTTCGGCTTGTCTTACAGGTGCTTGTTTAGATGGGTGAGGATTGTTTCTTGTGCTAAAAATATATTTTATTTGTTAATGCTAAAATTACATAGCTGAATCAAGGGGTAGTGGTTTTCCTCTTCAAATGGAATAAGAAGGAGATTCAGAAGTGGAAGATCAGTCCCATCTGTAAGTTTTGTGTGTAGCTTCATTGTATAGAATTATTTTTCTTGGGTATTACTTAAATTTAAAATTTTGATTATCTGGTAAAATTCATGTTTCCATAAAGGGTTTGGAGGCTTTATCTCACAATTTATATTGCTTGTGTCACTATGTTTTTCTATTCAATATGATATTTATCTCAAGGAGGATAAGGATATGGTTCATCATACCATCAACTTAATGAAGAGGAGCCTTAATCTCATGTTGTTAGGATTTATTGTGAAGCTAATCCAAAAAATTTCATTGTTACAAGAGGCCATATTGTACTGCTTTCTCTAGGAAACCCACATAATCCCCATCAAGTATCTTATTTTTGTAGTCTCTAAATTTCTTAGAAGAAATCAACAATTAGTTTGTCTAAATGTGGCTCTTTATTTACACATTAATACCTCTTTTGGAAGCAATAGGTCAAAGTGGATTCATGGGGTCTTAAAGAGAAGGCTCTCAAACATAGAGATTAAGAGTGGGACCTGTAATGTAGGATTTCCTACAAAAACAAGATGGTTAGTCTAATAAAGAATGCATATTAAATAAATCCAACAAACAATGAATTAAAAAGGAGAAATAATGAGAGAATGGATGAAACTAGAACAATCTCACCCAATATTGTCTCCTCCATGATTCCTTTCCATTGTACCTCCTTAAGATTTTGTTGTGTTGAAGGATACCCTCAGATTTGTGAGCACAATCTATATGTCTAGTCCTAAACAAAGCCTTTTGAAGGATTTCCTAATAAAATAAAATGCAAAATAGAAATTTAATTCTAAATGCAACTAGCTTAAGATGATATATAAGTATGCAGACAATTAATGAGCTTAAAAGATGATATGATGACAATAATGATATTACTCAATAATAATAGGAGATAGCTCCCAAAAATGATATCAAGATTGTGATCTTATAGAAAATGCAATCTTGAATGGACAGATGAGATGAGAGATTGATAACTACCCTAGAATCAAAGGTCAAGATTCAATAAGGAAACTCTCAATTAGGATTAGGGTAAAGATCCCCAAACGTGTGGACAAGATTTAATTTAAGAAATTAAATCAATGGTGGAGAATAAAAATGACATTGAGATGAAATTAGTAAAAATGAAGAGATAAGAGGATGAGATTTTTAGAAAATCGATAATTTTAGCAATTACTTGATTTGTAGAAGAATATTTCCATTTTGAATTAAATTAAATGAAAATATGGATTTGTGAGATAATGAGTAATTGATTTTTGAAATTAATTACTAAAAGAAGAATCAGTTAACTATGTGAAGTCATTTATAAATAAATTGTTTTATTTAAAAATAGGGAAATATCACATAAGGCAATTAAATAATTAAGAATAATTATCTAATTTAGAAGAGGTAGTTAATTAATTAAATAAATTAATGAATTTATTTAATTAAGAGAGGATTTAGGAACTAGTGACATATTAAATAGATCTATTAAAATATATTGATTTAATAATCAGGAGGACATTAATGACAAGGATTAATTAAATAAATGAGATTTTATTTAATTATAAGAGGACTTTGAAAATTAGTGACACATTAAATAAATAAGTCAGATTTATTTATTTAATAATCATGCATAATTAAAGGTCATGAATTAATTAAATAATTATTAATTTTTTAATCAATAGTTCAAGGTGGGTTAGAAACATAATTAAAATGTCATAATTATGTTAGGACGAAAGGTGGTAAAATGTTGCTTGCAAGTCTTGGTCATTTTTATGTGTCTACATTTTCCCCTCTTTGTTATAATGCAATTTATCGCATTATGGAAAAAAAAACAAGTTCGGGATATGCCCCAATGAAGGTATGAAGTGCCTATGCCCCCTCAAGAAAATTTTCAAATTTTGACTTGGAGTCAAAAAAAAATTAGAAAATATCCCGATTAGTCAAATAAATGGCCAAAAAAATAATGGTGCAATCGGTTTCAAGAATGGAGGACGTTGAATCAGCGAAAATTCTAGTCAAAGGTAGTCAAATGAGCCTCTAGTACAACCTACCAGGTAAAAACCCTAATTTTCAGCCTATAAATGGGTTGAAAAGGTAAAACCAAGTGTCATTTGATCATTTACTCTATAGAAATTTCAGAGATCAGAGCTCAGAGTGATGATAGTGATTCTAGTGACTACCCACCATGGATACCGCATGTGGACTTTCCAATGAATCGAGGGTACAGAGGCACCGATAAGTACCCTACCCAACTTGTCAATTTTCGAATTTAATGCATTTATGAGGGTTAATGGGGGCTTAAAAAAATGTGTTGCAATGCAAATGATGTCCCATAAGCCGCAAATGCCTTTGTGTTCAACACATTTGCCTACATCGCAACGCAAGTGCACCGAGTAGCTAGGTTTTTTTTGTTCAGTTGCGCATTTGCGAGGGTAAATGACGCAATCGCCAGATTGCAACACAATTGAGGCAATCCATGACGCATATGTACTGTTGTGCCACAATTGCCAAGTCCAATGACGCAAATGATAAAACATGATACAATTGCATGCATGCGTGATGCAAATGTTGTTAAGTCATGCAATTGCAAGATAGCGTGATGCATTTGAGAAAGTGGAACACAATTTCCATGTGTAGAGCTGCATTTGATGAATTGCATGCATTTGTGGTAACCACGATGCAATTGCAGTTGACTAGAGTTGACTTCAATTTTGGATGCATTTAAATTTCAGTAAAGCTGACCCATGGGTGCTAACTCATGTTGTTTGTGCAGATGTGATTGGTGTCGATTTACACACGTGAGTTTAGGTCGGCGAGCTACGACTTTAGAGATCATTTGAGTGATACAAAGAGACAATGCCTGATGTCACTGGGGTTGTACTACATCACCTATATGCCCTTTATTCAGGCAAATAGGGGTTTGTTGACAGCTTTATGCGAGAGATGGAACATGAAGACCTTCTCATCTCATATGCCTATAGGAGAGGCGACGGTCGCCCTAGAGGATTTTTACTACATACTTCACATTTCGATCCCCAGAGAGAGGGTTGTCTACGACCTGCACCAAGGGTGACAGACCCTGTTAGATATGTATGAGGATGATGGTGGTGCTCAGTTGGATATGGATGGGTATGAGATTTTGTGGGAAGTGATAGCTGACCAGTTTCCCAAGTGGGATGCTATGTTATAGACACTGATTTTTGGATTACTAACTCCAGATCACCATGGTCACGGATTTCCCATTGGATGGCGGGATGTACTTGTCCGTATGTGAGGACAGAGGACCGCTTTTCCTTGGAGGCTTTGTTTGTTGGCCATGGTATACCATCAGTTGCATGAGGTCATCTATCATCATGACCATAGTATTAGCTACGGGACTACTCTTTTGATGATCTGGGCATGGGAGCGCATTCCCATCTTTCGTCCACCAATACAAATGCAACAACTTGGTGATGGGATTCCATATGTCTACTTGTATGCAAGTTGACTCAGTCAAACTCATGTGGGGGATACTGGTTACTGGTGTCATATGATTGACACCATGATTAGCTTTGTCTAGAGGCCTTACAAAGATTGCGCTCAGTGGCTAGATGAGGATGGCCATTTGTCATTTTGTAGACAGTTTCGGTATTTGATTGGCCTCATAGTTCAGAGCCAGTGGATCATACAAATGTACCTACCCTAGTGGGTACTATGCCAGTTTGGAGAGTAGTAGGATGTGCAAGTAGGCACGATAGAGTATGAACAGTCATCCAGGGAGACCATGTGGGGCTGCCCATAGTAGTGATGGTGGCCGAGCAGTAGGTCGATGGTTTATTTGCAGTGTAGTGGATGTGGAGGGGAGGTCCAGCAGATCCAAGGACATCAGTCGAGTTTGACACCTGGTGGGAGATTCATAGGCCTATCCCCTTGACAGATCTAGATGGTCTAGCACCTATAGATTAGAGTTTAGTTATTCCATGGGTACTGAGGAAAGGTTGGAGTGGCAGGGATGGATGCAGAGATTGCAGAGGGGCCGGGGGGAGAGATGGAGGTAGGGGGTGGAGACAGAGGAGCCTAGGATGATGGGGATGATGGAGGAGGAGGGGCTAAAGGAGATGGAAGGGGGGTGAGGAGGAGGAGGGATGGTGGAGGTCAGAGGCAGCCCAAGAGAGTTCAAAGGAGAGTAGGTGGAGCACCATTGTTACCCATCCGAGAGGAGGGTGAGGAGAGAGATATGTCGTCTGAGCAAGAGGTAGGGGAGGAGCTTAGAGGGGGGAGGAGGAGGCAGAGGTGAGGGGTGGAGATGAGGCAAAGGTGATGGAGGTGGCATAGATGGATCCATCCATCGGGGGACATCCTCTTGATATAGATGTGGAGGAGATCTGGGTAGATGAGGAGAGGGATGAGGAGGAGGATGAGCTAGATCAGAGATTGTGGGAGCAGATGATTGTTAGGGATGATGAGGGTGATAGATCACCCATTTTTCTCGTTGATGCTATGATTCATCAGAGGATTGTATATCTTCATAGTAGAATTGATGCGGACTTGTCTCAGAACAAGGCCTTGGTAGTAGAGCTAGAGGTCAGCCGATTTGAGAGAGATTAGGCCGTACTTCAACGTCAGGAGTCTAGCTGATGGGTCACTGAGTTTGTAGAGTTATTCTTCAGGCCGAAAGGGGACATGGCCAGAGAGCTGGCCAAGATGGTAGAGATTAGGGAGTGGTACAAATTATTATAGGAGCAGGAAGTTCCCCCAGAGAGATGGGACCCATGATTATCCCAAACCTATAGCAGGACAGGTAGTGGTAGTCAGACACATAGCAACAACAAGTCACACAATAGTAGTCATACTAGTGTTGGGGGATCAAACTCGTCAGGGCACTCATCATGCCAAAGGTCACACAGTTCGCACAGGGATTCGTAAGGCCATAGTCATAGGTCAAAGCATGGGCATACATAAGTGTCATCGAGACACCAGGCTTAGCAGAGCTAATATGATGTTACGAAGGCCTGGAGCTCTCAGATTCAGACTTATGACACCACTCCTATTTAGTTCACTGTTCACTTGATGGGTCCGCCACCACTACCTTATAGTTCACCTCCATGGAATGAAGGTGAGACATCATAGGAATTTATTTTAGACACTTGTATATTTTGATATTCGAGCCTGCGAGCTCCATTTTTGGGATGTCATATGACTCTATCTTGTGACATTTATTTTGTGAGATTATATATATGTGATGCAGTTTTGATGTGGCCTATATGATTTTGTCCACTGTGGTATTCTATGCTTTATTGAATGCTATGTGATGGTTTAATGATTCTATGAGATATATGTATATTATGCTTTTGTTTATGAAATCAATTATGGATGTGGTTATGTATGTATGCAATGTGTAATTTGAAAACGATGTGATTCTTATATGTTAATGCAAATGTTATTTATGATTCCTATATGTTGATGTGAATGATGATTTTATGATGTGAGATGGATGTAAATGATAGTGTTGTGCAATGTGATTGATGAAATTTGATTTCTGCAAATGTGGGATGTGAATATGAAATGCTAATATGATCATGTATTGAGCTTTGTTTTTTTCTATGTTACATGTTATCATCAGAGAACAAAAGAAGAGGAGGCAAAGATTTCTGTTAGTGTGAAGAAAGAGTGCATGTTAGTGTGGAAAAAAAAATCCTTCAAAGCTTTGCTATCCCAGTTATTTCTCTTACTCATCATTGGGAAAAAATGTCATGATGGCTGACAAACACCATGATATGACATAGATCAATAGTGTGCAAGGTCAAACCATCCCATAGATCAATAGTTGCAAACAAAGATGATCATGACTCATACGAGGAATGTAATTTCTCATAGTACTTTTGTCATGACCAAGTGTATGAAAAACCAAACTAATCATGAGACATTGTTGCTTCTCTAAAAATTGATATTAGGACATCCTTGATAAACTAGCCACATGATAGTAAAAAATAGTCAGGAAAATCATCGTACTACGTCATTTCTTCTCTAAATCCTAAACTCGGGACATCCCAGAGAAAATAATAGAAGAATGATTAAAGACAAGGATGATCATCATGATATGTCATGGTTCCTAAGACATAAGAAACTAATATCATGATAATCATCAAAAAGACAAAAAAAAATATTGGCAATTGTTTTTAATGTCAAGTGCTGCCAAATGTCGAGCGATATCAAATTCAGGAAGGACACATCCTGAATGACCTTAATATCTAGGAGATCAATTCTCAGAGTTAGGAGAGTCCATCAAAATGTGAGATGATGATGATGATTATTAGGAAGGACACATCCAAAAGCATATAGAAAAGAAAGGAGTTGCTTTTCAGAAGGACACATCTGAAGAGGAACCCAAAAATTTTCCAGGTTAAGATGTCTTGGTGGAGTTTGACTACATGTCATTGCTGACATGCTAAATTGACTGAAAGTACTGATGAAATAGATTGTTGATAGACTGAGAGTTTGAGATTGATTGAATATTTTCTTGATTTGAAGATAGGTTGACATGTGTGATTTTATAGTGCCAAGAACCCTAATGGACTGACCTAGTGCGGCCTCGGGGGCTCATCGATTGATGGCCTTGCCTACGTCGTGTACTCAGAGACCTCATAGCTCAACACGACCAATGATGTTGTCCCAAAGGAAAAAAAATTCAATCATGACTTTATTGTGAAAAACCTAGAAAGACTGACTTAATGTCTTGGGGATTCAAATATGAATCTTGCCTATGTAGCAAATGCATAGAGACAACATAGTTCAAACCTTTGACCAAAGATTGATTGATGGGATAGATTGAATTGACCAGATAGAGATTGACTTTGACTCTACTTTTGAGATTTTGACATTGATTTGGATGTTTTTGTATTTTCTCAGGACATTTTTCAATTTTTATGTCTTATTTAGGACTATCAGATTTTTAGGAATTTTTTTTTTTCATCACTTTTTCAAATTTTTAGGATTTTTTCAAGACTTTGTTACAAATGTAGGATCATGTGCCATACCCACTCCAGTTACATGATAATGTTTTTTCCCCCAGAGAGATCAGGGATTATCCAAGACCAATGATATGGAGATAGACAGACACAAGGCAAAAGAAAGGATATGCAAGGGATGATGTCAACCAAATGCTAACCATGTTCGGAATCGATAGGACATAGGACAAGTGTCGTGAATGTGTCAGGCCTTTGCGATTATGGGAAGTGGATAAAGGATGATTTGAGAAACAGTAGATGGTGAAGCAATGATCGACTACGCATGGCACCTATTTGCTAGGTTTTCACTATTGGACGAATTCATTTCTCTTTATTATTTTTTTGGTGTCACCAAGACACTTGTTTGCCAAGTTTTCATCAAGGGGCGATTTTTTCTTTATTTTTCAATTTGTTTTGGTAGTTTTAGGTTTTTTTAAGCCAAGCTCTCTGATGCTATGTGTAGAATTTTCTCAAATGTAAGTTGTTGATAAGTTCTGTCAACTGTTCTCCATCAGGTGTGGCTAAATGATAAGCTCTAGAACTGAATGTAGTAGTAATAATGTAAGGACCAAGCCAATTAGCCTCAAAATTCGCTAGGATTTTCATGGTCTGCTTGATTTTTTGGGTTCTACATTAGGACTAAGTCACCAATTTCAAACTTTTGCACCATTACTGTTCTGTTATAACTTCGAAAGAGATGATTTTGATATGCCTATAAATGATTTAATGGATTTTGTCATCTTTCTTCTAACATTTCTAGCTCATGCAGGCAAGATTCTCTGTACTCTTCATCATCAATCATTCCTTTCAAAGAGACTCAGAGAGAAGTAATTTTGACCTTGATGGGAAATATGGCTTCAGATCCGTAAACCAGGGAAAATGGAGTGGCTCTAGTGGGGGTACAAATGCTGGTACGATAGGCCCATAAAGCAAGATTAAGCTGTAGGTGCAAATCTCAGCCATCATCATTGACGGTCTTCTTTAGAATGTGAATAATTTTTTTATTTGACACCTCAGCTTGGTCATTACTTTATGGGTAATATGGGGTGGAAAAATGGTGTTGGATGTGGAATTGTGCATAGAGTTCACGAACGTCCTGATTTTAGAATGGATTGTCGTTATCTATATGATGGATTGTGGGACACCATATGGGAAAATGATGTAATTTAGAATAAACTTGGATATTTTCTTTCTGATAATGTAAGTGAGAAGGATGGCTTCAATCCACTTAGTAAAGTACTCAGTGCCAGTGATTATGAAGTTATTGTTGTTAGAGGAGGATGGATGGATCTTGCCCACGAGGTTGAGTACCCATTGTGCAAAAGGCCATGGAGAACTAATTGGTCTCAGTTCCTGTGCAGGTGCATGAATTAGTTCACTATGCACTTGTCATTTTCAACATGTTCCGAAAATATGAAGAGCATCTTTTTTCAATGTCAATCAATAGTACCCAAGCCTAGCGACTTTCCTAGCTAATGTTGGACCACTTGAATGAGATCCGCATATACCCTCATGTACTTCTCATAAATTTGTTTGGGCTTCATCAGCGTCAATGCAATGAAGAAGGGTGTTATCAAAGCCACAATGATATAGGGTGTCACTGATGATGGTATGTCGAGCCACTTTTGGGATTAAAAACTTTCTTTGGTTGTTGGAAAGGCTGGGTGGTAGGTTTAGGGATTTAAAATAATCATAGATGTCTTGGTACTAAGGTGAATTGGGACCAACAATATCACAAACCATTTATGACTCTGGGATGTCATATGCCGACATTAGTAACTGTTCCACTAAAAACTCAAATTGTGACACATTTTTAGGGATGTCCAATAGAGATCCAATAGTATCCATTGCATTAGATGCCTTATTTTGTGTCCTTGGGATTTGTTCAAAAGAAATCATTATGAAATATGTCAGGAAACTATCCACCATTCATTTGTAAGGAAGAAAATTTTCATCCTTTGTGTCATAATCATCATTCACTTGGTTGATGACTAACTGAGAATCCCCAAATATGAGCAATGTCTGAATTTTACTTTTAATTGCTATCTTGAGACTTGTGCCAATGCTTCATATTCTTCAATGTTATTTGTACAAGGGAAGGCGATCCAAAATGATTTAGGAATTGAATCCCCTTGTGGTATGATGAATAAGATACAAGCTCCTGAACCATGACCAGTGTGGGATTCGTCAAAATATAGCTTCCATGGTAATGCAGGTTCTACGTGAAACATAGAATCATCAGGAAAATCTACTACCAGTGGATGGGTAGCCTGGATGGGTGCATCTATAAGCTAATCTACTATGACGTGCCCTTTTATTTCCTTCCACTCAACATATTGTATTTCATACTCACTGAATATAATGACCCACTTCCCCAAACGGCCTGTCAATGTTGCTCGACTTAGAAGATACTTTAGTGGATCAATATTGGCTACCAGGTGTGTTTGGTGGCTCAACATGTAATGTCTTAATTTTTGTGCTGCAAAGACAACTGCAAGGCATGTACATTCAAGAGTTGTATGGTTGAACTCATATCCTATCAGTGTGCGGCTGATGTAATATACGGCTCTTTCTTTTTTTTCATGGTCATTTTGCACCAATAATACCCCTAGTGCATTTGTAGTTGCAAAGACATAAAAGATCAATGGCTTCCCCTCAATGGGCAGAATCAATATTGGTGGTGTCAATAGATATTATTTAATTTGTTCAAATTTTGTGTGGCATTTGTGTGTCCATACAAATGGAATAATTTTGCATAATAGATATTTAAATGGTTGACACTTGTCTCCCAATTGTGCGATGAAGCGACGGATGGACTGCAGTCTGCCCTGAAGTGTTCTCAGCTCACTAATTCCTTTTTGTGGAGTCATGTCTAGAATTTATTTTACCTTTGAGGGATCAACCTCAATTCCTCATCGTGAAACTATGTATCCCAAAACCTTGCCTGAAGTGACTCCAAAGACATTTTTTTGAATTCAAACGAACCTTGTAATCTTCGAACCATTTGGAAATTTTGTCCAAGACTTTGAGATGTTATTTCCATGTCAAAGATTTTTCCAATAGGTAATCCACATAATCTTCCATTAGGATATGCATCATGTCATGAAATATTATTGTCATAGCCCTTTGGTATGTGTCCCTTGCATTCTTTAAGCCAAAAGGCATGACATTCCAACAGTATGTTCCCCAAGGGCAAGTGAATGTTGTTTTGTGCTGATCCTTTGTTGCAATTCGGATTTGGTTATATCCCAAGAAACCATCCATGAGGGATAGCATCTCGTACCCTACTGTGAGATCAACAATCATATCTATATTTGGTAAGGGGAAGTCATCCTTTTGGCAATCCTTGTTCAAATCTCTAAAATCTGTGCAGATACAAATTTTTCCATTTGGCTTTGTGATAGGGACAATGTTGGATATCCAATCAGCATAATCTATTGACCTTATAAATAGGGCATCCATTAACTTCTTTAGTTCAACTTTTACCAGTATTGCAATCTATGGATGCATTTTGTGCAAATTTTGTTTGACTGGATTGATTCCTAGGATTAGAGGAAGATGATGCAAAACCAATTCTAGATCAAGGCCTTGCATGTCAGCATATGACAATGCGAAGTTAACTTTCCTGTCTATGAAGAATTGTTGAAATACAGGTTTTTCTTCCTTTGACAATGATGCGGCCAAGAGAATCATTTTGAAATTCTCTGGCATGGCTATGTTAACTTCCATTGTGTCTTCAATGAGCATAGCTATTTTTTCTTGTGTCACGGGAAGAAATTCCAATCCTCCATCCTTAGGTGCCTCAAAGAGGTTTTCACCTTTGGATATGTCCTTTGTTTTTACTATTTTTCTATTAGAAGGTGCCTTGTGGTTTTCACCTAAATAATTTATTTTTTTTAATTATTCTTTCTATTTTGTGACTGAAGGATTGCATAGTCTCCCCAAAGTAAGTTGCACAATCTAGCTCAATAGAAAACCCTATTTTGTGATCACCCTATGGGACGCCTTCTCGGAGCCCCATGAATTCTGCTATTGCCTCATCATTTTGAAAGATGTCCATTACTGGTGGTTCTTGTTGGTCCTAGTCAATCAGTTGTTGATAAATAAGGGGAATCCCATCGTCAAAGTTGGTAAAGGATGGGGAAGATGCAAAAAGTGTTAAAATTGAAGCCTCAAGTATGAAGTCAAAGTTGTCAATTTCAACTTCCATGTCAGATGCAATGGATGGACCATACTCAAAGTTAGATGAGTCAAATTCAAAGTCATAATAGCGGATAAAACTATTAGCATCATGACTAGTGGTCGGTATTTCAGTACTATGCACAGTAGGTTCAACCACGTTAGGTTCTTGGGTGGGCACGAGAATGGGGTGGGATAATTCAAGTGTTGCTGACAACATCTTATGTTCTTCTAGGTTCCCAGGAATGCTTACCCATTCTTTCTTTTTGGAATGTTAGTCAATAGGGTCTATATTATATTCTTGTCATAATATTTCTTCAAATGAGAGTTGGCCAGGTTCAAGGAATAGTTTGTCAATGTCATAGTCACTCAAGGTTTTGTCAAATCCCCATTCCCATTCATTGGAGTCAGTTTCGGTAAGGGATTCTTCGCTTGTCTCGACCCTTTCTGGCGCTATTACTTCCCTACTTGAAAATTCATAGGTACATTGATCATGAGTTCTGAGTTGGTCAAACCCTAGCCCTATGTACCTTGGTCTTTCTTTTATTAAAATAGGTTCCCTCCTTCCGTTGTTGGTCTTTCCAAGACCACCTGTGCTATCAAAACCTAGTTCCTTGCATATCTCATAGCCTTTTCCATAGAGATGCACTGGTAGTGGAGGTAACTCCTCTAGGTCTTTGTAGATCCAGTCAGCTATGTCATCGATGACTTCATTACCCATATTGCCCCACAGTGTGAATACACATTTTGGTGGAACTTTGAAAGTTGTTTTGGGCTCAACTGGGAAAATTGGTCTACCATAGAGTTTAGCTGGCTTAGGTATTGTGGTGATATAGTAAGCCATATTCAATTTGAACTCTCCACAACCAAGGTCCTAGATCTAAAGATCTTTACTTGGGATGGAGGCTGAGGAAGATGGTGTGGTAGAATTTGATGGAATGGATGATTTGGTGACTATGGATGGATCAATATATATGGATGAAGTTGAAGTGGAGGCCTCACGATTGATGGGTACCTCATGCTCAGTGGTGGCTTGCAGGTTGGTACAGTATTGAAATGGATTAGGATCTCTTGGGATAGTGATCTCAGTACCATCAAAAGGGAATTTTAGGCATTGGTGGTATGTGGATGGAAAATCCTTTAGAGAATGAATCCAGGGTCGACCAAGTAAGATGTTGTAGTGTATATCATGATCCAAGACTTGGCATGTTCTATCTATGATAACTGGTCCTACTCGAAGTGGAATTGTGATGATGCCTTTAGAAGTGTGTTCTTTATCATTGTATGCCTTGATGAGGATTCTCTTGCTAGAATCTATACATGCATCAGAGAAACCAAGAGTTTTGACCAATTTTAGAGAGCATATGTTCAATCTTGCTCTGCCATCTACTAAGACTCGTCTAACCTTATGTTAGTGGATAAAAAAATTGATGTGAAGGGCATCATTATGCGATGATTTGGGTGAGGAATAGTCACTATCCAAAAAGGTGATGTGATGAGGTGAATCCAGGTATTCGACCATAGTCTAAAAGTGGTTGACATCAATATTTTTTGGTACAGACGATTCTTCTAGGACTTTATCCAAGATGGCCTTATGTGTGGGTGAAATACAAAGTAGTTCGAGAATGGATATTTGAGGAGGTGTTTTATTCAATTGCTCAATGAGGTTGAACTCCAGTTTGGGGGTTGATTGTCTGGAAGATGGACTAGGTATGGTGATTTTAGGTTGATGTGCAAAAGGACCTAGGATAGTGACCTTTCCTTTACGCGTGGTCACATTGCATTACCGGGCCTTTTTAATGGTAATGGTATTAACACATTTACCTTCATGAGCAGCGTGAATATTGTTAATAATGGTACCATTGGGATAGTTGTATACAAGACAAACATTATTGTAGGTCGGATGAATGTGATTGGCTTGGTTATTGGTATTCTTTGTGCGACATGAGGAAGCTTTACCATGATCGTATAGTGGGTTTTTGTGGATACTATGATCCACATTAGATGTGAAGGATTGACTGCCCAACTCAATGGTGTGGTTCTCAATGAGGTCTTATACCAGATTTTGCAACTAACGACAAGAAGAGGTTTTTGTGCCCTTTGGCATGGTGGTAATCATGAAATACATTGTCATCCCACCATGATGGCTTGAACTGACTGGGATCATACGGTTTAGTCTCTTTCAGCATTATGATGTCATTTTGAAGAATTTTCTTTAAGACAATTTCAATAGGTTCACCCAAAGGGGTGTATGTACGTTTTTGGAATTGTCGGGGTTGGCGCTGCTACCTTTGATTAGTTTGAGCAGGATTTCTTTGGATAGCATTAGCAGTTGGTGTCGAAGTAGTTACAGGTGCATTTTTATTTTTTACTCCTTTGATGGTGAGTACATGACATGTTGCCTTAACGGTTTTTGTATCAACCACACTATCGTTGATGATATGCTTGTTCTTAACCCAGTATTTGGTTTTGTCATTTGAGCTACTTGGGTTATTATTTGCGGTGGTGTTGATAGTTTTTCCACCATATTTCAATTCGCCTTTTGCGATCAAGGCTTTCTCAAGTTGAACACCCTTTTCAACAAGGTCAACAAAGGTGGTGCAACAATGGACTTGTAACTCATACCTTAGCAGTCCTAGGAAAGTTTGTACAAGCATGGTGAATTTCTCCTTTCTAGGTATTTCTACCAAACATCTACTTGCTAAGGTTCTCCATCTTTGAAAGAATGGGATAAAATTCTCTCCTGCATCCTCTTGGGTAAGTTTTCATAAAGAGGAAATGTCGATATCCGTGTCAATGTTATAGGCATAATTTTCAACAAACTTGTTTTCCAATTCACCCCATGTTTTGATTCCCTTATGCAAAAGTGAGAACCATTCTAGTGCATGACCTGCGAGACTTCTAGAAAACAGTCTCATGAGGTATGTTTTCTCATATGCAATGTCCATGCAACTAGTGGTGAATTCTCTTATGTGTTCGATAGGGTTTTTTTTTCCTTTGTATTTGGGAAAATGAGGTACCACATATCCATGAGGAAAGGGTGGCATATACAAGGTTGTGTCAAATGGATATGCACACAAGTCATGTGACATATATGACTTTTTTCTGGATTGTTGCAAGGTCTCCATTTGCGTTTGAAGAGCAGTGAGTTGGAGTGTGAGTGTTGCCACCATGGGGTTGTTGGTAGCATCACACATGTTGGTGATAGGGACAGATTGAGTGTCTGCCTGTTGTGATGATATGTGTTGATTTGGATTTGGTTGTCAGTAAGCAAAATGAGTGTTTTGATTATACGGTTGCTGGAAATGAGTGTTTTGATGAGGGATGTGTTGTTGTGTATGCACTTGAGAGGCATAAGTGGGGATGTGGGATCCTCCCATTTTGGATTGAATTTAAGGGCCTTGTTGATGCCCAAATGGAGTGAAGGATTGAGGGCCTTGATTGCCTTTCCCAAATGATAAATTTTGGCCATCAGGAATGTGGGTGTTTTGGCCCATAGGAATGTTGGTATTAACCTATGAGGAATTAGATTGGGTGCCTTGTATGACAACTCTTGGTTTATTTCTCCCAAAAGGGCTGGATGAGTTGGTTGCCATAGCATTTGAAGAACCTAATAATAGGTTTTCTCATGTACTCATGGAACTAGATGAAGTTCCAAAGAGGTTTGAGGTGGTTGCACCCATTGTTTGTGAAGGGACGGTGGATATTTGTTGGGGGATGGATTATGATGTAGTGCTGGTTTGGGTAGATGATCCCCCAATATATGTTGTGTTCATTGTCGTGGTAGTGTGACCAAGGGAGGTAGCATTGATGGTGTTGATGAAATTTTGTGAAGAGACTCCCATGGAAGGATTGTGTGATGAGGAATTGGGAGATGTTTCTCTAAGAGTGTTAAAATCAAATACCTTTGGTAACTTAGCCCCTTGGTCAAGGAGCATAGATAGGAATCTGGAAGAGTCATTTAAGAGAAGCAACTTTTGGGTGTTGGGAAGCAGGTAATAAGTCTTCTTCAAAGACTTTCTCATCTTGATCTTTGTAGAAAATTGTTCAAGAAGATGTGATGGAGACGATGGGATGTTCATCTCACTGAAAGGATTGATGTTGGAATTTCCCATGTCATAACAAGGATTGTTTGTGGCATTAGGGAAGGAATCCATTCTAGTTGTGATATCAATAAATTTGGTGTCTTGTCCAAAGTAATCCATGAGTCTTTTATTTTTCTATAGTCTAGTTTCAACCATAAAACTCTTGCTCAAATTTGGGATGATGGGGAGAATGATCTAAGAATGACACTATGTTTTTGGTTTTGTTTGGGTTTTTTAGAAATGCTATGGAATGCAAGTGAGACCAAAGACTTGTAAATGAAAATTATGTGACACTAAAATGGAGATGCTAAATGGTATGCAACTAAAGGATCCTAAGATGTACTTACTATTGAGGGGTCTAAGGAGGACAACTTGTGCAAACAAAGCTTTTGCAATGATTCAAGTTTGCAAGACCAATGGACCATAAGAGCACTAAAGTAGGACAAAGTGAAGTTTCCACACTAGACTATTGAGTGGGAAATAATTCACAAGTGTTTTGACTAAATGATAAATAGGTAATTGGGTCCAATGATAACCTACTATTGAATGCAAAGTTTGACAATGGATGGTAAGGGTCAACTCCTAAAATCTGTAAAAGTAAGTGTCTAAGGAGATGGTGAAGTTACTAATGCAATCTAATGGACTAGAAAGGGAACCCTATTGTGATCCTAAAAATGGTACCTAAAATGAAATGTTTGAAGGGAAGCTGAGCAATTCAGTCTCTAATTTTTGAACTGTAACAGTGAAGGAAGACTGGATTGAATTCAAGACAAGTTGTGGACTTCCAGTTTTGACAGTGGAAAGATTATTTGAAATTCTTCAAAAATGTGTCATAGCAAATGTTGTACGACAGAGCGAATGCAGCTCACAAAGGTGAATGCGGTTCAGAAAGTGTCGATTACCACACAATATGGAGAATGCGGGTTGATATTTGGCAAATGCGGTTCAAGATACCGAATGTGGTTTGATACTAGCAAATGTGACATAGTATAGTGAATGTGATTCAAGATTATTCAATTGTGGCCCATCAGAGAGAATGCAGCTCAGGATATTTTAAATGCAACCCATTTGAGCGATTGCAGCTCAAAATATGGCATTTATGGTTTATTAGAGCAATTGCATCGCATGAAGCAAATTTTGGAAAAAAGAAAATAGTTTGGCCGATTTGTCAAGTTTTGGACCCAGATTGTTGATGTTTAGTTTGTTGAAGTTTGTTTGAAAACAGTTGGAAAACACATAGAAACTAAAATAAATCACTTCAAATAGACTCACTCTTAATAGTCAAAAGGTCATCATAGCAATCACAACCCACATCTTAAAATCACATCGACTCACACAGCCATGTCATCCCTTAGAGGGCGCCTGTGTTTTTTTCTTTTCCAAGTGCGTACTCAAGGTGACGAAAGTGGATACCGAATCCCCTGAGCAAACAATCTATAGCGATTATATGGTGAGTTTCTTGGGGGGAGATTCTTCCCTCCCTTTACACCATGATTGAAATAATGTCTGGATACTGACACGGCTAACTTCTACACTATGGTTTGTACTCAAGGTTTCCATTCGGCATGGCAAATAGATAAACTCCCTCAGGAGACCTCCCAATATTTAGAACAAAGATTTTGGGGATGGTTATCTTGCCACTTCCGTTGAATATGGGTTTCCCCAAAATTCACTTTTGATTATAGTGGGTTGGAAAACTTGGCTTTGGTTGTTCCCACTTAGGTTGTTCCCATAGGGTGAGTAATTTTTTCCACTACGACAGGCCTTCTAAAGGATTTAAGAAAAACAATAAAATGCATTAAGAAAAAATGGGTAAGTCTAGTTTTTTGATCACTCAGTAAAGGGGAGAGCATATACTTATTACCCAATCAAGCACATAAAACAAGTTGTTCAAATTTTAAATAAAAATAAAAGGATTTTCTTCACTAAGTGAAGATGCTGCTTCACAACAAGCATGGGATTCATTTTAACCAACTTGAAATAAGATTTGGTGACTATCCTAGGATTGATAAATTCCCATTTTAAGTGTCTATCCTAGGATTGATAAATTCCAATTTTATGTCTATCCTAGGATCGATAAATTCAATTTAAGGTGTCTATCCTAGGATTGTTTCATTTTGAACCCCATAAATTAATCAACTGTTGGATGTGGATGCATTGGATCCAGATTACAATTCAATAATGAAAATTACTAGTCATTTGTGGTGCGAAATGGTAGATGCATCTCATCAGAGCGTATGTGTTGCAACAGGTCATATGCGGCATGAAATCACATCTACGGCTCGGGATGTTGAATGTGTCATTAGAGGTCATGTATGCATGGCAATAGGTTGTATGTGTCGTTCACGAGCTCAAATGCAGCACGGTGGAGAACTTGCGTCACCTGGGCTTGTGGTTGCATCATTCCATACTCTTGTAACTACAAAATAAAATCCGAGGCCATAAGAGAACCTACAAAAAATGTGTTAGTGGGTCGGGTTCTCCAATGTAATGTAGGATTTCTACAAAACAAGATGGTTAGTTTAATCCAGCATGCATATTAAATAAATCCAACAAACAATGAAATTAAAAGGAGAAATAATGAGAGAATGGATGAAAATAGAACAATCTCACCCAATCTTCTCTCCTCCATGATTCCTTTCCATTGTACCTCTTTAAGCTTTTTTTGTGATGAAGGATGCCCTCAGGGTTGTGAGCACAATCTATATGCCTAGTCCTAAACAAATCCTTTGAAGGATTTCCTAATAAACTAAAATGCAAAATATAAATTTAATTCTAAATGTAGCTATCTTAAGATGATATATAAGTATGCAACCAATTAATGAGCCTAAAATATGATATGATGGCAATAATGATATTACTCAATAATAATAAGAGATAGCTCCCAAAAATTATATCAAGATTGTCATCTGATAGAAAAAGCAATCTTGAATGGATGGATGAGAAGAGAGATTGATAAATACCCTAGAATCAAAGGTCAAGATTCAATAAGGCAACTCTCAATTAGGGTTAGGGTAAAGATCCCCAAATGTGTTGACAAGATTTAATCTAAGAAATTAAATCAATGGTGGAGAATAAATGTGACATTGAGATGAAATTAGTAAAAATGAAGAGATAAGAGGATGAGATTTTTAGAAAATCAGTAATTTTAGCAATTACTTGATTTGTAGAAGCATATTTCCATTTTGAATTAAATTAATTGAAAATATGGATTTGTGAGATAATGAGTAATTGATTTTTGAAATTAGTTACTAAAAGAAGAATCAGTTAACTATGTGAATTCATTTTTAAATAAATTATTTTATTTGAAAATAGGGAAATGCCACATAAGGCAATTAATAATTAAGAATAATTATTTAATTTAGAAGAGGTAGTTAATTAATTAAATAAATTAATGAATTTATTTAATTAAGAGAGGATTTAGGAATTAGTGACATATTAAATAGATATATTAAAATATATTTATTTAATAAGTAGGAGGACATTAATGATAAGGATTAATTAAATAAATGAGATTTTATTTAATTATAAGAGGACTTTGATAATTAGTGACACATTAAATAAATAAATTAGATTTATTTATTTAATAATCATGTAGAATAAAAGATCATGAATTAATTAAATAATTATGAATTATTTAATTAATAGTTGAAGGTTGGCTAGAAACATAATTAGAATGTCATAATTATGTTAGGACGAAAGGTGGTAAAATGTTTCTTGTAGGTCTTGGTCATTTTTATGTGTCTATAGGACCAGGTAAAACTATTCATAATCATGCTCATATTGTTTTATTGACTGTCTAAGAGCTAAGTATCCAGGATAAAATTCTATATTTTTCTATTGAATTTCTAGAGTGAGAATAATTTTGGGTTTGCAATCCTATTTTTTAGTACACTACCTAAGTATCCAAGATGCACTGCAGGTAATTTTTCTCACCAAATTGCTCATTTTCCACAAAATTAGATTCCATTATGTAGTTTAATATATATATAATTTTTTTGGAGAAAATGGCACAACCATTATATTATATTATTATAATTATTATAAAATATTACAAAACATGATTCAAAATGCATACCGGGAGGAAAGAATTCGGAAGAAAACCTCCAGTTATAGCATATTTAAATACAAAACTGACCAAATTGTTCCATTAGTGGAACTCAAAATACATCCCAAAAAAGGCACCCATTACATATGTTTTCATCATGACGATCACAAAATGACTTCAAGTCGACAACCCTCCTTTTATCTAGGTGGCCACCCAAAGTGAACTACAACACAAAACCCATACAAACATTTAATCTTACATGATAGTCGTCACCACTTTGAGTGACACTTTGGCCTTGACCTTCTTTAAGGTCCTAGTGATGTCACTGTGTCCATTCAATAGGAAGGTCATCATTGTATCGGGGGGAAATCCGTAAGTTTCCTACCAATGATGTTCACTCACACCAATAAGGCTTTTAGGTACACCTGTTGTGTAATTCTAAAGAATCAAGAAGGGAATCTACAATATTTGCATCAAGTTCTCAGAAAAGATGTCCGATCAAAGCTCTATTTGATCTCCACCATTCATTGTTGCCAATAGTTCATGAAATAAGTAATCTTCCACTAGCTTAGTATGTTGTCCGATCAATCTCATTTAATTTTAATTATTTCCACTTAAATTGGTTCAACCATGCAAAAAGTGTGGTTACCTTTACTTATTTCCACTTAAATGTTGGTTACAATTTTCTAATTTTCTTTCCATTTATCTAGTCACAATTGTAACTTTTAGACCTAAGACATTTCATTCACCGATAGCCACCCTCTCCATCGGTGAACACATATCCTTCTTTCTATTGGTGGGATTCCATATAATGTTTCCTCGATGCACCATAGTTCCCTCGATATACTTTATGCATTTGATAATTCCTGCCCATGGTTATAATTCATGGTTACTTTTGTTGACAACTTGACTCTATTGGTATATGAGGAGAGCACCTTAGGAGTCAGCCTAATAGAGTATTGTTACATCAATACTAGGTTGTGAGCTATTTTCATCAGACCATCGACAGGACTGTGATGGGGGTTCCACTGATGAAGCATTGTTAGGCCAATGGTATTGAATTTAGGTTAGGCTGAGGAGTGAAAACAAGGTTAATACCATCGATTAGCTTTAAAATTGGACGGTTGCAAGTTCATTTCATGACCTAATATGCATGTGCCCTTTAAAAGGCTTGTTGAGGCATGAAATTTGTCTTGAGACACATGATTAGATTTAATTATGTGGCCCAAAACAAAATTTGGGCCTCAATAAGCCTTTGAAAAGGCACATGTGTATTAGGTCACAAAATCAACTCACAACCCTCTAATTAAAAATATAATAAATGGGAATAGATAATTCATGCCCATGGTTAATTTTGGTGACAACTTGACTCTATTGGTATATCGAGAGAGAACCTTAGGAGCCAGCCTGATAGAGTATTGTTCTACCGATACTAGTTGTGAGCTATTTTCATCGGGCCTTCGACAGGAGTGTGATGGGGGTTCCATCAATGAAGCATTGTTAGGCCGATATTATTGAATTTAGGTTAGGCCGAGGAGTGAAAATAAGGTCAATACCATGGATTAACTTTTAAACCAAATGGTTGCAAGTTCATTTTGTGACCTAATACGCATGTGCCTTTTAAAAGGCTTGTTGAGGCATGGATTTTTTTTTGGGCCACATGATTAGATTTAATCATTTGGCCCAAAACAAATTTTGGGCCTCAATAAGCCTTTGAAAAGGCACATGCATATTAGGTCCTGAAATCAACTCACAACCATTTGATTAAAAAACTAATCAATGGAAATAGATAAAAGCCCTACTCAAGGCTAAAGGATCCCTAAAATTAAATAGTAATTTATTATTAGTGGTGATATTGCCCCAAAATTCACCGAAGTTAATTCATTTGAACAAATAGTTTTTGTTTTAAACTGCATTGTTTCGTTGAACTTTCAACGAACCTCCAAAAGCGTCCGAGGAATTTAAAATACGTCCAATGAAAATTTTTTCATAATGATTTGCCTTTTTTGTTGCACTTTCGTCAAAATTTCGACGAATCTCCAAAAGCATCTGACGAAATTGCAATATGTTTGACGAGACTTTTTTCATAATGACTTTCCTATTTTGTTGCAAGTTTGATGAACTTCTGTTGTTGATCTAACACTTTGGAAAAGGTATGCCACTTGTGTTCTAGCTATGGTTCGTCACTAGATCGCCAAAAAAATTGTTGATATTCCGATAAACACTAGGGCCCTTTTCTGTGGTGGCAACCAACAAAGCTGAGTTGTGATTTTGACATTTTAAAACTAGTCGAGAAAGCGATGAAAAATTAGTAACAAAAATTATTTAAGTGGTTCATCGGTATTCTGTCAATGTATTGTCGATACTCCAAAAACTACTCATCGGAAGTTTAAGTCAAATACAGTAGTGAAAGTTATCACAAGGTATAACTTTGGTATGGTTAAGCGAGAAGCCCAACCAAAGGCATGACTTTCCCCATATCTACCTTTGCAAGTACATACCAACCATGTGTATGTTTCTCAACTTCTCTTGGGACTTCTCACCCTACGGACAACCTGATGTTCTGTGGCCCCAAAGTGAGCACATAATTTTCACTTTTCTCTTTACACTCAACCTTGTCATTGCATGATCAGGTATCTTGTCTTGTTGTAATGCATTCACCCTTGAATGTCTTTTGCATTGATGTCAAGTTGACTTAGAATCTTGAATCCTTGGGGCCTTGACCACCTCTTTCATCTTTCCCATTCTTATTCTTTGTCATCTCCATTGGGTGACTTTAGTGTGATTTTGAAGCAATTTCATGCTCTCACTAAAGTGTGGGCTAAATGTGTCACCAAAAAGTGTGGAATTTGACACTTTTTGGTCATTTGGACGTTTACCTATTGATTTTGGACCATTCTTGGCCTCTTTTACCCATTTCCAAGCCTTGTGTTGAAGTGTTTTAAGGGTTTTGATAACATTTTCACACTCTCCTAGGATTGTCATCACCAAATTAACCCCTTATTATGCCAAAATGACCCCTTAATCCTCATACATGTCTTATCTTAGTGTGGTTTTAGAAGACAATTGCGATAAACATAAATAATAATACTTTAATCCCCAAAAAATAATATAATTTTCCTAGGTGGACTAGGTTGCCACCTTGGGCAACCTAGTCCCATGTGGCATAAAAATTGAATTAAGATTAATTTTATTTCGGCATTTTGTCTCTAAAACCCTAAGGTCGGCCAATATGGTGTTATTTCAGGAGAATTAGGGAATAAGTTGTATAAATAAGCCTAAAAATCCTAATTCATCATTATGCATTTCTCATTTTTCCTCTCAACACACATTCTTCTCTCCTCATTCTCTCCTTCTTCTCAATCAAGCTAGGGTTTGACATTCCAAGTGAACAAGACATCATTGTTGAAAAATTCAAGAGTTGATTGTTGCAAAAACATAAGGTCTCTCATCATGGAAAGGTAACTAACTCCATTACTTCATGATTCATGTTTCGTTTCATTGTTTCTATTCATTTTGGTTTAGTTTCCTAAAAGGGGTTTGACCAAGGCAAACCCCTAATCCCTAATAATAATTTTTTTTCTCTTTCTCTCCTTGTGTGTTTCAAGATTTAGGTATTTTGAAGATCTTTGAAGATTTGTTGAAGACCACCCCTTGCATGCAAGGTGAAACCATCCACCAAAATTCACCTTAAGGCCCATATATCAAGTTTCAAAAGAAATTTTATGTGAAGAACCAGGGTGCAAACCTAGGGCTTTCATTTCCCCTTCATTAATTCTAGAAATCATGAAGAGGACTAAGTCACCAAGAATGGTGACATAGTCCCTCTTGATAGGCCTTTTTGTGATTTTGAAATTTCTTGACACCCATTTGGCCGAAACAGACTTCCGACCAGCTTTTGGGAATTTGGGACTAGGTTTCCTAGATTGGCACAAGTGTCCCTTTTAGTTTTTTACACCTCTTCAACCCTATCCATTTTTGTAACAATTTGTACATATTTCTTAGGGTATTTTTAATATATCTGCATATCTTCATGTGTATTCAAACATAGTTATATTTCATTCTTAGTTAGCTTTAATTTCAATTCATTGCATTTAGATCATATAATTTAGGGCACAGTCACACACATTCACATTAAGCCCCTAACCCCCTTTTAATGAACCCTAAAATGAAAGAAGTTTGAAAGAGATCCATTCTTCCAAAGTTAGCTTCTAGGGTGAAAAACCCTAGAGGCTCATTGGGGAATCCTCTTTCCCTTCTTCATTTTTGGTGGTTTAGTATTGTAGGTAGATTTTATCCATTACATAATTTGTGTATGAAACTTCAAAATTATATTTCCCTAACTAGGTCTATGAACCCATTTATCTTATCTCAACTTCCCACAATAAACAAATACAAAGTGAACAAATCTAAATATTGTTCTACTTTACATTATAATTAGTTTCACTCACTATCATTTTTATATGTACATTTTTTAATTAGTGTGTATCAAGAAAATATCTTTCCAAAAATTTTGTGTTATTTTATTTTGTTAAATAAGGTGCAAGACCTTGCATCATACAGACAACATATAGATACAAAGTGACAACATGAATATTTTGGTGATGCAACCAGGGGAGGTCTTGCAACACACTCAAAACAATATCATCAAACCCTCAAACTCACACCATCTCATCAAATCCACTCTATTCCTTGTAGCATCATAAGCTAACTCAATCGGGTATTTCACTCCATTGAGATCCTCTCAGACCAAGATCGCCAAATTTTTCAGGAACCCATTAAAGTGTTTAACAACATATCAACATACCACAATAGGATTTTTTGTATCAACTTCAACAAAATCAGGTTTCTATGCCTTATAACCCTCAAATTAGGTCCATTTCCCAAAGGACTCTACTTTAAAATTTCCCTTTCACTCCAAATTCAATTGGGCAGAAATTCACATGTATTTAAACCAAAAGATCCATAATTTTTTCAAAGACATTCATCCTCCAAGGTACCTAAACTCAAAACCATCTTTTATAGCCAAAAATCTAGGGTTCTAATGAAAATTACACTTCTTATTCTCTCACAACTCTGCAACCACTTTAAACAGGCCCTGATGGGTCTGCACAAACTCAATCTATCATCATAAAATTCTGCCTCAAAATAATTCTCACTTTTCCATATCAAAACCTCTCCTTTTCACTTGGAAAACATAAATTTCCACTCTAGGGCTTCTTGCCCAACATAACTCTTCACATCCCTTTCACTCTCTCAACATTCACTCACCTATTTATGAATTTTTCAAAACTATTCCTCGAGTTACATTGTCCACAATGAGAAGAATGGGTCAATTCTCCATTTTGGTGACCTACAAACCCTTAACTTTGTCTTACACAGGTCATATAAGTAAACTATTAGTAACTTTTGCAAAATTCAACAAAAATACACTAGACTTGGAATATATGATATCTATTTCATCCTAAAACAATTTCCAACTCAAAACTTAGCAAAATAGGGCTTGTATAGGCCATATAGTCTCTATAAATATCACTATCCAGTAGTAAAACACAAAAAATTAAGAGAAATATGTGATTTTCTTATTTCAAGACTTCAAAATCTTCTTCAACAACAACATACAATGATTTTTTCATATATCTTATACATTTTCCCTAAAATATAACTTTGATAGCCACCTAAACTTACTTTTCAAATAAGATGACTGTTGTACTTCTATGAAATTGCAAAATTTGCAACTTTACAATATTTCAAATATGACAATTCTTCATCTTGTGCACTTTTGCAACTCAAACCACCTAATCACCTAATATTCATCTAAAATGACTCATTACAATATAAAATAGTCTTATTGACCTTATTTCATGCCTATTTCCAAATATATTAAAGCATATACAATAACTTCTTGAATTGAAAATTTTTATTCAATTGTGCTCCTACACCATACACCCCAAATTTGAAGTTTTCAAAGTCCCTTGGAAACTTTGTTGTAGCTTGTACTTCTTGAAGTATTTATCAAGTTCATTTTGTCTTTTCTCTTCACTTCACTTGTCTTTCTTGTCAATGTCCTCATTTGTTTCATGCTTCACTTTGTCATACAGTGTTCTGGGGTGTCTTTCATCTTTTCCATCTTCCAATACTGATGTTATGACTTCCTTTAAACCTATACACAAACCTTTTCTTACTTCCATAATTTCCCTCTTTTCTTCTTTCTTATACCACTATCCAATACTCCTTTCATCTACATATTTCTCACTATCAATTGTACCCTCACACCTTTTACTCTTTGTCAAACCTACAAGTACCTTTCTCACTGTCCCATCAGCTTTGCAAACCTCTGCTCTCATAATATCCACCTGCCTCTTTACTATATTCTCAAATACAAGGCACTTAACTATCCCAGATAGGATATCTTAACCCATTCCTTGCCTTTCCATAGGCTTTCCACTCTTACTATGCTTTGTCTCAGATTGAGACACATTTTCATCAACCTTCTTCTTCCACATGAAGACATTGTTCTTCCCAAATTTCTACAAATCATCTTTACTCTTCCTATCTATTTTCCTATCTTTGTAAAGCCTTTCATTGGCTAGAAAATTCATACACTTACCTTCATCAATGTTTACAAACTCTTCTGTCCCTACCATGATGACTTCACCTTGCTCTTTTGTCTCCTCAACCAATGTACTCAAAATGAATATTATTCCATCCTTTTCTATGGTATATGCATTTTTTATTCCATTATACATGGTTGACCTATCAAAGTGTCAGGGTCTTCCTAGCAACACATGGAAATAATGCATAAGAAATATGTCACAACCAACCTTATCCTTGTCCTGACCAAATTGAAATTCAACAATAGCTTTCTCACTCACAATAATAGATTGATTTTCACTAACCCAAGACACTTTTGTATGACCTTTCTATAGGTACTCTTTGAAAATAATTTTTTTCTAGCATATCACTATATACCATGTTATTAGTGCATCCAAAATCAACTATTACCTTGCATACCTTATTTTTGCATCTAAATTTTATCTTAAACAATGCTATTTTTTGAATGATCTCTCTCTCCATGGTTGTCTTCAAGACTTGTCTCTTCACAATCAAGCTTTCACCTACTTTAGGAGCAACATGAAGAGTATTGGAGTTTGAAAGTTCAGCTTCATCCTCTTGAACAATTTGTGCTCTTCTTTCAATCTTCCTTACACCTCCACTTGTTGTTAAACCAAAATTTTCAAGACATTTCCATGAATGATGACCATATTCATTGCAAGTATAACACCTACTAGCAAAGATATTTTAATTTCTTCCAAAACCAAATCTACCTCTTGTGCCTCTAACATCAACACCTTGATCTTTACTCTTGCTTGCCCTCTTGTAATGCCCAAAATTTGCTAGAAAAGCCCAACAATTTTTTTTTGTTTCAAACATTAATTATGAAAATCATCTTTGTAAGTGTTTAGAGTGTAACACTAACACTATGACATGCCGAC